>JAEIGO010000419.1:0-600000 GCA_018903765.1 Drosophila aff. chauvacae BK-2020
AGGAACACCTGGAGAAGCTGAGGGAAGTACTGGCACGCCTGAGAAGAGCAAACCTAAAGATTAACCCCGAGAAATGTCACTTTTTCGAGGAGAAAATAAAATACTTGGGCCATGTAGTGAGCGCACGGGGAATACACACGGACCCGGAAAAGATAACAGCCATCAGGGACCTACCGAGACCTACAACAACAAAACAGGTGCACAGATTCCTGGGGGTAGCATCGTGGTACCGAAAATTCGTGCCGGGTTTCACTGAGATCGCAAAGCCGCTGTTCGAACTGATCAGGAAGGACACTAAGTTCCATTGGACAGACGAGCACGAAAGAGCGGCCGAGGAGCTGAAGAAAGCGCGAACGGAAGCACCGGTGCTCGCCTGCCCGGACTTTACAAAGACCTTCATCCTACAAACAGACGCAAGCGATTGCGGACTAGGAGCGGTACTGACCCAGGAGGACGAGGAAGGGGAACACGTGATCTCATACGCGAGCAGGAAGCTTCGGAAGGAGGAGCGTAATTACTCAGCGACCGAGAAGGAATGCATGGCAATACACTGGGGTATCCACAAGATGAGGATGTACCTAGAAGGCTATCACCTCATAGTAGCCCACCTAGCCCTCAAGTGGCTAAATTCCATCGAAAGCCCGTCTGGGCGGGTAGCAAGATGGGCACTGGCGCTACAACCCTACTCCTTTGAGGTGCGATACCGAAAGGGAAAGCTAAACGTGGTGGCGGACGCCCTATCAAGGCAACCCACATAGAGGAGGACAAATGGATACGAGGGAAGATACTGACCGTCCAAAAGGATCCAGACAGTTTACCAGATTATTGCGTCGAAGGAGGCAAGCTATATAGACACCTACCGTCTTGGGCGGCCAACGAGGACACGCAACCGTGGAAGCTCTGCGTAAACAAAGAACAGAGAAAACGAGTTCTAGAAGAGAACCACACTACGGCCACGGCAGGTCACTTAGGAATCCGAAGGACGAAACACCGAATAGCAAATCGGTACTACTGGCCGGGGATGCATAGAGAGATCAAACAATACATCGGCAACTGCAGAACATGTCAGCAATACAAGGTGTCGCAACGGCAGGCGGCCGGGAAAATGCTGACAAGAGTGGCGGAGGCACCAGGAGAGACTATCTGCGTAGACTTTGTGGGACCCTTGCCAAGGTCAAGCCACGGCAACAACATGTTGCTGGTATTCATCGACAAGTTCTCCAAATGGGTAGAGCTAACAGCAATACGTAAAGCAACGACGGAGGCAGTACTAAAAATATTCAGGGAGAAAATCCTCGCACGCATCGGCGCACCAAAGGTATTAATATCGGACAACGGGGTACAATTTACAAGCCACAAGTTCAAAGCGCAGATGGCGAAGTGGGGAATACTCCAACAATTCACAGCGCCATATACACCACAAGAGAACCCGGCTGAACGAGCAAATAGGACCATAAAGACGATGATCGCACAGTTCACTGGAGAACGACACGGCAACCCCAGCACCGATAGGGCCACCAGCCCTGAACAGCTGATAGTTATCGGCCGTGCCCAACGATATGGTAACCCTGGTGCCTATCGATAAGAATCGAATATCGATCGGGGAAACACAGCTGATCGCGGCCTATAAAAGGCGAGACACAACTCAGGGCAAGTCACTTCTTGCGAGCAGCCGAGCAGACAACACCTGGGTAAGTTAACAAGTAGATAATAATAGTGGAGCAAGGCTCTTGTAGCCGAACTCCCAACAGTATCATAGACGTGGGCCAAGGTTTAGCTCCTGCTAGCGGATCTTGATGTGGACGGGGAGCGGAGTGAGGTTCTTGTAGCCGAACTCATGCACATTGGCTTAGACGTGGGGCCAAGATTCAGCTCCTGCTAGCGGATCTTGAGGTGGACCAGGGTAGCGGGGTAAGGTTCTTGCAACCGAACCCATGCCATAGATCAGGAAGGGGCCAAGGTTTAGCTCTTGCTAGTAGATCTTGACGGGAACAGGGTAGCGGAGTAAGGTTCCGGAACCGAACCCGAGCGTAACAGGACGAACATGGGCCAAGGTTTAGCTCTTGCTAGCAGACCTTGATCAGGAGGATAGGAGTAACGGTGCGAGCATAGTCATAGGATCGTCAGTACGACCGACCGTCACCCGGACTCGACCGTCGCGTCCCGAACCGCGGCCAACCCGCTTGGGAACGCGCCTCGCCCAACACACCCGACATTCCAGGGTAACCACAAGTCGACCGCGCCAGTCGCGAAGTCGCACACCCTACATTACAGGGTATCCACAAGCCGACCGCGCCAGTCGCGAAGTCGCACCCCCTACATTACAGGGTATCCCCAAGCCGACCGCGCCAGTCGCGAAGTCGCACCCCCTACATTAGAGGGTATCCACAAGCCGACCGCGCCAGTCGCGAAGTCGCACACCCTGCATTCCAGGGTAACCTAAAGCCGGGTCACCGGGATAAGTGGCGCTACTTTTAAATTGTGAGGATGCGACCCGTTCTAAGGCTGGGATATCCTCAGCGGCTCATGAGTCCTCCCATTATTTATATATTGAGACAGGCAGGAAAACGGGGATGCGCTGGTGGGAGCGTAGATTTATTTTAGGGAAATAATTCGGGGAAAAGGGGCGGTCCGTGTGGGGCTGGGTTTGGGATCCAAGATCCAAACTGTTATTTTCAATTTTTAAACAATTAATTAAAAATAAATGTTATTCTCCAATTTTAATTCATAAAAATTGGGAATAACAGTTATTTTTAAAATAAAAATTGAATCACAATAACTTTTGAACGAAGCGGAATATCTTCAAGATTGGCATATATAATTAATCTACACTTCAATACCTTTCGTTTGATATGTATATTGTGCTTAAATACCACGTGGCAGATGCATAAGTTGGTGCATGTTCATGAATGCATATTACAATTGATTCTTCTTTCCCCAAACAAACAAGGATGAAATAATTTCAGTATCCTTGTTTGAATCTTGCAGATATTCCGCTTCGTTCAAAAGTTATTGCGGATCAATTTTTATTTTTATGAATAAAAATTGGGGAATAACAGTTATTTTCAATTAATTGTTTAAAAATTTAAAATAATAGTTATTACCAAACTTTTTTATAAAAATTGTAAATAATAATTATTTGGCAATTTTTATATAAAAAAATTTAAAATAATAGTTAAATCGCAATTAATAAAATAAAAATTGGTAATACAAGTTTATTTTGTTTTTGAAAACTTTTTAAATAATTATGGTATACCTAATTTTTTCATATTTTTAGACAATTTTTTTGGCCGTAACTTTTATTTTACTCATAACTCTTATTTGCAATCCCTTTCTGTAATTGCGCGTTATTTTCTTATTGCGTCGCAATAAGGAGGCGTTTCGATGTCAACGTTGTCGCCGCTTTTATCGATGGTCCGATAACCCGCAGGGCGGCCTATCGGGCCCGATCTCGTCGATCCGACAACCTTGTCTCGTTGATGCTACCGGATGGCGCTGACTGTCCAACTTGTTGCTCTTCGTTTTGGCCGATCTGGCAACCTGGCTCTTTGCTCGTTATCTTGTCCTTTGTGTTTGAATTTTGAAAGAATCTGTGGAAAATAGGAAAAGTGTGAGTGAGTTTTCCCTTCACCTCGTGGGGCATGGCTGTCGGCGTTGGTGCGGCGTTTTGTCCTAAGCTCCTGTGCTTTTCCCTGAGGCTAGTGTCGGCGTTGTCGTGGTTGTGGCTTTGTCCGGCGTAGAGAAAATCAGGCAGGTGGTCCTCCCAAGGATAAGGCGAGTGTTGCCTTATCCGGACCAGCGTCGCCAGCATAAAAGGATAAATTTAAGAATCTGCGAGGGAGGAAACGGCGATGCCCGATTCAGGACCAGTGGCGGAGCGCGATCGTTTCCCTAGCAACTAAGTAGCTTCATATAAACAATGCTGATACGCCCCAATTGAGTTCAGCGCTCGGCGCTAAGAACTCAGTCTTAAGCTATAGCTTTAATAAAGAGCAGCTACTCCGGCACATAGCCGTAAAATTATTATTGTTTAATTTGAACATTCTTGCTGAGCCAAAAGGCCAGCGATTCACGAAGGGGGCAAAGTCACGCTCTCCAACCTAATGTTTGTAAGAAGTTATTAATCCCTGGTGGCAGCCGTCATACCGAGGACCACAGGAATAAACATCCCCAGCATCTGGAGATCACAGGACACATCCCGACGGAGGAACACATTAATTTGCATGCCAAATGCATTGGTGTGGTCGCTCGGACGGTGGACGATGTAAGAAGAAATATCGATCTGCGTGACTGCTGCGATGCCTGTCGCGACGTTGAAAAAGAGATGATGTCTTTTATACGGCAGACCAAGGGCGGTTTTAATGTGAGGAAGCGATCTAAGGCTGGGATACCGTCAGCGTCTCAGGAGTCCTCCCATTATTTATATATTGAGACAGGGCTGCACTTGGGATCCAGGATCCAGGCTTTTCTTGGGGAAACAATCCCGCCCACGTCGACCATGTGGCGGGAGGGGCGGCTCGAGCGGCCGGCCGGTCCCGTTGGCCAGGGCTCCGGCGGGCCGCGTCGGGGCCCTCTGAGGCGTGGCCAGGAAATATGTCCAGGCCGAGATGGCTGGGCGTCCCAGCCTTCCCGATCCCGGAGCGGAGTCTCGAAACTGGGAACCGTACCTGTTTACCATGGTGCCGGTGCCCCCGATCCGAGAGAGGTGAGTTAAAGGGGGGAAAACGGTAGCCGAGCGCGTCGCCCGCGTCCCGGCCTCCGCCTCCTGGAAGGATTTCGGAACCTGAGAGTTTACCATGGTGCCGGAGCCCAGATCCGAGGGAGAAACGGTGGCCGGGAGTGTCAACCGTGTCCCTGTTCCCGCTGCTGGAAGGGTTCGGAACCTGAGACCCGGCCCTGTTTACCATGGTGCCGGGGTTCAGATCCGCCAGGGGAGATATGGGAGAAAGGGGAAGGCGGTTGGAGAAGAGCTGCCCAGGATTGGCAAGAGTTTTCGTCGGTTTAAATATGCGTTTATTGTTCAGCTTTCTCGTCCTATTCTAGTTTTCCCTACGTAAGTCCGCACCGCCGGCTCCCATGACGCGGGAGGCCGCTTGGCCGGCTCACCCTTTTAGCCTCGGGCGCTGGACTCCATGTCCGTTTCGCCTCTGGCAAAATCCCGTCGGTGTTTGGCTTTTTGGTTTTCCTGCGGGTTAAACTTCGCACGTCCGATCGCCTTTGAGCTCGCCGAAAGAAGAGAATGATCGGCCAGCAGCGAAGTTTCTCTTGCCTTAGCTCTGCTGGCGTTTCTACGCAGTAGCTTCGGGCTCTGCTGCGGCGTGCACTCTCGTTGTCTCGCTCTGGCATGCGTGCTTCCCGATCGGCGCTCTCTTGTGCTTTCGGGTTGCCGTTCTCCCGTTGTTGCCATGCTCTTCGCTCTCTCTCTCTCTCTCTCTCTCGTCCGTTGGTTCCCTTTGCTTTTGGTGGGGTGTTGCTAGCGACCCCGGCAAATGTTGCTGGCGCTCTGAATGTTGCCGGCGCTCTAGATGTTGCTGGCTCTCTGGATGTTCCTGGCTCTCTGTATGTTGCTGGCTGGCGGTGTCAATGTTGCTGGCAGGTGGCGATGCTGCTGGCTGGTGTTTATGATGTCGATGTGGCTGGCTGGCGGTGGTTGTTGTCTAACTCCTAGCTATTTACAGATGCCCTTCGTGGGACTTTGCCATGTCTCTTACATACTAACCCTAACTATTAAATACTAACTTAAATAATTATACATATGTACATAGGACTGTGAGGGATACCTCACATCCCATCCCTACTTCGGGGATGCGGAAGGACCATGATAGAATGGCCGCCCCGGGATACGTGGATGTGGTACCGTGTGTCCCCGACTTCGTCTAGGTAGGGAAGACTGCGATCTCCTCGCTGGCGGATGCGTACCTGGACCCTGTTGTACAGTTCTACCGGGATCCACCCGTCGGCGGTGGTCCACCCGGCAGGCGCACGTATTAGGACCTCGGGATCCGGGAACGGGTCCTCGTCCGGCAGGGACTCGTAGTTAGTTGTTTCATCGTCCTCGGGCCGTGGGGCGGGGCGGCGTCGTGGCGCATGGCGCAATATCCCCGGCGGTCCCTCGGGGGCCTCGGGTGCGATGGCGGCGTCTGTGGCTGGCAGTGGCTTCATCCGGCGGACCGGTCGGCTGCCGTAGCTCGTCAAGCGGTGGCTGCCTCTTGATCACGGGGTGGAGGCGCTTGCGTCAAGATGGCCGCTGATTCCGTATCGGCGTTGAGTCACGCTGGTGTGTTCTGGTGTTTGTGTTTCCGGGAGTGGGAGTGTTGGCTCAGTAGCGGCCATGGCCAAGAGCGTCTCAACCGCAGCTCGCGCGGTCTGGCGTCTCTGGGAGTAGGCCGAGGTCGTGGGTCCCTCGGGTGAGGCCGTCAGCTGCGCCAGTAGCTGGCGCGTGGTGTTGGACCTGGGGCTACGGGCGTCGAGTTTTGTCGCAGGGTCCGTCGTGCTGGCCGTCCGCCGGGCCGCATTGGTGTCAGTGACTGTTGTCACGGGGTCCGCAGATCCGGTGGTCTCAGGGATCGGGCAGGCGGCCCCCTTGAGGCTCGTGGGTGCAGCTTCTCCGATTGGATGCCCGTCCGGGTGGCCGGACTCGGGCATGTGGGCCGTCGTGGTGTTGGGCCGGCGGGTTTCGGTTGCCCCGAACAGCTCCTCATAGGACGGTGGTGGTATCTCCGTGCGGGCCGGCGGAACGTGTGCCTCCACTTCGCCCTCGTTGTCCGAGATCGGAATTGGCTCAGGGTCTGGGAGGCGAGGTTCGTCCTCTCCGGAGCTGAGCTCTACGACCTCCGGGACGGAAACGTCCTCATAAAGGGTGCCGAGCGGTCCAATGTCGACTAGCGGCGGTGGCTCGCGAGATCGGGGCGGCGTGGCCTCCGGCAGAAGCTCTCTGAGGCGCTTCGGGATTTGGAGGTCCGGTTCCTCCGCTAGTAGGGATCGAACCATGTCCTCTGGGCTGAGCCCTTCGCACCATGAAGGGCTGATGGGTGTTAGTGGCCGGGGCTCGTCGGTAATGGTGGCGAGCAATGGCGGCGGTGCTATTACCACGGCGGGCAGTGTCCCGTTAAGGTCTCCGGGCTGCGCGAGTGCTAGCCGTGGGTCCTGTGCAGTGGTGCCGATGCTTAGTGCTTCTAGCGCGACTGCGACGCCTGCTGGGGCGGTGTCCTGGTGTCCGGCGGAAGGCGAGGTGGGGCAGGATCTATTTTTGAAAAGAATCTGTGAAAAATAGGAAAAGGTGTGAGTGGGTTTTCCTTCACCTCTAGGAGCGTGTATTGGTGTGGCGTTCATCCTAAGCCGGTTCACTTTGGCCAAGGCATGAGTCCTGTGATCCCCGCGATTGTTGGCGACTTGGCTGTCCTCGGCTTGGTCGTGGTTGTTGTCCTCCTCATCCTCTTTGTTTTGATGGTACGGCTTGAGGTGGTTTATACTCGCTGTGCGGCGTCGGCGGCTCTTAGTTTCCTGCAGTCGCATAATATTTGGTGAGAGGAACTTGACCACTCGGAACGGTCCCTCTTATTTGGCGGCTAACTTTGCAGCGATACCGAAACAGAGAGCCTAGAGGTGGCTTCCAGTCCCCTCGTCGCAAGTTGTAGTGCCGGCTCTGTTCGGCGGCGGCGCGCTCGGCGTTGTCGCGGGATACTTTGAAGATTGCGTGTAGTGGCTCGCTTCTCTCCTCCGGTATGATCTGATTTGTTGTTAGCGAGATTTCAGGTAGCAGTTGGTCCCAAGTATTTTGTGGGGCGTCTCCCAGGTACTGTTCGCCCTCTCCGTGGGATTTTGGCGAGGAGTGTATGGGGCCGTATGTTGTAGCTCCATCCCGAGTGACTTGCAGAATGGCTGGAACGCCCGGCTGGTGAACTGTGTTCCGTTGTCGCAGACGAGAGTTCTCGGGACTCCGAAACGGCTGAGAATACGTTTCCGGAATGCCCGCTCGAGGTATGGCACCGTGGCCCGTCGTAAAGGGTTTTTCTTTTTTTTTTTTTTTTTTAAATTCATGTTTTATTTAGTGGGAGGGGGGTGGGGGTAATGTACAAAGTGGGGGGGTGGGGTGTTGCGAATGGCTAGAAAATGGAGACGAAGCCCTCGCGGTACGGCCGCAAAGCATTGCTTCGCGAAAGCATAGCCCCCATTAGCCCGGTACGCCGTTCCTCCTCCCGGAGTCTGGTCAAAACCGTCGCGGCATAATTGCTAACCGCCTGCCAGTTGACATTGCTGACGAGCATCATATCGACCAGGTTGTCCACGCTGATCTGGTCGCCTAGGGACTCCTCCAGTCGCCTCCTCTCGCTCTCGAATTGCCCGCAGATGAACACTACGTGCTCCGCGGTCTCCTCTGAGCCGTCTGCGCGCGTGTAGAGGTACCCTCTGAAGCACCCATGGCCGCTCAGGATTTGGGTCAGGAAGAAGTTAACCTGGCCGTGCTTCCTGCCGGTCCACGGCTCGAGCCTGGGAATGAGCCGGTGGGTCCACCGTCCCTTTGTATAGGACTCCCATCGGGTTTGCCAGGATTGGAGGGTGTCAGCCTTCAATGCAGAGCGTGCCAGCTTCTTCTCCGCCGGTGGGAGTGCTCTACCGTGCAGCCGCCCGAAGAGGGTGGCCTGTTCCTTGGCCAGGAGATCCAAGGGGGGTGTCCCGGCTAGGACCAGTGCCGCCTGGTCCGACACTGTTCTGAATGCGCTCGTGCATATTCGCAGAGCGGCGAGCCGCGTGCGCCCAGACCGGGGCAGCGTATAGCAGGGTTGCTCTCGTCACGCTCGTTAGGAGTAGTCTACTCCCTTGTTTAGGGCCTCTACGGTTCAGCATGATCCGAGACAGCGCCCGGAAGGAAGTAGCCGCCTTAGTGCTGGCATAAGCGAGGTGCTCGCGGAACGAGATCCTCGTATCCACCATGACTCCCAGGTATTTAATCGCTCTGGACGATCTGATCGATGCGCCGCCCACCTCGATGGTTGCGGTTTCGACCTTTTTCGGCTGCTTATCAGCACGGATTCCGTCTTTTTCGGCGCTAGCTGCAGGCCTACGCTCGACAGCCATGAGCTGATGGCCACGATGCACGCGTTGCAGGTCTCTTCGGCACGAGATAGCACCTTATCCACGACGACCACCGCAATGTCGTCGGCGAAGCCCACGAGCTCAGACCGACCGGGCAGTGAGAGGCGCAGTACTGCGTCGTACATCGCGTTCCATAGTAGCGGTGCTAATACGGAACCTTGAGGTACACCGCAGGAAAGCTCAACCGACTCAGCGCCGTCGGAGGTGGAAAGCTCCAACGTTCGGTCCTTGAAGTAGCTGCTAAGCGACTTCATGAGGTATGGGGGACTCGAAGCTGGATAGTGCCTCCATGATGCAGCTCCATCTCGCCGTGTTGAAGGCGTTGCGTACGTCCAGCGTTACCACAAGGCAGTACTCTTTCAAGCCGCCTTTCCACCTCTTTCCGGCTATTGCCGACCTGGCGATGTCTACCACCTTGGAGATGGCATCGACGGTGGATTTAGCCTTTCGGAAGCCGAACTGCGCGGCCGAGAGGTCGCCAGCTGAGATCGCCTCCTCTGGGCGCGTTCCAATTAAGTGCTCGAGCACCTTTTCGGCTCCGTCTATGAGGCAGATGTGGTTCGGCAACAGAACCAGCCTCTGCAACTTCCACCTGGGCGGGAACTCGCCCTCTGCCAAGCACCTGCTGAACAGCCTCGCAAAGAGGTCAGGCCGACACGTCAGTGCAGTCTCTCCGCGCGTCGGCTATCGACTGATTCCACCAAAACACCGGCTCGCGGTGGCGGCTGTGGGGACTCCTGACTTGCATGCAGTCATTGCAAACCGCCTGGAGCTGCCGCATGGCATCTTCAGCCATCTGCTCAGCGGAGCCAGAGACATCCAGTCTCTCCATGCCCTCCGAGAACAGCCGTACATCCAGGGTGTCGGCCCTGTAGCTCCTCGCCGGTCTCGAGTGGGACCGTGGAGCAGGCGTCATATGGGGGGCCGGGTTGGTGAATATGGCGGCATGGTCGCTGGCTGTGTGGATCCCGCTGAGCTCCCATACGCACTGGGTGGCTCTGGAGCCGCTCACAAATGTGAAGTCGACCACTGAGCCAGCACCGATCCGGGAGAACGTGTGTTGCCCCCCCGAATTTAGGAGCGCAACATCGAGCATGGCAAAGGCCTCCAACAACGACCTGCCTCTGGCGTTGGTGTAGGTGCTGCCCCACCTGGCATCGGTGACCAGTCGGTCCACCCTGACGCAGAACTCTGCCAGCGATAGGCTCGGAGCGAGGTAGACACTGTAGACCCACCAGTGGCCTACTTTCGCTCTGACGAACCCGCTCGAAGCGAGTACATGGGAGAGGCGAATAGCTCCTGGGCCGCACGTCCAGAGGGCGGCATTGCCCGAGCTGTCGGCCGCCCAGTTAGGGCTCGTCCCGACCTTGTAAGGCACGCTGAGCACGGCGAGATCAGCGCCGCACTCCCTCGAAGACTGCGACAGCAGGTCTTGTGCTGCCGCACAGTGGTTCAGGTTTAACTGAACCACCTTCATGCCCTTGGTACGAAAGCCGCTCCGGCGGACGCTATCAGTGGGCAGCTGCGGCTGCTAGCCTGGTGGTTGACGTCCTTCAGCTTCTTATTGACGCACCTGAAGCAACGCACTGGGTTAGTGCACGTTGCTATTTTGTGCCCTTCTTGCCCGCCCTTAAAGCAGGACTTACTTCTGTCCACCGGACTCTTGCACCTGCTGACGATGTGGCCCACCTCCAAGCATTTAAAACACTTCGGGCGGGAATCCACTTCCTTGATCGGGCACTTGCACCACCCGATCTTCACCTTGCCCAGCGCCGTAAGCAGGTTCGCCAAGTTGGTCGGCACTGAGACCGTCGCGGTCTGAGTCTTGAAGCGACCGGCTCTGAAGCTCCTGACTGCCACCGAGTTGATCGGGAGTCCTGCCTGCTCGGAGAGCGCTTCAGCGAGTTCCTCGCCGGAGGCTAGCTCATCCAGGTCTCGCACGACGAATAGAGACTGGGGCGTGGCTGCTCGGATGGAGATCCTGTCCCCCAGCACACTGCCGATGTCCTCCATGAGCTTCTTGGCGTCGTGTTCTGCGTCAGTTAGCTCCAGCAGGAGGTCCCCTTTGGCCGTCCTTCTGGTCGTGGAGACCAATTCGGCTATCGCCTTCATCCTGACGTCCTGGGAGCGAGTCACCAGGCACAGAATCTCGCCGTAAGAAGATTCCGGAGAAGGGCTGAGGATCAGTGCGTCTCGTCTCGTCCGCTGGCGTCGTATTGGGCGCTTGCTCCGTTCGGGACCCGTCTGGTTGACCCCTCTTGGGATACTCCCTGGCACGGCGCGCTGAGTCGCGGTTATCAGCCGTTCATTGCGGCCGGCAGCACTCGTCACCGCAGAGCAGCTCGGCTTCTTGGGGTTGGCTCGAAGCGTGGGGGACGTTTGGCAGCCCATCTCCGATGAGGTGCACTTCGTTTGACTCCTCGGGGTTGCGTGGCAAGCCCTGTCCGCGGTCTCCTTGGTGCAGGTGTCTCCGTACCGGCTTGTCTGCTGCTGGACTGCCAACTGGAGCTCCTTCAGTCTGGCGAGTGCGTCCTCATTGACTGGTTTACTCCACGTGCCTTCTGGTCCTTAACCTTGATGAGAAGGTCGTCCAGGATAACGCCCATCTCCTCCAGTTGGGGCGCGAGAGCTTTGGCCCTTTTGGTCGGGTGCACAACGCCGGTTGGGCTAGGGGAGTCCCTGCCCCTTTTCGGGGTAGCGGAATCGGCCTCGGTTTTGGTACCTGAGGGATTTCGGGCTGGCTTCGGTGCTATCGCGGGCGTTGGCGGGGCGCCTCCAGGAGGCGTTCGTTGGAGCTAAGAGCCTTTTTGAAAGGCTTTCAGCTCAGCGTCGCTTGTAGTCGCACTTGTCGCTTTTAATGGGGCGTCGGCCAAGTGGGCCGCCGGCGCTGCCATGACAGGTAGAATGCAGGTTAGGGCCTCCAGAATCTGTGCCCTAGCCGCGGCGTTAACCGCGGGTGGATTTCCACACTTAGTGTGGCTGCCACCTGGAGTAGTTATGTTATTCTCCGGCATTCCTTTTTAGAAGCATGTGACCCCTGCTTACGGGTTTAGCGTTTTATACCTGCCGCCAGGTTATGAAAACTGCCGACCGATACGGTGCAGACGCAGACCAAACCGCCGGCCAGTGTGGCACAGACGCGGTGTGGACTTTGGGAGTCGTCGCTAGATGAATCTGCCGGCCAGTATGGCTCAGACGCAGACTGCTCGGCCGCCCAGTGAGGGACAGACGCTGAGCTTAGCGAACGTGGCTAGTGTTGCACATTGCGGGGCTTCCAACGGAGGCCGAGGGTTTCTCCCCGGCTTAGCAGATGGGGGTTATACCGCCCCGCCTCGGTCGCCAGAGCCCCGTTTCAAGGTGTACCGCATACGCGGCGGGGATGGCAGTTGGTCTGCTCCGTGACCTTTGCCACCTCGTAGGCCACCGGTGTGCTGGGAGGGAGTTTCGAGACTGAAACCTGCCTCCTTGCCAAAGGATCTGAGCAGCAGCCCAAAACAGTATACTACTGAAAACTGCTGCCTTTGCGCAAGTGCGTGACGTAGCAAGTAGCTTTGGTCAGCCTACTCAGCTATGATCACCAGCGCCCCCTGACGGATGGTTGCGGAGGAAGTAATCATATGTGATTGCTCCCTTTTCGAACACTGATTCGACAGCTGGCCTGTCGATCAGCTGGCATGATATGCCACTTCGTGCAGGACGCCACCTTGCGAAGTGTTCACGCCAAAAGGGCGCCTATTTTCCGGAGGCAGTGTGATCCCGTACACTCGCTCTATCTCTTCCTCTTCCACTGCACTTTTGTGCATCGAGCTCCTAGTCCGCTCTCCCCAAGTTAGTTTTAAGGCTCTTCTTATTAGTACTAATTTACGATTAACCAAATAAAGACGCACGTCGCGTAACACCCTAAAAAGTTATCTTCCGTGTTTTATTTATCGAGTGCCTTCCAGGTTAAAGCCATCCCCCTCCGAACACTAAGAGAAATTACCATCTCGATAGAAGAGAAAGTGGGACAAAGCCCCTCTGGGAGAGATTCCCCCCACTTACCCCTGCCGCTGAAGTGGCGGCCAGCGTCTGGATAACTCAGGAGGGCGGAGCGAAGTCCGAGGTTCCCAAACCGCACAGGTAAGTACCGCCTGGCGTTCAATGCACCTTCCCGCACACTCACGAACCACTACGATCTTAGGTTTGGCTGTTTTACCGCCTTCCCGGAGGAGCACCCGGGAAACACAACCTCCCCGTTTGACGCCACAAAGCACTAACCTCTCGTAAAGGGTTGAGTTCAATCCATTTGCTGAACGAGTCGAGCAACACTACTAGGATTGTG
This sequence comes from Drosophila aff. chauvacae BK-2020, assembly GCA_018903765.1. Classification (NCBI taxonomy): domain Eukaryota; kingdom Metazoa; phylum Arthropoda; class Insecta; order Diptera; family Drosophilidae; genus Drosophila; species Drosophila aff. chauvacae BK-2020. The sequence goes on from JAEIGO010000419.1 coordinate 13,418, forward strand.
TTCCCTGGCTTGGATCGTGGACGCTGTCCCACAAAATCCGCGCTTAACACGTGGAAAGGTTCATCGACCTGGCGGGTGAACATTCTTCCCTCCGGTTTCTCTTGGCTCACTTTAAATGTCTGGCAGCTATGACATCTTCGCACGTATCTGGCTACTTCCCGGAATAATCCCGGCCAGTAGTATTTTTGGGCCACCCGCGTACTTGTCTTGCGGATGCCCAGGTGTCCGGCGGTCGGGTGGTCGTGGCTCTCTGCCAGTACCCTTCCGCGGTAACTGGCGCCCACACACAGCTTCCAAGGAGTATATTCTTCTGCCTCTGGCCGCAGGCCGATGCGTCGGTAGAGTTGTCCGTTCACCTCCCGAAAGTCTGAAAACTTGGCTGGTTCCTGTCGAATCCTTTGCAGAATCTTCATGACCCATTTGCAGCTATCTTGAACTCTTGCCTGTTGTAGAGTTGCCAGGGGTTGTCGCGACAGGGCGTCAGCGACCAGGTTCTGGGTCCCACGTCGATAATTAATGTCGTACTGGAACTGTTGGAGTTCCAGTGCCCATCGGGCGATCCTGCCTGTGGGGTTGTCAATGGAATTCAGCCATTTTAGCGAGTGGTGATTCGTGACTACCTCGGAGCGATATCCCGCGATGTAACAGCGCATCTTGCGTATGGCCCACACTATGGCGAGGCACTCCTTCTCCGTTACGGAGTAGTTTCGCTCAGCAGTGTTTAGCCGATCCCATACTCACACGCGTCGGTCTGGAGAACAAATTTCTCCGTGAAGTCATGCGAGGACCGGTGCCTTCGTCAGAAGATCCTTTAATCCTTGAAAGGCGTGTTCCTGCTTCTCTGTCCATTCCCATTTCCGGTCCTTTTTGAGCAGTGCAGTCATTGGCTCGAGCACATCGGCGAAGATGGGTACGAATCGGCGGTACCAGGACGCTATGCCGAGGTATCGGCGCAGCTCCCTCAGGTTGGTCGGAGCTGTCAGCTCTTGAATTGCCGCGACTTTGTCGGGGTCGGTCTGGATCCCGTCCTCGCAAATCACGTGGACCAGATACTTGATGCTTCCTTGGAAAAACTGGCATTTTTCTCGGTTGAGGCGGAGATTTGCTTTTCTGAGACGTCTGGATACTTCGCGTAGGTTTCTCACATGCTCTTGGAGGGTGGACCCGATGATGATGATGTCGTCGAAGTAGGCGAAAGCATGCGGCTCCATGTCGGGGCCGATGACGGTGTCTAGGGCTCGTTGAAACGTCGCCGGGGCCGAATGCAGGGCAAACGGCATCACTTTCCAGTGAAATAGCCCGCGGCCCGGAACTGTGAATGCTGTACATTTTCGGCTGTTGGCGGCTACTGGGATCTGTCAGTATCCATTCTACAAGTCCAATGTGGAGACATAGCGGGCGTTGCGTAACCGCTACAAGATATGGTGAATCCGTGGCAGCGGATAGGCGTCGGGAATTGAACGCACATCCTGGCTTCTCCGTTCTTCTTCGCTGCGATGACTATCGGCGCACTGTGAGGGCTTTTGGATGGTTATATGCATCCGTCGCAGAGCAACTCGTCGATCTGGCGGTCAATGACGGCTCTCATCGCGGGATTCCTCGTGTGGTACCGCTGCTTAATCGGGCGGTCGTTGCGCATTACGATGGCGTGCTCGGCGATATGTGAGACGCCGGCAAGTTTGTCGGATTTGCCCAGCTCTCGTTCGAGGATGTCCTCTATCCAGGGCTCTGAGTAGGTTTCCTTTTGTGGTTCGCCCTCGTCAGCGTATTCTGCGGTGGCGATCCTACAGTACGGTGTGTTTTTGGTCTTCGTGGGTGCCGGGTCCTGTAATCGGATTCTCCTGGTCCCTCGGCGAAAAGGGTTTTGCTGAATCGCCGAGTCGACGGGGGCGGGCAGCACTTCAGCCCAGCTCGGGGCTGCTCTTTCGGTGGCGTGCTGTACTTTGACTGGCTCTGGCGGGCTGGTTTTCTGTGGTCCGATCCGGATGGGGGGTTGAAGCTTAAGGGCTTGGCCTCCACACTGGAGCGTGTCTCCGCTGTAGCATAGAAAGTCAATGCCGAGCAGGAGGTCGTCCAGCACGTCCGCCATGACTAAGGCGGAGACACTGACACGGGCTTCTCCCAACTGGATCGTTGCTCGTAATGCTTGTGTAAGTTCCTTGTCGGTTTCGTCTGCTAGTGTCACCTGCGTCCGTACGACGCGGTGATTTTTCCCGTCGTCTAGCTCCTGCGCAAGGCGCTCGCTTATAAAGCTATGCGAGGCCCCCGTATCCAAGATGGCGGTGAGAGGACGCCCCTCTACCGTGACCTTGGCGCGGATACGGTTGATGTCCTGCTGGATGGCGTGAGTTACTGCGTTCGGGAGGCCGGAGGGTTCCTCGGGTGACTCCCTGATACTCGAGGCCCTTGCCTCGGCAAGCAGTCGATGGTGCGTATTCCCTGTCTACCGCAGTCCCAACAGAATAGAAGTCTGGGGTTCTGGCATCCTGAGGAATAGTGACCGGTCTGGCCGCAGTTCCGACAGGCGGTGCTGGCGTCGAATCCCCATCGGGGTGCGGAGTCCTGGCCAGTGTTTCCGTGGCGAATAACTTCGGCGCTGACTGGGTTCCTTGGGGGTTTGCTCTGGCGCGAGGCTGAGGGTGGATAGGCGAGACCTCTGTTTCGGATCCGTGCTGCCTTTGAAGGACAGTCCCCACTTGGTTACCTTGTCGAGTAGGGTGGAGCAAATGTTTGCATACAATTTGTGAGTGCCGACGCGTGCGGCGATCGGGGGCTCCGCAGGTCCCTCAGATCTTCCTCGTATCCCAGGAGAAGTGCTGCGTGGAATGGCCAGCGTGTGGCGGGCGCTAGGTGCATCTCCGTGGCCAATCGGTAGCGGCGACAACGGCTTGGTATCCCCGGAAGGGCTGTTCCAGTACTTCAGTTCCAGTCTCCCTAGCGTAGCCATGGCGTCGGCTGGAAGGTCCGGTTCCCTAGCGAAGGCGTAAAATCGAGCTCGTTGCTCCTCGACTGTGCCACTTGATTCCAACCCAAGCTCGAGCAGAGCGGCTTTCGGCTCGTGCTTCATCCTGTAGGATATCCATGAAATTCCCATTTTGGGGTATGGCTTTGTCGGCGGTGATCGGATTCTTGTGTTCGATGTAGAACCAAAGTCGGTGAAGGGTCCGAACTAGGCGGTATGAGCAATGCTGCTGTGATCCGGGGTTGATCCTGCTGGTTTTCTGGTAAGGACATGCAGGTGTCCTTGGGTGTAGGTGTAGTTCTGTGTATCCTTGAGGATTCGGGCTGGGTGTCCTGACTGGTAGCTCGCGTTGTCCTGGCTAGGTTGCAGGAGCGGTGCGATGTTGATCCTAAAAGGGTTCTTGCTGTGCTGGAGGGTCCTGTGAGTATCCTTGGGCACAGGTGTGATCCTGTGTCTGTGTCCTGTTGCTGTTCGAAGCTCTGCTTATCGACTGAAAAGTCCTGCGATGTTGTCTCTGCTGATCGACTGAATATGTTCACTCTCGTAGCTCTGCTGATCGACTGAATATTGAATGCGTGTCGGTGTCGACTTATAGACTCGCGGTTCTGCTGGCCTCGGGCGTCCCGTCGCCAGAAGGACCAGCGGTGCCACAGAGATGGGAAAACTAGCTAGCTTTCGGCGTCGGCGTCGGCGGCTGCGTCGACGTGGCTTATGTTCTGTGGCTCTCTCTCTCGATCGTTCCTCCCCTCTGTTTTCTCGTGTGTGTTTTCTCGGTTTCTCCCTCTGATTCCCTAGCTTCCTTGTTTTTGTTTCTTTTTATTTTCCTTTTCTTGCTTGGCGACGATTCTCTCTGCTTGCCTTCATTTCGACGACAAAATGCTTGAAATTCCCTAGCTTCTCACTTCCTTTGCTTGCCTGTATTTCGTGTAGTGTGCGACGAAGGATTTCTCTGCTTGCCTTTATTTCGTGTCGTGAGCTACGACGGATTTTTTTTTTTTTGTTTTCTTCTTTCTTGCCTTTTTTTTTGTGTGCGACGACAAAATTTTTGGTGGCAATGCGAGCCTTTTCTGCTTCTCTTCTTTTCTTCTGCTTGCCGTTATTTTCTCGTCTGTCTTGTCCCTTTAAAATTCTGTCGCGCTGACCGCGTGTTTTCCTAACTTTTCGTCCCTAACCTCAAATTTTCGACCTAATATTTTTATAATGGTTCTTTACGCCACGATGGATGGAATTATCCTTTCGTTATCCTGCCTAGTCCCTGCTCGGGCGCCATGTGAGGAAGCGATCCGTTCTAAGGCTGGGATATCGTCAGCGGCTCAGGAGTCCTCCAATTATTTATATATTGAGACAGGCAGGAAAACGGGGGTGCGTTGGTGGGAGCGCAGATTTATTTTAGGGAAATAATTCGGGGAAAAGGAGCGGTCCGTGTAGGGCCGCGTTTGGGATCCAAGATCCAGGTCTTCTTGGGGAAAAACAATCCCGTGCACGTCGGCCAGGTGACCGTCGTCCCGGCCTCCCGATCTCGGAGCGGAGCCTCGGGGTTGGGAACCGGCCCTGTTTACCATAGTGCCGGCGTCCAGACCCGAGGGATTCCGAAACCTGAGAAACCGGCCCTGTTTACCTTTGTGCCGGCTTCCAGGTCTCGGCTTCCGCCGATACTGGAAGGGTGTGGAACCTGAGACCCGGCCCTGTTTACCATGGTGCCGGGCCCAATTCAGCCAAAGGGGAATTGGGAGAAAGAAGAGGAAGAGGAAGAGGAGGAAAAGAAGGAGGAGAGTTGCCCAGGATTGCTAAGAACTGGCCGTCGGGTTTTATTTTCTACATTTTATTTGTCCGTCTTGCTTGTTCTATCTGTTTCCTACCTAAAATCCGCACCGCCGGCTCCCATGCCGCGGGAGGCCGCTTGGCCGGCTCACCTTCCTAGCCCTGGGCGCTGGACTCCATGTCCATGTGGCCTCAGGTTAAAGTCCCGTCGGTGCTTTGGCGTCACGTTTTTCCTGCGGGTTATTCTTCGCAACGTCCGTTCGCTTCGAGGTTCGCCGAGAGAAGAGAGAGCAGTAGCTTTCTGGCTCTACCGCGGCGCATGTTCCCTTCGTCCCGTTCTGGCATGCGCGCTTCCCGATCGGTCGCTCTCTTTAGCTTTCGGGTTGCCGTTCGGTATGTTCCTCTGCCCTCTCTCTTGTTCCCGTTTAATAATGGTGGTGGGTTTCGTCGGCAAATGTTGCTGGCTTTCTCGGTGTTGCGAGAGTTAAAGTCGATGTTGCTTGCGCTGGTGTTCGCGATGTTGGTTGCGCTGGTGCTCGCGATGTTGCTCGCGATGTTGCTGGCTGGTGTTGTTGGCTGGTGTTTGCGATGTTGCTTGCGATGGTGCTGGCTGGTGTTGTTGGCTGGTGTTTGCGATGTTGCTCGCGATGCTGCTGGCTGGTGCCAGTGATGGCGATGTGGCGGGCTGGCGGCGGTGATGTTGATGTGGCGGGCTGGTGAGTTACTCCTCACAAAATTCTTTAATACTTTATTGCCCATTTTTTTAAATTCATCTATCGAAACGTGTTCAAAGATTTTTTCCGCGGTGCCATTTTCAGTTGGTTTATATCGTATATACCGGCTTGAGATTCAAGTCTTTGGAAAAATTGATCTAGATCAAGAACTCCATGAGTATAAAGATCACCAACATCATATCTTGCAATGATTTTCTTTCCATGTTTAAATAAACTATAATAAGACACATAAGACACTTTAGGTTTTCATTGATTTATTTGGTTTTATTTATTCTGAAGTGATTTTAATAAGTTGGAAATGGAGCAGGGAAGGTCCCGCTCCACTCCGATCATGGATCGTCAATGCTCTTGGGTTTTATATATAGGATCGGTTCTTAGCTTAATTCGGGGGAGCAGCGCTGCCGGCGTAGGCTGGAGCGCTGCGACGCTTATATGCATAACTAAGGCTGACGGCAGAGTGCGAGCGAGAAGCGAAGCGAGAAGCAATGAGCAAAGCGAGAAGCTATGAGCAAAGCGAGAAGATGTCAGAGTGAAAGCGAAGCGAGAAACGAGCTATATTGTTAAAATTTAGTTAGTTTAGTTATTAATGTCAAATATCAAAACAAAAACAGTGCGAGCATTGAAAATTAAAAGTAAACAAGCATAGAATGTCAAAAAACAAAACAAAAATCGTACGTTCTGAGCGGGTTGAAGCGATAAAGCAGGTTGGAAACTGCTCGCCCGCTTTGCTCTCGCTTTATCGCTTGAACTCGCTACTCGCTTCGCTTTCACTCTGACATATTTCTAGCGATTTCATATAAAAATACATGAAGCGATTTATCGCTCGTTCTCGCTCAATATTATCGCTTCGCTTCGCTTCGCTTCGCTTCTCGCTCGCACTCTGCCGTCAGCCTTATATGTAGATATATAAAGATTGGAGCCTTCAAAGTAACAAAGTGTTGCTATGTGTTTGTATGTATGTTCTGAATATTACATAGGCGCATACTACATCTCCCTCCTTTTGAAAAATAACGTAACCTAGTGAAGTTATTTTAATTAATGAATGCAAATATAAAATTTATTATTTTTTTTTTTGTGTTTTGCTTCCTTTTTTTTTTTTTTTTTTTTATTTTGATTTGGTTTATATATGTTTTGGTTTTTTTTTTGTGTTTTTCGTTTTTTTTATTCAAAGTTACTAAGCCAAGGTCAGGGTTTTTTTTTTTTTTATTTCCTTGTCATTTCGGACGTCTTCATTGGACCGTACTTTAGAATAGAATTTTTCTAAAATTGCTTTATCGACAGTGTTTGCAATTTTATTTGTAATTGGAATGGCAACTAAATATTTTGTTAGGTCGCAGATTAAAGTTGTGACGCGGGGCGCACAAATAAATACTAAATAATAACAACTGTAAATAACTAATAATAACTCATAACCCGGACCCATAAACAACCACCCAGCGATAAAGAAATTCAAATTCAAACACAGTGCGCGCGCCCGCCCCAACAAACAAGGGCTCTGGCCACACTAAGTCGGGCAAATCCCGGACATCTGCCACACTAATTCGGGCAAATCCACGGCCCGTGCAGGCACACTAAAACCGGCCAAGCGCTATATAAAGCCGGCCGCTGGCCTCAGAGCTATCATTCGGTGGTCGGAGTCGACCAAGGTTGAAGTCACCAGCGCGCAGCAAGCAAGCAGCAACTCAGGAATTGGAAGCAGCGGTAACAAGGAGTAAGACTTTAACCACACTAGGTATCGGTTGACGGTTTCGTCCTATTCCTCCATACTAAGTCTATTTCGCCATACTAAGTCTTGTGCTGACGGTTCCGTCCTAAGTTTTCAACACTAAGTCTTTCGCTGACGGTTTCGTCCTGCAGACGGTTTCGTCCTATTTTCTCTCATACCTCGCTGACGGTTTCGTCCTGCAGACGGTTTCGTCCTATTTCTCATACCCCGCAGACGGCTTCGTCCTACTTCTCTCATACCTCGCTGACGGTTTCGTCCTGCAGACGGTTTCGTCCTATTTCTCACAACTCGCTGACGGTTTCGTCCTGCAGACGGTTTCGTCCTATTTCTCACAACTCGCTGACGGTTTCGTCCTGCAGACGGTTTCGTCCTATTTCTCATACACCGCTGACGGTTTCGTCCTGCAGACGGTTTCGTCCTATTTCTCATATCCCGCTGACGGTTTCGTCCTGCTGACGGTTTCGTCCTAATTTTGCTCAACACTAAGTATCTCGCTGACGGTTCCGTCCTACTTCATTAATACTACGTATCCTTATTGACGGTCTCGTCTTAATTGACCAACACTACGTATTTCCGAGGACAAGGGGGCGCGTCGCTGGATCCCCAATCATCCCACCCGGACGGCAGGAAGCAACACCCACGGACCCCGGACACGAGGCACCTTCCCGCAGGACACGGGCGCTCGTCGATAGTCGCCGGACCGATCAACACCCCGTCTACGGAACCAGTTACTCTGTCAAGAAAAATCAATAAACTTAGTATATTTTAAGCCTAGTTGAGGTTAAAACCGGCGTTATTACTGGGACTCGGGTCGGAAATTCCCTTTCTAGCACCACTTTCCTGAATCAAATAAATGTCCTGGATGACCCTGGCCAGCCCTGACCTACCTGAGGCTTGACTGAACGTCACAAAGTGACTGCATATTTATTGCCAGACTCAGCTTTGGTTAGCGGACCAATTGTATCCACTATTACTCTGTCGAAAGCTTTAGTTGGTGTGTCGGTTTGGGTCATAGTTGTTTTTGGTGTGTCGTTGTTTTCTACGTCAGGCATTTAGGACATCTACATTTATACTTTTGTTACAATAGTAGTGTCTTTTTACTTTGGCCAAAGTTTTGTTTATGCCATTAATGTGTTTTATTTTTAAGTGTAGACAGTAAGCTTCTTTTTGGGTCACCGGGTTGAGTAGCTACTCTAATAATAAATTTAATATTTTATTGCCCATTATATTGAAATTATCTAATGCGACATGTACAAAGATATTTCCCCACGGTGCCATTTGAGTTTGCAGATTGTATATACCGGCTTGCCTTCCAAGCCTTTGGAAAAATTGACCTAAGTCAAGGACTCCATTAGTCTATAAATCGCTAACTTCTTATCTTGCAATAATTTTCTTATCATGTTTAAAGAAACATAACATAGTTTTTTTATATGCAAGGTCACTACTTTTCATAATCCGTCATTTTTTATGACGTTGGGCTTGAAGCTTTTAGTAGTTATTGCCTAGGCAATCCTACATTTTTATTCTTTGTTTCCCTGCGCAGGATTTCTGTCTACTTTGTTGCCTGGTAGTGACTTTCAGGTCTTTATTTTGTAAGTCTTTTTTTTTTTTAATTAAAATTTTTTTTGACATTGATATGTTACTTAGAATTATATATATAATTAAATAATTGCAATACTCATAAGTTAAAAAAAAATATAAATTTTATTTAACTGAATAATTACAATATTTTATATTGAAGAACACCGACCGAATAATTTCAAGTCTCAAACTGAACTTAACTAACTGATCTGAATTGATTGACGTTCAAGGCTCGGTTTCGAGCTTTTTGGATATGGACTTTGGACTTAAGGTCCTAAAAGAATTTGGAGAGAGCTTTGGAGTTCTTTGTTCTAATTATCTTTTCTCCTACGCTTGGATTCAAGTGCATTCGCTCTTGGGTATAAGTTGCTCTTCGATCTTGTAATCTAAAACTTTTGTTTTCGAGTTTTAGCGAGACCGAACTTTGAACGTAGAATTGTGACAATCGGATGAGGACTTAGACTTTTATGTTTAGTCTACCAGTGGCTACTGCGTCTGGGGTTCTGATTACATCCTTTGTTCGATCTTGGGGATTTTCCATTTGGCCTTGTGTCTGGGATTTGGGTGACAGTTTATTCTTATCTATTGGTTGGGTACATAAAGGGTAGTGTGAGGTATGTTGATTTACAATTGTTAAGTGTAGGGTAGTGTTGGGTATGTATGTTGTGTATATGCTGTGGTGTTGTGTAATAGTTGATATATACTTAAGTCAAGGGACTTATGGATATGTCACTCCCCCATCCTTTGAATCTGGCCTGTCCTCAGGTCACTAAAGTTGGATAATTTGGATATAGGTTAGGTTAGGTTAGGGCGGTGACTAGCCCGGCATAGAGCCGGGCCGTCCACTTGAGCCTAAGGAGGCTCCTTGTGATGCCGCATAGGCTAGATCCCCCGTCCGTTGCAGGAGCTCATGGGCCAATGACCTACGTGAGAGAGGACCAACCCGATCCTTGGATGAACCGGGTTATCTGCCTCGGTGATGTTCCGCTCAGATCGGCGAGATCTAAGAGGGTAAAGAAGCCCAGGTACTGCAGTCTTCGTCTGCTTAGTGCCGGGCAGTGACAGAGGAGGTGGAGAACGGTCTCCTCCTCCTCCTCATCTCTGCAGCTTCTGCAGAAGTCATTGTGGTGCACCCGCAACCTGGACGCATGCGTTCCTAGCAGCCAGTGACCAGTAAGAGCCCTAATGGCAAGGGCGCAGCTTTCCCTGTTTAGTGACAGTAGCTCCTTGGAGCGTTTTGCTGATCGGCGTGGCCAGATCATTCTAGCATGGCGGCAGGAGGTTAGGTTTTCCCATTTCCTGTCCGCGAGAAGGTGGAAGTGCTCCTTGCACAGTAGTCTGCGAGTGGCCAAGGGCATGTCAACTAACTCCCTCTCCGGTTGGAGAGGGGAGGTTGTACCTTGCCGGGCCAGCTCATCGGCAGCGCAGTTACCCTCGATGTCCCTATGTCCTGGGACCCAGATGAGGTGGAGGTCGTACTGCTCCGCCATCTCGTGAAGAGATTTGCGGCAGTCGTTGATGGTCTTCGAGTTTGAAGAGATAGCTTCAAGTGACTTCAGGGCAGCCTGACTGTCCGAGAATATGCAAATAGAGGCGCCAGCCCCGATTGAGGGGAGCTGATGCAGGGCCTCTTTGATGGCGTAAACTTCCGCCTGAAAGACGCTACAGTGGTCGGGTAGCCTAAAAGAGACGCTTAATCCCAGGTGTTCAGAGAATATACCTCCTCCCACCCGGCCGTCCAATTTAGAGCCATCCGTATAAATGTGAAGGGACCCTAGTGGTCCAGGTGGTCCTTGATTCCATTCCGTTCTATCGGGAATGGAAACTTGGAAGGGTGTGGTTGGGTGTTCCGCGGGGACACAGTAGTCAGTGTTCCCCTCAATAAGGTGTGAAGCAGAGTCGAGATTCGTGTGTCCGAAACTCGTCCTTCTCCACAAACCCGCGCCATTCAGCCTTAGTGCTGAGAGTGCCGCGGTCATCTCTCCCATTATTTCAATTGGGAGGATGTCCAGGAGAACGTCCAAGGCGTCTCCAGGAGTCGTGCGCAGGCCGCCCGTCATACAGATCTCAGCCATGCGTTGGATTTTCCTAAGCTTGCCCAGGCAGGTGGACCGCTTTAGAGCTGGCCACCAGATTGCCACTCCATATAGGAGTATCGGGCGGATAATGGCCGTGTACAGCCAACGGACTATTTTTTGGGGTCATTCCCCATTTTAGCCCGATAGCCTTACGGCAGGTATAGAGCGCGATTGTGGCCTTTTTGGCCCTTTCGTCCGTGTTAAGGGACCAATCGAGTTTCCTGTCTAAGATGAGACCAAGATACTTGGCCTGATATTTAAGGGGTAGGGGCACCCCGCAGAGCTTGGGGGGTACCATATTGGGGATTTTGTATTTCCTGGTAAAAAGGACTAGTTCAGTCTTCGCTGGGTTTACACCCAGTCCGCATCTGGCAGTCCAATCCGCCAGATACCGAAGGCTGTTGCTGTCGCAAAGGGTTTGCGGGAATTTTCCCGTGAACGCCAAGGCAACATCGTCCGCATAGGCCAAAACTCGACAGCCACCCTCCTCTATGCCCTGTTGCAGCTCGTTGACCGCCACATTCTATAGGAGAGGGGAGAGGACTCCGCCTTGGGGTGTGCCTCTGTTGACTTGTCTTGAGATGGTTGACCCCCCCAGTGTTGCCTCAACCGTTCTGCTGCGCAGTATCCGGTCAATGAGACCCACTGTGTGTTGATCAATCCCCAGCTTAGTCAGTGCCGTCGTGATTGAGCCTGGAAGGATGTTGTTGAAAGCGCCCTCGATATCTAGGAAGGCGACAAGTGTGAACTCCTTTTCGTGGAGCGATTTTTCTATTAAAGTGGTAAGCGAATGGAGTGCAGTCTCTGTCGATCTGCCTCTCCTGTACGCATGTTGGCATCCAGATAGGGATGATTGGGGAATGTTCGTTCTGAGATGCAGACCAATGAGTCTCTCCAACGTCTTGAGTAGAAACGAGGAGAGACTAATCGGTCTGTAGTCCTTCGGCGTGCAATGCGATGGCTTGCCTGCCTTGGGGATGAAGACGACTTTTGAGCGGAGCCATTCACTTGGAATGACCCCTGTGTCGAGAATGATCGAGAAGATCAGTCGAAGCCAGGAAGTGGATAGATCGGCTGCGTAGCTAAGCTGTGCAGGAATGATGCCATCCACCCCTGGGGATTTATATGGGCTGAAACTGTTTATTGCCCATTTGATGTTCCTATCACTAAGAAGGTAGTCCATTTCGGACGGACCCCGCCGTGTCGGGGGTTAGGCGGACTGCTCTGAGACGAGCTAGCAGGAAAGTGAGCATCCAGGAGAACTCCGAGAGTTTCCTCACTAGAGGTCGTCCAGCTGTCATCAGGACGCTTGACAAAGCCCGGGTTGGTGGGCGTCGTCGATAGGACCTTCCGCAGCCTAGACGCCTCTGAGTAGTCCTGGATTCCTGAGCAAAAGTCGGACCAGGCCCTTCTTTTGGCCTTTCGTAATTCCCTGTTATATAGGGCCAAATTTGTTTTGTATAAGCGCCACGATGCGTCCGTATTGTCGCTCTTGGCTTGGTTGAAGGACTGCCTCGTGGTCTTCTTGAGGCTACCTAATTCATTGCACCACCACGGTGGCTTCTTCCCAGTCTTCCCCCCATTCCTACTACGGGGACAGGACCTCTCCAGAGCCGTGCTACAAGCATCGGTAAAGGTTTTAACAAGGCACTCCAGCCCCTCTGGACTGTAGTCCAGGTTGGTTGGGTTTGGAGGGGGTTTTAGGATCTTATTCAACTGGGATCTATATTTCACCCAGTCAGTCCTTCGGGGGTTCCGAAAAGTGACCGGGTTAAATCTATCGAAGCCCAGCGTGAATTGGAAGTACCTGTGATCGGAGAAGGAGTGTTTCTCCAGCACCTTCCACGACTTTAAAGTATCCCTAAGAGATTCAGAGAGAAGGGTAATATCCAGTACCTCCCTGCGGTTTTTGATGATGAAGGTGGGTTCGTTCCCCGAGTTTCCCACCAGTAGATTGGATGTAAGGATAAAATCAAAAAGAGACTCACCCCTGTCGTTGGTGTCAGTGCTGATGGTGATGGGCATTGGCGTCGCACCCGATGATCAAGTCCACGCCCAGCTTTTTGCTGTCCTCGGTGACTTGCCTCAGGGTTGGGGGGATGGGGTCCTGATCATGCCCCAGGTATGCGGAGCATATCCGGAGGGATCCATTTGGTCCCTCTAGACATGCTGTTAGGAAGTCTTCATTGCTGAAAATAGGAAGCATAAAAAGGGTTACGTCCTTCTTAGCGAGTATGCAGGCTCGCGTTTTACCTGTTGTAGTGGCCGCGTACAGCCTATAGCCAGCTGCCCTCAGCCCCAGGATTCTGTCGCCACAGATCCAGGGCTCCTGTATGAGGACAGCGTCGGTGCCACCTTCCGCCAGGTGGTCGAGTAGAGCAGCGGAAGCTGCCTTACTGTGGTGGAGGTTTATCTGCAGGAATGTCAGAGACATTCTGCTTCTTGACCTCCACCACAGTAATGTCGGCGTCCGAGGTCGGCTCGTCCAGCCCGTCCTCCTCCTCGGACATCCCAACTTCGCGAAGGCCCCTCGCCAGTTCGCTTCCATCGGAAACGTAGCCTTCCAGAATGTCCTCTTCATCGGACAATCCTGGCGCCTCCTCGATATGAGGACCCTCCAGGTCAGGGTCCTCTTTCTTTAGGCCCGACTTGGCGTCGGCCTTGTAGACGCGCACGGCCACTCTCTCAAAGCCGTACCGAAGTAACCCCCCGTTCTTCGTCAGCACCTCAGCTGTCCCCTCATTGAGAGTCAGGACAACCTGGCGCCTCGGACCAACGGCCTCCTCAACCTTCGCTACTCGCCAATCTGAGGAGGGGAGGTCGGGGTTGCTCAGCTGCAGAAGCTTGAGAATTTTCTCAGGCTCTGCCGGATTGTGCGGGAGCCACGCCCTGGCCCTTGGCTTGCTGGGGATCTTGTCCCAGTCTAGCGCCACGAGCTTCGCGCCTGGGAATATTTCTCCCAATCCCGCGATCGCTCTCTTGTAGAAGGTGACCGACGCTGCGTCTTCGCACGCGATCACCTTCACTCCTCCTTGGTGCCAGCCTGCATCCTCACAACGGGGCAGTGCACCACCCGACGCCAGCAGCTCCTGTCCGTCACTGGAGCCCTCGTCCACCACTCCAATCAGGATCTTGCCTTTGGTAACCTCGGCAAAGGACCGCTGGGGCTGCACCCTAGAACGCTTTGGCTGCGGCGGCTGCACCTCCGTAGACCGCTGGCGTTTGGCGGCGCTCCTGCCCGCGTCTGTGCTGGTTTGTTGGGCGTTGGGGGCAGCTGCTCTTCCCGCCTTGACAGGCTGGAAGTCCGGCAGTATGCCTTTCGCCCAATTGATGAGACCCGCTTGTTCCGGGTCCGCCTCCATGGCTTTGTTGGCACGCGAAAGGATGAAGGCTGCTTTCCTACGCTCATGGAATTGCGACTTCTTCTTCCTCTGCTGCTGCTGAGCCGAGCTTCCTGGGTTGGATTTGCCTCTGGAGCCGCCCGCGGTCACGTCGAGGGACTTTTCCCCGATCACGCCGCTCGGCGGTCCCATTGGCTCACCCGTCCCAGTGGCACCGGCTTTCGGATCGAGGCGCTCCGAGGAGCTCTCCTCTTCCTTCTTGGGCACTCGATCGCTAAGCGTCTTCGAGTTCTCATTGAGGGGGGTGTCCCCAGCCGCCTTTAAGGTTTGGCGTTCCCCTACGTTTGCTTTTTTGTTATTGTAATTCATTGTTGTTCCCACGAGTATGCTGGGATGGGGATGGTCCGCCACGGTAGAGCCCGCATACCGTGGTAAGCCTAGTTTAAACTGATGGGTCGGCCGGTCCACCAGAGTTCGCATACTAGAGTCCAAACACCCCCCGGACACGCATCCCTCGGCATATGCTGTTCCACCTTGGATTGGGGTAATTTTTTGGGCAGGAGTTTTCTTCTCCCCGCCCGACTACCATTCGTCAGCATCCTCAGCAGAGACATGACCGTACTGGGACCTGCTTCCAGCCGCCCTCACGGGGAGAGTATAGTCGCACTTCCAACGGTGCGGACAGTTACGGCAGGTGATTTCTCACCCGTTAGTCCCCCTGTCCGCCCGCTGGCTGACGGCCAATTTGGATATAACATGATGTTATTTTCTGATTGAATTGTATTGGTTCAGTTGAATATGTTCGTTATTCACGGGTTGCGGTTGTTCTTCTTTTTGCTTACGGTATTTTACAATTATTTGCTTAGGTATATTTTTGAATTTAAATATTAAATACAAAATTAAGCTTATGATTGTAATAACAAAAGTAGTGATACATATGATTTGAAATATATTGTAGTATTTTACGTGGTAACTTATCATTTCTTTAGTTTTTGAATATTCTATTGGTTCTAATCGTGTGATGTTATTTGTAATGTAGACTGACTGCGTAAAATCTGCGAAATTGTTTGAAATTATATGTTCATCAACTTGCATAGTACAATTTTTAATTTTTATAATATTGTGTCCTGATATTACAATGGTATTTGGTATGCAATCTTGGTTTATTGTAGTTTTAAGGATGTTCCACGTTAAAAAGAATATTCGGTTCTATATAATTCGTTTGGAAATTTTTGTGTGTCTTGGTGTATTTACATTCAGTGGGTTCTTGTTTAATAATTCCCTTTATACACTTGTCAAGAATTATTTCTTCTGTATCTTTTCGATACACCTGTTTGTTGAATACATAAAACTTTTCGGAAACTTGCTCGGTAAGAATATTGTTATCATAATCTGGACATGGAATTATTTGAATTAATGGAGCTTTAGTAACTTTACTAGGAACGTGAGAAATAATCAAAATTTCCTTTGTGTCTGTCCCAAACCATGTTGAAGTTTTTATTTTTAGAATCTTTTCCGAATTTATTTCTTTTAAATAATCATGTTTCAATAACTTTGGATTGAAGATCCCTAATCTGGTTAACTGCATTCCCAATTCTATATCTTCTATGTATTCAGTGAATTGTTGTAGATTGAAAATTAGTATGGAAATTTGCTGATCTATTTCTTTCTTCGCCTCGAGTTTATTAATAACGTTAATCCCGCTATTAATTACATCTATGATCATGTCTAAGTCGTGTTTTTGTATTGAATTATCTGACAAGTCATTAATTTTCCCTTCTAACTCAGCTTTATCATTCTGATCTAGGGTTCCAAATAAATATTTGTACACAGATCCCACTACGTTTACCAGACCTCTTTTCCTTCGTTTAATGATTCTCAGACCATTAATTTCTCGTCTTAGTTTTTCTACTAAGTATCGTACTTGAGGTACATGGGAGAAATTCTTTGCTTCGTTTAACAGGTCTTCGAACATTAGCATTATCTGTGTCGTATTTATGATCAGAGAGTGATATTCATAATTCGTTGGTATGTCCATTGTTCCGGTTTGAAACATTAAATAACCGTTTTTCGCATTAAGGGGATTTACTTCGATGTTACCGCCTTTAACCGTAGTGATAAGGGTAAACATGCAAATAAACATTATCAATAGCATGTTGCGTCCTTCACGTTTCCTCGGTTGCTCTGGAATTATCGTATTTACTTTTATTAATCTTTTTTTTGTTTCTTAAATTTTGATTTATAGTGCACGATCTTCCTGCCACGGTTAGTTTCTTCAAAGTGTTTATCATCCACCTGTTCAATCCTTCCTGTTTTCTTAAACGGATTGGTAATCTTGCTTTTTACAAGCGGAGCTTGACGATATTTGGTATCTATTTCAAAATCGTGTCTCTTTTTATTCAGCTGTTCGATTTTATCGATTTTGTTTTGCTGTACATTAAAGTCGGGGCTACCTGCATATAGAAAAATATCCGCTGGAGTTCTCTTAGTAGTGTTATGTTTGGTTTTGTGATTATAGACATATAAGATTATTTCAAATCTTGTACATCTATCTTCTATGTTCCGTTCGCTACCAATTATTCTCAATTTTTCATTCACAGTCTTGTGAAACCTTTCTATATCAGATACGCCATTTTTGCTGGTTGTAACGGAAATATTCACGCCTTCAGAGGTTAACCAATTATGCAAAGCTGCACACATAAAAGCTGAGTCTTTGTCTGCTTTGATTTCCTGAGGCTTTCCCATATCATTGAAAATCTTCATTATGGCTCTTTTGGCTTCCAGCCAATCTCTACTTTTTACCTCAACTAGTGATGCAAATTTCGAATAGACATCAATACATGATAGGAAGATCTGGTTTCCCGTAAGATAAAAATCTATTACGTATTTTTCTCTTGCGTTTAATATTTCCGGGGTTGTTTCGAAAGTCAATTTTGTATCTCGGTGTTCTGTTTTTGCCAGATTACAGATTTCACATTCGTTGATGATGTTCTGAATGAGCTTCTGACTGTCCGGGTAATAGTATTCTTCTTTAAATCAATTAATGGTTTTTTCTATACCAGGATGTAATACTTCCTTATGATTTTTTAGAATTAGATCTTTGAATTCTGCATAGGTTAGTATATCAATTAGCTTCTTAGTACATCTTAATAATTTCGTGAAATTGTTGGGGCTTATGATTTCAGTAAATGCCCTCTGGAAAATCAAGAAATCCTCATCATTAGGGAAATATATTGCACTTTTCTTAGTACACACATATTCTTTAATGAGTGTTTTGGCGAGTTCGATTGTCATTTCTTTATAGATTATTTTAATCTGTAACTTCTGAAAGAAATGTTTTACTTCTGTCGTATCGCTGTCTCCTTTTTCTACTTCTATTTGTCTAGAAAAGAAATTCAGGGGTCTTTCCGTGATGGATATATAATTTAAGTTATCTTCAGTGGCACTGTGAATGGTTGCATCTGCACTGTTTGCAATTTCGCCAACCATTACTTCCTCAATTTTTGTGCGGGAAAGCGCATCCGCTACATAATTCTCCTTGCCTGGAAGATATTTGATTTTATAATCAAATTCATTTAATTTTATTTTCCATCATTGTAGTTTCATGTTTGGCTCTTTGATGTTATTAAGCCATACTAATGGTTTATGGTCACTTAAAATTTCAAATGGCCTCCCGAATAGGTATGACCTGAAATATTTTGTAGCCCAAACTATAGCTAGTAATTCTTTTTCAATGGTAGCATAGTTTATTTCATGTTCATTCAGCGTTCTGCTGGCATAACATACAGGCTTTTGATTTTGTGATAATACAGCACCAATGGCTACGTTACTTGCGTCAGTTGTTAAATTAAAAGGCTTTGAAAAGTCAGGATAAATTAAAATCGGATCTGAGGTTATCAAAACCTTTAATCTTTCAAAGGCTTCGACATAGTCTTTGCATTTGGTGTCAATTACAGCGCCTTTCTTTAGCTTAAAGGTCATAGGTTTCACTACCTTGGCAAAGTTAGGAATAAACTTGCGATAGAACCCACATAATCCCAAAAATGATTTTATTTGCTTAGGCGTCTTCGGTAATGGGAAATTCGTAATTGCGTTCGTTTTGTTTGGGTTAGGTTTTATGCCATTCGTTGTTACTATGTGACCTAGGAATTCAGTCTCTTTCTTCATGAATTCACATTTGTCCAACTGAAGTTTCAAATTAGCACCTCTTAACTTTTCAAAAACTTTCTTCAGAGATAAGATATGTTCCTCCAATGAAGTGGAGAAAATAATTATATCATCTAAATACACCAAACAATCTTTGTAGATCAAGTCTTCCAACAGATTGTTCATGCATCTCTGAAAAGTTGCTGGGGCGTTTTTCAATCCAAAAGGCATAAGCGTATATTCGTAATGCCCATGCTTAGTTGAGAAAGCAGTTTTCGCTATCGAGTTTTCATCCATTTGGATTTGATGAAAGCCATTGGCTAGGTCAATGGTCGTAAAATATTGGCATCTTCCCAATTTATCCAATATAAATAACGTTAATAACGACCCGCCGGGGTCGTGAGTTACACAAAATTTGTGCGTGCCGCTTCCTTGAATCCCACAAATACCCAATAAGAAGAGAGGTGGAAGTTCGGTTTTGTATTGATTTATTTATTACGATCGGTCTTTTCCTGGAATAGTAGCGACTTCGCGGCTGGCGCGGTCGGCTTGTGGATACCCTGTAATGTAGGGTGTGCGACTTCGCGACTGGCGCGATGTAGTCGGCTTTAGGTTACTTTGGAATGCAGGGTGTGCGACTTCGCGACTGGCGCGGTCGGCTTGTGGATACCCTGTAATGTAGGGTGTGCGACTTCGCGACTGGCGCGGTCGGCTTGTGGATACCCTGTAATGTAGGGTGTGCGACTTCGCGACTGGCGCGGTCGACTTGTGGTTACCCTGGAATGTCGGGTGTGTTGGGCGAGGCGCTTTCCCAAGCGGGTTGGCCGCGGTTCGGGACGCGACGGTCGAGTCCGGGTGACGGTCGGTCGTACTGACGATCCTATGCCTATGCTCGCACCGTTACTCCTATCCTCCTGATCAAGGTCTGCTAGCAAGAGCTAAACCTTGGCCCATGTTCGTCCTGTTACGCTCGGGTTCGGTTCCGGAACCTTACTCCGCTACCCTGTTCCCGTCAAGATCTGCTAGCAAGAGCTAAACCTTGGCCCCTTCCTGATCTCTGGCATGGGTTCGGTTGCAAGTCGTGGGTCGTGAGTTACACAAAATTTGTGCGTGCCGCTTCCTTGAATCCCACAAATACCCAATAAGAAGAGAGGTGGAAGTTCGGTTTTGTATTGATTTATTTATTACGATCGGTCTTTTCCTGGAATAGTAGCGACTTCGCGGCTGGCGCGGTCGGCTTGTGGATCCCCTGTAATGTAGGGTCGTGCGACTTCGCGACTGGCGCGGTCGGCTTGTGGATACCCTGTAATGTAGGGTGTGCGACTTCGCGACTAATGCAAAAGAAAAGGAAGCTATTTTGTCTACACTACATGATGATCCAATACAAGGAGGTCATACAGGCATTATGAAAACCTTGGCCAAGGCCAAAAGACATTATTACTGGAAAAAAATGAGTAAATACATAAAAGAGTACGTAAGGTATGTCTAAAAAAATAACGGACTACATAAAAAAATGTCAAAAATGTCAAAAAGCAAAAACAACAAAGCACATGAAGACCTCAATGATAATAACTGTGTTCGGAGGGGGGTGGCTTTAATCTGAAATGCACTCGATAAGAAAACACGGAATAACTTTCGGGGTATTACGCGACGGGCGTATGTCTTTATTTTTAGAATGGTAAATTGGTACAGGCTTAAATCTAGCTTGGGGAGGTGGATTAGCAGCACTCTGCACGAAATTGCAGTGGAAGAGGGAGAGAGCGAGTGTACGGGATCACACTGCCTCCGGAAAAGAAACGCCCAACTGGCGTGAACAAACTGAGACACCTGAACACGCTTTTGATAGAGTGATAGTGGACACAGTTGGTCCACTACCAAAGTCAGAAAATGGGGTCTCTTTCTAAGCCCGATCTGAGTTTTCCGTGCCAGACATTTTTTCCGATGACAAGAAAAAATAATTTAAATAAAATGTCCGACCGAGTCAGAGGTACGACTCATCCTGTACTTTTACCGCGAAATGTAAGGTAACAAGCGTCGCCGAAATGCATCGGAACCTATACTTTGTTGTTGTTGTTCTTGCCGGGTAAGGCAGTGGCTAATATGTACATATAAATATTTATGTAATATGCGCTAATTAACAAAAATTAAATGGTTCACTTTTGTTAATATTTTTGTGCACAACACAGTTTTTGGCTTTCACGGCGCGAAATGTACGAAAAATGAAGCGGCTGCGGCTGCGCACTTATTTATGTATGTATGTTCGTGTGTTTGTGACCGAATGCCAGCAAACGACAGCGACAATAGTTGGCTTTGTTTAAACGCTATTAAACAATCACGTCGGGGTCACCAAAATGTTTGTGGGGAAGACAACCAATATGCCACCCTTTAGTTTATATTAATAATTAAAACGCACGATAGGTTCTATTAATAATATATCTATGTTTATTTGATCGGTCGATGCTGAGTTTGATCGATCGATGCGGAGTTTTCGAAGAATAGAGAAGTGCGGAGTGAAGCTCGGCTTCCAAATATATATCAGCAGTGGACAATGTGTAGCTTAGGAAAACAAAGCGCGACAGATTTGACGAAAGAAGAGGAAGGCGAAAAGAGATAAGAGGAGAGCGCTGCAGGTGCAGCGGAACACCCATGCGCGCATGCCTAGGTGCTGGCGGTCTGCTCCGAACATACTCCCCCCGTTGGAAGAGGTACGGTTCCAACTATTTCAGAATCGACGGGCAGAACGGCTAATTTAGCGACGGCTCTCGTGCCTATACCCGTAGCTGTACGGACCATAGCTACTCTGATGACGCCGTCCCCGCCGGGTATGACTTCCTGGATGCACCCAAGCCATGACCGTGGTGAAGGTAGTGAGAAAATCCGGCCAGTCGGCGTAGGAACCATTAAATCGAGCAATTTCAACGTTCAGAAATCGATGGTTGGATGGTTAGTAATGTCAATGGATGTTGAATTTGCAGCGGCCGAAGCCGGCAATTGCGACTTGCGAAGAGCGTCTGAAGCCGGCGACTTTTGAAGAGCAGCTAATCCACGGCTGAGCTTCGCCTTCACATCGATGAAAACTTCGGAAAATTCCATCCGAGTGTCACTGGAGATCTCCGCGAAATCCAATTTTTCCAGCGATGTCTGAGCAGAATCAAATGCCAGATTTTGGGAATTTATCCATTCAACTCCTGCCAGGAAATCCTCTTCGTCGAACTGATTTACCGACTCAGAGTTTAAATAAATGTTCACCGGGCTTATTGGCCGCAAAATAGACTGGGCTTTAGCTCGGTAGAAATCCATGTCACTTGGGGTCTCTTTCTGAGCCCGATCTGAGTTTTCCGTGCCAGACTTTTTTCCCGATGACAAGAAAAAATAAATTAAATAAAATGTCCGACCGAGTCAGAGGTACGAGTCGTACCTCTGTACTTTTACCGCGAAATGTAAGGTAACAAGCGTCGCCGAAATGCATCGGAACCTATACTTTGTTGTTGTTGTTCTTGCCGGCAAATTCTCTGCCTAGCAACAGCGTAACCGAAATGTATGTATACATGTATGTAAGGCAGTGGCTATATGTACATATAAATATATATGTAATATGCGCTAATTAACAAAAATTAAATGCGGTTCACTTCTGTTAATATTGTTATGCACAACACAGTTTTAGCTTTCACAGCGCGAAATGTACGAAAAATAAAGCGGCTGCGGCTGCGCACTTATCTTTGTATGTATGTTCGTGTGTTTGTGACCTAATGCCCGCAAACGACAGCGAAGGAATTGGATTTTTTTAAACGATATTAAACAATCACGTCGGGGTCACCAAAATGTTTATGGGGAAGACAACGAATATGCCACCCTTAGCCATATAATTAATAAAAACGCACGATAGGTTCTATTAATAATATCTGCTCTGTTTCCGATCGATGCGGAGTTGCGAAGTGAAGCTCGGCTTTCAAAAATATACGAAAAAAGCAGCAGTTGACAATATGTAGTTTAAGAAAACGAAGCGCGACAGATTTAACGAAAGAAGAGGAAGGTGAAAAGAGATAAGATGAGAGCGCTGCAGGTGCAGCGGAACACCCATGCGCACATGCCTAGGTACTGGCGGTCTGCTCCGAACAAGAACTCCGAGATCGGTAAAGAATGGGTGCGCTCAAGATCACTCATCCTTAAAGAATAATAAAAATTACATAAATTTACATTCAGAGTTGTTAAGAAACAGTAAATTGTTAATGCACCAGGACTGCACGTTGTTTAGGTCAGATTGTACAAGCATGTAAGAGTCAGAGTTTGTCAGTGGCAAGCATAGTTTGACGTCATCAGCGTACGTCATAACTTGGGAATTAAGAACGACATTAGGCAAGTCGTTAATAAAAATGCCAAACAGAAGTGGTCCAAGGTGAGTCCCTTGCGGAACACCCGAAGTTACGCGGACGCAGTCTGAAAAAGAACCCTTGAAGGCTACTCTTTGAGTTCGGTTGGATAAGTAGGTGGCGATCCAATTAGTCAACAAGACAGGAAAACCCAGGAGTATAAGTTTTTTTAGCAGCAGCTGGTGATTCACGCAATCGAAGGCTTTGCTGAAATCCGTAAAGCCGACGTCAGTTTGGGTGTTATTTTTGATCTCGTTTCTAATAACAGTACAAAACTCCAGAAGGTTTGTGGAAGTTAACCTGTGTTTCATAAAGCCATGCTGGTAGGGGGATATTATAGAGCGACATTGGTGCTGAAGTTGAGCAGTAACTAGCGATTCGAAAAGCTTATGAATCGCACTAAGTTTTGCAATCCCTCTATAGTTTTCAATATTGGATTTGCTACCCTTTTTGTGAAGGGGAATTATAAAAGATTCCTTCCAACTTTCGGGAAAAAATGAAAGCTGAAGGGATATCTTAAATAGTTTAGACAAAGGACTACATAAGGCACTGGCATAATATCTCAAGACACAGCTAGGAACAAGATCAGGACCAGAAGAGAAGGATTGCTTGAGTGTTTTCACTGATTGTGGGCAAAAAAATACTGTCTGAGTGCGGAAGAGAGTATGGATATGGTGAGGTTGAGTCAAAACTTATGAATGTATAAGTAGTTTGGAAAAATTTTGCGAATAATTTCGCAATATCGTGCTCGTTCGGACTCATTATGGAGGTGAAGACTGGATGGATAAATGTGTGACTTTCGTTTCGAGTTAACAAAGGCGTAAAACTGCTTGGGATTAGCCTGAAACTCAGTTCTTCAACGATTTAGGTGATTCTTGTAACATTCAAAGTTGTGAGTCAGAAAGTCAAAGCGGGCTATTAAATATCTAGCACGATCTACTTGCAGCCCGGTAATTCTGAATTTTTTAAAAAGTCTGGACTTTACGTTTTTTAAATAGGAGAGTGGACGGGAAAACCAGGGAGGCTTATGTGAAACGTCAGGAGAGGTAAACGATGGTGTAGTATGCGCCTATGTAATATTCAGAACATACATACAAACACATAGCAGCACTTTTAATTATTATGTTTATGCAACCAATAAAGCCCAAGGCGGATGTAATATGATCGTCCACCTGAAGGCTCCAAAGTATAAGTGCATGGTCAGCATTCCCACGCTTACCAAGTGAAAATACATAAGTGCATAACTCGCCCTCTCAATAAGAATATATAAACATTTGATATACATAAGAGAGCCGCTCCGCTGCTGGCGTATCCGGCAGCGCAGCTACGCGGCTTAGCCTTAGGCGAAATATATTTAAGAAACATATGAAAGAATAATAAGGTCAGATCCATTTTGATATGGGAAGCGGCACCATTGCCTGCTCCCAAATAAACTAAACCATTGATTAATAAACCCGCTATCGTTTTATTTGGATGAAAGTATTTCATGGCGACCGTGACAGTGTCTTATTATGACATGTGACAAAAGAGCCGAGTGAAAAAAACAAACAAAATAAGAATGTGAAAATTTCGGAGTGGACGGACCAGCAAAATCCAGCAACAAAAGTGACAGTACTGACGGTGGGAGCATATGAATAAATCGGCAGCAACAAAAGTGACAAAGTACCGACGGAGGAATGAATGCGGGAGCATACGAATAAACCGGCAGCAATTATAAGTGTGAGGGGCAATCCGTCCCTTACGCCAGCGAAGGAGAACGACACTGGAAAAACCAAAATTACTGAGTGAGTAGAGTGCGGTGATGGTCCGCGGAGGCCAGAAAGTCAAGATAAACAAAAGAATAGCGCATATTAAATGGCTATTATACACAAATAAAACGCCGCCCCCATGGGCAACGGCACAAAAATTAACTACAGAGCTTGACTTTCTGAGGGAAAGCCTCCTGCAGAGGAAAAATAAACCCGCAACTCACTCAGTAGGTATATCAGTAATAAATGAGAAGTTAACTAAAAAACCTCCATCTCCCAAGCCTCTACCAAGGAAGAAGGAAGTTTGTCCAAAGGACTGCCCTGGACCATTGCACTCCCCACAGTGCAAGTCCACTTGCCTAATACAAAGACCTGTGCGAGGACCAGCACCAGCCTCGCCTGAGCTCAAAGGCCTTGGACAACAGCAGCAGTGACAACAGCGAGAGGGACACCCCGCCACTTTCGCCAACGAGGGAACGTCAGCGTGCCAGACCGGCGACGCCCAGCTGACGTGGAAGGAAGAGTTGCAGCCCAGCCGAACATAAATATTTTTTTTGTGCCCTGCGTGGCACCCCACTATCGATGCACTACGCTGCATATTTTTTTATATAGGTATATATAACAAAACATTGTAACATTGAGCGGAACTTTTTCTGCCCGATGAGTTGTGTGGCCCGTAAAGCCTCACGAAACACTAGGTAGGATTTTTGTACATTCACCCAGGAGTGAATTAATGTTAAATTTCTCTCCGCCAGTTGGCGTAAAATAACTGAGACTGTTTGTTCACATTGACGTTAATCGTCCAACTTCCAAATCATAAAATGGGCGGAAAAGCATCCAAGCCAGTAGTAAAAGATAACGCTGAGAACGTTGTCAATAATGTTGTGGTTGATACCACCCCGCATCTCGAGTCTCAGTTCAACCTTTTAGTGTTTATTGCAGTAATACTTTCAATAAATCTGTTACTTAAAGTATACCTTATGTATAAGAGAACTTTAAGGAAACGGTATATGAGCCGAGCCGATGGACTCGACAAGGTTTAAACAAAAAAAAAATAAATAAATATAAAATAAATAAAATAAACAAAATAAAAAAAACAACAAAGATATATACACCAGAATAAAATTCATTTTTTCACTATTTCAAAAAAAAAAAGTTGTTTAACTACTCCCATTTCTACAAAAGGAGACTCCCAACACCTTATGAATTTTTTTTTTGTTTCCCCTTACTAACAAATGGAATGGTCCAGACTCTCCTCAGAAATCAAAGAGGTACGAGTAGAATTTGATAAATCATTTAAGTGCTTAAATAAAAGCGCTGTAATATCAAATCAGACCAAGATAAAACACGTTGAGATTCTTATTGAAAAATACAATAAAATACGTGAATTAATCTCAGCTAATAAAAACAGGCTCAGCGGCCTAAACTGGGTGCAAGCTTCAGACATCTTAAAACGCTTGCGGGAACAATTGATTTGTGTATCAGATAGGCATAAATTATTTTTATTTTGCCCATCTATATTAAGTACACCTGCATCATTTGATCCATCAGTGTTGCTGTCACCGGACATTAAGGAGTCAGAAGAGACTATTAACGTGTCCACACAACCTTCGTCATTTGATCCATCTGTGTTGCTATCAACACGTAACGTGCCCGAACAACCAGAAGGCATCCAGCCAAGTACAAATTTAACAATGGCTCAGACCAATATTGATTTTATAAACACAGCATCTAAGCTTATACCAGTTTTTGATGGTAAAGCGGAAAACTTGAGAAGTTTTTTGGATGCTCTCAATATAGTCGACACCATAAAAGGTGAACATGAGCAACTGGCTGTGTCGTTAATCAAGACAAAACTAAAAGGGTCAGCCAGAAACCTGATTAACAGTGAGACAACAATAATTGAGGTCATAAACAAGCTTCAGTCCGCTGTTAAAGGTGAATCAGTTGAGGTGTTATCAGCAAAATTGTTGAACCTACAACAAAACAGCGAACGTTTACACCCAAGAGGTGGAGCTATTAACCAAAGCTTTAGAGGGAGCCTATATTAGTGATGGGCTACCCCAAGAAGTGGCAGCCAAATACAGTGTAACACACGCTGTAAAGGCAATGACTAAAAATTGCTCAATAGATAAGGTAAAACTTATCATGCAGGCAGGCACGTTCAACAACATGAACGATGCAATCTCGAAATTCGTAAACAGTTGCACTGACGCAACTGGGCATTCAAATGCCGTACTCTATTATAATAATGTAGCGAACCGCGGAGGTTATCGTAACCGAGGTGGACAACACCGAGGTGGATATAACCGAGACGGCCAAAACCGCGGAGGTTATAATAACAATAACCGGCGCTACAATAACAGAGGTAATTATCGAGGAGGCCAAAGGAGCAACTCCAACAATAATGCCAATAATGGACAAGTCCGAGTTGTTCAAAGCAACCCGGAAAACCAGCAGTGACCTTTAGGTGCAAAAACCTAATATATGCCAAGGTTCATAAAGTAAACCTCAGTCTCAATATATTTATAACACTAACAAATGTAGCAACTAGTAAAAAACTAACATTTTTAATTGACACTGGTGCAGATATATTCCTATTAAAAACTGATTCCGATGTCTTTCATGACATCAACAGGGATAAAATAATTAGTATTCAAGGCATAGGCAAAGGAGTAATATACTCGAAAGGCCAAGCCTCCGTAGAGCTACAGACAGGAAATTATATAATCCCGCACAATTTTCACTTGGTAGATTTTAATTTACCACTACCAAGCGATGGGATTATAGGTTTAGATTTTATAAAACGATTTAATTGCGTTTTAGATTTTCAAGAGTTAGAAGATTGGTTTACATTGAGACCATCTAACTTACAGTTTCCAATCAATGTGCCCATACAGTTTAACTCTGGTAATAATTCAGTATATTTACCAGCAAGAACGCAAGTCGTCCGAAAAATAGAGCTAACCGCGAATGAGGATAGCATATTGATCCCAAATCAGGAAATTCAAACAGGCACTTATGTTGCAAACACAATTGCCACAGCATCAAATGCATTTGTCCGTTTACTAAATACAACCAGTACCGACCAGTTAGTTAACATCAACAACTTGCAATACGAATCACTTTCGAACTATGAAATAGTTCAAACCCCTCCAAGCAATAGGGAAAAAACTGTCCTAGCTCAACTAACTAAGAATTTTCCACCCCAGTTCAAAATAAAACTGGTGGAAATATGCACCATGTATAGTGATGTGTTCGGTCTTGAAACAGAGGTGATCACAACCAACAACTTTTATAAACAAAAATTGAGACTGAAAGATACAGAACCGGTTTATATTAAAAACTATAGAAGTCCACATAGCCATCTGGAAGAGATCCAGAAGCAAGTAGGGAAACTGATTACGGATCGTATAGTCGAACCATCCGTATCAGAATATAATAGTCCACTCTTGTTAGTTCCGAAAAAAGCCCTTCCGGGCTCAATAGATAAAAAATGGCGATTAGTAATCGACTATCGTCAAATTAATAAAAAACTTTTGGCTGATAAGTTTCCTCTGCCAAGAATCGAAGATATTCTAGATCAACTTGGCCGAGCAAAATATTTTTCGTGTCTTGATTTAATGTCAGGATTTCATCAAATTGAACTTGATGAAAATTCAAGAGATATAACGTCGTTTTCAACGAGCAATGGCTCATATCGCTTTACGCGATTACCTTTCGGCTTAAAAATAGCGCCAAATTCATTCCAGAGGATGATGACTATAGCATTCTCAGGACTTGAACCTTCCCAAGCCTTCCTTTATATGGATGACTTAATAGTTATTGGATGCTCAGAACGACACATGATCAAAAACTTGACCAACGTGTTTGAACTGTGCAGAAAAAAATAACTTGAAATTACATCCAGAAAAATGCTCATTTTTCATGCGTGAAGTGACTTTCCTAGGTCACAAATGCACAGATAAAGGAATCTTGCCAGATGACAAGAAATATGACGTCATCAAAAATTATCCAGTCCCACATGATGCGGACAGCGCTAGAAGATTCATTGCATTTTGCAATTATTACCGACGTTTTATAAAGAATTTCGCCGACTATTCACGGCACATAACAAGATTATGTAAAAAGAATGTTCCTTTTGAATGGTCAATCGAATGCCAAACTGCATTCGAGCACCTAAAACATCACCTTATGCAACCAACTCTGTTACAATATCCAGATTTTAGTAAAGAATTTTGCATAATCACAGATGCAAGCAAGCAAGCGTGTGGAGCGGTGTTAACTCAAAAGCACAATGAACTCCAACTTCCAGTTGCATACCCTTCAAGAGCCTTTACAAAAGGAGAAAGTAACAAGACTACAACGGAACAAGAGTTAGCAGCAATTCATTGGGCAATAGTGCACTTCAGACCATATATTTATGGCAAGCACTTCACTGTCAAACCAGATCACAGACCACTCACGTATCTGTTTTCGATGGTAAGTCCCAGCTCTAAACTAACCCGAATGAGGCTAGAATTAGAGGAATATGACTTCACTGTAGAGTACCTAAAGGGCAAGGACAATCATGTAGCGGATGCGTTATCAAGAATAACCATCGACGAACTAAAACACATGAATGCAACCATATTAAAAGTCACTACGCGAAATCAAAGTAAACAGAAAAATTCCTGCGCAGGAAAAGAACAAGTAGATTTGCCTAGGCAAACTCGAAACAAAGCTTCTCAGCCCAACGTATACGAAGTCATAGTAAATGACGAGGTACGAAAAGTAGTGACCTTGCGAATAACGAATTCACTATGTTTACTAAAACGTGGAAAAAAAGTTATAGCAAGAATTGATGTTAGCGATATGTACACCAATGAAATTCTCGACTTAGGGCAGTTCTTTCAAAGGCTTGAAAAGGAAGCCGGTATACTTAATATCCGCCAACTCAAAGTGGCACCGAGCGAAAAGATCTTCGACACCATCTCAATAGAATCTTTTAAAATTATGGGCAATAAAACATTACAATCTCTAAGAGTAGCGCTACTCAAGCCGGTGACCCTATTATCAAATAATGAAAAAGAGAAAGAAGCAATACTGTTTACATTCCATGATGATCCGATACAAGGAGGTCATACAGGCATAGCTAGAACATTAGCTAAAATAAAAAGGAGTTATTATTGGAAAAATATGACCTGATACATATCAAATTATGTAAAAAAATGCCCTAAATGCCAAAAGTCAAAAACGACAAGGCATACAAAGACCCCATTGACAATAACAGAGACGCCACAAATGGCTTTTGACAGGGTAATTGTGGATACGATCGGTCCACTACCCAAATCTGAAAGAGG
Organism: Drosophila aff. chauvacae BK-2020; assembly: GCA_018903765.1. Taxonomy (NCBI): domain Eukaryota; kingdom Metazoa; phylum Arthropoda; class Insecta; order Diptera; family Drosophilidae; genus Drosophila; species Drosophila aff. chauvacae BK-2020. Next base: position 43,207 of record JAEIGO010000419.1, read on the forward strand.
AAATGAATACGCAGTAACATTAATCTGCGATTTAACAAAATACCTCGTAACAATACCCATCAAAAACAAAAGTGCAAAAACGGTAGCAAAAGCTATATTTGAAGATTTTATTCTGAAGTACGGTCCAATGAAGACGTTCATTACGGACATGGGAACAGAATATAAAAATTCAATAATTGAAGATTTATGTAAAAATTTGAATATAAAAAACATAACATCTACTGCACACCATCATCAGACTTTAGGAACCGTAGAAAGAAGTCATAGAACACTAAATGAATTCATCCGGTCCTATATCTCACTAGACAAAACCGAGTGGGACAATTGGATCCCATATTTCACGTATTGTTTTAACACTACGCCCTCAATGGCACATGACTATTGTCCATATGAGCTAGTATTCGGTAAATCATCGAACTTACCGATACATTTTAATAGCATAGATAGAATAGAACCACTATACAATGTGGATGATTACGCTAAAGAATCTAAGTATAGGTTAGAAGTAGCCTATAAAAGAGCTAGATTAATGATAGAAGATAACAAACTTAAAAATAAGGAATTATATGATAGGAAAGTTAAAGATATCCAACTAAAAATAGGAGACCAGGTTTTGTTAAAAAACGAAACCGGACATAAGTTAGATTTTAAATATACTGGACCATATAAGGTAGAAAGTATAGAGGAAAACGAAAATATTATAATTTCAAATAATAAAAGTAAGAAACAAAAAGTACATAAAGATAGATTAAAAATTTTTATTTCCTAATCAACATATTATATGTATATTTTTATTACTAAATCAATTAACTTTCATTCGAAAAAAAAAAAAAAAAAACAAACATAAGGAACAAAAAATTCATAAGGATAGGTTAAAACCAATATGAAAAGTATAATAATATTAATACACAAAAAAAAAAAAATAGTGAAGAAAGTAATTTTACACATTTAAAAAAAAAAAAAAAATAATAATAATAATAAATAAATAAATAAATAAATAAATATATAGATATAAATATAAATAAAAATAAATAAATAAATCGCTTAAGAAAATCGTATAAAATAACTTCATAGAATTACGTTATTTTTCAAAAGGAGGGAGATGTAGTATGCGCCTATGTAATATTCAGAACATACATACAAACACATAGCAGCACTTTTAATTATTATGTTTATGCAACCAATAAAGCCCAAGGCGGATGTAATATGATCGTCCACCTGAAGGCTCCAAAGTATAAGTGCATGGTCAGCATTCCCACGCTTACCAAGTGCAAATACATAAGTGCATAACTCGCCCTCTCAATAAGAATATATAAACATTTGATATACATAAGAGAGCCGCTCCGCTGCTGGCGTATCCGGCAGCGCAGCTACGCGGCTTAGCCTTAGGCGAAATATATTTAAGAAACATATGAAAGAATAATAAGGTCAGATCCATTTTGATATGGGAAGCGGCACCATTGCCTGCTCCCAAATAAACTAAACCATTGATTAATAAACCCGCTATCGTTTTATTTGGATGAAAGTATTTGAATGGAACAAACATATCAAAACTAGAGTACAGTATGTTCAACCATGTGCAAGGGATCGTCAGTGGAGTCGAGAAAAGTCCAATCGATTGAAGATAAATAAGAGATCATATCAGTGAAATTAGCTTTGCGGAAGCAGCGAAAAGTTGCTGGGTCAGCTAAAGGACACGGCAGTAGTGGAGTCGAGGCTTCTAGAATTATCTCCAATGTGGGATGATAAGCATCTTCAGGGCTGGAGAGAGGGTCGATTCTAGAGACGTAAGCATTGGCAAACTCCGACGAAAAAATTAAGTCTAAGACTTTGTCTCCACAGTTCTTAATAAAATTTAATTGTCCCAATGAAAGGTCGATAAGGCCATGAGTAAAATCATGAGGAGCAGTGGGAACTAGAAAATTCGAGTTAGGAGAGGGCACCCAGGATATGGAAGGCAGGTTAAAATCACCCATAACAATGAGGTGATCATTAATGCCAAGGGACGAATGAATATTTTGGATTAGCATTAAATGCTGCAAATAAATATCAGACCGGGGTGGGATGTAGGATAATCATGAACATGGATGCGAACTGCAACAAACTCTAAATTACAATCCGTGTCATTTATCGGAAGCAAGTTAGAAACAAGATCAGACTTAACAGCGATAAGAACACCACCGCCGATACGCATAAGGCGATCACGTCTATAAACGACATAGTTTCCTGCAAATAATTCACTATCAGACACAGAGGAGTTGAGCCACGTTTCAGTAAAGGCAATGACATTGGCATCAAAGGAGACACTACTAACGTGTAGTTTACTAAGTTTGCCTAGTAAGCTGCGAACATTCTGGTATTGAAGTATAAAGGAATCTTTTAGTTTTTTGGAGTTCTAGCCGAGGGAGATTGAGACACGCGAGCCCGAGGGTCACTCTTTTTGACGAATTCATGAACAATTGCGTGTTCAGGCCATTCGGAGGTATCAAGAACCCTAGGAAATAGTACATCAGAAATTCCAACTTTAAACGAAGATATATCACGTCTTTGCTTAAAACTGAATTTAGTGACAGTAAATTCGGTACCGGAAACATGCAGCTTGTTGCTCAAATGGGTCCTTACATCGACCTCAGAGGCCCCTGGATTGAGGCGGGAAACAAAGATTAGCTTCTTGGGAGCAACGCCAGCTAAAGGCGCAGATCTTCGTTGGGCAACTCCAGAAATTGTAGAAGTTGGGGGTCCTCGGCTGGTGATTGGCAGCGCTAAAGTTGAGACCGCCAGGGCGTCCAAGTCCAACGACACGCAGTCAGCGGCAGCCGACGTGGATGGTTGGTCGAAGTTGACGGGATGCAGATCAAAAGGCACTTCGAAGTTGGCTGGTTGCAGATCCGAAACCAAGTCGACACTAGTCCCGCCAGATATGGGGGCAAGAAGAGCACCTTCACCAGGGCCGTTGACCACGGCCGCGGCTTAGTACGAGGACTAAACCTCATAAGGGGGCTCACAGGGTCTGGACTAAATAGAAAGCTATTAGTAAGGTTGCTCATTTGTTGATTTGCGGAGTCACTTAGCAGCTTAAGCGATTTAAAGTGCTGCTCCGCCTTCTGGAAACTGCTAGATAAGTCCTTGAAGCCGGCAGCCAAGGACTGAGACTCGAGCCTCATAAAAGCTCTCATGTCCGATTTGATATGAAGGGAGCTCGGGCACGTCCAGTCCAACCCAGAATTGCTCCGTATGCGATCAGCAATACGCGGGCCAATTTGACCAAGATCGGCGCATGCAGGGTGAGCGATAACAGTGGCCTGCCACGCGGTAATTGCTCCGCCGCTCGAACTTGGATTGATGCAACAGGTTGCCATTATTTAAAGATAATTTACACAGCAGCAGTCAAATCAAGCAATAAAATTGAACAAATTTCGCGGCGAAGGAACCGATTAAAACAAAAGACGAAGGCGGCCGAAGAAAAGCTTTTTCTGAGCGCAGAGAAGTGATTAGTTTGTGTGGTTGATTTTGCGTATGCAAAACACTTGCACCAACAACAGGCACAAAGGCGATGCAGCGATAAGCGGTAAACACAGAGCGCAAGAAACAGAAAGGCAAATCAATCTGATAAAATGTAAAACCGAATTAGTTTTACATAAATAAAGACACTATCTTTCTTTAAAATGAACCAGCTGTTTATGGATATTAAATATCTTAGAAACACTGACTACTTGCCGAAAATTTGGGATGACTAGAATAAATATTCACTATGAAAACTTTGAGGGACAGAATGTAGGGTCTTATTATATTTTATCATTGCCCTCAAGATTAGTTCGTTCGTATCGCTGATTTTTTGTCTAACTTAAGACACCTGGGTATTTCTGTCAAGGTGCTGTGAAATCGTTCAACTTCACAATGTCAATGTGGTAGCTGGGATAGTTTCCGAATTGAAGGCGGCTTCATTTTCGCAATATATTGTTTTGACTTTGGGGAACAAATTTACGAGTTTAAGCAGGGGCCCTGTGACGTCCACTATTGTTCTGCACAGCACTGGTTGCACTATTGCAAACTTCGAGAACTTGTCAACGAATGTTAAGAATTGCTTCTTATCGGTAGAGAAGATATCAATGTGCAACATTTCGCCGGTTTAGCTAGGTATGGGTGTTTCCCCGAGCTCCTGTTTCTTAAGGTGCCTGTCGTATTTGGCTTTGGTGCATGTTTTGCAATTTGCAACCAGATCCTTTGCTAGGCCACTCATTTTGGGGAAATAGTAATGGCGGAGGACTTGCTTGGTATTCTCCTGAGCCCCCCGTGTGCACGATTGTGTGCGGACGTGATAATTTCCAACTGCTCATTTCTATTTGTTTATGTAGGGGGGTTGCGAGGATCCTCCGCTAAAGGATTCCAGAAAATATAAAGTGTATATATCTCGCGAAGAAGAAGACGTAGAAAATATTCGGGGGTCGAGAGTCGACAATGGCATGGAGCGCCTGTAGTGTTTTATTGAACATTCATTTGGTTACTAATCTAAGCTTAAACATAGAGCCGTGCTCCCGCCCGCTTTACTCCGCTAAAGCGAGGGCGGGAGATCGGCGGCGGCCGACTGCTGGATCGGATTTATCCCGAGCTCGGGGAGCGGGAGCGTCAGAGGGGCGATGCGCGGATGCGCTTGGCCAGGGAGCAGCGGGAGAGTGCAGTGGCCGAAGATGTGGAGGAGAGCATCGAGGACGTTCGCTGCCAAGACAGGTGCCGAGGAGCGGCGGAATAGTGTCGCGAAACGGCCGGAGATTGCAGCGAAGAGGAGAGCGGGCGAGCGTCGGCACTGCGCGGAAGCCCGAAAGACGGGAGCGCAAGAGCGGCCGAGCTTTCGGAAGCTCGGTGGCCAGAGAGGGGTACAATGGGCCCCTCACGTAAACATTCCGGCCCCCCTTGCAATCACTCGGATTGCAACATTGTCATCCTTCTTATTGCTGGTGGTAGGATCCGGAGCGGCTTCAGATGCCGTGATCGGTGCGCATCTCAGAGCGTTGAGACGGCGAAGCGTTGGACAAATAACCGCGCGGAGCCTCTTTTCAGCACTCAGCTTGAGGAACTGTTGGCATTTTCGAAGGGGGTGGATACTCGACAACGGTAGGAGTTAGTGCTTCTGTCACGCCTGCCTCTTAAGGCGGCCGCACTGCGAGTAGAAAGGGGTGTGTTCAACGGACCATTGGATGCACAGGAAACTCGCTTGGAAAACACTCGGACACTTGAGTGGTCGGCGGAAACTGGAGCGCTTCGCGCAAGGGGAACGGGTCGTGGACTAGACGGAGCAGAGGGTCTTAGAACGGTCGCAACCGGAATATGGCGGTGTAGAAGCGTGTGCACGAGATGCAGTTATGGGCACTGGTACAGTTCCGGTATTGGTGGCCTCGATCCAAACAATTTAAGCAGCGTTGCTTTCTTTGGACGAAATTTGAGCGATCATCAACACTCATCGTTAGGAATCGGGGACATGTACGCAGGGGGTGATTTCCCATGGCGCACAGGTCACACCCTCTGGGAGCCGGAGCCATCCTGGATTCGTTGGAGTTGAGTATGTGCGCGGATGGGTTGACAATTGTCGGTTTTGGCGGAACATGCCCAGAGTCAACATGCCTGACGTCGTCGATGGCCTCCAGAGTACGATAGCGCTCTGTCAGAAACGCATCTAACTTATTCCAGGTTGGGTGGTAAGGGTGCATCAGACCAAGGCAAGATCAGCATAGTATTTGCTGATGTATATTCCTTGTGCCACTGGTGCATCAAGTCGACTCGCAGGTGAATATCAATTTGATAGACACCACCTTCTCCTCGGAGAGGGTCCTCCGCGTGGTACCTCCTGGAAACGTACTACGGTACGGCTAATGTGAGCGGCAATTCCCTGTGAATCCTCCATCCTATAACTCCTTTGAATCCACCTCCTTACCGAGACCTGGGTAAGTCTTAAAACGGCCTCCCCTCAAGCCAGGCGTGTTACGCGACCCGTGCCCGCTGGCTTTTGGTTCGCAGCTGAGGGGTTAATCCAGCTGTGTCTGAACGGAGCCTTCTCAGGGCCGGGCAACCCTGGGTCGTAAGATGCCTTGCCGCGGCTTTGGGGCGAAGCCGCGGTCGACCTCCTTCAATGCCCCAAACCCCCTCTGGCCCGCCGCGCTTGCCTGGTCGAGCAAAGTGGGCGATTATGCAGATGTCAATGAATTCCCAAAGCCATGATTCGGACCTCGTGGGGGAGGCTAAACCCCGCACAATGTCAGAGATTGACGAGGAGGAGTTGCTAATGCCTAGGCAGGGCTTAGCATCTCGAGAAACATCGGATATTGACGAAGACGAGCTGTTGAGGCCAAGCCCGGTCGCCAACGCTCCGTTAATATCCGAGGGGGGCGCTAGTACTAGCACTCCCCAAGCCAACACTCACACAGGTGTGGCTCAGTTGAGCACCACCGTAGTCAACCCACAGCTCACACATCAGAAGAGGCGTGCTAGGGCACACAGGGCCCGCTTTGTTCTAAGCAAGATTGCGGAGAACGAGGCTGAGGGCAAGGTGGACCCGAGAGACGCCGCTGATAAAGCGAAATTCCTGGCAGTAATTGCGGATTTCGAAGCCTACCAAAAGGCTAACCCCGAGGCGTTCCAGCCCCCGAAGGCGAAGCGTGAGCGATCACAGGATGTGAGCGCAAGCGCACCTAAGAGGGCCAAGGACGCTCAGGGGAAAGCAAGAGCGACATCCTTCGTCAAGCAGACGAAGAAGTTCAGCGAGGTGGCCAGAGACGGTCTGGCTATGGCGCTGGTTGATAAGCTCAATGACGACGGGCGCCTGCTGGCAGAGAAGTGGGGGGAGATAGAGGCCAAGCTGTCTGACTTGGTGACCGACAGGTTGGTTGCCACGCCAGGCGGTCCTATCCCCTCCTCCGACTCTTCGGACGTGGTGAGAGGGCACCGGGTAATTAGGTGCGACGACGGGTTCTCGAGGAGCTTCCTGGAAGAATGTGTGGCCAAATTCGGCGACACGTGGAACGGCCTTAGAATAAGGTTGGTTCACGCCAGGGAGATTCCGAGAAGACCCAGAGCTCGCATCTGGTTACCACTGGGGCAGTCTGACCATGCCAAGGTGCTCCAATGTCTGCGAACACAAAACCCAGCCGTCCATACAGAGGACTGGGCCATCCTGAAGGCGGAGAAAGAAATGAAGACGAGCCAGCCATTTCTGCTTCTGATAAACCAGCGTTGCCTGCCGCAGCTGGAAAGAGACGACTACAAAATCCGGTACGGCATCAGAAAGGCTAAGATCAAGGTCTTTCTGGCCGAACCGGACGAACTACTGGAGGAGGTGGACGACACGAACAAGTTGTTGGATGACCTGATCATCGACGACAAGTCGCCCAACTCCACACCGACGAACACCAATGCCGACAGTAGTGCAAATTAACTTGAAGCCCAGCTCGCACGCTTCAGCTAATTTGTCCATCCTTCTAAGGGAGAAGGATGTCGACATTGCGCTACTACAAGAACCATGGACCAGGAACGAGCAAGTTTCTGGTCTGACACTACCTGGATATACACTACTGTACACAAACTCGACAGGTAGACCGAGAGCATGTATAGTAATAAAGAATCATTTTAACGATTTTCTCTGTTCTAATCTCAGTACATCGGATCTAGCAGTTGCCAGATTCGTGACAACGGATGGGACAGGAGTGCTAATCTCCTCGGCATACATGGCCCATGACGATCCGGCTCCGCCAGAACCGGTGGTCAAGCTGTTGCAATGGGCTGAAGACACGAAGACAACCCTGGTGACCGGGGGCGACGCGAACGCGAGACACACGCTCTGGGGAAGTTCCGACACAAATGATAGAGGTGAGTCACTTTTTGATCATATTATATGCCGTAACGTTACAATATATAACAAAGGGAATACACCGACCTTTATATTTCCGAGCACGGAGGTCTTTCAGGGGTGGGAGGAGGTGCTAGATCTCACCTTACTCGTAGAACGCAGCCGGTATACAGTAGAGAACTGGAATGTGTCGCTTCAACATTCCTTTTCCGATCACAGGTACATATTCTTTGAGTTATCGGTGCCGACCAGCAGAGCGACACCTAGACGCAATCCACGAAAGACAAACTGGGGCAAGTTCAGTGATATTGTCCACGCAAAGGTTAGCAATAGGAGGATTAAGGTACAATCCTCAGCAAACCCCCTTAATAAAGAAGTAGAGGACCTTACGAACATATTAAACAACGCCTACAATGAGACATGCAAGGTGTCGTATTCAAAGAAACAGTATCCACCATGGTGGACCAAGGAACTGAGTGACCTCAGAAAGAGAGCACGAAATTCCTTCAATATATGTTTTGTGTCCAAAGAATGGGCACCTTACAAAGTAGTACAAAAACAATACAAAAAAGCAGTATACGAAGCCAAGAAAGAATCTTGGAAAAGTTACTGTGAAGCTTTAGAAGACATAAAGGATACGGCAAGGCTAAGTAAGATCCTTGCTAAAGGGCACACAAAAAAGCCCGGGCCCCGACGGTATTATTCCGGCGATGCTACAGGCAGCTATAGAAAGCATCAGTAGGTGGCTTAAAGCCATCTATGAAGCACGCATGAACTTGAGTCACATACCGCTCCTATGGAGGAAAGCTAAAGTGATATTTATACCAAAGCCGGGCAGGAGGGGTCACATCCTAGCTAAGGATTATAGACCAATCAGCCTAACATCCTTCAGTGAAGAGAGGCACACCCCAGGGCGGAGTATTATCGCCGCTTCTCTGGCTAACCAACATGAACCACATATTGAAAGAACTCAATTGTGGGGGAGTAAGGGCAGTAGCATACGCCGATGACGTAGTGCTACTAGTATCAGGTCCATCCCCCGACGTCATAAGCGACATTATGTCGGGTGCTCTGGACAGGCTAAATAATTGGGCAAAATCCTGCGGACTGGGGATTAACCCTAATAAGACAGAACTAATGTTATTTATAAGGAGATCAAAGATCCCAAGTTATAACTTGCCCAAGATAGATGGCATAGAGCTAAAACTTTCTCAGCAGGCAAAGTATTTGGGAGTTATACTGGACCCTAAGCTGTCATGGAAACAAAACATCGAAGAGAGAGTCAGGAAGGCAAGCATTGCCTTCTACTCCTGTAGAAAGATGTTTGGGAAAAACTGGGGACTACACCCAAAGACCATAATATGGCTCTACACAGCAGTAGTTAGACCTATATTAACATACGGGGCTCTAGTATGGTGGCCGGCACTCACTAGAGCCTATAACATCACCAAACTAACGAGGATACAACGTGCGGCTTGCGCAGGAGCAACGGGGGCTATGCGCTCGTGCCCGGCGGCCGCCCTGAACGTAATCCTGGACATCATGCCGATTGACCTATTTATCAAGGATTCGGTGGCGCAGAGTGCGGTGAGACTAAAAGCAAGCAATTGCTGGAGGGATCGCGGCATAGGACACCGCACTATTCTTGACGGGGTCACGTCGTTAATAGACAAAAACACGGACTACATGACAACCGAAATTAGATTCGGCAACGGCTATACGACCTCCTACCCGACAAGGGAGGAATGGACTAGAGGCAGAGTAACCGAACAAGATGAGGTATCGCTCTACACCGATGGCTCCAAGATGAGCTGTGGTGTGGGGGCTGGGATCTTCGCTGAGAGCTGGGGGATCGAATCGACTTTCAGTCTCCCAGCATCAGCGACAGTCTTTCAGGCTGAGGTACTCGCTGTATTGGAGGCAGCCAGACTATCCAATCAGCGAGGCCTTAGCAATACCAAAGTGAGGATCTACTCGGATAGCCAAGCGGCTATCAAAGCCCTAGCAGCGGTCAAGACAAACTCGCAGTTAGTGTCGGAGTGTAAGGCAGCTTTAAACGAGCTTGCTGAACACAACGACGTTAGAATAACCTGGGTGCCAGGACACAACGACATACCAGGAAATGAAAAGGCAGATGAGCTAGCCCGCAAGGGCTCAGCCGAGCGTAGCAACATTAAAGATACTCTAATATCGCTGAAAGCGGTACATTCTAAGATCCATGACTATTTCAAAGGTCAGGCCACCAAAGAATGGTCAAGGACGAGCCAAAACCGAAGATCGAAGCTATGTTGGCCGAACTTCGACAGCAAACGTACTATAGAACTGATATCCCATAGTAAAAAGGATATCAGTAGGATAACAGCTGTCTCCACCGGTCATTGGGCGATAGGATCGCATGCAATGAAGATGGGGCTGCCCTATAACACAAGCTGCAGAAGCTGAAAGGAACAAGCAGAACAGGAGACACCAGAGCACCTGCTCTGTCACTGTCCAGCTTTGAACAACAGGAGATTGCGTCATTTCGGTGCCTGCCAGCTAGAATCGCTGAGAGAAGTAGGGAAGCGTAAGATTGCAGCTGTCCTTGCTTTTCTTAACGATTCGGGTTGGTGCTGAGCATGACCAGCTACAACCGAAAAACAGAGGGTGTGGATCAAAACGGAGCTCAGCTCTAATTGGAGGCTCGTGGAGAGCCTCACCACTTTAACCTACCTATTCCAGGTTGGAATTTCAGACTTGTTCTGGATCGACTGTTCCCAGAGAGAAAGTGTGAGATTTGGAAGCTTGGAGGAAATCATATACACAAGGAGACAGTCCCATGCCTCGACTTGAATGAAGGACATCTTCAAGGATGTTAGGCAACCTTGGATGGTGCCTTGCAGCTCTTTTAAAGCGGCCCCGGATTCTTGGGGGATTGTCTGAATATGAAGAAGAATCTTCAGCTGACTGTTTACTAAAACTCGCCTATTTTCGAAGCGGTCCGTAAGGCTTTGCCACGCGGAGACGAACCCTTCATTAGTTAGCGGTGCCTTTGAAACAATGGCGTGCGCATCGCCACTCGTTTTCGAAAGAAGGTGGAACCACCTTTCAACCGGCGTGAGTCTCGAATTGTTAATGTAAAGATCCCTAAACGTGGGCCACCGAAGGTAATCTCCTGTGAAGACCTCTGTGTCCACAGCTGGCAAGTGACATCCAGTATATGTGGACGGTTGGAGAGTTGCGGAAACATAAGCGGACTGGATGGCGGCTTTTTCTATGACTTCCTGAAGATGGGCAACACACCTCGAAAAGACGGAGTAACAAGAACTGTATTTAGATCCCAGCACTGTTGAGGTGGCTGGATTCTCGGCGGACACGGAAAGAAGGTCCAAACAGCTCTCATAGCCCTTCTTCACATCTTCCCATAAGGCCCGGATTTCGTCCAGATGGACTCGGCAGATGTAAGGGGAAAATTCTTTAGTATCAGGGGCGACCGGAGTACGGATGTCAGCTTCGAAGTGGCTAACTCGGTCCGTTGTGGCAATGAATTTCCTCACAGCAATATCGATGGCGGATGGAGCCTTTTAGTGGTACACCGAGTAAGTCCTGACGATGGACCTGGGCTAATATTCCCTGAATTATCGCTCTTGGCCCCAGGAACGGCAGCAACGGGCTTTGGCTTGAGATGAGACGGGCGCGGAGATTCGGATTGGGACCTGTCCAGGCGGATTGATGGGACCGTACGTGGCTTCTTGTCGTCTATGGTCATAGCAGGACTCGGGTAGATCAACAGATCTGAATCGTCCACAGACTCGAAGGGGAGAACTGTAGAAATTTGAGAAGCCACCAGGTTGTCCGAAAAGGAATAAAATGAATCCGGAAATAATGGATTCGAAAGGTGGCGTCCGAAACTAGTTAAAATATTGCCACTGGCACGAAAAAATGGAAAATGTCCAGAAAAGGAATACGTTGAGTTGCCCTGTACACTTTACGTAGAGTAATTGGTAAAAAATCTATCAGTCAAAAATATAGAAAACTGCGAAAAAAAACCCAAAAAGATACTTCGGGCGGATGATGCCTTATTCGGATTGGCAGGAAAATAGCCACAATTGGCAGGAAAATTGTGGTCGGGAACGAAAAAATGTAAATATAAATATTTCGGTATAAATATATATACTGCGTGGCTCAGACGTGAATCTCTATTACTTTTGTCGTTGACACATTAGAAAAAATTAGGCTCGCGACAGAGTAGATTGGGTGCCGTAATCCCAATATCAATTAATTAATAATTTTTTTTTTAAATTTGTAACCGGAAAAATTAGTAACTCTTCACCGTAATAATAATTGCGGAGCCGAAACGGTTGACTTAACAAACCTTGGCTTGGTTCGGCAAAAGCCTCACTGCTTGCCGTCGGCAAGGCAGTGCGTACGCAAAAGAATGAACAACAAAAAAAACCCAGCAACAGCAATAACACGGCTGCTGCGGAAAGTCAAGAAACTTGGAAAAAAGCAATCGCGGTCCCGCCCGTGTGGATTTGCAATAATGATTGTTTTTAATAATTGTTGGTTTGTCTCTCTTTTAATTTGTATTTTAATTTTTTACTTGATTTAATTTGAAGTCTCGTAGCGGGGGTTATTTCCTGAAATCGGGTGCAGAAAATATACATATAAGGGCATGCATGCATATGTAAGGGCACAGTGGAGCATTGATGCAGATGATGAAAATTATGTGGCGAAAAAAATGGCGCACACCGGAATGAGAACAGAAAGAATATCGAAACAACGGCAGCCTGTCCAGCGAACAGTGAAACTCCCGCACAGTGCACACTCGTTGGCCGATATTGTTTATGCCTTTCTTTTCTCACCACACAATTTCACTGTTCACTTGGCGAATTCGCGGAGTTAGAATTGCGCCGACATATGTATAATAATATATGTACATATATATGTGCCAGAATGTATTAGATGAATGCACATACATATATACATATGTACATATGCCGCGACCGTTTTCACTTTGATGTAAGGAAAGAGAACGGCGAGGAATTTGGCGGCGCGAAAAAGAAGCGAAGTGGAGACGAATTGAACCAAGATCGTCGAGGAGGAATAAAATTCTCAACTGCCGTTGTGTCAGGAAAATTCGCGAAGGTGGAATTGACACGGAAAAATAGTCTTACAGCAGTGCGACCGAAATGGAATGTTCGAAGCGCTGCTAAAGACCGGCAGTGAGAAAAATGACGAAAAGACCTTGTACTTATCTTTAGCGGCGGCACCACCAGAGCTGCTGGTGAAAAAAGGATTCCAGGACGATATCCCTATCCGGCTCGAAGGACCATGTTTATGTAGGGGGGTGGCGAGGATCCTCCGCTAAAGGATTCCAGAAAATATAAAGTGTATATATCTCGCGAAGAAGAAGACGTAGAAAATATTCGGGGGTCGAGAGTCGACAATGGCATGGAGCGCCCGTAGTGTTTTATTGAACATGCATTTGGTTACTAATCTAAGCTTAAACATAGAGCCGTGCTCCCACCCGCTTTACTCCGCTAAAGCGAGAGCGGGAGATCGGCGGCGGCCGACTGCTGGATCGGATTTATCCCGAGCTCGGGGAGCGGGAGCGTCAGAGGGGCGATGCGCTGATGCCCTTGGCCAGGGAGCGGCGGAAGAGTGCAGTGGCCGAAGATGTGGAGGAGAGCATTGAGGGCGATCGCTGCCAAGACAGGTGCCGAGGAGCGGCGGAATAGTGTCGCGAAACGGCCGGAGATTGCAGCGAAGAGGAGAGCGGGCGAGCGTCGGCACTGCGCGGAAGCCCGAAAGACGGGAGCGCAAGAGCGGCCGAGCTTTCGGAAGCTCGGTGGCCAGAGAGGGGTACCCGTAAACACTATTGGTAACGTCTATCACAATATTTTTACAGTATCGAAACTGCGTAGCCGGGAAATGAGCAATTAAATCATGTTGAAAACATGCCAGGGTGGGCAGATCGAAGTGTATCGAATTTACGACCTCCATCAGCATTTCCAAAATGGTGCTTTTGTCGGCGAAATTGATTAAGTGGCGAGTTTTACTACGAAACAACACCAATGTTATTGTTTTGAGTTGTGTAAATACCAAACTCAGCATAAGTCTAGATTTGGTATACACCAGATTGGACCGTTCAGATTTTTGCCTAGTATTTTGTCTAGACTTGCACCGGTATCGATATTTGATATTGGAAACATAGATGATGGCATTGCCAGATCGACCTGTGAGACCATAGCGAGAAGATATCGATGGTAAGCTTGCTGTATCGATAGTGTTGACAAATGCCACGTATGACCGGTTGCCATCGCTGATCATGTTTTGTTTCCGGCAAAGATTCTTTTTCACTTTAGCCAACAGCTATATAGTCGTGCTAAAAGGAAAGTGTATCAAAAGTTATAAAAGTGTGAAATAATGATTCACGTTGTTCACGCCAGAAGGGCATTTATTTTCCGGAGGCAGTGTGATCCCGTACACTCGCTCTCTCTCTCCCTCTTCCACTGCACTTTCGTGCATGGAGCTGCTAATCCGCTCTCCCCAAGCTAGATTTAAGCCTTCTTCTTTGTCAGTACTAATTTCCGATCCTACCAATAAAGACATACGCACGTCGCGCAAAACCCGAAAGTTTTTCTTCCGTGTTTTCTTATCGAGTGCATTTCAGCTTAAAGCCACCCCCCTCCGAACATTTGGTCCTTCGGAGCCGGATAATTCTACTCCAGCAGTTCCGGTGGCTTTAACACCGCACAAGATAAGTAAACATTTTACTTTGCTGCGCTGCCGTTCATTTTTATGATTTGTGTCTAAATCCTAGTCCGATTGATCCGACACAACGGCAGCTTCCAATTCCGAATCCGATTTGTAGAATCCTAGTGTCGCAATTAATTTATATTAATTCTCCGCGAATTCAACATTCTAAAAGTGTGCGTTTAAATATATGCCATAAGCCACAGTGAAACTTTCAATTTCGAATTTCTCTTCGTTCACTGTGATCCGCTTGCATTTATTTCCACTTCTACACCTACATATGTCCAATACAGTCCACTCCACTTATCTACAATCGGCACCAACAATTTATGCAATAAATATTCCTATCCTGGATAATAATAGTAAATAAACATTCCAAAATCCACAAGTGTAAATTTAAATATATGTTCGGATGCTATAAGCCACAGTGAAACTTCTAGTTCGAAATTCTCTTCGTTCACTGTGTTCCGCTTGCATTTACATATTTACACTCTCCTATATACAATACAGTCCACTCCACTGATCTACGAGCGCCAAAGGCAATTAAAACAAAATTAAATAAATATATACACTTATAAATATTTAAACTTAAAATAAATATAGTTGCAATATTTCCTAAACTTTAAACTACATAATTCTACAAATTCTATAAATTCTACAATTCTAATTCTACAAATACAGTCCACCGCTCCTATAAATAAATAAATATATCCCCAAAATCACTGCACAGAAACGCCGACTTAATTTGTGCATTTATTTATCAGCTCTTCCCTGCTCTATTCTGAGCGGAGCTTCATCCAAACAAACATACATAATACATCTTCGACTGCAAGTCGAAGCTCCGATATTTGTGCAATTTTTCCGCCTCTCGTTGTCTCCGCTATTTTGCATTGGCAAACGGCGAATGCACATTGTGCATTGCACACACATATTCACACGCACGCATTATCTCCGAAAACAGTACCGCGACAAATACAGCAGCGGTCAACTAAATAAGTCCATATACATAAAAATAATTGTTAAATTATTTTTCAAAATAATTCCAACTAACTAATTTAGTTAGGAATTTATTTGCGCTTCCATATCCGCATTAGTGTGACCGTATCTGTTTTCTGCTGAGTGAATATTATTCTATTAAAGTCGAACCTTCCGCATTAAAAAAAATAACATTCATAAATTAAATTCCAAATATTTTTCGATTGGTTCCTAAATTCCAATTCAGCTTCGACACATAAATATTTCGAAATATACACAGATATACATATATACGACAGTAAATTTTTCTAAAATATATCCAGAATGACTTCCTGCAGTTTAAATAAATTTACGATGACCTGTGACCGTCTGAGTCACTTCGAGTCCAGAGTCTGCAATCCAGCAGCACCAAGTCCATCCAAGTACACTTGCCAAATTCATCTCGACCAAGTCCGAGCACTATGGGATAAGGTCGAGAAAGAGTACGAAGCTTGTTCAGAGCTAATTTCAGTTGGTTTAGAGGGCGCGGCGGACACCTTGCCTACTGTTAAGGCAAAGTACGATTATTCCTATTTCATCTACGAACGGTGTGCCGCCCAGCTCATGGAACAGATCGATACGATCTCTTCTACCGCAGCTCCAGTCCAATCTTCTGCGCCCCAAAATTCCTATCCGTCTGGCTGTCAGCTTCCTCCGTGCGATACGGAAGTTTTCTCGGGCGATTATATTCGCTGGCCGACTTTCCGAGACCTTTTCACAGCGGTCTATATAGACAATCCTGCGCTGACCCCTGTTGAAAAGTTGTTCTATCTAAATGCCAAGACTAGTGGTGAAGCTCATTCCGTAGTTTCCAATTCGCCACTCACCAACGATGGTTTCCGCTCAGCCTGGAAAAACCTATCTGAGCGTTTCGAAAACAAGCGAGCGCTGGTGAACAGCCAACTGAAAAAGCTATTAAACATGCAGTCCGTCGCACAAGAATCTTCGGCAGCCTTGAAAGAGCTGCAAAATACAATCCAGAACTGCCTCACATCCCTAAATTTGTCCGGCCTTCCTACGGATAATTGGGATTGTCTCCTGGTTTATTTGTGTTCCACGAAGCTTCCAAAGCTGACGCTCTCACTATGGGAGCAGTCCTTAACAAATAAAACCGAAATTCCTACGTGGCAAGAACTTAATTCATTCCTGACTGAGCGCCATAGAACTCTAGAAACTATAGATTCTATCCAACCTCCTAAATTGCGCCTCCATCCGTCAGCACCGACACCCTCCGACGTGTCGCCACGAATACTGAAATCCTTCAGTACGAGGATCGTTCCGATATCCAAAAGATGCGATGTATGTTCCAAAGAGAACCATCCAGTGCGTTTATGTCCACGCTTCCTTCAGATGACGACAGAGGATCGTACATCTTATATCCAGAAGAAGCGGTTGTGCTTAAATTGCTTTGCAAGCGGTCATCAACTCCGTAATTGCACAAGCGCCCACAAGTGCTTCAAGTGTCACGGTCGGCATCACACTTTGTTGCATCCAAGCAACTGCTCCTCCAGTGAACCGACTGCTCCTGATACTGCTTCTGATCCAATACAAAGAATTTCCTCGTTCTCCACAAGAGTGACAACAGCTCCTGAGTCTTCCAATTACTGGATTCCGTACAACGAGATGAAATGCAGACGTTCCCGAGGTATTTTATCCTACCCATGCCGAGTCTGCCAAGGGAACCATCCTCTTCGGAAGTGCCACCGTTTTCTTCGGCTTAGCGCGGAGAAACGGCTCCAAGCAGTCATCGAGAAGAAATACTGCGTCAATTGCCTCGCCCATCACCATTCCACGGGATCTTGCCGCAGTGACGACCGATGCCAGTCGTGTGGCCAGGATCACCACACACTTCTCCACGTCCACGAGCGCTCAGCGTATCCAACGCTTTCCCGAGCAAAGGCTTCCAATATTCCTACAGCGTATCCTCGCTAAGGGGGCCTCGAAGGTCTCCTTATAATTTTGCTGCGTATCCTCGCAAGGGGGAGAATGTTCACGCCAAAAGGGCGCTTATTTTCCGGAGGCAGTGTGATCCCGTACACTCGCTCTCTCTCTCCCTCTTCCACTGCACTTTCGTGCATCGAGCTCCTAGTCCGCTCTCCCCAAGCTAGATTTAAGCCTTCTTCTTTGTCAGTACTAATTTACCATCGATCCAATAAAGACCCCTTAACGCACGTCGCGTAATACCCCGAAAGTTTCCGTGTTTTTATTATCGAGTGCCTTCCAGGTTAAAGCCATCCCCCGCCGAACACACGTGTTAGCATCGGTCTGTATCTAGTGGATACCAACTGCTACAATTGATTTTTTATCGGTGAGTGTTTGCGTATGCAGTTTCGTATTTGATTTATCCTCAAACAACCTGCAGATCGCAAGACTTGTGTTTAGGCCGGCGCTGCCGTAAACCAGACGGGACCAATCGTCACCGTTGCTGGTGCAAAGGTTTCACAGCAATAACACAGGCCGACAAAATCAGCTCGACCCTCTGACCCAGAAACCAGTATATACTTTTCCGAAGGTTTTCGATGCGCTGAATCCGAATCCGAGGTCGAAATTTCCGAATTGGCTCTGGTTTCCGAGATATCCTAACCTAAAAGTGCAAAAACAGCGTTTTTGCCTATATTTGAGGTTATGTTGCACCTGCAATTAGTTCTTTTACTGAAAGTACTAAGAAAGCCATCTTAAAGTATATTCCTTGCCCTTTCAAATGCTGTTGAGTTTGATTAAATATCTCTTTTTTTCGCTGAGATATCGTACTTTGAAATTTTCATGTTAATGACTTTACCTAAAAAAAAACATTAGGAATAGGCCCTATGAAGCAAACATTTTTCTTTGCACATAAAACAGCTTAAATCTGTTACTCGGGGGTTTTTGGGGTCGATGATCCCGAATCCGGACTCAAATTTTCAAAATTCAAGATGGCGGATCCAATATGGCGGACCAAATTCGTAAAAAGTTACTGAATCAAGCTGAAACTGGGTATATGGGGGTCTTCGGGGTGCTGTTTACCAAACTGAGATAAAATTCTGAAATTTGATGATGAAATTTGATGTTTGATGATTTTTATTTTTTGTAAGTAAAAAATACAATATGGCGACCATAAAACGACCATAAACGAAATCGCGGGGAATGTCAGACAGCTCACTCGACAAAGAATACTCTATATCAATTTCAAAGTACGATATCTCAGCGAAAAAAAAAGATATTTAATCAAACTCAACAGTATTTGAAAGGGCAAGGGTTATACTTTAAGATGGATTCTTTAGTATTTTCAGTAAAAGAACAAATTCGATGCTACATAACCTCAAATATAGGCAAAAATCGCTGTTTTTGCACTTTTAGGTTAGGATATCTCGGAAACCAAAGCCAATTCGGAAATTTCGACCTCGGATTCGGATTCAGCGCACCGAAAACCTTCGGAAAAGTATATACTGGTTTCTGGGTCAAAATTTTGTCGGCCTGTGTAATTAATCCTCATCAGTGGAGAATCCCAATAGAAAACTCCCAGATTTTGGATTTCGGGGCACAGGTATGCCAGAGTTGCTGACGATGCGACGCGGCTATTATTTAGTTGAATTTCACAGATTGTGCCCCACAAATAGACTCCTAAGGAGTTAAGGAGGCTCTGAAGAGAGGAGGTTCGAAGTTAAACCTAAAACATGACCAGCAAGTAGCATGACCAGGAAGTACAGGTCTTTTAATGCATTATAAGCTGGAATAAAATTCTCAGAAGCGAGCTGGCCAAAGTGGGAGCATCTGGAGGAAGTATGAGCATTATGAAAAAGTAGCTTATTGTAGAAATGTAGTAAAGAACTTCTTCAAAATATTTGTTTTAATTAGAGAAGAACGAACCGTTCATTCTCGTTTCCATTTATTGAATGAATCGTATGAGCTAATTTTGGGTTCAGCTAACCCGCACATAAAAATGCTTATATCTATCTCTTTGCAATTACATTTATACATATACATGTGTGGGCTCGCGTTGCGCGCGTTGAACGGTGAGGTTGCGTTT
Organism: Drosophila aff. chauvacae BK-2020; assembly: GCA_018903765.1. Classification (NCBI taxonomy): domain Eukaryota; kingdom Metazoa; phylum Arthropoda; class Insecta; order Diptera; family Drosophilidae; genus Drosophila; species Drosophila aff. chauvacae BK-2020. The sequence continues at coordinate 62,799 of JAEIGO010000419.1, forward strand.
CCCGGGTGCTCCTCCGGGAAGGAGTTTAAACTGCCAAACCTAGGACGGTAGTGATTCGTGAGTGTGTGTGAAGGTCCACTGAACGCCAGGCCGTACTTACCTGTGCGTTTCGAAAACCTCGGTCTTCGGTACCGCCCTCAGGAGAATCCAGTGGCATATCATGCCAGCTGATCGCCAGGTCAGCTGTCGGGCCAGTGCGCGGAAGTGGAGTAACCACGTAAGGTTACATCTTCCGTATCACTGAAGCTCTCACCGGTAAGCTCCGGTAGGCGCTTGACCGACAGGGGGCGCTGGTGAACGTAAATGTGTAGGCTGACCAAAGCTACTCGCTACGTCACGTACATGCGGAAAGGCAGCATCGACGGTAGCATACTGTTCTGGGCTGCTGCTCCGATCCTGTGGCAAGGAGGTAGGTTTCGGAAGTGAAACCCCCTCCCAGCACGCCGGTGACCTAAGAGGTGGTAAAGGTGACGGAGCAGACCAACTGCCATCCCCTCCGCGAAGCGGCACACCTAGAAACGGGGCTCTGGCGACCGAGACGGGGCTGTATAACCCCCATCGGTTAAGTCGGGGAGAAACCCTCGGCCTCCGTTAGAAGCCCCGCACTGTGCAACTCAAGCCACGATCGCTACGCTCAGCGTCTGTCCCACATTGGGCGGCCGAGCGGTCTGCGTCTGCGCCACAGTGGCCGGCAGATCCATGTAGCGACGACCCCCATAAAAATCCACACCGCGTCTGCGCCATAATGGCCGGCGGTTTGGTCTGCGTCTGTACCGTATCGGTCGGCAGTCTATATAACCTGGCGGGAGGTATAAAACGCAACCCGGCAGCAGTGTGAATTGCTGCACTAACAAAAGGAATGTCTGGTAACAACACTAGTACTCCAGGTGGCAACCACTCAGGTGGAAATCCACCCGCGGTAAACTCCGCGGCTAGGGCAAGGATTCTGGAGGCCCTAACTACCATTCCACCCACCATGGCAGCGCCGGCGGCCCACTTGGCCGACGCCCCATTAAAAGCGACAAGTGCAATCATCAGCAGCGACTCTGAGCTGAAGGCCTTCCAAAAAGGCTCAAGGCTCAAGCGAACGCCCCCCGGTGGCGTCCCCCCGACGCCCGCGCCAGCACCGATGCCAATCCCAAATCCCTTAGGAAGCGGGGCTGAGGCAGACTCCGCTACCCCGAAAAGGGCTAGGGACACTCCAAGCCCTACGGGCCGTGCGCACCCAACAAAAAGAGCAAAATCAATAGCGTCAGAAATCGACGAGATGGGTGCTATTCTGGACGACCTTCTTATGAAGGTAAAAGACCAGAAGGCGAGGAGTGTCAACATGTCGATGAGGAACTCTCTCGCCAGACTCAAGGAGCTGCAACTGGCAGTTCAGCAGCAGGCGGTTAGTTACGGTGCTCCCCATGTCTCGGAGACTACGGAACGGAGCTGCCAAGTGACCCCGAGGAGTTCCCCGAATGGCACCTCGTCGGAGAAGAGTAGCCAAACGTCTCCCATGCCCCGGGCCAAACCCGCGAAGCCGAGCTACGCAGCGGTGACTGGTGCAGGGGTGCGTAAGGAACGGGTGGCAGCCGGGACGCAGCGCCCCGTGACTGGGAGAAACCCCAGAGGCACCTTAAACGCGCCATCGTCTCGGAAGGGCTCAGCCGGAGAAACTCGGAGAAAACAGTCAGACCGACGCAGGCGGAAGAGAAGAGACGCATTGATTCTCAGCCCCTCGGCGGAATCTTCCTACGGCGAGATTCTGTGCCTGGTGACTCGCTCACAGGACGCCAGGATGAGGGCTATAGCAGAGAAGGTCACTTCGTCACCAGGTCACCAGGAGGACTGCCAAAGGGGACCTACTGTTGGAGCTATCAGGCGAAGACCATGATGCCGAGAAGCTCATGGAAGATATCGGCAGTGTGTTGGGGGACAGAATCTCCATCCGCGCAGCCACACCCCAGTCGCTATTCGTGGTGCGTGCACGGAAGAGCCCTCACCGCTGCTGAGAAGAAGCTAGTCCGCGCCGAAGCAAAGGCCAGCACTCTACAGGAGTGGCAATCCCGATGGGAGTCATCGACCAAAGGGCGGTGGACCCATCGACTCATCCCCAGGATAGAGACGTGGGTCGGAAGGAAGCATGGGCAGGTAAATTTCCACCTGACCCAAGTCTTGAGCGGACACGGTTGCTTCAGAGGATACCTCCACAAGCGAGGACATGAGGACAGCGCTGCCTGCGATTGGTGCACCGACGGCTCTGAGGAGACCGCGGAGCACGTACTGTTCTTATGTGGACGTTTTGAGAACGAGAGGAGCCAACTGGAGCAGAACCTAGGCGCCCAGATAGAGGCCGACAATCTGATCGGCTTGATGCTTGCCAGCGATGCTAATTGGCAGGCGGTAAGCAATTATGCAGCGTCGGTGATGTCCAGGCTTCGGTCAGAGGAACGCAGTAGGAGAAGCGCAGCAGGCTAATGGGGGCCATGCCTTCGCGAAGCATTGCTTTGCGGCCGTACCGCGAAGGTTACGTCCCTATTTCTAGCCATACGCTACCCCTCCCACTTGTAATATACCCACCCCCACCACATATAAATAAAGAACGAATTAAAAAAAATAAAATAAAATATACATGTGTATGCGGAAGGCATGCATATGTTATGTATAGCTTGACCACTTGAGCTGCAAAGTGCATGCTCAGCATTCTCACGCTCCACTATCGGCTTATGTATAAGCGGTAGATCATATTGCTATAGCGCTGGAATGCTTATGTTGTTGTTGGTGGTCTTTTGGGTATTTGTATTGGGTATTATTGTATATTTATTCTGAGAAAATGTCACAATGTATAAACGCTAATGAATAATGAATTGGTAGGGTAGATATGCTACACCTCCCTTTTTAAAGAAATGACGTAATACATGTAGTCATTTAGTTTTAGTGTGTATATATTGTGTTGCTAAATGTAGCAATGTCTCAAAACATTTGTGTGTAATGACGAAAAAAATTTTTTTTTTTTTTATATTGAATTATGTTATGTTTTGTTTTATGTTTAATTTTCTTAGAAGAATATATATATATTTTTTTTATATTTCTTTTTTTTTTTGTGGTTGATCAGACCTTTTCTTAAATGAAACGTTTCATTGATTATATATCTTTAACCTATCCTTATGTACTTTTTGTTCTTTATTTTTCTTATTTTTTATTAATATATTTTTGTTCCTTATTTTTCTTATTTTTTATTAATATATTTTTGTTCCTTACTTTTCTTATTTTTTATTAATATATTATTCCTTTCTTTTATTCTAATGACCTCAAATGGTCCTATATAGACTGGTTCTAACTTATGTGCTGTTTCATTCTTCAATAAAACTTTATCGCCTACGTCTATTTTAAAGTCTGATACCTTATTGTCATATGCTAGTGTTCAGTTTGCTGCTTGTCCCAAAGTGCGGGAGAGCGGCGACCAGCTGATCGCTCGCTCGGTCTGGCCAGTGCAGCTGCAGGGAGAGGGAGAATGGAGGAGAGGCGAGAGCGAGTCAGTCGGAATTTGCACACGTCGCTGAACGCCCGCCGTCGGTCTAACCATCTATTTTGATACACATATTTACGCACACGCCTGTATATATTATTAATTTAAATTCTACATATCACGGAATAATTATAGTTATTGAAATTGATTCGGCCGTGTTGTATTTACTCTTGCCGGGGAACCCTTCTTACAATGACCTCTTTGTTTCAATATACAAGGGGACACAACTATTCAGCTAGTTTTTGTCTTATTTTATTATTTTCTAACATTATACGGGCTCTCTTATACGCGTTTTCTAATCGAAATGTAACCTCTTTAGCATAGTCATCTATAGTATATAGCAGGTCTATTCTATCTATTCTATTGAAATGTATTGGTAAGTTGCTTGGCTTACCAAATACTAGTTCATATGGACAGTAATTATTGGTTACTGATGGTGTAGTGTTAAAACAATACACAAAATATTGTAACCATATGTCCCAATCAGTTTTGTCAACTGATATATATGAACGAATGTACTCGTTGAAGGTTCTGTGACTTCTTTCAACGGTATCCAAAGTCTGGTGGTGATATGCAGTAGACGTTATGTTGTCTATTTTCATATAACTGCACAAATCATTTATAATTGAATTTTTATATTCTGTTCCCATGTCCGTAATGAACGTCTTCATTGGACCGTACTTCAGAACAAAATTTTCAAAGATTGCTTTAGCGACAGTGTTTGCACTTTTATTTGCAATTGGAATGGCAACTAAATATTTAGTTAGGTCGCAGATTAAAGTGACTGCGTATTCATTGCCAGACTCAGATTTGGGTAGCGGACCAAATGTGTCCACTATCACTCTGTCGAAAGCTTTAGTTGGTGTGTCGGTTAGGGTCATAGTTGTTTTTGTGTGCGTCGTTGATTTCGACGTCAGGCATTTTTGACATCTACGTATGTACTCCTTGACATCACGTGTCATGTTTTTACAATAGTAGTGTCTTTTTATTTTCGCTAGCGTTCTTGTAATGCCAGTATGACCTCCTTGAATTGGGTCGTCATGGAATGTAGACAGTATTGATTGTATCTCTTTTTCAGTCACCGGCTGGAGTAGCACTACTCTCAATGATTTTAATTTCTTGTTGCCCATCTGTTTGAAAGTATCTATTGAAATGGATTCAAAGATTTTTTCACTCGGTGCCAATTTGAGTTGGCTGATCTTTAGTATACCGGCTTGCATTTCAAGCCTTTGGAAGAACTGATCTAAATCTAGAATTCCATTGGTATATAAATCGTCAACATCAATTCTTGCAATAACTTTATTTCCTCGTTTTAGTAAACAAATAGGTTCAGTTATTCGCAAGGTCACTACTTTTCGTACTTCATCTTTTGTTATGACTTCATGTACGTTGGGCTTAGATACATTTTGGATACTTTGCCTAGGCAATAGTTCCTTGTTACTGTACAGTTTTTATCATGTCTACTTTGTTGCCTGGTAGTGACTTTCAGGACTTTATTTGCATGTCTTTGAGTTCTTTTATATTTATACGCGAAAGTGCATCCGCTACGAAATTATCTTTTCCCTTTAGGTATTCTACAGGCCGTCAGCCAGCGGGCGGACAGGGGGACTAACGGGTGAGAAATCACCTGTCGTAACTGTCCGCACCGTTGGAAGTGCGACTATACTCTCCCCGTGAGGGCGGCTGGAAGCAGGTCCCAGTAGGTCATGTCTCTGCTGAGGATGCTGACGAATGGTAGTCGGGCGGGGAGAAGAAAACTCCTGCCCAAAAAATTACCCCAATCCAAGGTGGAACAGCATATGCCGAGGGATGCGTGTCCGGGGGTGCTTGGACTCTAGTATGCGAACTCTGGTGGACCGGCCGACCCATCAGTTTAAACTAGGCTTACCACGGTATGCGGGCTCTACCGTGGCGGACCATCCCCATCCCAGCATACTCGTGGGAACAACAATGAATTACAATAACAAAAAAGCAAACGTAGGGGAACGCCAAACCTTAAAGGCGGCTGGGGACACCCCCCTCAATGAGAACTCGAAGACGCTTAGCGATCGAGTGCCCAAGAAGGAAGAGGAGAGCTACTCGGAGCGCCTCGATCCGAAAGCCGGTGCCACTGGGACGGGTGAGCCAATGGGACCGCCGAGCGGCGTGATCGGGGAAAAGTCCCTCGACGTGACCGCGGGCGGCTCCAGAGGCAAATCCAACCCAGGAAGCTCGGCTCAGCAGCAGCAGAGGAAGAAGAAGTCGCAATTCCATGAGCGTAGGAAAGCGGCCTTCATCCTCTCGCGTGCTAACAAAGCCATGGAGGCGGACCCGGAACAAGCGGGTCTTATCAATTGGGCGAAAGGCATACTGCCGGACTTCCAGCCTGTCAAGGCGGGAAGAGCAGCTGCTGGAGTGGTGGACGAGGGCTCCAGTGACGGACAGGAGCTGCTGGCGTCGGGTGGTGCACTGCCCCGTTGTGAGGATGCAGGCTGGCACCAAGGAGGAGTGAAGGTGATCGCATGCGAAGACGCGGAGTCGGTCACCTTCTACAAGAGAGCGATCGCGGGATTGGGTAAAGTGTACCCAGGCGCGAAGCTCGTAGCGGTAGACTGGGACAAGATCCCCAGCAAGCCCAGAGCCAGAGCATGGCTGTCTCACAAGCCGGCGGAACCGGCTAAGATACTCAAGCTGCTGCAGTTGAGTAATCCCGACTTCCCCTCCTCCGACTGGCGAGTAGCCAAGGTCGAGGAGGCCGTTGGTCCGAGGCGCCAGGTTGTCCTGACTCTCAATGAGGGGACAGCTGAGGTGCGGCTTTGAGAGAGTGGCCGTGCGCGTCTACAAGGCCGATGCCAAGTCGGGCCTAAAGAAAGAGGACCCTGACATGGAGGGTCCTCATATCGAGGAGGCGCCAGGATTGTCCGATGAAGAGGACATTCTGGAGGGCTACGTCTCCGATGGAAGCGAACTGGCGAGGGGCCTTCACGAAGTTGGGATGTCCGAGGAGGAGGACGGGCTGGACGAGCCGACCTCGGACGCCGACATTACTGTGGTGGAGGTCAAGAAGCAGAATGTCTCTGACATTCCTGCAGATAAACCTCCACCACAGTAAGGCAGCTTCCGCTGCTCTACTCGACCACCTGGCGGAAGGTGGCACCGACGCTGTCCTCATACAGGAGCCCTGGATCTGTGGCGACAGAATCCTGGGGCTGAGGGCAGCTGGCTATAGGCTGTACGCGGCCACTACAACAGGTAAAACGCGAGCACCAGCTGGGCGTGGACTTGATCATCGGGTGCGACGCCAATGCCCATCACCATCAGTGGGGCAGCACTGACACCAACGACAGGGGTGAGTCTCTTTTTGATTTTATCCTTGCATCCAATTTACTGGTGGGAAACTCGGGGAACGAACCCACCTTCATCATCAAAAACCGCAGGGAGGTACTAGATATCACCCTTCTCTCTGAGTCCCTGAAGGACTCCCTTAAGTCTTGGAGAGTGCTGGAGAAGCACTCATTCTCTGACCATAGATATATCCAATTCACGCTAGGTTTCGATAGGTTCAACCCAGTCACTTTCCGGAACCCCCGGAGGACTGACTGGGGGAAATACAGATCCCAGCTGAGTAAGATCCTAAAGCCCCCTCCAGCCCCAACCCGCTCGGACTTCTGTCCAGAGGGGCTGAAGCGTCTAGTTGAAACTTTCACCGATGCTTGTAGCACGGCTCTAGATAGGTCCTGCCCCCGTAGCAAGAATGGGGGGAAGACTGGGAAGAAGCCACCATGGTGGTGTAAGGAATTAAGCTGCCTCAAGAAGACCACGAGGCAGTCCTTCAATACAGCCAAGAGCGCCAACACGGTCGCATCTTGGTGTCTCTATAAAGCGAACTTATCCCTGTACAACAGGGAATTATGAAAGGCCAAAAAAAGAGCCTGGTCCGAATTTTGCACAGGAATCCAGGACTACTCTGAGGCGTCAAGGCTGAGGAAGGTCCTATCGACGACGCCCACCAACCCGGGCTTTGTCAAGCGTCCTGATGACAGCTGGACGACCTCTAGTGAGGAAACTCTCGGAGTTCTCCTGGATGCTCACTTTCCTGCTAGCTCGTCTCAGAGCAGTCCGCCTAACCCCCCGACACGGCGGGGTCCGTCCGAAATGGACTACCTTCTTAGTGATAGGAACATCAAATGGGCAATAAACAGTTTCAGCCCATATAAATCCCCAGGGGTGGATGGCATCATTCCTGCACAGCTTAGCTACGCAGCCGATCTATCCACTTCCTGGCTTCGACTGATCTTCTCGATCATTCTCGACACAGGGTCATCCAAGTGAATGGCTCCGCTCAAAAGTCGTCTTCATCCCCAAGGCAGGCAAGCCATCGCATTGCACGCCGAAGGACTACAGACCGATTAGTCTCTCCTCGTTTCTACTCAAGACGTTGGAGAGACTCATTGGTCTGCATCTCAGAACTAACATTCCCCAATCATCCCTATCTGGATGCCAACATGCGTATAGGAGAGGCAGATCGCCAGAGACAGCACTCCATTCGCTTACCACTTTACCACACTTGTCGCCTTCCTAGATATTGAGGGCGCTTTCAACAACATCCTTCCAGGCTCAATCACGACGGCACTGACTAAGCTGGGGATTGATCAACACACAGTGGGTCTCATTGACCGGATACTGCGCGGCAGAACGGTTGAGTCAACACTGGGGGGTCAACCATCTCCAGACAAGTCAACAGAGGCACACCCCAAGGCGGAGTCCTCTCCCCTCTCCTATGGAATGTGGCGGTCAACGATCTGCTACAGGGCATAGAGGAGGGTGGCTGTCGAGTTTTGGCCTATGCGGACGATGTTGCCTTGGCGTTCACGGGAAAATTCCCGCAAACCCTTTGCGACAGCAACAGCCTTCGGTTTCTGGCGGATTGGACTGCCAGATGCGGACTGGGTGTAAACCCAGCGAAGACTGAACTAGTCCTTTTTACCAGGAAATACAAAATCCCCAATATGGTACCCCCCAAGCTCTGCGGGGTGCCCCTACCCCTTAAATATCAGGCCAAGTATCTTGGTCTCATCTTAGACAGGAAACTCGATTGGTCCCTTAACACGGACGAAAGGGCCAAAAAAGGCACAATCGCGCTCTATACCTGCCGTAAGGCTATCGGGCTAAAATGGGGAATGACCCCAAAAATAGTCCGTTGGCTGTACGGCCGTTATCCGCCCAATACTCCTTTATGGAGTGGCAATCTGGTGGCCAGCTCTAAAGCGGTCCACCTGCCTGGACAAGCTTAGGAAAATCCAACGCATGGCTGAGATCTGTATGACAGGCGGCCTGCGCACGACTCCTGTAGACGCCTTGGACGTTCTCCTGGACATCCTCCCAATTGAAATAATGGGAGAGATGACCGCAGCACTCTCAGCACTAAGGCTGAATGGCGCGGGTTTGTGGAGAAGGACGAGTTTCGAACACACGAATCTCGACTCTGCTTCACACCTTATTGAGGGGAGCACTGACTACTGTGTCCCCGCGGAACACCCAATCACACCCTTCCAAGTTTCCATTCCCGATAGAACGGAATGGAATCAAGGACCACCTGGACCACTAGGGTCCCTTCACATTTATACGGATGGCTCTAAATTGGACGGCCGGGTGCGAGGAGGTATATTCTCTGAACACCTGGGATTAAGCGTCTCTTTTAGGCTACCCGACCACTGCAGCGTCTTTCAGGCGGAAGTTTACGCCATCAAAGAGGCCCTTCATCTGCTCCCCTCAATCGGGGCTGGCGCCTCTATTTGCATATTCTCGGACAGTCAGGCTGCCCTGAAGTCACTTGAAGCTATCTCTTCAAACTCGAAGACCATTAACGCCTGCCGCAGATCTCTTCACGAGATGGCGGAGCAGTACGACCTCCACCTCATATGGGTCCCAGGACATAGGGACATCGAGGGCAACTGCGCTGCCGATGAGCTGGCCCGGCAGGGTACAACCTCCCCTCTTCTCCCGGAGAGGGAGTCAGGTGACATGCCCTTGGCCACTCGCAGACTTCTCTGTAAGGAGTACTTCCACCTCCTCGCGGACAGGAAATGGGAAAACCTAATATCCTGCCGCCACGCTAGAATGATCTGGCCACGCCGATCAGCGAAACGCTCATTGGAGCTATTTTCATTAAGCAGGGAAAGCTGCGCCCTTGCCGTCAGGGCTCTTACTGGTCACTGGCTACTTGGAACACATGCGTCCAGGCTGTCAGTGTACCATAACGACTTCTGTAGAAGCTGTAGGGATGAGGAGGAGGAGGAGACCGCTCTTCACCTCCTCTGCCACTGTCCGGCCCTAAGCAGACGTAGACTGCAGTATCTGGGCTTCCCCACCCTTGTGGATCTCGCAGAGCTAAGCGAGACATCACCGAGGCAGTTAACCCGATTCATCCAAGGATCGGGCTGGGCCTCTCTCACGTAAGGATTCGTTATCGGCCCATGAGAACCTGCACTGGACGAGGGATCTAAGCCTACGCGGCATCACAAAGAGCCACCTCAGGCTCAAGTGGATGGACCGGCTCCCTTGAGTCGGCCATCACCGCCTTAACCTAACCTAACCAGATTAGATCGTTTGAATTTTCGTCTAGTATTTTGTCTAGACTTGTAACGGAATCGATATTTGATATTGGAAACATAGATGATGGCGTTGCCAGATCGACCTGTGTGACCATAGCTATAAGATATCGATGGTAAGCTTGCTGTATCGATAGCGTTGACAACTGCCACGTATGACCGGTTGCCATCGCTGATCAAGTTCTGTTTCCGGCAAAGAGTCTTTTTCACAGCCGATATAGTCGTGCTAAAAGGAAAGTGTGTTAAAAGTTATAAAAGTGTGAAATATTGATTCACGTGGATACCAAGTGCCACAATTGATTTTTATCAGTGAGTGTTTGCGTATGCAGTTTCGGATTTGATTTAACCTTGTGACATTCGGTCGTGTCTCGGGTATTCAGGGCTGGCCAGGGTCATCCAGGACATTTATTTGGTTCAGGTTAGTGGTGCTAGAAAAAGGAATCCCCGACCCGAGTCCCAGTGAGAACGCGCAGAGTTTAACCTTAACTAGGCTTATATAAGTCGGCGGAGAGAAATATTATAGGACCCTGAAGTCGGCGGAGAGAGATATTATGGGACCCTGAAGTCGGCGGAGAGAAGTATTATAGGACCCTGAAGTCGGCGGAGAGACGTATTATAGGACCCTGAAGTAGGCGGAGCGAGTATTATAGGACCCTGAAGTCGACAGAATACGGAAAGGTTGTTAAAGCAGGACCCTGAAGTCGGCGGAATACGTAAATGTTATCAAAGCAGGACCCTGAAGTCGGCAGAATACGTAAATGTGATCAAAGCAGGACCCTGAAGTCGGCAGAATACTTTAAAGTTGTGGAGGGTGCTGGAGAAACACTCCTTCTCCGACCACATGTACATCCAATTCACGCTGGGCTTCGATAGATTCAACCCGGTCACTTTTCGGAACCCCCAAAGGACTGACTGGGCGAAATATAGATCCCAGTTGAATAAGATCCTAAAACCCCCTCCAACCCCAACCAACCTGGACTACAGTCCAGAGGGGTTGGAGTGTCTTGTTAAAACCTTTACCGATACTTGTAGCACGGCTCTGGATAGGTCCTGTCCCCGTAGTAGGAATGGGGGGAAGACTGGGAAGAAGCCACCGTGGTGGTGCAAAGAATTAAGTAGCCTCAAGAAGACCACGAGGCAGTCCTTCAACCAAGCCAAGAGCGACAATACGGACGCATCGTGGCGCTTATACAAAACAAATTTGGCCCTATATAACAGGGAATTAAGAAAGGCCAAAAGAAGGGCCTGGTCCGACTTTTGCTCAGGAATCCAGGACTACTCAGAGGCGTCTAGGCTGCGGAAGGTCCTATCGACGACGCCCACCAACCCGGGCTTTGTCAAGCGTCCTGATGACAGCTGGACGACCTCTAGTGAGGAAACTCTCGGAGTTCTCCTGGATGCTCACTTTCCTGCTAGCTCGTCTCAGAGCAGTCCGCCTAACCCCCCGACACGGCGGGGTCCGTCCGAAATGGACTACCTTCTTAGTGATAGGAACATCAAATGGGCAATAAACAGTTTTAGCCCATATAAATCCCCAGGGGTGGATGGCATCATTCCTGCACAGCTTAGCTACGCAGCCGATCTATCCACTTCCTGGCTTCGACTGATCTTCTCGATCATTCTCGACACAGGGGTCATCCAAGTGAATGGCTCCGCTCAAAAGTCGTCTTCATCCCCAAGGCAGGCAAGCCATCGCATTGCACGCCGAAGGACTACAGACCGATTAGTCTCTCCTCGTTTCTACTCAAGACGTTGGAGAGACTCATTGGTCTGCATCTCAGAACTAACATTCCCCAATCATCCCTATCTGGATGCCAACATGCGTATAGGAGAGGCAGATCGACAGAGACAGCACTCCATTCGCTTACCACTTTAATAGAAAAATCGCTCCACGAAAAGGAGTTCACACTTGTCGCCTTCCTAGATATTGAGGGCGCTTTCAACAACATCCTTCCAGGCTCAATCACGACGGCACTGACTAAGCTGGGGATTGATCAACACACAGTGGGTCTCATTGACCGGATACTGCGCAGCAGAACGGTTGAGGCAACACTGGGGGGGTCAACCATCTCCAGACAAGTCAACAGAGGCACACCCCAAGGCGGAGTCCTCTCCCTCTCCTATGGAATGTGGCGGTCAACGAGCTGCTACAGGGCATAGAGGAGGGCGGCTGTCGAGTTTTGGCCTATGCGGACGATGTTGCCTTGGCGTTCACGGGAAAATTCCCGCAAACCCTTTGCGATAGGATGAGCAACAGCCTTCGGTTTCTGGCGGATTGGACTGCCAGATGCGGACTGGGTGTAAACCCAGCGAAGACTGAACTAGTCCTTTTTACCAGGAAATACAAAATCCCCAATATGGTACCCCCCAAGCTCTGCGGGGTGCCCCTACCCCTTAAATATCAGGCCAAGTATCTTGGTCTCATCTTAGACAGGAAACTCGATTGGTCCCTTAACACGGACGAAAGGGCCAAAAGGCCACAATCGCGCTCTATACCTGCCGTAAGGCTATCGGGCTAAAATGGGGAATGACCCCAAAAATAGTCCGTTGGCTGTACACGGCCGTTATCCGCCCAATACTCCTTTATGGAGTGGCAATCTGGTGGCCAGCTCTAAAGCGGTCCACCTGCCTGGACAAGCTTAGGAAAATCCAACGCATGGCTGAGATCTGTATGACAAGCGGCCTGCGCACGACTCCTGTAGACGCCTTGGACGTTCTCCTGGACATCCTCCCAATTGAAATAATGGGAGAGATGACCGCAGCACTCTCAGCACTAAGGCTGAATGGCGCGGGTTTGTGGAGAAGGACGAGTTTCGGACACACGAATCTCGACTCTGCTTCACACCTTATTGAGGGGAGCACTGACTACTGTGTCCCCGCGGAACACCCAATCACACCCTTCCAAGTTTCCATTCCCGATAGAACGGAATGGAATCAAGGACCACCTGGACCACTAGGGTCCCTTCACATTTATACGGATGGCTCTAAATTGGACGGCCGGGTGCGAGGAGGTATATTCTCTGAACACCTGGGATTAAGCGTCTCTTTTAGGCTACCCGACCACTGTAGCGTCTTTCAGGCGGAAGTTTACGCCATCAAAGAGGCCCTTCATCAGCTCCCCTCAATCGGGGCTGGCGCCTCTATTTGCATATTCTCGGACAGTCAGGCTGCCCTGAAGTCACTTGAAGCTATCTCTTCAAACTCGAAGACCATTACGGCTTCCGCAGATCTCTTCACGAGATGGCGGAGCAGTACGACCTCCACCTCATATGGGTCCCAGGACATAGGGACATCGAGGGCAACTGCGCTGCCGATGAGCTGGCCCGGCAGGGTACAACCTCCCCTCTTCTCCCGGAGAGGGAGTCAGGTGACATGCCCTTGGCCACTCGCAGACTTCTCTGTAAGGAGTACTTCCACCTCCTCGCGGACAGGAAATGGGAAAACCTAATATCCTGCCGCCACGCTAGAATGATCTGGCCACGCCGATCAGCGAAACGCTCATTGGAGCTATTTTCATTAAGCAGGGAAAGCTGCGCCCTTGCCGTCAGGGCTCTTACTGGTCACTGGCTACTTGGAACACATGCGTCCAGGCTGTCAGTGTACCATAACGACTTCTGTAGAAGCTGTAGGGATGAGGAGGAGGAGGAGACCGCTCTTCACCTCCTCTGCCACTGTCCGGCCCTAAGCAGACGTAGACTGCAGTATCTGGGCTTCCCCACCCTTGTGGATCTCGCAGAGCTAAGCGAGACATCACCGAGGCAGTTAACCCGATTCATCCAAGGATCGGGCTGGGCCTCTCTCACGTAAGGATTCGTTATCGGCCCATGAGAACCTGCACTGGACGGGGGATCTAAACCTACGCGGCATCACAAAGAGCCACCTCAGGCTCAAGTGGATGGACCGGCTCCCTTGAGTCGGCCATCACCGCCTTAACCTAACCTAACCAGATTAGATCGTTTGAATTTTCGTCTAGTATTTTGTCTAGACTTGTACCGGAATCGATATTTGATATTGGAAACATAGATGATGGCGTTGCCAGATCGACCTGTGTGACCATAGCTATAAGATATCGATGGTAAGCTTGCTGTATCGATAGCGTTGACAACTGCCACGTATGACCGGTTGCCATCGCTGATCAAGTTCTGTTTCCGGCAAAGAGTCTTTTTCACAGCCGATATAGTCGTGCTAAAAGGAAAGTGTGTTAAAAGTTATAAAAGTGTGAAATATTGATTCACGTGGATACCAAGTGCCACAATTGATTTTTATCAGTGAGTGTTTGCGTATGCAGTTTCGGATTTGATTTAACCTTGTGACATTCGGTCGTGTCTCGGGTATTCAGGGCTGGCCAGGGTCATCCAGGACATTTATTTGGTTCAGGTTAGTGGTGCTAGAAAAAGGAATCCCCGACCCGAGTCCCAGTGAGAACGCGCAGAGTTTAACCTTAACTAGGCTTATATAAGTCGGCGGAGAGAAATATTATAGGACCCTGAAGTCGGCGGAGAGAGATATTATGGGACCCTGAAGTCGGCGGAGAGAATTATTATAGGACCCTGAAGTCGGCGGAGAGAAGTATTATAGGACCCTGAAGTCGGCGGAGAGACGTATTATAGGACCCTGAAGTAGGCGGAGCGAGTATTATAGGACCCTGAAGTCGACAGAATACGGAAAGGTTGTTAAAGCAGGACCCTGAAGTCGGCGGAATACGTAAATGTTATCAAAGCAGGACCCTGAAGTCGGCAGAATACGTAAATGTGATCAAAGCAGGACCCTGAAGTCGGCAGAATACTTTAAAGTTGTGGAGGGTGCTGGAGAAACAATCCTTCTCCGACCACATGTACATCCAATTCACGCTGGGCTTCGATAGATTCAACCCGGTCACTTTTCGGAACCCCCAAAGGACTGACTGGGCGAAATATAGATCCCAGTTGAATAAGATCCTAAAACCCCCTCCAACCCCAACCAACCTGGACTACAGTCCAGAGGGGTTGGAGTGTCTTGTTAAAACCTTTACCGATACTTGTAGCACGGCTCTGGATAGGTCCTGTCCCCGTAGTAGGAATGGGGGAAGACTGGGAAGAAGCCACCGTGGTGGTGCAAAGAATTAAGTAGCCTCAAGAAGACCACGAGGCAGTCCTTCAACCAAGCCAAGAGCGACAATACGGACGCATCGTGGCGCTTATACAAAACAAATTTGGCCCTATATAACAGGGAATTAAGAAAGGCCAAAAGAAGGGCCTGGTCCGACTTTTGCTCAGGAATCCAGGACTACTCAGAGGCGTCTAGGCTGCGGAAGGTCCTATCGACGACGCCCACCAACCCGGGCTTTGTCAAGCGTCCTGATGACAGCTGGACGACCTCTAGTGAGGAAACTCTCGGAGTTCTCCTGGATGCTCACTTTCCTGCTAGCTCGTCTCAGAGCAGTCCGCCTAACCCCCCGACACGGCGGGGTCCGTCCGAAATGGACTACCTTCTTAGTGATAGGAACATCAAATGGGCAATAAACAGTTTTAGCCCATATAAATCCCCAGGGGTGGATGGCATCATTCCTGCACAGCTTAGCTACGCAGCCGATCTATCCACTTCCTGGCTTCGACTGATCTTCTCGATCATTCTCGACACAGGGGTCATCCAAGTGAATGGCTCCGCTCAAAAGTCGTCTTCATACCCAAGGCAGGCAAGCCATCGCATTGCACGCCGAAGGACTACAGACCGATTAGTCTCTCCTCGTTTCTACTCAAGACGTTGGAGAGACTCATTGGTCTGCATCTCAGAACTAACATTCCCCAATCATCCCTATCTGGATGCCAACATGCGTATAGGAGAGGCAGATCGACAGAGACAGCACTCCATTCGCTTACCACTTTAATAGAAAAATCGCTCCACGAAAAGGAGTTCACACTTGTCGCCTTCCTAGATATTGAGGGCGCTTTCAACAACATCCTTCCAGGCTCAATCACGACGGCACTGACTAAGCTGGGGATTGATCAACACACAGTGGGTCTCATTGACCGGATACTGCGCAGCAGAACGGTTGAGGCAACACTGGGGGGGTCAACCATCTCCAGACAAGTCAACAGAGGCACACCCCAAGGCGGAGTCCTCTCCCCTCTCCTATGGAATGTGGCGGTCAACGAGCTGCTACAGGGCATAGAGGAGGGCGGCTGTCGAGTTTTGGCCTATGCGGACGATGTTGCCTTGGCGTTCACGGGAAAATTCCCGCAAACCCTTTGCGATAGGATGAGCAACAGCCTTCGGTTTCTGGCGGATTGGACTGCCAGATGCGGACTGGGTGTAAACCCAGCGAAGACTGAACTAGTCCTTTTTACCAGGAAATACAAAATCCCCAATATGGTACCCCCCAAGCTCTGCGGGGTGCCCCTACCCCTTAAATATCAGGCCAAGTATCTTGGTCTCATCTTAGACAGGAAACTCGATTGGTCCCTTAACACGGACGAAAGGGCCAAAAAGGCCACAATCGCGCTCTATACCTGCCGTAAGGCTATCGGGCTAAAATGGGGAATGACCCCAAAAATAGTCCGTTGGCTGTACACGGCCGTTATCCGCCCAATACTCCTTTATGGAGTGGCAATCTGGTGGCCAGCTCTAAAGCGGTCCACCTGCCTGGACAAGCTTAGGAAAATCCAACGCATGGCTGAGATCTGTATGACAAGCGGCCTGCGCACGACTCCTGTAGACGCCTTGGACGTTCTCCTGGACATCCTCCCAATTGAAATAATGGGAGAGATGACCGCAGCACTCTCAGCACTAAGGCTGAATGGCGCGGGTTTGTGGAGAAGGACGAGTTTCGGACACACGAATCTCGACTCTGCTTCACACCTTATTGAGGGGAGCACTGACTACTGTGTCCCCGCGGAACACCCAATCACACCCTTCCAAGTTTCCATTCCCGATAGAACGGAATGGAATCAAGGACCACCTGGACCACTAGGGTCCCTTCACATTTATACGGATGGCTCTAAATTGGACGGCCGGGTGCGAGGAGGTATATTCTCTGAACACCTGGGATTAAGCGTCTCTTTTAGGCTACCCGACCACTGTAGCGTCTTTCAGGCGGAAGTTTACGCCATCAAAGAGGCCCTTCATCAGCTCCCCTCAATCGGGGCTGGCGCCTCTATTTGCATATTCTCGGACAGTCAGGCTGCCCTGAAGTCACTTGAAGCTATCTCTTCAAACTCGAAGACCATTACGGCTTCCGCAGATCTCTTCACGAGATGGCGGAGCAGTACGACCTCCACCTCATATGGGTCCCAGGACATAGGGACATCGAGGGCAACTGCGCTGCCGATGAGCTGGCCCGGCAGGGTACAACCTCCCCTCTTCTCCCGGAGAGGGAGTCAGGTGACATGCCCTTGGCCACTCGCAGACTTCTCTGTAAGGAGTACTTCCACCTCCTCGCGGACAGGAAATGGGAAAACCTAATATCCTGCCGCCACGCTAGAATGATCTGGCCACGCCGATCAGCGAAACGCTCATTGGAGCTATTTTCATTAAGCAGGGAAAGCTGCGCCCTTGCCGTCAGGGCTCTTACTGGTCACTGGCTACTTGGAACACATGCGTCCAGGCTGTCAGTGTACCATAACGACTTCTGTAGAAGCTGTAGGGATGAGGAGGAGGAGGAGACCGCTCTTCACCTCCTCTGCCACTGTCCGGCCCTAAGCAGACGTAGACTGCAGTATCTGGGCTTCCCCACCCTTGTGGATCTCGCAGAGCTAAGCGAGACATCACCGAGGCAGTTAACCCGATTCATCCAAGGATCGGGCTGGGCCTCTCTCACGTAAGGATTCGTTATCGGCCCATGAGAACCTGCACTGGACGGGGGATCTAAGCCTACGCGGCATCACAAAGAGCCACCTCAGGCTCAAGTGGATGGACCGGCTCCCTTGAGTCGGCCATCACCGCCTTAACCTAACCTAACCAGATTAGATCGTTTGAATTTTCGTCTAGTATTTTGTCTAGACTTGTAACGGAATCGATATTTGATATTGGAAACATAGATGATGGCGTTGCCAGATCGACCTGTGTGACCATAGCTATAAGATATCGATGGTAAGCTTGCTGTATCGATAGCGTTGACAACTGCCACGTATGACCGGTTGCCATCGCTGATCAAGTTCTGTTTCCGGCAAAGAGTCTTTTTCACAGCCGATATAGTCGTGCTAAAAAGGAAAGTGTGTTAAAAGTTATAAAAGTGTGAAATATTGATTCACGTGGATACCAAGTGCCACAATTGATTTTTATCAGTGAGTGTTTGCGTATGCAGTTTCGGATTTGATTTAACCTTGTGACATTCGGTCGTGTCTCGGGTATTCAGGGCTGGCCAGGGTCATCCAGGACATTTATTTGGTTCAGGTTAGTGGTGCTAGAAAAAGGAATCCCCGACCCGAGTCCCAGTGAGAACGCGCAGAGTTTAACCTTAACTAGGCTTATATAAGTCGGCGGAGAGAAATATTATAGGACCCTGAAGTCGGCGGAGAGAGATATTATGGGACCCTGAAGTCGGCGGAGAGGAGTATTATAGGACCCTGAAGTCGGCGGAGAGAAGTATTATAGGACCCTGAAGTCGGCGGAGAGACGTATTATAGGACCCTGAAGTAGGCGGAGCGAGTATTATAGGACCCTGAAGTCGACAGAATACGGAAAGGTTGTTAAAGCAGGACCCTGAAGTCGGCGGAATACGTAAATGTTATCAAAGCAGGACCCTGAAGTCGGCAGAATACGTAAATGTGATCAAAGCAGGACCCTGAAGTCGGCAGAATACTTTAAAGTTGTGGAGGGTGCTGGAGAAACAATCCTTCTCCGACCACATGTACATCCAATTCACGCTGGGCTTCGATAGATTCAACCCGGTCACTTTTCGGAACCCCCAAAGGACTGACTGGGCGAAATATAGATCCCAGTTGAATAAGATCCTAAAACCCCCTCCAACCCCAACCAACCTGGACTACAGTCCAGAGGGGTTGGAGTGTCTTGTTAAAACCTTTACCGATACTTGTAGCACGGCTCTGGATAGGTCCTGTCCCCGTAGTAGGAATGGGGGGAAGACTGGGAAGAAGCCACCGTGGTGGTGCAAAGAATTAAGTAGCCTCAAGAAGACCACGAGGCAGTCCTTCAACCAAGCCAAGAGCGACAATACGGACGCATCGTGGCGCTTATACAAAACAAATTTGGCCCTATATAACAGGGAATTAAGAAAGGCCAAAAGAAGGGCCTGGTCCGACTTTTGCTCAGGAATCCAGGACTACTCAGAGGCGTCTAGGCTGCGGAAGGTCCTATCGACGACGCCCACCAACCCGGGCTTTGTCAAGCGTCCTGATGACAGCTGGACGACCTCTAGTGAGGAAACTCTCGGAGTTCTCCTGGATGCTCACTTTCCTGCTAGCTCGTCTCAGAGCAGTCCGCCTAACCCCCCGACACGGCGGGGTCCGTCCGAAATGGACTACCTTCTTAGTGATAGGAACATCAAATGGGCAATAAACAGTTTTAGCCCATATAAATCCCCAGGGGTGGATGGCATCATTCCTGCACAGCTTAGCTACGCAGCCGATCTATCCACTTCCTGGCTTCGACTGATCTTCTCGATCATTCTCGACACAGGGGTCATCCAAGTGAATGGCTCCGCTCAAAAGTCGTCTTCATCCCCAAGGCAGGCAAGCCATCGCATTGCACGCCGAAGGACTACAGACCGATTAGTCTCTCCTCGTTTCTACTCAAGACGTTGGAGAGACTCATTGGTCTGCATCTCAGAACTAACATTCCCCAATCATCCCTATCTGGATGCCAACATGCGTATAGGAGAGGCAGATCGACAGAGACAGCACTCCATTCGCTTACCACTTTAATAGAAAAATCGCTCCACGAAAAGGAGTTCACACTTGTCGCCTTCCTAGATATTGAGGGCGCTTTCAACAACATCCTTCCAGGCTCAATCACGACGGCACTGACTAAGCTGGGGATTGATCAACACACAGTGGGTCTCATTGACCGGATACTGCGCAGCAGAACGGTTGAGGCAACACTGGGGGGTCAACCATCTCCAGACAAGTCAACAGAGGCACACCCCAAGGCGGAGTCCTCTCCCTCTCCTATGGAATGTGGCGGTCAACGAGCTGCTACAGGGCATAGAGGAGGGCGGCTGTCGAGTTTTGGCCTATGCGGACGATGTTGCCTTGGCGTTCACGGGAAAATTCCCGCAAACCCTTTGCGATAGGATGAGCAACAGCCTTCGGTTTCTGGCGGATTGGACTGCCAGATGCGGACTGGGTGTAAACCCAGCGAAGACTGAACTAGTCCTTTTACCAGGAAATACAAAATCCACAATATGGTACCCCCAAGCTCTGCGGGGTGCCCCAACCCCTTAAATATCAGGCCAAGTATCTTGGTCTCATCTTAGACAGGAAACTCGATTGGTCCCTTAACACGGACGAAAGGGCCAAAAAGGCCACAATCGCGCTCTATACCTGCCGTAAGGCTATCGGGCTAAAATGGGGAATGACCCCAAAAATAGTCCGTTGGCTGTACACGGCCATTATCCGCCCGATACTCCTTTATGGAGTGGCAATCTGGTGGCCAGCTCTAAAGCGGTCCACCTGCCTGGGCAAGCTTAGGAAAATCCAACGCATGGCTGAGATCTGTATGACAGGCGGCCTGCGCACGACTCCTGGAGACGCCTTGGACGTTCTCCTGGACATCCTCCCAATTGAAATAATGGGAGAGATGACCGCAGCACTCTCAGCACTAAGGCTGAATGGCGCGGGTTTGTGGAGAAGGACGAGTTTCGGACACACGAATCTCGACTCTGCTTCACACCTTATTGAGGGGAGCACTGACTACTGTGTCCCCGCGGAACACCCAATCACACCCTTCCAAGTTTCCATTCCCGATAGAACGGAATGGAATCAAGGACCACCTGGACCACTAGGGTCCCTTCACATTTATACGGATGGCTCTAAATTGGACGGCCGGGTGCGAGGAGGTATATTCTCTGAACACCTGGGATTAAGCGTCTCTTTTAGGCTACCCGACCACTGCAGCGTCTTTCAGGCGGAAGTTTACGCCATCAAAGAGGCCCTTCATCAGCTCCCCTCAATCGGGGCTGGCGCCTCTATTTGCATATTCTCGGACAGTCAGGCTGCCCTGAAGTCACTTGAAGCTATCTCTTCAAACTCGAAGACCATCAACGACTGCCGCAAATCTCTTCACGAGATGGCGGAGCAGTACGACCTCCACCTCATCTGGGTCCCAGGACATAGGGACATCTAGGGTAACTGCGCTGCCGATGAGCTGGCCCGGCAGGGTACAACCTCCCCTCTCCAACCGGAGAGGGAGTTAGTTGACATGCCCTTGGCCACTCGCAGACTACTGTGCAAGTAGCACTTCCACCTTCTCGCGGACAGGAAATGGGAAAACCTAACCTTCTGCCGCCATGCTAGAATGATCTGGCCACGCCGATCAGCAAAACGCTCCAAGGAGCTATTTTCATTAAGCAGGGAAAGCTGCGCCCTTGCCATTAGGGCTCTTACTGGTCACTGGCTGCTTGGAACGCATGCGTCCAGGTTGCGGGTGAACCACAACGACTTCTGCAGAAGCTGTAGAGATGAGGAGGAGGAGGAGACCGTTCTCCACCTCCTCTGTCACTGCCCGGCACTAAGCAGACGAAGACTGCAGTACCTGGGCTTCTTCACCCTCTTAGATCTCGCCGATCTAAGCGGAACATCACCGAGGCCGATAACCCGGTTCATCCAAGGATCGGGTTGGTCCTCTCTCACGTAGGTCATTGGCCCATGAGCTCCTGCAGCGGACGGGGGATCTAGCCTATGCGGCATCACAAGGAGCCTCCTTAGGCTCAAGTGGATGGCCCGGCTCTATGCCGGGCTAGTCACCGCCCTAACTTAACCTAACCTAGGTATTCTACAGTGTAGTCGTATTCTTCAAGCTCTAGCCGCATGCGAGTTAATTTAGAACCGTTTAGACCATTGTCTATGGTCCGTTTTAATAGTGAAATGTTTGCAATAAATGTATGGTCTAAAATGGGTAATTGCCCAATGAATTGCCTCGAGTTCTTGTTCCGTTGTACTCTTGTTGCTTTCCCCTTTTGTAAATGAACGAGATGCATAAGCTATTGGGAGCTGAATCCCGTCACGGTTCTGAGTTAGAACCGCTACGCAAGCTTGTTTACTAGCATCCGTTATAATGCAAAATTCTTTGCGAAAATCAGGATATTGTAATAATGTGGGGTGCATAAGGTTTTCTTTAAGGTATTCGAATGCGTTTTGGCATTCGCTTGACCATTCAAAAGGGACATTCTTTTTACATAATCTGGTTATGTGCCGTGAATAATCGGCGAAGTTTCTTATAAATCGACGATAATAGTTGCAGAATGCTACAAGTCGTCTTGCGCTGTTCGCATCATGAGGGACAAGATAATTTCTGATGACGTCAAATTTCTTCTCATCTGGCAATACTCCTTTGTCGGTGCATTTATGACCTAGGAATGTCACTTCATGCATGAAAAATTAACATTTTTCTGGATGCAACTTTAGGTTATATTTCTTACATACATTAAAAACATCAGTTAGGTTTTTAATCATGTGTTTTTTGGAACATCCTATCACCATTAAGTCATCCATTCTAAAACCATTGTAAACTTTGATGACTATATCATTCTCTGAAATGCATTTGGTGCTATTTTAAGTCCAAATGGTAATCGCGTGAAGCGATAAGAGCCATTGCTTGTTGAAAAAGATGTTATGTTTCTTGAGTTTTCTTCAAGTTCTATTTGATGAAATCCTGACATCAAGTCAAGGCATGAAAAGTATTTAGCTCGACCAAGTTGATCTAAAATGTCATCAATTCTTGGGAGTGGAAATTTATCGGACAGTAATTTTTTATTAATTTGACGATAGTCAATTACTAATCGCCATTTCTTTTGTTCTGAACCTGGAGTTGGTTTTTTCGGAACAAGTAATAATGGGCTATTATATTCAGATACAGATGGTTCAACGATGCCGTCAGTGACCAATTTTCCAACTTGTTTTTGTATTTCGTTCACCTGACTATGTGGGCTTCTATAATTCTTTACATACACCGGTTCATCATCTTTTAATCTCAGTTTTTGTTTATAAAAATTATTAGTGCTTATTGGTTCAGATTCCAATCCGAATATATCATTATATTGGGTGCATAAGCTTGAAAGTTGTGATTCGAACTGTGGAGGAAAGTTTTTCTTTAGTTGGGATAATACAGATTGTTTTCTATTGTCTCTATTAGTTTTGACTACATCGTAGTTCGAAAGTGATTCAAATGCTAAATTATTTGTACTGACTACTTGATCTTTATTCGTTGTATTGAGTAGTCTTATAAAAGCGTTTTTAGATGTTGCTATTGTACTTGATATGTAAATACCATGCTGAATTTCTTGATTTGGAATCAATACACTGTCTTCTTTTGAATTTAGTTCTATTTTTCGAACAACTTGGGATCTTGCTGGCAGAAGTATTGAGTTATTGCCAGAACTGTATGTTATTGGAACATAAATGGGAAATTTTAAGTTATTAGGTCTAATAATAAGCCAATCTTCAGATGGCTTGAAGTCTAATTGACAGTTGAATTTTTTAATAAAATCGATTCCTAATATGCCATCACAGGGAATAGCGAATTGTAAATCCACGATATGAAAATCGTGTGGGATTATGTACTTAGTGGTCTGTATTTCAATGGAAGTTAACCCCTTTGATTTGGTTACTTCTTGACTTATTCCTTTTATATCTATAATATAATTGTATTGTATGTCATGAAAGACATCAGAATTTTCTTTAACTATTGAAATGTCTGCACCAGTGTCTACCAAAAAGACAAGTTCTTTTCCTGTAGCCACATGGTTGAATGATACGAATATATTCTGACTGAGATTAATAGTATGAACCCTTGCATTCTCTACTGTTGAGTATTTAAAAGGTTTCGGGAGTTTCCCGATGTATTATTGGTTACTCGGACGTTACTTGGGTTGTTATAGTTTTGGCTTCTGTTCGAGTTGCCACGGCCTCTAGAGTTTCCTCTATATTGGCCTCGTCCATTATAGTATTGATTGTTGTAATTATTGTTATTATAATTATTGAAGCGACTGCGAAAGTTACCTCTATAATTTCCACGCCCGCGGTTTCCGCCGCGCTGTGAATTATTTCTGTAATATAGGACAGTGTTTTGCTGTCCGGTTGCCTCTGTGCAACTATTTACAAATTTGGATACGGCTTCATTCATTGTGTTGAAAGTACCGGCTTGCATGATAAGTTTTACCTTATGAATTGTGAAATTTTTAGTCATTGCTTTGACTGCATTCTGGGTTGAATAACTTCTGGCTAACTCTAGTGGTAAACCGTCTGTTATGTACGCACATTCCAACATTTTTGTCAGCTGCTCAACCTCTAGTGTGTATTGGTTGGCAGTTTTTTTGCGTTGCTGTAGGTTCATCAGTTTTGCTGATAGTACCTCTACAGTTTCGCCTTTGACATTGCTTTTCAATTTGGAAATCACTTCTGTTATTGTTGTTTCATTTCCGACTAAATTTCTGGCAACACCTTTTAGCCTTGATTTTACTATAGAAACTGCCAATTCTTCATGTTCGCCTGTTATTAATCGCAAAATTTCTAGTGCGTCAATAAAACTGTTTAAATTTTCTGCTTTACCATCAAAAACTGGTATAAGCTTAGTGGCTGTATTAATAAACTCGATATTAGTTTGCGCCATGGTTCTATTGTTGCCTGTTTTATTCTCTATTATGCTTGAAGAGGTATCGGAATCTGTGGGATTATCCAGATCTGACATCAAAACAGCTGGAATAGTGAGATTATTCAAATCCTGCTCTTCTAATTTAACGTTTGTTTCCTGCTCTTCTGGCTCTATTTGGTCAATGTCAGTTTCACTAGTTTCAAATGTAAGGGAAGTGTTAAGTATAGTTGGCACATATATATCTAGATTAAACTTTAGTTTAACTGATATTAGATTAGATCGTAGTCTGATCAAAAATTTTGATACTCGTGACCAATGATCTTGATTTAATTGTTCTTTTTGTTCATGTATAAGTATGCGTGCTTGATTAAAGTAATTTACTAGTGTCTCTGAATGTTTCTTTACAGTATTTATATGAATTGGCCTGTTTCGTGAAAGTGATTTGTACGATTTGTCAAAGTCAACTTTTATTTTATTTATTTCTTCATATATAATATATCAATCCATTCCATTATTTTATGGATATGAACTGGTTCCTCAATATAAGGGTTAGCTGAACTTTCTCGTATGTTTTTATAAATGCCCTTAGTGTACCAATATCTTTAATATATTTAATATATATTATATTAATGTATTTGTAAAATCTTTATTTTCTTTATTTTTGATATTAACACTTCTGTTCGTCTGGCGCCTTCTCGAGAGAGTGATCGCACTTCCTCGATCGTGCATGTTCGATTATAATATATCGAGTGCCCTTCTTATCGATAGTTACAATGTTACCTTATTTTTAACTTATAATATTTACATTATTTACATTATTTACATTCGGCCGACCTGACTACAGATCGACCACGATCTTTATAAACAAAGGGCAACAAGTTCGTTAACATTACTTATCCAAGGCTTAAGTCTAGCAGGTTCTAACACGCCTCTAAATGGCAGTTGAGTTAACTGGCAATCATCAATATCAACTACTTCGTATCGATCATTATCAAACACACGACTTATCCTATAAGGCCCACGGTACTTAGGGGCAAACTTCTTATTAATTCCTGCAGTAGTATCAACATTTCTGATGGCCACATAATCACCTACTTGATATTCACGAGGAGCTTTATGTTTTCTACTGTATGACTCTTCATTTCTTATCTGTGAATTCTGGATATTAACAGATGCGTTCTCACGGATGCTTACAAGATCTCTAGGTTCATCATTGAATTTATTCTCTAAATACTCAGAAAGCTCATCAACTACAGGTCCCTTTTGTACTACTCCAAACAATAAAACACTAGGCGCTACTTGCGTGCTACTATGTACTGCGTTATTAATGGCATATTCCACTTTATTAAGTAATTTGTACCAATCGGACTGACTAAGAGGTTCTGCTAATTTCCCTAGCATTGGCGTTAACACCCGGTTTACACGCTCCACCTGCCCATTAGCCTGAGGCGCTCCTGTGGCCACTTTTATGTGCTCAATGTCTCGCTCTTGGCAAAAGGTGGTGAACTCAAGTGACGTAAAACAAGTACCACGATCCGATATAATCCTATGGGGTCGACTATAAAAATCAAAGTATTTACTCAACGCATCTCTCGCTTCTCTTGTACTAGTCGTATTAACGGGAAAAAGTTTGACAAACTTGGTAAAAGCATCAATAACAACCAGGAGATGCTTTCTCTTTGAAATGATACTCGGTAAGGGACCTAAATGGTCTATATGGAGTGTATGAAACGGAATACAAGGTTTAGGGATACTATGCAAGGTTCTGTTATGAATAGATCTCGGCACCGAATGCAAAATGCACGAAAGGCTATTTCTAATAAAATGCTCAACTTTAGTTCTCATTTCTGGAAACCAATAGGTCCTTCTTAAATCCTTAACACACTTATCTGCTGCCAAGTGACCTAGTTTTTCGTGAGATTTTCTAATTAGCTGTTCTTCCATACAAGCCGGTGCATACAAACAATAAGAATCGTCCACGTTCTTTCGACATACTAGTCCATCCCTTAACTCAAAGTTACGCACGTTTCCTCTCTCTAGTTTCTCTCTCAAATTAACTATATTTTTATCCCTCATTTGCTCCGTTTGTAGAATTAGGTCTACGTCATCAGGTGTTGCTCCTACAACTCCAACTAACGGTATTGATTTTAGAAAAGCGTCCTCACGAAACTCCAATTTATCATCTCCCCAGGCCTTTTTACTACCGTTCATGTAATTCCTGGCCGCTTTCTCACAATTTATTCCACCATTCTCTTCCTCTTCTTCTTCACGAAGGTTTTCTTCCAAAATAACACGAAGTCTCTCTAAGGGATCTTCACAAAGGTCATCAAGTGGCACCCTGTCAAAAAGGTTGTCTCTACGGATTTCTAAAAGGCTTTGAATTATGCTATCTCTACTGTTGTCTCTAAGGTTGGTCTCTACGGATGTCTCTACGGTCTCAACAAGTTGGTCTCTACGGTTCTCTAGAAGTTGGTCTCTACGGCTGTCTCTACGGGTTTCCTCAAGGTTTTCTAACAAGTCTTCATTATCGCCAAACTCACTATCTTTTAACAACTTGACAACTTCTATCTGTCTGCTTAAAGCGTCCACATGGGCCATATTTACACCCGGTCTATGCATAATCGAATAATCGTAATTCTCTAACTCAAGGGACCATCTGGCAATCCTAGGATTAATAGCTTTTCTACTAAGAGTTTGCACTAACGAATTGCAATCCGTAATTATCTTAAACGGTCTATGCTCAAGGTATACTCTAAACCGACGCAACGCATTTATTATCGCTAGTGTTTCCAGCTCAAAACTATGGTACCGGGATTCTGCCGCAGTGGTTTTACCGGAATAAAACGAAATAGGATGCATTTTTCCATCATCTTGTCGCTGCTTTTAATTGCTCATCATTCAGTGGAAAAGGACCCCCTTTCTTCAACAACTCTGTCAAGGGTTTGGCTATACGCGCAAATGACAGGACGAAACGTCTAAAATACGAAAAGAATCCTAAACAGGAGTGAAGACTATGAACATTCTGCGGCACAGGGAAATTTCTCAAGGCTTCCAAATGCGATTCACTAGGCTTTATCCCGTATTTACTGACACTGTATCCCAGGAATTCGCATTCCTTCTTCAAAAATACGCATTTCTTCTTGTTTATCTCCAAATTATATTCGCTAATACGATTCAAAAGTTTTCCCAAAATCTCTAGGTGCTCATCTACTGTCTTAGTCGCAATAACAATATCGTCCATATAAATTACTAGGCTCTTCTTTCTTATAAAATCTGAAAACGTTTCTGAAATAAATCGTTGAAACACTGCCGGGCCATTTTTCAATCCAAAAGGCATCCTCAAATACTCATATTGTCCTTGAGGAGTAACAAATGCTGTATACGGCACGGATTTTTCTGCGACCTCTATTTGATGAAATCCGCTCTAAAAGTCAATCACAGAAAAACAACATTTCCCTTCCAAATACTCTAGGCAATCTTCAATAAGGGGCAAAGGAAAATTATCTTTAACGATACGCTTGTTCAAACCACGGTAGTCAACGCACATTCGAATTTCACCAGACTTTTTCTTCACAAGGACCAAAGGTGACGCATAAGGTGAGGCGCTAGGACGTATTACTTTTTTCTTAAGCAAATCATCAATGATTTCCGCTACTTTCTCCCTCTCAAAATAAGACAAACGTCTCGGAGAACAGTAAAACGGAGTGGAATCGGTTAATCTAATAGACATCCGATATCTAGGTGCAGTGTTATAATCGTATTGGATACTAGAATAATGAGATTGAATAATTTTTTCACACCTATTTGCAATTTCCAACCCAAACTCAAAGCCTATCTCAAATGAATCCTCTAATGATGGCTCAATGTCAGCCAAAAATCTCTGCGCATCACTGTCAGTACCCAAAATTTCTACAGAATTTTCATTATCTAAACCAGAGTTGTGATTATGACTTAAATTTATGGGATTATGAATAGCTGTACTTAAATTATTTGTATTGTTCACTTTAGCGGTGAAAAGGGAAGAGTCTTTAGATTTATAAGTATCATTATTGATTTTTCTATGAACTAATTGAACGTTCATTACCTTCAGTGCGTCTCGACCAATTAATACAGGGAGTGGTAATATTTTGTCATCAACTATATTTAAGAGGATAGAATATGTTTTCGCATTAAACTTAACAGAGGCTTTCAAAATGCCCCAAATCAAAATTTTTGGTCCCCCTAAACCAGAGTACTTCGATTTCTTTGAACTTAAAACAATATTTTTCGGAATTAATGACTTACGAATTAAGCTTACCGGGCTGCCGGTATCAAATAGACTTAAGATAGAAATATATTTCCCCTTTTCACCTCGCAAACCTCAGATCTCGATTTTTTGAATCGCTGCCAAGACCTCTGATCCAGACTTCTCCTCATCCTGCAGCACTGCCGGCCTGGTTGACACCCTCCGCTCGGGGCATTGCTGGTACTTATGATCCACGCTGAAGCACTTGAAACAGGCCCCCTCCGGCCTCTTCGGTTGTTTGCACTCTCTAGCCATGTGTCCCATTTGCCTACAATTGTAGCAACGAATGTCATCGGGCATGGACACACGTACTTGGGACGTCACCACTTTTGTTTTCTCCGCCGCCTTTGAAGTTTGGACCGTCATCTTCTTGAATTTGTCGTAGATCATAATTTTGTTTCGCAACTCCTCCAAAGAACTACAATAAGCCATTGCAGACGCATGTCCGGATTTATCTCCCAAGCCTTTTACGATGAATCGAATAATATCTTCTTGTGCCAACTCCACTTGTCGCGCAATGCCGCACATGGAGAAAAAATACTGGAGAGCACCCTCGTCAGGTAACTTCTTCCTGGCTTCCAGTTGCTTGAACACATCGAATGCAGTAATCTTGAGGTCAAAAACGGCTATCAGCTCTGCTCGCAGACTCGGCCAATCCAAAGCTGCCGTTTCGTTCATAAACACTCTTGCTGATCCAGACAGTAAACGTTTGGCGAAGATAAAACGTTTTTTCTCCGGCACGCAATATACATCCATTATATTCGAAAAGTCGTCGATCCAACGAAGCACAATGTATCCATTGTCTCCAGAAAACGATTGAATTAGGGCATCCAAATCACTCATATCAATGTTGTCTTGAGCTGATTTATTTTGGCCCAACGCGTTTTCTAAATCAGCCACTCGTTTGCGCGCAGCGTACAGCTTTTCAACTTGCTGCAAATGTTGTATTTCTGCCTCGACGTCCGCCATCACTCGATCACGACGCTGCACGTTCGCAGCCGCCACATCAGAACCTTCCAGAATTTCATCATACGCCGCCACTCGAACACGACGCTGCACGTTCGCAGCTGCACCGCCAGCAACTTCTCCAGACGCCGCCACTTCGTCACTGCTCGCCAACACACTATCGCCGTCTCTTTCTTGCTCATGTTCAATTTCGCAACTAACACCAGCGTCGCAGCCCGATCTCGAAATTTCGGCTACTTTGGGCGAGGTTTTATCCATATTCAACTCCTCCAGGTTTAGCTTATCCAGTTCCAAATGCTCTAGGTTTGACTCCTCCATGTTCAGCTTCTCCCGTTCGTCTGCTTTCTTATTGTCCATAATGGTTTTCGCCGCTGCACGGAGTTGATATATGGTGGCGTCTTCTTGGAAAAACACGTTCTCTCGCTCCAGAATAACTTTCAGCTCAGGTCTCGTTTTTTTTTAATATTTCACTATATCTCATAACAAAGGCGTTCTATTTTATACGGGCCTTGACCCCACACATGATATGTAAAATCTTTATTTTCTTTATTTTTGATATTAACACTTCTGTTCGTCTGGCGCCTTCTCGAGAGAGTGATCGCACTTCCTCGATCGTGCATGTTCGATTATAATATATCGAGTGCCCTTCTTATCGATAGTTACAATGTTACCTTATTTTTAACTTATAATATTTACATTATTTACATTATTTACATATTTAATATATTTTGTAATTTATTTTATTCAATTCCATTACAAAGTATTATTTAAACATGTTATTATTTATTTAATGTTGTTTGTGCTCTATATTTTTTTTTAAATTTTGTCCAGGTCATTTGCCTGGCTCATATACTTCTCTTTCAAACATTTATTATGCAGTTTATATAGTTTGTAAATACAATTTGTGCTCATTATGACAACAATTATTATTAACAATATGTGTATTAAGAAAAGATCATACTTATTTGACTCAACTTTGTTAATA
The DNA here is from genome assembly GCA_018903765.1 of Drosophila aff. chauvacae BK-2020. NCBI lineage: Eukaryota > Metazoa > Arthropoda > Insecta > Diptera > Drosophilidae > Drosophila > Drosophila aff. chauvacae BK-2020. The sequence continues at coordinate 93,887 of JAEIGO010000419.1, forward strand.
ACATTGGCAGTGGAGTCCACAGACTTGACATCTACTAGGCCCATCTCGGGTATATGTATTTTTAAATTGTATGTATAATTATTAGTTGTATTTTCAGAAAATTTATCTATTGCATTACTATGCATTTACTTTAACAAATTCTCCTGCCTATCGGTTTGTATAGCTTTACGGGCTATACTGCTCATCGGGCAGAAAAATTCCGCTCAATGTTACAATGTGTCGTTTAAAATTAATATGCACGCAGGGCAACAAAAAAAATTGTTGGTCCGGGCTGCTGTTGCCAGGCTGGCATGCTGTTTGGCTGCAACTCTTCCTTACGTCAGCTGGGCGTCGCCGGGCTGGCACGCTGACGTTCCCTCGTTGGCGAAAGTGGCGGAGTGCCCCTCTCGCTGTTGTCCTCACTGCTGCTGTTGTGTGTGGCTCCTTTGTCACTTTGTCACGGTCGCCATGAAATAGTTGGATCCAAAATTGAAATAATTGATGAACACCATGGACTTTTGATTTAATATTTTATTTATTCTGGGAGCAGCAATGGTGCCGCTTCCCATGCCAAAATGGATCTGTCTTAAACATTCTTCCTTAGGTTCTAATTATGCCTAGGTCTCCTGGCTGCGCTGCCCACAGTTGGACAGCAGAGAGACGGTTATGTATATATCTCTTATATTGTATATATGTATGTGTTCTCTTTAAGCTAGGGAGCTGTGGTATATGTATGCACTTGAGTATGCTGTATGCTCTTTCTTTGTGCGCGCTGATCGACTCATATTTCGGCCACTTGGACCGGGGCTCTGTTTATGTAAACAGTGCAACAAACTTGGTACAGTAGATATTCGATATATGCATACTACAAACAAATAGACAGCACAGGTGATAATATAATTAAAGAAAACAAGGTATACATTTTTAATTAAATACATTCATTGCAGATGGTCGATTCTGATCAAAGCCAGTCGGCCGCCTCAGGGGATGGGGAGGAGCACCAGGTCCCTCTCGGAAGAGGCGTGGAGACCGAATGGAAGAAATTTTGGAAGTGGAGAAAAAAAACCTGCGGTTATGGAAAAAATGGCGCGTTCCAGAAAAGAGTAATTGAAATTTTAGAAAATCGAATGAACGATATTTAAAATACAAGACAATTTTAAAATAAATAATATTCGTGTTTTTTATTATATATTGTTATTTTGAGTGTTGGCAAGAAAATGTTGGCCCAAAGCGTGCCTAATGCGTTCAGTACTCTCATTTGTTTTTCCGATAAAGGATTCATCATTGGGTTGTTCCCTATGCTCATAAGCCTGTGCAGTCAATTATTGTCGCGGTGTTATTGATGTGGTTGTCTAACCCCTTTCAAATTTTTCGAAATCTTGCCTTCAGGTGTCCAAAGGCATTTTCAACCACTCGCCTGACCCTTGATAGCTGGTAATTAAACACCCGTTGCTCTGGAGTTGCTTCTACAGAAAAAGGATATGGCTTCATCACTATGTTTGAAAATCGAAATGCAGAGTCTCCTAATATTACTATAGGAACTTGGACTCCATTAATGCATTTAGAATGTTCTTGTAGAATAGGGCACTCAACCAATTTCCTTTTTAAATAAGAGTTTTCAAATATTTTCGAGTCGTGGCTTCGACCGCAGCTCCCAAGACTGATATATGAGAATCTGTAGGTTAGGTTAGGTTAAGGCGGTGATGGCCGACTCAAAAGAGCCGGTCCATCCACTTGATCATCTGTAACTATTATCGAATTTAAATGCTTGTACTTCATTCTGTATAGAGGTAAAAATTACTGAGAATCCACCAAGGCGAATAGTAAGGTAGAGTACCAACCCCTGTAGTTTCTATAATTGACTGCATCCCCAGCTTTCGGATGCACCTCGATATGACACCCACCTGTATATAAATAAATAAATTAAATTATGAACATCTTTGTATTTTTAATGACTTGCCCATTGCTCCAAAGCATTGTGGAAAACCAAGGACTTCAAAACCTCTGACAGTTTCAGTTATCTTCTCTTGAGTAAGAAAATCTGGTGGTAAATACTCGCCAGCCAATGTCTTAACGACTTCATTACAAAAATCCAATAGGATTTTGCACACTATTGCCTTTGATACTCCAAAGAGATTTGCTATTGACCGGTACTCTGCAGACGATCCTAATGTTTACAGCGCAATCCCAATTCGCCTCTCCAAAGGTAAACATCGACGAAACGGAGTATCTTTCTTCCGAAGATTCGGTAACCCATCAACAAGAATTTTGAATGCGTTTCTATTGATACGAAAATTTTCCTTAAAGAATTCGTCAGAGTTTTTGGCAACATGCTCTTCCCAAAATGATCCGAATCTCGGCTGATTTAATTTTATTTAATAAGCTATAATGATAACTCTTAATGAATTCGCAAATTTTTCTTACAAGAGTCCAATAGTTGTGATGGGGCCCCAAGTTTCTCAGCTCCTCGAATGTGGCTGGCGACATCGCTGCCAAATCCATGGCCTTCATTATGGTTTCTCTATTGTGCTCCATGGCTGATAATATCAGGCTTTCGTCGTTGTTCGAATTGCTAATTTTCGTTAATTTTTGTTTACTTTTTCAATAAATGCTGACAGCTGTCAAAAACAGACGCAATAACGCAATAGAAACACACATTCTACGTTATTGCGTTTCCTTCGATATCGATAGGTAACGCACGATAGTGTAAATAGGCTTTAAGAAGCAAGTGAAGGCGAGTGCTAAGGGATTTCGAGAAATTATCATGTCGAAATAGGGCGAGTGTCTGTATATGTAATTTTCAGCGACCCACGTCGGAGATCGATCTTCATGGTTGGAACCATCCTGAGTGAGTTATATGAACCCGACCTTATGCTGCGGTTATTCTTGTGATCTTTATGATCTTTTACAAATGCCTTACGAATCGAAATGAAATCTTTGAAAACTTAAAAGCATTAAAACTATTCGCTATTCTTATGAAATCTTGCTTTACGAGATTTTCGAAATCAATACCATTTAGCCGAAATTCATCACGATTAGGAATAAAAGAATTTAGTTTACGGTTTTCTTGAAAACAATCACGACTAGAAATGAAATCTAACTCTGAAATATTCTCTAAAACTATTACTTGTAATTAAATATAATATATTCGGTGAATTTCATTGAAACTTAACCATAGTTAGCTAAAGGCTTAATTAGTTACTATTATACGTTCACAACTCTTAGAAATATTTCTATGACAATAAAAATTTAGAGGTATATTAAAGCATTTATATACTATATTTTATAAACTCTACTAAGTTATGTTCTCAACTACAACATCGTTAGAATGATGCGAAATTATTAAAACAATGAATACCTAAACACATAAAAATAGAACTCTGCTGATGTACCCGTGATCGTAGGGTATCAAAGGGGTCAACGGAGACATGCCTCCAAGGAAGGTGATCATAGGTTGGGCGGGCTAAATGCGACCACAAGACCATCAGTGGTTTCGCTTTCTCTGACTTTCTCTCAGTCTTTCCTACTCTTTAGCTTCCTTCTCGAATTTATTTATTCTCTTTCTCCAGGTTCGTTCTCTCACTTGTCGCTTGCTCGTTATATTCTTGTCTTTATATAATTAATGTGTAATGTGTAATAGAAACTGTTTAAGCAAGACCACCAGCCGGATTCTAAGACGAGCACCGAAACCACAGATTCCTCCGGAGCCAAAACACTTCTCCAACCGTTACACGCTAAAGCTCCGCTTTAGTCGGAAACGTGCTTCTTCTATAACAATTTGACTTCTGAAGCAGCTGGTTGGTCTGTCGCTTCGACCGTGTAGTACAGTTCGCTGTGAATAGTCGCAGCGTCTGACTGAGGCATTAATGTTCTGCCTGGAAAGAGCGTCAGCCACATGGTTGTCTTTATCCGGTTTGTAGTGGATTTTTGCGTTATGTTTATCAATATACGCTTTCCATCTTTTTAGATTCGGATTTGGATTCCGATCGGACACCTCGAATGTCAGCGTATAAATATTAATATCGCGAGTGCCGTATAGGTAGTGTGGCCAACAATTATTTTTCATTTGTGGCGTAGTGTGACTCGCTCTCTTTTAGGGTCCTAGAGATCATAGGGATGCGTCTTTTAACTTGCGATATAACCGAAACAATACCGTTCACGGAAGCATCCGTCGTTAGATCGAATGGCTTCCTGAAATCAGGGTATCCGAGAATTACATCCTCAGAAACCAAGACGTTTCTCAGCCTCTGAATGCATCTCTCTGCAAATCACCGAACTCAATAGGAGGTTTCTTGGACATGTGCTTGCTGAAAGAGCCGTTTTCTTCTTTTACCAAGCTTGTCAAAGGCCTCGCGATCGCCGCAAAGTCTTTAACGAAGCAACGGTAATAACTGGCTATACCCAAAAATGACCTTAGCTCATACAAATTTGTTGGCTCTGGGTATTCCCTTATGGCCTTTACCTTTTCTGGGTCGGTCTTTGCACCTCCATTGGTGACAATAAATCTCAGATATTCAACGCTTCGCTTAAAAAAGTGCGTCTTCTCGTTGGATACCTTCATGTTGGCATCACACAGGCTTTTTAAAACCCAATCTATGCTTAACATGGTCGTTTTCATTTTCAGAAAAAATAATGACGTCATCTTCGTCTTCTCACGGTCATGCTCGGCCAAGTATATCTGGTGGTAGCCGGACTTCAAATCTAACATTGTAAAATACTTGGCTTTTCCTAAGTTTGCATGTATCATGGGGATGTTTGGCATTGAGTACTTATCAACGATGGTTTTTTCGATAAGTTTCCTAAAGTCAAACGGTCAAAATCCTATAATAGCATCGAATGGTGTCAGAGCGTCTAAAATAAAGAACGGAGATGTTTTTCCAAAAATATTCATTAAACATTTCTGGTGAACTCTGTTAGAACCATGAATGGAACTTACTGTGAAAGGGGAATCGACCAGCACCACATTTTTTTCTACTTTACGGGCTTGATGTAGTTTTTTTCCGCCCCTGTGTCGATTAAAATTTTTAGTTGTCTCCCCTGCAGCTGGCGTTCAATGAACGGCAGTCGGGAGCGCTCCCTAAAAAATTGATCTGATAATTTTCGTCAGACTCATCGTCTATCTGGGTCATGGTCGCTGCGGCGGCGCTCTCATATTCGTTGTCATTTTTATCGTAGTGTTCTGTAACATCTGACGCCATTGACCGGTCATACGTGCGGAGCCAAGTCTTGTATGGCCCCGAACACTTTCGGCCTTGGTATTTGTAGGCTGACCGCTTCCAAAGGAAGTCGGCTGCCTATGTTGAGTCATGCTAGAGCCTAATTCCATAGGCTCAGGCGACTGATTACTGATTAGCTGCCCGTTTTCTGGGCAGAACTATTTTGTTGGGGCCTATTCTGTTTTTTTTTTAAATATGGGTTCTTCCCTCTTCCCTCATCTTCGGCCCTGCTATGTTTTACCTGTAGCTCCCTTGAGCGGTTTTGGTTCTTTCGGTGCTCATAAGTGAGTGCTTTGTCCTCCAAAGCCTTTCCATATGTGGCAGCAAAGGTGGTACGCTCTATTGTAGCCTCGGATTCCCTAGCCAAAGCTAAAGCTGAAGACAAATCCTTGAGCTGCGATGGCAAGACTATGGCCCTCAAGGGCTTCCTGAGACCAGCAATAAATGCGTGGAGAGCATCCTCTCTAACTTCATTATTAAACAGAATTAAACATAACGATCTTGTTTGTTACTAACGTTAATCGTTTGAAGATCTCGTATGTATCTACGGCCGACTGCCGCCATGACACTTAGTCATCCTGTTCTCCCGTAAAATCTGGCATGGTCTTAACGATGTCAAGCTTGACTTCGCACCGAATGCTTGGGTCTACGGTTATTTTCTGGTAAGCTTCCACTTGTGGTGCTTCCACACGCAAGTTTTGCATTTGTTGTTTCACCTCGTCCAATGGTGACTGGAACGCCTGCTTCAATCTAGTTTCCTGCTCGGCTAAAGCCTGGCTAACAGCTCCAGATATAATTGCCATTGCGTCCATGTCTGTAACGTTATCTGTCGTAGTAGGATGAAAGCCTTCTGATTCTAAATCCCAACCGTCGTCACTATCGTACTCGACCTTGATATCTCTATACGCACCTGCCCAACTCATCGACCATTGGTTGGCACCGCACAATTAATTCTTCCCGAGCACAGTTGATCGGTTTTCGCGAGGCGGCGCTATTTACGTGCACGAGAAATATAAATCGACAAAAAACTCTTCCCTCAAAAGAAAAGGTTTGCGCAAAGGAATAATTTTCTCTTGTTTATTATTTATTATTTTATTCCTTTTGGGCAGCAATATCTCAAAGTAACTTGGATTCTCGATGATGGCGTCTTTCTTGCTTACAGGGCACGGGTCGTTGAATGCATTTCTGCATGGGAGAGCCCTCAGCGATACCACTGCTTGCGAATGTGGCGAATGTGGTGGCTGTGGTTCCCCATATCGCGGGGAGATCCACTAGGATCGACGTGGAGTTGCGTTTTCAACCTGGCGCTGTGCCCATTAGATCAGCAGAGACGTTAGATAGGTCTCGCCCTATCAAACGACCGACAAACGTGCGCTCAAATTTGTACCGGGGTGGTCGCTATGTATATAGCTATAGCTTCCAGTCCGGGGCGGTTTGCTGGCGCTTAATCTAGACCGTCGCATTATGTGGCCACTTCTGGCCACATTAAAATGCTGTGGTAATACTCCCTTAGGTGCGGAAGATGCTACATTAAATAAGTACGGAGAGATCCGAGTCTCACTGTCTCTATCTACAATCTAGCGAAACCACAGCCAAGGGAACGAGCTTGGAAAAATTAGCAGGGAAAGAAGACCCTTTTGAGCTTGACTCTAATCTGGCAGTGTTAGAGGTGTAGGATAAGTGGGAGATATTAGACTTCGGCTTGGTATCGACAATGAAATACCACTACTCTTATTGTTTCCTTACTTACTTGATTAAATGAAACGTGTATCATTTCCTTGCTATTATATATTTATTATATCTTGGTAAAAGTGTGCAACGGGACATGTACACTTGGTAAAAGTATGCAACGGAAAATATTACTTCCGAAAAGCGGGCCTCGGGGTGTAGTGCATAGCGCAACTACCTGATAAACACGAGGTCGTGGGTTCAAACCCCACCCATGACGAGCGCATGACCACACAAACTTCCTCTCAGAAGTACTTTTCTAACTTTTAGAAAGTATTGTTCCACATCAAAATGCCTATTACAACAATTTTTCTTCAACTTCCTCTTGCCCCACCGCCTTACCCCCCCTCCTTGCTATATGGAAGAAAAAACGGGGGCACCCACATTGTACCAAGCGCACACTGTGTTTTTCTGCGAACAGCAACAACACCAAGCAGGGCGAGCGCGTTACCAGACTGATCGCTCTTCTACGACTAACAACACAACACCGTAGACTCCACTCCCCTCGCCCGTTAGAACTCTAGAGAACCATCTAGGTTAGTACACATTGCATTAGCTGGAATCAACGAGATAAGGTGGGCTGGCAGTGGGGAAACAACAACATCAGACAGCAATCTAGTCCTACACAGTGGCAACAGTGACGGCAGCAGATATGGAGTGGGAATTTACGTGTCCAAGCGCATAAAAAAGGCACTGGTCTCCTGGGAATCCATTTCTGATAGAGCTAGATACTTAAACATCACTCAATGCTATGCCCCGATGGAAGACGCCAATGACGACACCAAGGCCGACTTCTATACTGCCCTTACAGCAACCCTCAACAAGCTACGGCAAGGTGACATTGACATCCTCATGGGTGACTTCAATCCAAAAGTAGGCCCTAACATCACCGGACTGTCATGGGCCAGCATGGAACTGGGAATCGCAGCGATAACGGAAGGAGATTAATGGAACTCTGCCAGCTATTCCAACTGGTCATCGGCGGCACAATATTCCCACACAAAGATGTCCACAAATACTCCTGGACATCTCCAAGTGGTAACACGCGCAACAAGATCGACCACATATGCATTAGCAGAATATGGAGACACTCGCTACTGGACGTACGGAACAAAAGGGGAGCAGCCATAGACAGTGATCAAGAGTTGGTCATTGGATAACTTTCAATAAAGCTAAACCGTAACCACTCAAGGAACACTGGTAATAGCCAACACCGGCGAGCGCCCCTCCTGAACCTGCACCGCCTTAGCGATTCTACTCTGAAGACGAGAATGACGTCCACACTGCGAGAACAGCTGATCCACCTAGAAGACCACCCATGGGAGCACACCTGCAGGCAACTAAGGACCACAGCGGAGGAAATACTTGGCCTGTAACAACGCGGAAGATCGGACTGGATATCTAAAGGGACCTGGGACCTGATTAGAAGGACGAACAACCTGAAGCCTCTGGCGGGCCAGCTCACACAGTACCGTGATGAGTATCGCGGACTATGCAAACCGGTGAAAAGGTCAGCCAGAAAGGACAAAAGAGCACAACTGGATAGACTTGCGATAGACGCAGAACAAGCAGCCGGCGAGAACAATATGTGCTCGCTATACCAGCAGATTGCACGGATTGCAGAAACCCAGAGTATTGTGCCGCCAAGTGGGAGTAGCAGGATACCCTCTGCACCCCCAAATGTAAGAGAAATTGTGAATGCAATAAAGAAGCTGAAGCACAACAGGGCAACTGACGAAGACAGCATACCAGCCGAACTGCTCCAAGTTGCCACCCAACTGATGGCTGAAACGTTGCATCCACACTTCTCACGCATATGAGAAGGCGAGACGCTACCAGACTTCTGTAAAAGCGGAATCATTGTGAAGCTTCCCAAGAAAAGCGACCTTAGTGATTGCAACAACTGGAGAGGGATAACACTGCTCAACACCAGCTACAAGATCTTAGCTAAACTCCTGAACGAACACCTCCAGGAAAAAATTGAGCCGAGACGAACAGGCAGGCTTCAGACCACACAGGAGTTGCGTAGACCAGGCAAATACACTACGCATAATCACCGAGAAAGCTGTGGATTGGAGAACCCCGATTTACATCCTGTTCATCGACTTCAAGAAGTCGTTCGACTCAGTTGAAAGGGCAGCAATATGGCGAGCACTTACAAGAAAAGGAGTACCTGCAAATCTCATCGCCATCATCAAATCGATGTATGAGGATGCCAACCTGGCGGTATTGCACAATGGAAAAACTAGTTCACCTTTCCAGACGAGCACCGGAATTCGGCATGTCGGGTCGACGAGTTAATGAGCGAATTACGTGTAACCTCACCAGACACCTTGAGGACTTGGACTACGCAGACGACATCTGTCTCATATCGCACAGACTCGGCGACATACAGAGGAAAAGTCAGGATAGCCAGCAGCGTAGGGCTCGAGACAAACGTAGCGAAAACAAAAGCTAAGCGCTTCAACCACTCCAGCCAAGGAATCAGCAACATAAATGGGAACCCAATCGAGTTCGTCACCAGTTTCCCATAGCTTGGCACCATCATATCCAACAGTGGTGGAGTGGATGATGATGTCTCCAGTCGTCTTGGCAAAGCCCGCTCAGCATTTGGGAAACTATACCGAATGTGGAGAGATCGACAAATCAGCCGAAGAACAAAGCTTAGGATCTACAATGCGTGTGTGAAATCCATACTGCTATACGGAAGTTTGACATGGCTCGCCACGAAGAAAATAACGCAGAAGCTACAGGCTTTCAGCAACAAATGCCTGAGAGTCATATGTGGGCTATTCTGGCCAAACAGAATAGCCAACACAGAACTGTGGCGCGTTACAGACGAGTCCCCGATACACATCCAAATAAGGAAGAAAAAATGGATGTGGATAGGGCACGCTCTCAGAAGAAACCCTAGTAACATAGTGAGGATGGCATTAGACTGGAACCCCGAAGGAAGCAGGAGGGTAGGAAGGGAAGTGGGAGTGGGAAAATGTGAAACAGACAGGTCAAAATAGAGTTAGATGGAAGGCTCTCGAAGAAGCCCTAAATTCCAGAGAAAAATAGAAGGAATTAAAAAAAAAAAAAAACCTGCAAAAAGTTGTTAGCTCTATTATTTATTAATAATAAATTTCTGAAGGTTGCCGAATTGAACTCACTTATCAAACTTACATGGTTTCTCTTCTTAACTACCCAGTTAAGATACTAGGTTCTTAAAAATCGTCGGGCGCCAATTAATGTGTTCCTCCGTCGGGATGTGTCCTGTGGTCTCCAGATGCTGGGGATGTTTATTCCTGTGGTCCTCGGTATGACGGCTGCCACCAGGGATTAATAACTTCTTACGAACATTAGGTTGGAGGGCGTGACTTTTCCCCCTTCGTCGATCGCTGGCCTTTTGGCTCAACGAGAATGTTCAAATTAAACAATAGTAATTTTACGGCTATGTGCCGGAGTAGCTGCTCTTTATTAAAGCTCTAGCTTAAGACTGAATACAAAGAATATGAAAAATATGAATTTACCCTAGCTCCAATGCATCACGCCATAAACCCATGGTCGGCATGCCGACTCAGCATTTATGCAGCGCAATTCGGTACCCCGGATACTGGGTGTCCGATTGCCGCTGCTTACCGTTCTTAGCGCGGAGCGCTGAACTCAGTTGGGGCGTATCAGCATTGTTTATATGAAGCTACTTAGTTGCTAGGGCATTATGAATGTAAACTATGTAGCTGCTGACTCAAATATATCGACCGCTATATTAGTAGTTAACTTGCACAATGTTCTCGCACAGCCAGCAGCCGAATGTAAGATCAGTTGCAGAAATAGCCTTTTTACAGGTTTAAGAGAAACAGACAATTGCGGACTGTACCTTTACATAGGAAGAGATAAGAACAGTGCCGCTGCACCGAGAGAGCGGGAGAACGAGAGAGCGGGTAAACGGGTAAGCGTGGGAGCGAACTTAACGTTTAGCTGTCGCGACGGCACAAACTGAACGGAGAAGGCACAAAAAGGAATGCAAAAAAATGCAAGGCAAACATCGGCAGCACAACTAAATTGTGTTTTAACTCTGCCCTATCCCCTTATTTGATCAGTCAATATTTACGCCGTGATTCGCGGCCGGGGGTCCTTCTCGTCCGGGTCGTCGATGTCCGCGGGAAGGATTAAGCAAGAGCAAGAGAGAGTCTCTTGGGGACCGCTAGGTCGGCCGCAAGAGCGAGAGAACCCTACCTTGGGACCGCTAGGTCAGCAGAGAGATAGAGAACACTTGGGTACCGCTAGGTCGGCCGCAAGAGCGAGAGAACCCTAACTTGGGACCGCTAGGTCTGCCGAGAGAAAGGAAGGCCTACGGAGAAGGCACAAAAAGGAATGCAAAAAAATGCATGGTAAACACCGACAGCACAACTAAATTGTGAAAATAATAACAATTAAATACACAAAACAGAATAGCTGCATGCACACGAAGTGAACGGGAACTTTACTTATTACAAAGTAGAAGATTTATATAAAACCCCGGTTGCTTTAATGCAAAAATTAACGCAAAACGAGAGCGCAAAAAAAACATGTCCGTCAACTTGGAAGAGAGAAAGCTTATGAGAGCTTATTTCTTGCCGGGAACGACCAATTCTACTCAAACGCCAGGAGATGTTAACCATTTTTGCCATCGTAAACAATTCCGCATTGCACAGCAATTAAAAAATCACTTTTGGAGTCGATGGAACAAAAATTACTTGCCGACTTTAACAAGACGAACCAAATGGCATACAAGGACTATGCCAATCGTAAAATAATAATTTATATATTATAATTATCGATTCCAAATTTTTACAGTACGTTAGAAATAGTTGTCTCCAGAGAAGTACGTTGGGGTTTTTTGAAAAAGTGAATAGTTTTTTTTGGTTAAACAAAAATTTAATGAATTTCATGCTCAAATTTTGATATTTTTTTTTAATGTCGCCATTTTACGAAAAATTAATTTAACAAAAAACCCCTATGTACTTCCCTGAAAACAACAATATGAAATCAGAAAAAGTTTGGTTTTTTGTTCTAGATCAAAAATTGTAGAAGTTACGTTTCCGGCCATGGACCCATTTGAGAAAAATCATGCCAATGAAGAACTGCTCCGGAATCACCTTTTTTTTTAATTACTTTAAATGTATGTTTTTTTGTTATTTAATATTGTTATTATAAAAAACTTTTTACAGAATTACAATAACTCCAATGTGTTTCCCTACAGAAATTTCGAAAATATGCCTTTTTTGTGGTGTTTTACAGTGGCGTAACCCCTTAATATTCGTGGCGAGTTTGCATTAGTTACCCGAGTTAGAAGAATTGCCCCAAATTGAAATATACACACTTAATATTGTTTTCTTTCTAATTTTAAGCTGGCAGAATTATCTGCGCTAAGAATTCATCCACTTTTGGGTTCAGCGGATACAACCAAGTTTCCACTGCTTTGTTCACTCCGGTACTATTAACTGCTAACTGTTAGTTAATTAATGAATTCCATTAAGCCACAAGCAATATATTGTAAAATAATAAATTATAAACTCGGGCCCCAATTTACGGGCTCCAAAAATAAGAATATAACATATATAAATAATATAAATACTGTAACATATCACAACGGGATATGTGTAGGTATCGGATGACGGATTGTGGGGGCTAACTACTCTAGGAGGCACGCGAAGGGGTCCGGCTATGGGCTTGTCGGTATCTGGGAATTCCATTCAGCTAAGCTAGCTTTCTCTCTTCCAAGTGAACGGGCGTGTTTTTTTCTTGCGCTCTCGTTTTGGGTACATTTTTCCATTAAGACAAACGGGGTTTTATTTAAATCATCTACTTTGTGATTTATAAAGTTCCCATTCACTTCGTGTGCTGACAGCTAATATGTTTTGTGTATTGTAACGACCCTCTCTTGGGTTGCGCGGCTTAGCTCGCCGAGGTCGGGGTTCACACAAATTTATAGAGTTCCGGCCCCGGTCCCCAAATATACCCAGTAAGAACGCGAGAAGTTTAATTGAATTCTGGTTTATTGATAAGATAATTTCCTGAAAGAGCAAAAGACAAGAAAAGATTGACTCCGTGGTACTCTCGGTGTGACCCTGTGTCACTGCGTGTGACTCTGTGTGGTACTTTGTGTCTCTGTGTGGAACTCTGCGTATGACTCCGTGTCTCTGTGTGGAACTCCGTGTCTCTCCGTGTGACTCTGTGTCTCTGTGTGTGACTCTGTGTCTCTCCGTGCGACTCTGTGTCTCTCTGCGTGACTCTACGTTTCTCCGCGTGACTCTATGTCTCTCTGCGTGGCCCGATGTCGCTCCGTGCGATTTTGTGTCTCTGTGTGCGACTCGGCCTCTCTGGGTGTTACTCCGTGTATCTCTGAGTGCTCCTGTGTAACTCCGTGTGAGTGTGCGTCATGTTACTCAGGTGGGACATCCGCGTTCCTGGGGCGGTGTAGTCGCCTTGCCGATACCCTCGATTCCTTACTTTTCGCAAGATCTTGCTATCACGAGCTAGACCTTGGCCCCGTCCTACTCTATCGCATGAGTTTAGTTACAGGAACCTTGCTCCGCTGCCCTGGTCCACCTCAAGGTCTGCTAGCAAGAGCTGACCTTGGCCCCGCGGCTGTGCTACTGTGCTTGAGCTTGGTTTCAAGAACCTCGCCCCGCTACCCTGTTCTCATCAAGACCTCGCTATCAAGAGCAAGACCTTGGCCCCTTTGGCTATGCTACAGTGCTTGAGCTCGGTTGCAAGAACCTCGCCCCGCTACCCTGTTCTCATCAAGACCTCGCTAGCAAGAGCAAGACCTTGGCCCGGTTCTAGTACTACTGATTAATTACTTGTTCAAAAACTCACCCAGATGTTGTTCGCTCGGCTGCTCGCCAAAAGTGAACTTGCCCTCCGCTGTGCGTCGCCTTATATAGGCCGCGATCAGCTGTGCCCCCAATCCGATATTCGATAATTCTCGATAGGCGCCGGTGTTGCCATATCGATGGTAAGGCCGATAGCCGTCCGCTGTTCAGGGCTGGTGCCCTTCTTGTTGGGGCGTTGCCAGATGGCGCACTCGTGCCCCTTTATTTCAGTATTAATTCTTACTAACTAATAATCTTTAGTAAATAACTTATATATTATAAGTAAATAATTAATACTAAATGGAATAAATGAGAAATGAAAAATATAGTAGTTGTAGGGATTGCGACGCGGGGCGTCGCACCTCCCCCTCCGTTGCCAGATCAGGCCTTCGTGGTGCTGTCTTCTCGTTGTCCTTTGCCGTTGCCGTGGTCGTCTCCTTCGTTGCTGTCTTCTCGTTGTCCTTTACCGTTGCCGTGGTCGTCTCCTTCGTTGGTTTCTTCTCGTTGTCCTTTGCCGTTGCCGTGGTTGTCTCCTTCTTCTCCTACGTAATCCTTCATATGATTTACGTAAACCCTTTGCACCTTCCCTGACTCAACGTGCCTAACTAGTGCAATGACCGGAGATATCAACTCCACCACCCTGAACGGACCCTCGAACTTTGGTGCGAGCTTAGCCGAAAATTTATCGCACGCCTTTGACAGATGGTGTTGTCGTACCCAGACTACATCGCCCTTGTTCGGTTTCCACTCGCGTTTCCGTAGGTTGTACGTCCGTGCTTGGTCCTGTGCCGCTTTTTCCATGCTCTGCCGTGCCAACTCACACGTCTCTTTGATCCTTGCTATCCTTTCCTCCGGGGTTTCTTCTTTTATGGCTGATCCCGGTGTTGACTCGTCGAATAGGTTTCCCGCCAGCCTTGGTTCCCTACCGTAGGTCAGGTATGCTGGACTGTACCCCGTCGACTCCGATCGGCTGCTATTGAATGCCAGAGTTAGCTCGGGTAGTACTTCATCCCATCGGTCATGACGTTCTCCGGCGAATTGTGCTATCATTGTTTTTATTGTCCTGTTCGCCCGTTCTGTTGGGTTTTCTTGCGGTGTGTATGGGGCCGTGAACTGTTGGTGTATCCCCCATTTTTCCATCTGCGCTTTGAACTTGTGGCTCGTGAATTGTACTCCGTTGTCCGAGATCAAGATCTTCGGGGCTCCGATTCGTGCCAGGATTTTTTCTCTGAATGATTTTAACACTGCCTCCGTCGTCGCTTTGCGCACTGCGGTTAGTTCCACCCATTTTGAGAACCTGTCAATGAATACCAGTAGCATGTTATTTCCATGGCTTGATCTCGGTAATGGTCCGACAACGTCCACGCAGATCGTTTCTCCAGGTGCATTTGCTACTTTCGTTAGAATTTTTCCTGCTGCTCGTCTTTGTGCTACCTTGTACTGTTGGCAGACTGTGCACTTGCTTATGTATTGCTTGATTTCTCTGTGCATCCGTGGCCAATAGTATCGGTTCGCTAATCGATGTTTTGTTCGTCGGATTCCTAGGTGCCCCGCCGTGGTTGTTGCATGGTTCTCTTCCAGCACTCGTGCTCTTTGATCTCTGCTTACGCATAGTTTCCATGGTTGAGCGTCTTCGTCGGCCGCCCACGATGGTACATGTCGATATAACCTTCCTCCTTCGAAACAGTAGTCTGGCAGCCTGCTCGGGTCCTTCCGGATTTCCAGTATTTTCTCTCGGATCCATTTGTCTTTCTCGATGTCCGTACTCTGGGCTTCCTCGTGAGGTTGTCTTGATAGAGCGTCCGCCACTACATTCAGCTTGCCTCTTCGGTATCGGATCTCGAAGGAATAGGGCTGCAGCGCTAATGCCCATCTTGCCACCCGCCCGTAGGAATTAAGCCATTTTAAGGCGAGGTGGTCTGTGATGACTACGAAGTGATAGCCCTCCAGGTACATCCTCATCTTGTGGATTCCCCAATGGATCGCGAGGCATTCTTTCTCGGTTGCGGAGTAGTTTCGTTCCTCTTTCCGAAGCGTTCGGCTTGCGTATGAGATTACGTGCTCTCCTTCCTCGTCTTCCTGCGTCAGTACGGCTCCTAGTCCGCAATCGCTTGCGTCAGTCTGGAGTATGAATGTCTTAGTGAAGTCCGGGCAAGTGAGTACTGGTGCTTCTGTGAGAGCCCTCTTTAGTTCTTGGACTGCGTTTTCCTGTTCGTCCGTCCAGTGGAACCTCGAGTTTTTTTTGATCAACTCGAATAGCGGTTTTGCGATCTCAGTGAACCCTGGGATGAATTTCCGGTACCATGATGCTACCCCGAGGAAACTGTGTACCTGTTTCATTGTTGTTGGTCTGGGCAAGTCTCTGATGGCTGCTACTTTATCCGGGTCCGTGTGGATACCCTGTGCGCTTACCACGTGCCCTAAGTATTTTATCTTGCTCTCGAAAAAATGACATTTTTCTGGGTTTATCCTCAGGTCTGCCTTTCGTAGTCGCGCCAGCACTTCTTGTAGCTTCTCTAAGTGTTCCTGTTTCGCTCTACAGATGACCACTATGTCGTCGAGGTAAGCGAACGCGAAGGGTTCCATTTCGGCTCCTATCACGGAGTCCAATGCCCTTTGGGACGTTGCCGGTGCCGTATGTAGCCCAAATGGCATGACTTTCCACTGGAATAACCCTCGTCCGGGTACCGTAAATGCTGTATACTGCTTGCTCGTGTCTTCCATGGGTATTTGCCAGTAGCCGTTTTTCAAGTCCAGCGTGCTAATGTACTTCGCTTCCCGTAGCTGGTTGAGGATATGGTCCATTCGTGGGACTGGGTACGCGTCTCGTTCAGAGTGTGTGTTTAGCTGTCTGTAGTCCGTTGGTTGGACTTCGCCGTATTTCCGGAGCAGTTTGGCTAGCTTCTTGCTAATAAATGTTCTTGTTGCCGTTTACTTGCTCCTCTCCTATTCTTACCTTGGCGGTGATCTTCCGGCCGTCGAATTTAATCATTGTTGCTGGTGGTTGTTCTGTCTTGGCTCCGGGTGTCCCACCTGCCCTCCGGCGCCTCTTCCGTTTCCCTGCGCTCTTCTGCAGCAGTGGATTGTCCGGATGTCGTCTCTACCGCATATCCAGCAGAATAGTCTGGCTGGGTTGGTGTCCCGGGTTTTTGCAGCGTAGGCAGAGGTTGCTAACGCTGAATGCTACTGCCGCTGCATTTTGCTGTCCTTGCTGTGTATTTGGTTGGTTCGTGTTGAATACTCTCGCCCTTGTTGGCTGGCTCTGATGTAGCTGTGGTGCCGGGGCGTATGCTACCGCCTCGTATTCTTCTGCCAGCCTCATATAGTCTAGCAATGACCGTACTTCGCTTCGTTTCGCGTAGTATCTGAACCCTGGAATACTATTTCTGTACGTCCATTCCAGTTTCTGCTCCTCGCTCAGTGTGGTACATTGCATTATCTTTCTGAGCTCCCGCACGTAATCTTTGGCTGGCTCTTGCACGTATTGTTGTCTCCTCGTGATTTGTTCCATTGCCCGCTCCTGATAGTCTGCTGGCACATAGTACCTCTTGAGCTCCGTTTTAAGCGTCGGCCAGTCCGGCATTTCTACTGGGCTTGTACGCCACCAGTCTAAGGCCGCCCTTTCAGTATGACTACTGCCGCTGCCGTTACGTGGTCGAGCCCTATATCGTATGCCTGTGCCATTTCCTCGATTCTAGTTAGGAATTCTAGGGCGTTTCCTGTTCCGTCGAACGATTCGTTCCACCCACGAATGGTGTTGATGGCCGCCGCTCGTTCTCCCGCTCTGTTTCTGTTTTCTTCTTTGCGGGGTTCTCCCTCCCTCGGCTCGTATTTAGGTTCGTTGTTTCCCTGTTCTTGTGCCGGTGGTTCTCTGACCTCGAGGTGTACCCCTGCTCCAGGGTTGGGTGAGATGCTTCGTGTGTGTTTCTGACTTAATTCTCGTAGTCTCTTGCTTCTCTCTTCGTTGTGGTTTCCGTTCTTGATGAATTCGGAAAGCGGTCGTCGGAGATCTTCTACCAGTTGTTCTGGTTCCATTCCGAACTCCCTGACGTACCCCTCTAATTGGGTTTTACTCAGGCTTGTCACCCATCCTCGGGTTAATTTATCCGTCGCGGACATGGTATACCTTGGGTTTTTTTAAGGACTCAGGAATTCAGAACGTTGGGCGCCAGTGTAACGACCCTCTCTCTGGTACTGAAGAACTAGTGAGATGGTTCTGAGGTGGGCTAGCTGAAGCCACCGGACGGGTCGCAGGTTGCGGATAGCGCAAGGCCTCCTGTGGAGGTTAGCTGCGAATAGCGACTTGTCGTGAATAAGCAGTCCCGGACAACAGCGGGTACCACACCGTTGTAGTACCGACAAGGCGCTTGTCTGACCGTCTTTAATACATAGTCTTACATACTCCATACCTCCTACACGTTTTCCTACCCACATCCTATCCCCAACATCTCACAAGGGCAGTGGTGACGTCCTGAGGCAATGGTGCCACTTCACCCCCCTAAGCCAGGGTGTCATGCGTTTCCGTGCCCATTGGCTGGTTTGCAGTCAGGGGAAACCGACTGTATTCGGACGGAGCCTCACCGATACCTGGCCGCCTCGGTGAGTAATCCTGGCCTCAGCGTGTTAATGGGGGCTATGACACGCTGGTAATACTTTCCCCTACACTCGTGGGACCAATTCATGGATACGAAAAAGATTAAAAACTTCAACACGCGGGACTTAACCGCAACACAGGTGGCAGAGCGGATATAGGAGGCGGCTCTGGACGACGGTGGTAAGCTGTCGCTGCGTAGAGGCCTGGCCCCTCACCCTAGGAGTGCTGCAAAGCCGAAGGGCCTGACCCTGACGCAGAGCGCCTCAAAGAGTGCTGCAAAGCCGAAGGGCTCGAAGGGTGTAGAGACCTTCAAGTCTCGAGTGGCCGGCAGTGAGGCCACCAAACTTACTGACAGCAGGGGGGGATTGCAGTGCCCGGCACTGCCCCAGCGGCTGTCCCGCAGGCGTGCGACGCCAGCAGGAGAGACGCTGCAACACCCTCCTCCGGAAGGTCGAGGCAGCAACTGGCGAAGCAGCCTGTCCCAGCGGCAGGTCAGCCAGGAGGAGCCGGTGATCCCCTGAGGCAAGGACTCAGCGGAGCCGGCCGTAAGTGGTACCTCCGGTACCGAGGCCCGGAAAAGAGCACTGGAGCACCGTGCACCGAACGGCCAGGCCGTTGCGGGGACGAGCGTGTCTCCAGTGGAGAGAGTCGGCGGCCAGGCCGTTGCGGGGAGGAAGAGGCGACTGCAACACACGTCGCCGCTTGACCTCCCCAAGACCGAGTCCAAACGGACCAAGGGAAGGAACGTCGCAGCGCTGGAGGGATCGAGGACCTCGCTAGTCGGGAAGCGTCCGAAGGTGGCCTCGTACGCAAGTGTAGCCAAGGGTACGAACCTTGCTATACTGGCGGAGGACTACCCGAGGAGGCTCCTGACGAAGGATGAGCTATCGGCGGTGGAGCAGGCCCTCGTCGAAGAGATGAGGAAGGGCTGGACCGCGGCTCTAAACTTTAACGGCATCCAGTTCCGTGATGGTCTACTACTGGTGCACTGCATGGACTGCGATGCCAAGAGCTGGAGCTGACGGTCCCCAGCATCAGCACCAAGGTGGGTGTGCAGCTCCGCACCTGCCTGCAGGATGATGTGCCGGCGATGAACAAGTCCTTTGGGCTGCTCAATGAGCAGAACAGGGGCCTTCTCACCGAGACCTGGCGGGTCATCCAGCACCTGGAGTCCAAGGGTGGCAAGGTGCTGATGCTCGGCCTGGATGAGGAGGCGCTGACACTCCTTAAGAAGCGCGAAATGCTGGTGAGCTATAGGTTCGGCCAGCTTAAATGCCGCCTGCATAAGAAGCAGGAACCTGTGGGGGCGGAGGTGCCCAAGAAGGCGAATACCGAGGATGTGCCTGGCACGTCAACGGCGACATCCAAGGAGGCACCCTCCTGCCCCCCGGGCGAAGCAGCTGAGGCCATGGACTTGGCAGCAGTGGACGCCGAGTTGGACTCGGCCTCGCTACAGGGGCTGGACCTGGCGCGCCTGCACATGGGCGGCGAGGAGGAGCTAACCAGCATTGAGGAGCCATCCGATGATGAGCGGACACCCACCGGGATGCTGTCAGAGGCCTATCTGACGCTCACGGAGGGTGAAAAAGAGCTCTAAGGATGGGGGTCACCAGCGTGGCACAGATCAACATGCATCACGCCAGGGCAGCCTCGGCTGTCATCGGCAGGTTGGTCTCCAGGTCGGACCTGGGGCTGGTGCTCATCCAGGAGCCTTGGGTCGTCAGAGGCAGGATCTGCGGCCTAAGTAAAGTGAGTATGCAATCTATTGCAGACGGAAGGGAGGCATCACCGAGAGCTTGTATCTTGGTGCGAAAGGATATTAACTTTCTTTGTCTCTCTCAATTTCTCAACAGAGATCTAGTAGCGGTGATGATCACTAGCGAGCACGGGAGTATTGTGGTGGCGTCGGCATACTTCCCAGGAGACGTGACAGATGCCCCCCCACCAGAGGTCCAGGATCTGGTGCAGCACTGCAGCAGCAAAAGGCTACCCCTACTGCTAGGGTGTGATGCCAATGCGCACAATGTTGCATGGGGCAGCACGGACAACAACGGTAGAATTGAGTGCTTACTAGATTATCTGTTATCTAGGGATCTTACTGAGTTCAATGTGGGGGCTGAACCCACTTTCATTACTAAAACCAGGGCTGAAGTACTGGTTGATTCGCAACTGGAAGGTCTCCTCAGAACCGTCAATGTCGGATCACAGGATCATCCTGTTCGACATTCATAGTAACCTTAGATTCAGCAGGGTTATCAGAAATCCACGAAGGACTGACTGGCCAGCCTATCAGTCCTGTTTGGGATTAAATCTGAGCAGACTGTTAATAGTAGGAGAGTATCGTCTCCAGAAGATCTTGAGCAACTCTCAAGAGAAGTAGGAGACACAATCTTGGATGCATATCATGCAAGTTGTCCCGAAAAATCCATAGAGTCCAGTAGGGACAATCCCTGGTGGAACAGGAAATTAGGACTACTTCGTACAGAAGTCAGGAAGCTGTTCAACATAGCTAAAAAGAACAGCGCCACTTGGGAACTTAACACCAAAAAGCTGACAGAATATAACAAAGAAATCCGGTTTAGTAAGCGTGCTCACTTTCGGAAATTCTGTTCTACCATAGAGCAAGCCGCACCTGCGGCTAGAGTGTTTAAGGCAATCTCAAAAGGCAAAGTACTTTCTGAACTTTGTCTGAAGAGGACGGATGGGTCTTTCACCGAGGACGAGGAGGAGAAAGCAGAACTTCTCCTGCAAACTCACTTCCCCATGTGTAGAACCATCTCCGATATAGATAACAGTTACGAAAGGGTCCCCAACGGGAGACCCAACTGGAGCCTGGCTGCAGCGATCGTAACTGAACAAAAGATTAGGTGGGTGTTGAGTACACTCAGCCCCTACAAGGCTCCGGGGGTGGATGGAATCATACCCATCCATCTTCAGAAGGGTGTCGAACAGCTAATGCTGTTCCTCATAAGTATTTTCCGGGGGAGCCTAGAAATGGGTTTAAATTTCTAGGGCATGGAGAACGGCTAGGGTGATCTTTATCCCGAAGGTTGGGAAGAAAGACACCTTTCATCCCAAATCCTTCAGGCCGATCAGCCTAACCTCCTTCCTGCTGAAAACCCTTGAGAAGATGGTGGACAACCACATTAGAAACTCGCACTTGGTGCGAAGGCCTCTGCATGCGAATCAGCATGCCTATAGAGAAGGTAAGTCTACTGAATCGGCTCACTTGAGCCCGGTGGACAGTATGCAGCGCTCTGTAAAAGCCAAAGTGGTAGCACTTTGTGCCTTTATGGACATAGAGGGTGCTTTTGATAACACATCTCATGACGTTGTGGTAAGAGCACTATGTAGAAGGGGAGTTGAAACGGGTCTCACGACATGGCTGGGCAAACTCCTTGATAGCAGAATAGCAGAAGTCACTGTCAACAGTGTGACTGTTAGAGCTCAAACCACCAGAGGCTGTCCGCAGGGGGGTGTCCTATCACCACTACTCTGGAGCCTCGTGGTGGACGAGCTGCTAGTTAAACTTACAGCAAATGGGTTTGAATGTCAAGGCTATGCCGATGATATCACTCTAGTATGTAAAGGAAATTTTGAGAGCACATTGTGCGACAGGATCACACTGGGCCTAAGATTTAGCTTAGACTGGTGCATTGACGTGGGGCTGAATATCAATCCAGCAAAAACCACAGTGGTCGGCTTCACCAATCGCTACAAGCTGAAATCCATTCGGCCCATAGCCATTGGGGGCGCAGAGATTCCGATCTCCACAGAAGTCAAATATCTGGGATTCATCCTAGACAAGAGACTAATGTGGAGACAACATGTGGAACTTGCCGTTCGCAAGGCCACTATTGCCTTAATGAGTGGCCTTCTCTTGCAGGGAAAAATTGGGGAGTGTCTCCAAAGATCCTACTGTGAATGTATGTTGCTATAATGAGGCCCATAGTCAGCTACGGGGCTGCGGTTTGGGCGAATCGCGCTGACCTTGATGTCACAAGAAGGCAACTGGGCAAACTCCAGAGACTTGCCTGCACGTGCATCTCGGGCGCTATGCGCACCTGCCCGTCCACTGCTCTGGATGTGCTGCTCGGGCTTCCACCACTGCACTTGCATATCAAGCACAGTGCGCGCAGATCTACCATGAGGATAACAGGGGCAGGACCAGCTGACTCGGCCGCGACTGTAACTGACCTGTTAATGGAATATCCGCAGGATGTTCAATTAGCCAAGTTTAGCTTTGATAAGCATGTCTACCACCTATGATGTGAAACCACATGCTATTATGTGGTACACTGACGGCTCACATAACAGAGGATGGTGCGGGTGCGGATGTCTGTGGACCCCGACTCAAATATCACGAACCTCTAGGGAAATTCGCCAGTATCTTTCAAGCGGAGGTACACGCGATTGAGAGATGTGCCTCGTTCAATATTGAGCGGGGTTACAATCGGAGAGACATAGCCATTTTCTCAGATAGTCAGGCAGCAATCAGAGCACTCAGTGCCCATAAGATTGTTTCCAGACTAGTATGGCAATGTATAGAAACACTCAATGAGTTGGGTGTGAAAAATAAAGTAACCTTATAATGGGTACCAGGGCATGCGGGGATCCCCGGCAATGAAGTGGCCGACATAATGGCTAGAAAGGGGGCGAGTACGCCCTTCTACGGTCCGGAGCCCTTCTGTGGACTAGGGCCAGGAGTCATTAGCCAGAGCAGTCGTGTGGATCTCATGACTTCTGGCAGTCGTCGAAAGGGGCAAGGCAGAGTAAACGTCTGCTAGGTAGTTACAACAGTAAGAGGACCAAGGACTATTTGGAGCTGAGCAAAGGATCTCTCCGAATAGTCACGGGTTTCCTGACCGGGCACTGAAGACTGCGCAAGCATCTGCACAATCTCAAAATAGGGGAGGACAGCCTTTGCAGACTTTGTCTGGAAGGAGAAGACACTCCAGGGCACCTACTTGAGGAGTGCCCGGCTATCAGTCGGTTGAGGTTGGCCCACTTTAAGGGCCTTACACTCACCACAAAGGAAATGAGGGCTCTTCGACCAGGCAACATCATCGCATTCTTGCGATCGATTGAACTGTTCGAGGAGCTATAGCTCATACACTAGGACGAGGGCACAATAGACCCTAGTGGTCGCAGTGCACTAACCTCTAGCAAAATTATTATTATTATTATGACTGTTTGCTTTGGATTTGCTCAGGTTACTTGAAGAGAACATAATTTGAATAAAGAGTTGTGAAGCGCGCACAAATTAATTTTTTTTTTTTTTTTTATGCTTTGCTTTTATTTATTGAATCTTCTCATTTATGAGACTAACAATAAGTGTATCAAATCTTATACTATAACCTAACTAGGAGTCATGAAGACTGTGACAGTGGCCCTGACAAGTTATGGCTGGGTTGGAAGGTCTGTACGTTGCAGGCGGGTTCGGCTGGAGACCCGAGTCAAGACCCTTGCTAGAGGATTTGGGTGGACAGAGAGTTTTTCATTGTAGGACGCTTTTTGCCTGTCTATTTCATCTTTTACTGCGAGAATGCCGAGGTCCTTGTGGATGTTTTGGTTACGAATATACCATGGTGCCCCAGTGATAGTTCGCAGGATCTTTGATTGGGCTCGCTGTATGATGTCTATGTTGGTTCTGCTCGCGTTCCCCCACAGCTGGGAGCCATACGTCCAGATTGGCTTAAGAGTGGAGTTGTACAGCAGGACCTTGTAGTCCAGACACAAGGGCGATCGTGAGTTTATAATCCAGTGGAGGCTGCTGGCTTTCAGTTTTAGGTGCAGTTTCTTGCATTCGATATGTCTACGCCATGTTAGACGTCTGTCGAGGTGGATGCCGAGATACGTTACTTCATTAACTTGGGGGATCTGCGTGCTATTCATACAGAGCGGAGGGCAAGTTTGTCTGTTAAGGGTAAACGTTATGTGTTTACACTTTTGTTCGTTTATTTTAATACGCCAGTCAGATAGCCACTTCTCGACTACCACGAGGTGGTTGGCGAGTTGGGTTGTTGCACTGACTGGGCATCTGGAGCGGCTAAGGATCGCAGTGTCGTCGGCGAAGGTGGATGTTGTTAGTCGGTCGCTCGTGGGAATATCTGCTGTGTAGAGGACGAATAAGGTTGGCCCAAGTGCGCTACCTTGTGGGACCCCAGCTTCGATAGTGTAGCTGTCGGAAATTGTTGTGTTACATCTTACTGCGAAGGCTCTATTGTAGAGATAGGATTCAAGGAGTTTATGAGTGTACCCGGGCAAGTGTGTTTTAATTTTATGCATGAGACCTTTGAGCCAGACGCGGTCGAATGCTTGAGATACGTCGAGGAATATCGCGCTGCAATATTCCCTATGTTCGAAGGCTGTGCGAATTTCTGATGTTATTCTGTTTACTTGCTCTATAGTTCCGTGTTTTTCTCTGAAGCCAAATTGATGGGCTGGGATAATGTTGTGGGCTCCCATATATGGTATTATGCGCGTTAGAAGGCATTTTTCGAATAATTTGGACAAGCATGATAATAAACTTATTGGTCTGTAAGATGACGGAATCGTGTGATCTTTTCCGGGCTTCGGTATCATTATAATAATTGACTTTTTCCATTTCCTTGGATAGTAGCCGAGACTTATGATTCCATTGAAGAGTTTACAGATGACCTCAATAGCACAGTACGGAAGTTCCATTATCATTTTTGTAGTTATCAGGTCACCGCCTGGAGCCTTTTTTGGTTTTAGCTCCCTGATGACTTTTGTGATCTCGTTCGGCTGAAATGTAGTTGGCGTGGATTCAGTTTCGAGGTGGATTTGCGGAGGAACATAATCATTAGCTGCGGGGTTCGGCTGGAAGACGCCTCTGAGATGTAAGGCAAATGATTCGGCTCTATCTTTGTCGCTGCGGGCCCAGCACCCTGAGGAATTCCTTATAGGGGTGACGGTTTGAATTGGAGAGCTTAGATTTGGGTGAGCCCTCCACAAGGGATGCTTTGTACTAGTTGGCGAGAGTTTTCCAATATATTTAAGTTGTTCATTTTCAGCTTCTTGCTTCAGGGCCCGGTTTAGATTGCGGGTGGCTTCCGTAAGACGTTGCTTTGAGCATGGCGATCTGCTGGTTTGCCACGCTCGTCGCAGACGCCTCTTTTCCTGAACCAGCTGTTCGATTTGCCGGTTGGTTTTGTACTTCTTAAATTCCCCTTCTTTCCGTATAGGGGTTGAGATCCTGGCTGCTGTGACGAGTACCTCTTCCAGGGCGGAGGAGGAGCAGTCGATGTCCGCTTCGATATTTAGTTGGGGAGTTAGCTCAATGTGGGAACTCACATACTTTCTGTATTTCATCCAGTTAGTGTTGTGCGACGTCAGCCTGTAGGGGTGGTCCGCAATTTCTGGGCTTTGAAGAAGGCTTATCAACAAGGGCGAGTGGTCAGATGAGAGATCCGGTAGTGCTATGGCGCTTATTAGATTGCGTGGGATGTTTTTTGTCACCGCGAAATCAATTAGATCTGGGATCTTTTTTGGGTCTGCAGGCCAATATGTGGGGCTACCAGGAGAAACGTAGTCCAGTTTATTGCTCACCTTTATAAGTGCATTATACAGTTGCCTTCCCTTGGGAGTCACGAGGCGTGATCCCCAGTGCGTGTGTTTGGCGTTGTAGTCTCCTGCGGCTATGAAGCGATCCCCCAGAGTGTTGTAGAAGTCCATGAATTGACCTTCAGAGATATTAAATCGAGGTGGGCAGTAGACAGCGGCAATGCAAAGGTTTCCGTTTCCTGAGTTCACTTTTATGGACGTGGCTTGCAGGTAATTTGTTGCAAACCTTTGATGAAAGTGGTGTTTGATGCGTTCTCTGATTAAGATGCCCGTTCCGCCGTGTGCCTTGCCATCCGGATGATCTGTGCGGTAAAAGGTATAACCTCTTATATGGAAGTTATATCTCCCTGTGAGGTGCGTTTCAACCAGCAGCATGGCGTCGATGTGATTTACGTTTAGGAATTGAGTTATTTCAAGTTTATGCCGTGAAATGCCGTTGGCATTCCACATGGATATACGTAGATTAGTCATTTATTTTTTGGACTGTTGTGCTACAAGCAACTGAATTACCATGTTCTGGTTCTGAACAAGGGTTTGCATGGTTGTTTTCATGAATGACATAAGTTCCATCATACTTTGTTGCATGGTGAACATCATAGATTCCAAGTTGCTTTGCGCCTGCCCTGGAACCTGCTGAGCATTTTCTGAGTGAGGCTGGGGTGGATTTTCCATGCCTGTTCTTAGTGCTTCGGCGTAGGAGATTCCCTTGGTTGTATTTAGCTGCCCAAATGATGATCTGGCTGCCTTGGCGAAAAATACGTCTGGCGTATTTTTTGAGTTGTAATACACATTTTGTGTATGTTGTTGGTGCGTAGCTGTCGCTCGTCGCATGCGACTCTTCAGCTCCTTGTAGACCGCACATCCTCTGTAGTTTGCCGTATGGTTTCCTCCACAGTTGCCGCATTTTTTCATTTGGGGGTCTTCTTTGTTTGCGGGGCAGTTTACGGAGTTGTGGAAGTCTCCGCAGACTACGCAGACCGTCCGAAGTGTGCAGTATGTCTTGGTGTGTCCATACTCTTGGCAGTTTGTGCATTGAACAGGGCCGTTGCGTTTGTGGGGTTCTTCCACGGTGATTCTTCGATGCAGTAAGAGCTGCAGCTCGTAGATCGGGTGCACTTCGTTTTTCTTTAAGGCTTTGCTATCTGGTTCAAGCTCGACCTTGAAAAGTGGTTGTGGTTTTTTGTTTCTGTTAACAATATTGCTAACATTTTTGGCACAGAAGCCCCTGGCCTTAAGGGCTTCTTGAATTTCAGAGGGGGTGACGTCAGGTTCTATACCTTTTAGCACAACTGCTTTTTAGTTGATAGGTGTAAAAGTTCTTCTTTGTGTCTTCCAGGTACTTAGACACAGCTCGGAAGTGTTCTTCGGACTTCGTTTGAACCTTTGTTTCGTGTATGTTCCCTTTAATAAGCGGAACAACATGGAAATTCTCGTCCCCGACCAGCGCAACAATTTTGTTGACCAGGGCGCTTGAACTTTTTTCTCTTATGTAAATAGGTGGGGGCTTAGGTTTCCTTTGGGTCTCCTGCCCCAACTCTGGTTGGTTGTTGTCATCCTCTGCTAAGATGGAGAAACGGTTTTCATTGGAGCTCCTCGTTTGGTCGGTGCTTTTGTTGGTTCGGTTGATCTTTGGTTTGTTACCAACCGTGTTGAGTGGACTAAGCTTGCGCTTAATCTGGATGTAGCGGTCCATACCGGTCTGTATAGCCGGGACCGCTTGTTGCTTATCGGAGCTAACTGATTTTGTTGGCATTTTATTTTATTCTGCAGCCGTTGGGACCGAACTCGCAATATTGGTAGTTATTGGTATTGGTATTGGTGGTAATTTTGCTGCAACTGCAGTAATTGTAGCACTGCTTGTTGTTGGAGCTTCATTCAGCGAAGCCGGCGGTGGTGGGGTTTGGCATTGGTAACTCCAAGATGCGGGAGTTAGGGTGAGCAGAGAGGGTGAGCAAGAGCTGGCTCTCTTGCTGTCGACGGTCAGTAGAGTCGAGTTGCTCTTTGTCGACTTCTGATTTTGATCTATATCGCGAGTTGAGAAATAAGAGTAGCAAGCATTTCTTGGGTTGACGGAGCTTCTACGCTCATTCTTTTGATCGCTGCTCATTTTTTGAGCTTGTAATGCGTGGCACTTATTTGTTTAAATTAAATAAGCACTTGTATTAATCATAACACTAGTTATGATTATATTTTTCTTTGTTTTTTAATTGTTAGCGTCTTTTCGCACTGTTTGGACTGATCCAGTATAATATTCTTTACGTTTCCACTATTTCATCCACTATTTTAAATTGTTTTCCCGGAGCTCGCGCGAGACCACGTCCGCTCTATGCGGGAGTTGAACGAGTTCGAAATTAATAACGACGAATCTTAAGAGATAACAATAATAAACATAAACATAGGTTGGATTTGCCTCTGGAGCCGCCCGCGGTCCGATCACGCCGCTCGGCGGTCCCATTGGCTCACCCGTCCCAGTGGCACCGGCTTTCGGATCGAGGCGCTCCGAGGAGCTCTCCTCTTCCTTCTTGGGCACTCGATCGCTAAGCGTCTTCGAGTTCTCATTGAGGGGGGTGTCCCCAGCCGCCTTTAAGGTTTGGCGTTCACCTTCGTTTGCTTTTTTATTATTGTGATTCATTGTTGTTCCCACGAGTATGCTGGGATGGGGATGGTCCGCCACGGTAGAGCCCGCATACCGTGGTAAGCCTAGTTTAAACTGATGGGTCGGCCGGTCCACCAGAGTTCGCATACTCCTCGGCATATGCTGTTCCACCTTGGATTGGGGTAATTTTTTGGGCAGGAGTTTTCTCCCCGCCCGACTACCATTCGTCAGCATCCTCAGCAGAGACATGACCTACTGGGACCTGCTTCCAGCCGCCCTCACGGGGAGAGTATAGAGTCGCACTTCCAACGGTGCGGACAGTTACGGCAGGTGATTTCTCACCCGTTAGTCCCCCTGTCCGCCCGCTGGCTGACGGCCAAATTGGCTTATGTTTAGTGTTAACAAAATTATAAAACTGTTTTGGGTCCTGAGAGATCTGGACCCTACAACGAGTCAAATAATTCTTGTAATACTGCGCGTTCAACACGGTAAATCTTGACAGAGACGATAAATAAAGGGATAGGGCAGAGATAGAACCGGTATATTTATATTTAGTATACAGCCTATATTTTTTGTTTTTAAGATGACCCAACTCTTTAGTAAACCAAGGAGGCTTATTCATTGTTGATGGATAGTTTAACGGAACACATTCAGTAGAAAAGGAATTTATGGCACGTAAAAAATATCCACGGCTACTGACATGTCAGTGAACATTGAATAAATCGGACCAATTAAAATCTAAAATAAAGTTATTCAGCCGTTCGAAGTCCGTTTTGCGAAAACAAAGAACTTTCTTAGCTTCTTAGTCAGATATATTCTGTAAGTCAGTCCCAATGTCGAGAGTCACGTCGAAAGTAGGATGATAGGGATCTTCGGGAAGCGTCAACGGCGCCACCCTGGCTAAACTGACTCTTGCCGGATCTGAGACAAACCAGAGATCAAGCAAGCGCTCTAGGGAATTTCGTACATGGTTGACTTGAGACAGCGAAGGAGGTGAAATGTACATTGGAGGACCAAATAGCCCCCGGGATATTAAAATCACCAAGAACTACTAAATGATCCTTATTCGAAAGTCGGTTGAAAACCGTGTGGATAGCGGAAAGATGGTTCCAATAAATAGGAAGTTCGGACAAAGGAGGAATGTATGAACAGGTAATGAAAATAGAGCTTCCATTGATGGTTAGCTTCACACAGAGGAATTCAACATCGAACTCCTCGAAAGTTATTAATGCCTACGCGAGAGTGGAGTCAACCGCTATGAGGACACCACCCCCACGTCTGATAGGCCGATCCAGCCGATATATTGTGAGCATAGCTGGGAAAACTTCGGAGCTCAGAATCTCCGGCTTTAACCAGGTTTCTGTGAACACAATAACCTGGGATGCAAACGAGAGACTATCAGAATACAATTTGGGAAGCTTACTACGTAGGCCTCTTGCATTCTGATAGGAGAAAGAGAGGGAGTTAATTAGTTTTTTGGAGTGGGTATCGTATAGGGCGCAGTGGTCTGGTCGGGCCTGGGAAGACTTATTCCTACGGGCCGCCTTTTCTTTTTCTTTGCTTCAAACTTTTTGACGACAACATATTCTGGCCAGAATTTGGTAGAACATATAGTGTCAAAAAGTTCGTTTGGAAAATTTATTTTGAAAGATGAAATGTCCCATACATAATTTGAATTTTTCCACCTTAATTTTTATTTTATCGGCTCTTGTTTTGCCTTGGATAAAGGCGATGACATCTTCTGATGTCTGAGCAGGGGTGAGCCGCGAAACAAATATCTGTTTCGTAGGTGGTATTACAATAAGGGCTTTCGGCGATGCAGACTGATTGTCTGCACTGCCGATATCGGCCGGTAGTCCGGGCCTGATACCCTGAGCAGGTTAACTGGGCTTTGAGGTGTCAATATTTGAGACCCCTCAGGGACAAAACGGATATCATCGGGGGAACGGTCACTCCCGCAACACATTCAGATGCCGAATCTTTCTTGCCACTCGATCTCAGAACTCTTTGACTTAATTCCGAGGTCGAGGGCTGTGTTGAGAGAGGCTGCTGTTGGGATTTCGCCGCTGGTTGTTGAGATCCGCCTATATGCTGCAGACCAGTTGCGGTTTTTTTGCGCCTAGGAGACTCATTTAATAGCTTAAAAAAAAGACATCATTTCTTTTTCAACCTTGCGACAGGCCTCGCAGCAGTAACGCAGACCGATGTTTCTTCTTACATCGTCCACCGTCCGAGCAACAACACCAATGAACTTGGCATGCACAATGTTGTCGCACAGCCAGCAGCCGACTGTAAGATCGTTTGAAGTAATTGCCTTTTTACAGGCCTTAGCGAAACAGACAATTGCGGACATTATAAAGACTTACCACTGTACCTCTACGTAGGAAGAGATAAGAGTGCAGCTGCACCGAGAGATCGGGTAAACGGGTGAGCGTGGGAGCGAGCTCATTCCTCATGCACAAAGAGGAATGCAAAAAATGCAAAGCAAACACCGGCAGCACAACTAAATTGTGAAAATAATAACAATTAAATACACAAAACAAAATAGCTGCATGCACACGAAGTGAACGGGAACTTTATTTATCACAAAGTAGAAGATTAAAAAAAAACCCCGGTTGTTTTAATGCAAAAATTAACACAAAACGAGAGCGCAAGCAAAAAAAACATCCGTTCACTTGGATGAGAGACACGATGATGAAAGCTTTTTGAAAGCTTTTCAGACATAAATGCTATTGGTAATTCGATTCCCTCCTCATTCTCTTGAGCAAGCACACACCCAAGACCATACATGCTCGCATCGCAAAGCAGTATAAATTGCTTCTTGAAGTTAGGTGTTCTCAAAATTGGAGATGAAGTTAGTTTGGATTTGAGATGAGCAAACGCTATCTCTGCTGCCTGCGTCTACGTAAGAACCTTGTTCTTTTTGAGCAAATCAGTTAGTGGAGTGGCTATCGCGGCGTAGTTATGCACGAAGCGCCTGTACCAACTTTCAGCTCAACATGCGCAATAACAAAACCTTAGTATCCGATTTCAGTCATGCAAAACTTTGATTTGGCTATGTTTATTGTTAGATTAGCATCACGAAGGTAACCTGCTATCTCTTCCAAGAGCTTCAGATGAGATTCGAAATCGTCAGACAGAACTAAAAGATCATCTAAATAAACGAATACTCTCGTGCGCAATTTCGCTGGAATAACCAAATCCATCAGTCTACACAAAGTTTGGGATGCATTACAAAGTCCGAAAGGCATAACCATGTATTGGTACAATGGCCTGTTTGGTATTGTAAATGCGGTATACTGTCTGGACGTCTCTTCGAGGGATATTTGCCAGAACGCGTGTTTCATGTCAAGACCTGTAATGAAGCGTGTGGGAGGTAAACGACTAAGTATCCCGTCTATATGTGGTAAAGGATACGCGTCCTTGACAGTCAGTTTATTCACTTCCCTTGAATTTAGACATAAGCGAACATTAGGTCCTTTCCTCACGAGAACACAGTTACGCCTAGCGCCGTTAGCCGACAGGTGTGCAAGGGGAATCACGTGTAACTACTCTGGTAGTACGCGCCGTATCTGCACACACTGCCGGAAGTGCGACTATACTCTCCACGCGAGGGCGGCTGGAAGCAGACCCTTGTGTTGGTCATGTCTCGACCAAGGGTGCTGACCAATGGTAGTCGGGCTAAGAGAAGATAACTCTTTATAAAATTCCCCAATCCAAGGTGAAACAGCATATGCCGAGGGATTCATGGCCGAGGGGGCGCTCGGTCGCTAGTATGCGGACTCTGGATACCTGTCCACCTCCAGTTTCAATAGTGGACTTCCCGCGGTAGACGGGCTATGCCGCGGGTGACCTCCCTTCCCGTTCACTCGTGGGAATCTTATGGACGACACAATTTTACAAAATGAGCTTGATGTGACTCTGACCGCATCACCCCAGGCCTCAACCTCCACGGTCACGGCCATTCAGGGCACTGCAGCTGATGTGCTGCCGGCGCCCACCCCCATATGCGCGGATGTCGGTCCCGCCACGATTGGGGATCCGGATGCGCCACCATCCGTCTCAGGACGGGTGGCTTCTGCCTCTTTCTCGTCGACGGAGGACGTGGTGACCCTAGGGGAACCTGAGGTATCGGCCTCAATCTCCAAGG
The DNA here is from genome assembly GCA_018903765.1 of Drosophila aff. chauvacae BK-2020. Lineage (NCBI taxonomy): Eukaryota > Metazoa > Arthropoda > Insecta > Diptera > Drosophilidae > Drosophila > Drosophila aff. chauvacae BK-2020. The sequence continues at coordinate 126,579 of JAEIGO010000419.1, forward strand.
AAGTCACTCCGCCATCGTCCGACGACGCATCCTGCCCAACCTCTGTGGGGTTGGATCTGGAGGATGCGGGCACTCGGCTCCAGCGGATGAGACTGGTTTCCGAGGTCGCCTTCGTTAAATTGACAAGCCGCGAAAAGAAGCTGTTTAAGGCAGCCATCGCAAAAGGGCTCCCGAGAGCAGAGGCTCTCCAGGCGGCAAAAGCTCCTCCTCCCGTCGCGGCCAAAGCCAAGCGGGAGAGATCTTTTGACACGACCCCGGAGTCCGGCTTGTCAAAGAAGCCGAAATTTGCTCATTCAGAGCCGACCGCGCCGTCTTACAGTCGGATGGCCAGTGGTGTCAAGCTCGGCTTCGCTTCGACTGGCGGATCACCGACCTTAACTGCGGAGCATATGGCTACGCTCAAGGCGGCAATCCTAAAAACCACTCTCTCCTCGGAGACTGCTGGTTTGATGCCACAGTTCGAGGGATGTGTTCCGAGAGCTGGGTGGCTGTTGCTCGTCTGCCACGACAACAATGCAGCCGAGTGGGTCAGGCGCAACTTTAGCCTTATCAAGGCTAACAGTGAGCTTGACGTGGAGCTGTTGGAGGAGGGCCAGTTCCCCCGGGCCAGCCTTGTGCGAGGCTACTTCGCCAACAGTTTGGAGTTGTCCAACGAGGAAGTTCTTGCCTATGTAGGTAGGAGGGTTGTGCAGCGGACCACACAAGGTGAGATGCTGCACCTCGCCATGATGGTGGACCAGGCGTCGCTGCGGGCGCTTGCTAAGTGCGGCGGCAGAGTCTGGTACTGCTTTGGCAGGACCAGGCTCATTCTGAAGACCTCCGCGTCTGAAGAAGAAAGCAGCGTCGCACAACGTGGAGATTCTCTCCCCGACGATGGCCCTTCTACTAGCGCCGCTGCTGGGCTCGCCAGGAAGGCCGCCCCCGCCCAACGTGCGGAACCTCTCCGCGAGGATGGCCCCTCAACTAGCGCCGCTGCTGGGCTTGCTAGAAAGGCCACCCCTGTCCAGCCACCAGCCAAGGGAGCCCCAAGCGGTGCTACAAAGCGTAGCGCTCCCGCTAAGGGCGATGGCAAGGTCCAGCCACCCAAGGCAATGGCACCTGCGGCCAAGATCCCGATGACGGTCGCGGCATCAAGACCGCCGAAGGGACTGAGAGGGAACAACTCTCGACGAGGCAAATGCGGCAGCCTCGTCCAACGCTCGAAGGACGAGCAATGAGAACCACAAGGGTTCTCCAGGCGAACCTGCACCACGCCAAAGGGGCGTCGGCCACCCTGTGCAGGACCTTCGCCGAGAAGAGGATCGACCTGGCCCTAATCCAAGAGCCATGGTTGATCGGTGGCCAAGTCCGATGACTTAACTGCGGTTCAAGTAAGTTGTTATATGACCGCAGTGGAGGTGCTCCACGCGCAGCTATCCTTCTGGATGGCAACGTAAAGCACTTCCCACTAACTAACTTTATCCGCAGGGATCTGGTTGCGACAGCCATAGAGGTGGCTACAGCGGAAGGCGTCCGAGAAGTAGTGGTGGCGGCCGCCTACTTTCCCGGAGACACTGACGAAGCTCCGCCGATGGAGGTCCAGCAGCTCGTCAGCTTCTGCCGTACAGCCGGGAAACACTTGGTTATCGGCTGCGACGCCAACGCGCATCACACCATATGGGGTAGCAGTGATGTCAACAAAAGGGGTGAGTGCCTTCTTGAATATATATTGTGTAGTCAATTAGATATAGTCAATAGAGGGTGCAAACCCACTTTCATAAACGCTATCCGAGAGGAGGTCTTAGACCTCACCTTGGCTAGTAATTTTCTATCCGATTGCATAACGAACTGGAGGGTTACCGACGAAGCCACGCTATCAGACCACCAGCACATCCGGTTTGATTTACCTGGTCAAACGGAACTGAATACTTCGCTATACAATCGGAAGAAACCCAACTGGAACATGTTCACAGCCTCTGTGGCTATGAAAGCTGACCAACTCATCACCAACTTTGCGTCTGTGAGTGACATAGAGATGGCTGCTGACCAGCTTCATGATGTGCTAATCACTTCCTTCCAGGACAGCACAGTCCTAACCCGTCACCGGTCAAACCGCGAGGTCCCCTGGTGGAGCGATAGGCTTGCGAATCAGAGACAGGAAGTTCGCAGGCTCTTCAATAGAGCCAATGCGAATAGGAACTCCTGGGACACTTATAGGAGTGCTCTCACGGAGTATAACAAAAACATTAGAAGAGCTAAGCGGGAAAACTGGCGCAACTACTGCGAAAGTGTGCAGGCACTACCGGAAGCAGCTAGACTGCAAAAGGTCTTTGCTAAGGGCTCAAGTAATGGGGTGGGGCTTCTAAAGAGAACGGATGGTTCTTTCACCCAGGACCGCAACGAAACGCTAGAGCTTTTGCTTCAGGTGCATTTCCCAGGGTCTCAGTTATACACGCATGGCGAACCAAATGGGTTATCCACTCCACCGAATAGGCGCGACAACAGTCTGTCCGGTATTATCTTCGATCCTGACAAGGTCAGGTGGGCAGTCAAATCCTTTAGCCCCTTTAAAGCCCCGGGGGGTGATCAGATTTTTCCAGCCTTGCTACAACAAAGCATTGAGATAATTAACTCCCCACTTGTCGGTCTGCTTAGAGCCAGCTTTGCATGGGGATATATACCACAATCTTGGAGGAGAGTCAACGTGGTTTTTATTCCTAAACAAGGCAACCGGGCTCTTGACCAACCCAAGTCATACAGACCGATAAGTCTTTCGTCTTTCTTTCTCAAGACTGCGGAGCGGCTTGTGGACTTGCACGTAAGGTGCACTCTCCAGACCACCAAGCCGTTACACAAAACCCAATTCGCCTACATCAAAGGCGGATCGACAGAGGTCGCTCTTCACCACTTAGTCAGCAAGATCGAGAAATCCTTTAAATCCAAGGAAATTGCTCTGTGCTCCTTCCTGGACGTGGACGGTGCTTTTGACAACACTGGCTATCAGTCAATCTCCAGAGCTCTATCTCGTAGGAATATTGACGCGGCAACCGTAGCCTGGATAGAAGCCATGCTACGACAACGGGAAATATCTTCCACGCTGGATGCGACAACGGTCCGCATTAACGCGGCTAGAGGGTGTCCACAAGGCGGAGTGCTGTCTCCCCTACTATGGTCACTTGTGGTGGACGAACTTCTAGAAATACTACACAACCAGGGAATCGATGCCATTGGGTATGCCGACGACCTGGCCATTGTAGTCACAGGGAAGTTCGGCAACACTGTCTCCGAATTGATGCAAAGGGCACTCAATTTGGTCCTCGACTGGTGCACAAACGTGGGCCTCAACATCAATCCGCACAAGGCGGTTGTCGTACCGTTTACCAAACGGTACACCAATGACATTGGCCTCCTTGTCATTGGGGGGACCCCCGTAGAGCTCTCCAGTGAGGTCAAATATCTGGGAGTTGTTCTAGATAAGCGACTTAACTGGAACTCGCACCTCAACAAGACGATTACCAAGGCTACTAATGCTTTATGGGCATGTCGTAGACTATATGGTAAGACGTGGGGCCTTGACTCCAAATCCATCATGTGGCTTTACTGCATGATGGTCAGGCCTGTTTTGACCTATGCTGCTCTTGTGTGGTGGCCCAAGGTACAGCAGGTCTCGGCCATTCAGAAGTGTAGCAAGTTGCAGCGGCTAGTGTGTGCATCTCTATCGGGAGCTCTACGCACATGCCCAACTGTGGCGATGGAGAAAATCATTGGATTAACTCCGCTACACATTCACATACAAGAAGGAACCGCTAGAAGCCTTCTTAGAATCAAGCTCACATCTGGGTTACTGACAGATGATGCTGGTCATGTTAGGATTTTGAAAAATGTTTCTGGCTTAGAGATCTGTAGCCAAACAGACCTCATGACCACGAAACTCTACTTCGGGGCGAAATTTAGGACTCTCATTCCAGACCGTAGGGCTTGGGATAATGGCAACCCTTGCTATGACCCCGGCAGCCTGCAGTGGTTCACTGACGGGTCCAAAACTGAGCAAGGGGCGGGTGTGGGGATCTTTGGACCTAACACCAGAGTCTCGATTCCACTAAGTAAATGGCCCAGTGTTTTTCAATCAGAGATTCATGCCATTGAGGCCTGCTCCAAACTCATCCTTGCTAAAAGAATGAGAGGAGCTACAAGCGGCGATCAAAGCGCTATCCTCTTGGAGGATAAGCTCCAAACTCGTCGCAGACTGCTGGACCAGCCTCCAGCAACTCTCCACTGGGAACAGGGTAACCCTGTGCTGGGTTCCCGGTCATGCCGGAATTTCCGGCAACGAAAACGCCGATGAGCTGGCAAGATTCGGCTCAACGACTCCTTTAAATGGTCCGGAGCCTTTCTGTGGCTTAGGGTGGGCCGCAGCCAACAATATGGTTGGAAGATGGGCTAAAGGAGCTAAGTCCAGGTATTGGATTTCCAGCTCAGGATGTCGTCAAGCTAAAGAGCTGATACATCCACTTTTGGGCAGGAACACTGATGGATGTTCCAGGATGGACCTAAGACTACTGGTAGCCTACCTCACCGGCCACCATGTCTTAAACTACCATCTTCACAAGATGCGTCTGTCCTCGGATACGGAGTGCAGGCTCTGTAAAGAAGACGACGAGACGACCAAACACATTCTTCGTGAGTGTCCAGCCATTATTTGGTCCAGAAGGAGGCACCTGCATAGCGAGCTCTTGACAGCTTCGCAGATCAGGCAAGCCTCGACCAGAGACCTGCTAGCCTTCATAAGGGAGGCTGAGCAACTCTTGTCTCATTAGGGAGCAACATAGGCACAAAAGATCGCTCGGTCGCAGTGCCTTAAGTCTCTGTAGGGAGATTTCCCACCCAACATTTATTTATTTATTATCGCAAATTGTCTGCAGCATCTAGGCGGATCTCAACAACCAGCGGCGGACTCAAAACAGCAGCCTCTCTCGACACAGCCTTCGACCTCAGAATTAAGTCAAAGAGTTCTGAGATCCAGTAATAAAAAAAATACGGTATCCAAATGTGTTGAGGGAGTGACCGTTCCCCAGGTGATATCCATTTTGTCCCCTGGGGGGTCTCAAATATTGACCCCTAAGAGCCCCATAAATTTACCTGCCCAGGGAGAAAAAGAAAAGGCGGCCCGTAGGAATTACTCTCTGCTAGGCCCGATGAGACCACTGCGCCCACTACGACTACCAATTCCTTTCCAAAGAACTAATCAATTCCCAAATTGTATTCTGATAGTCTCTTGTTTGCATCCCATGTTATAGTGTTCACAGAAACCCGGCTAAAGCCAGATATTCTTAGCTGTGAAATTTTTCGAGCTGTGTCCACGATATATCGGCTGGATCGGCCTATCAGAGGTGTGGGTGGTTGACTCCAGTCTCACGTCTGAATTACTAACTGTCGAGGATTGCAACAATGTTGAATTCCTCTGTGTGAAGCTATCAGTCAATGGTAGTTCCACTTTTATTACTTGTTCCTATATTCCTCCGCACTTTCTATTTATTGGAAAACTTTTTCCAGTTTCCAGACACTTTCTAGCCGACTTTCTTATATGGATCTTTTAGTAGTTCTTTCGGATTTTAATATCCCAGGGGCTATTTGGTCCTCAAATAATTCCATAAAAACTCTTCTTACCACCTCACAGCATGACTTTATTTCTGGCTTGTTCGACATTTCGCTCTCTCAAGTCAACCATGTACGAAATTCCCTAGAGCGCTTGCTTGATCTCTGTTTTGTCTCAGATCCATTGAGAGTCAGATTAGCCAGGGTGGCGCCGTTGACTCATCCCGAAGATTCCTATCATGCTACTTTCGATGTGACTCTCAAGATTGGGACTGACTTTCAGAATATATCTGACTGTCCAGCCAAGAAAGTCCTTTGTTTCCGCAAAACGGACTTCGAACTGCAGAATAACTTTATATCAGATTTTAATTGGTCCGACTTATACATGTGCACTAGCAGTCAAAAGCAGTGCATTTTTTTTACAGTGCCATACATTATTTTTTTACTGAATGTGTTCCGTTATACTATCCACCAACATCGAATAAGACTCTTGGGCTTACTATACAGTTGAGTCATTTTAAAAATAAAAAATCCAGGCTGTATACTAAATATAAATATACCGGTTTTAACTCTGCCCTATCCCCTTATTTGTATCAAGTAGACCTTGTGATCCGGCTTACCAAAATGACTTCGCTGCTGACTACTGGAGGGCTTACCTCGACAGATCGCTGTCGGCTGCTGAGTGAGGATATGAGGTCAGCCGTCCGCTTTATATAAGCCCCGGATAGGCCTACTAAGCCCGTCGCCCGTTCTACGATCTGCCCGAAACTGGTGTGACCAGCTCCTCTGGCCTAGTGTGACCCTTCGCTTATTGTTGGCGCGCGCGCGAATCTTATTTAAATTCAAATTTATATCGATTCCATTCCTTATTTCCCCTATTTCTTTCTATCTTTCATATTATTAAACCTAGATATATAAAACTATATTTATGCGCGTTTGCGCGTCACAAGTGTTACAAGAATAATTTGACTCGTTGTAGGGTCCAGATCTCTCAGGAACCAAAACAGATTTATAATTTTGTTAACCCTAAACGTAAGCCAATTACGCATCCGTAAATAACGATCTGTTTGCGCAGTTTTTTCAAACCACTTACTCAACTCCCACTGACTTTAATCAGATATATTCTTACATCATGCCCAAATCTATCTTTATTTTCAGTCCTACTTTAGACGAAAGCTCTATTCTATCAGATCTTCACCGCGTTAAGCCCGTTTATTCGCCAGGTCCCGACGGTATACCTGGCTGTGTGTTCAGGTATTGTGCCGACGCCCTGTGCAATCCCTTCTGAAATTGTTTACCTTGTCCTTAAGAACCTTCCACTTTCCCTTTATTTGGAAGGAATCATTTGTTATTCCTCTCCACCAAATGGGCGGCAAATCGGATGCCATCAACTATAGAGGGATCCCTAAGTTGTCGACCATTCCAAAGCTTTTCGAAAAAATCATTACTCCTCATTTGCAGCACATGTGCAAATCAATTATTTCTCCATGTCAGCTTGGATTTTAAAGCGAATCAACGACAACAAATCTTTTACAATTCACTTCCTTCTTAATTAAGGGCTTCCATGAGGGCTTTCAGTCAGACGTGGTCTATACTGATTTCAGTAAAGCATTTGACTCTGTTAAGCTCCATAAGCGGAATAAGTGGCAAGCCCCCTAACGAAATTTTCAGGTTGGGGATATGGAAGTTGTCAAGGAGGATAACCTTCCGTCCAATGAGTGGCGATTAGGCCGAATTAACGCAGTGTTTCCAGGATCCGATGGCAATGTTCGTGTGGTCGATATCCGCACTGCGCGGGGACCCATAAAACGTCCAATAGCCAAAGTCGTGCTTCTTCCGATGGAACATCCGCCTGCTCGCAATAACCATTCGCCCGTCCAGTCAAATGGTCCACGTCAATGTGCTGTTCTGTAGCTGTCCAATTCGTAGTTTTTTTAACCAGTACGATGCCGAGTCTGCAGTGTTATCCATCCGTTACGGAAGGGCCGCCGATTTCTTTGCTTGAGTTTCGAGAATCGGCTACGGGCAGTCCTCGCCAATCGGTAGTGCCCAGTTGTTTGGCTCACGAGCATAGCGACGGAGCGTGTCGGAGAGGGGACTGTTGCAAAACGTGCGGCCAGGATCAACACGTTGCTGCACCTTTTCGAGCAGCCGTCGGCTTCGCGCCAGCCGCGTCAGGAGGAACCACTCCCCACGGAACTCTTCAGCCGCTCTTCGCTCGTCGTTCCACAGCCGTTCGTCGGCCCTCATCCGCCGCTCCACGGCGTTCTTCAGCCGCTCGTCCGCACTCGTCCTCTGCTCCACGGTTCTCGCCCGTCACACCAAAGCGTTCCTCGAGTACTCATTAGCACCCGTTACTCGCGCATGGGCAGTTTTCCGCCACCCGTCCGAGGAGCCCGCACAGCGTGGCCACAGGTCCGTCGCTGTTGCAGCGGCACAGCGTGAATCTTCTACCGAAGATGTTGTATTCAAAGTCGAACCCCATGTGCGCATTCGCACTCCAGTCCGGGAGCTAAGCGAGACGGTGCGGGCCCACTTCCGGGACGTTACTCTAGTTCGCGAGCGGTTCTACCTACCCGCGTCCATATCCGTGGTCCTGGGCGCGGATATGTATACGCGCGTGATGCAACCCGGTTTCATGTATGCTTACGCTCTCGCGCTCTCCTTTATGCTCTTGCGCTCCGGACTTCGAACCGAACTTCGCGGTCGACGTTCCCCAGTGCTCGTTTAAGCAGAGTTAAGCGGGTGGGAGCGCAACTTTAGTTTTTAAACAGTTTTTAGTTACATGTGTGCATTCGAAAAATAAAGTTGAATTCATCCCTCATTCATTTCCCTTTTCGGATTTCGCTCTGCGCCGTGAGATAATTCGACAATTACTTGCTGCTAATTTTTGGGAGAACGATCGACCCCCCACACAAAAATTGAGCCACTGCCACCATTTACGTCCGAGTTGAGGTGGGACCACGGTAGCGGTGAACATGCTAAAGGCAATGACACGGGTGGCCCCAGTCAAGACGGTGTCGAGACTGGGGTTGTGCTAGCGCGCTCCGGAGTTCGGGCTCGGGTTTCGTAATAATGTACATATAGTTTTTAATAATTGTTGTCTCTCTTTTAATTTGTATTTTAATTTTTATTTGATTTACTTTGATTTAATTTTAAGTTTCGTAGCGGGGTAATTTCCTGGAATCGGGTGCAGAAAATATACATATAAGGGCATGCATGCATACCCAGTGGGAATTTGCCACATGCGATCTATGTGCTTTTCCCACCGAACAACTCATGGGGCAGGCCCGCCCATTCATGTAAAAGGCTCATTCGCTTTTATTAGGGCATGTGCGGGGTAATTCTCATGAGTATCATTATCACCGTCGCTGCTCGTCTCACCAAGAAAATTCTACCTTACCGGTATGGATAAAGTTCAAAAAACTAATTCCATTTAAAAAAAATAAATAAATAAATAAATAAATCCAGATGTTTATGTGTTTTTTCCTTTTTTTTCTTTAGTTTATTTTACTTTTTTTATACTATGTTATTGTAGTAAATTCGTTTATAATTTATATTGAAAAACCATACTCACAATTTATGTTGAATACAAAGGATCAGCCAGGGATTGAACCCGGGTCTCAGAGTTTAACAGCGTATTAGTTTGCGTCGCCGAAATACAAATACATGCATTCAGCCACTGTCGCATTAAAAAAATAAATCCGTGAGGAAAAGCACAGCATTTTATCATGAACGGAGCAGCGGTCGATTCATGTACATGAGTCACCCGCTTGCCGCTTTACTGAACTAGGGATCATACGAAAAGCCATCCCCATTCGACATAGATTTCTAGGCAGAATCGTTTAAGGCATGAAGCAAAGTCCGACGGTAAGTAAGGGCACAGTGAAGCATCGATAAGTGGACTGTATTGAGTATTGAGTGTCTGGAAAAGGACAGTAAAATTATGTGGAAACCACGCAGACTGTCCGGCGAACACAAACCTCCCGCACAGTGCACGCTCATTGGCCGATATTTTTTATGCCTTTCTTTTCTCCCCACACAATTTCACTTTTCATTCGGCGAATTCGCGGAGTTAAAATTGCGCCGACATATAAAAATATGTACATACATATATATGTGCAAGTGTGTATGGGATGAATGCACATAAATGTATAGAACATATGCCGCGACCGTTTACACGTTGATGTAAGGAAAGAGAACGGCGAGGGATATGGCGGCGCGAAAAGAAGCGAAGTGGAGACGAATTGAAAGAAGATCGGCGAGGAGAAATAAATTTCTCAACTGCCGTTGTGTCAGGAAAATTCGCGGAGATGAAATTGCCACGGAATGGTCTTACAGCAGTGTAACCGAAATGGAATGTTCGGAGCTCAGCTGAAGACCGGCAAACGAAAATTGAAGAAAGTTCGTACTGCTGGCAGAAGTAGCGGAAGAATATCTTATCCGGCTCGAAGGACCAATGATTGTGTAGGGGGCGATCGTCCTCCCAAAAATAAGCAGCAAGTAATTGTTTGAATTAATGAATATCCGGGAATGCTGTTTGCGACTTATTATACATAACTATATAACTTAAATCTAGTGAAACAATGGCATGGACTTGTGGACTTCTTGTCCCTAGTTCAGTATAAATCGATAAGTTATATCTAGAGGTGGCATTTACAGTATGTATCTATATAGTATTTAAGCTTTTACGTAGTATTTATATATATCTACTAGAGAGCCCGCTATTGCATCCTCGGATGCAATCCTCACTTAAAATTTCGTATTAAATTAACAATATCGTAATTAAAAAATGTTAAAAGATTAATAATAAATATTACTATTTTAATTATTCCTCATTTTCACACCACCAAAGAGGTAGAGGTTTCGGCGCATTTTTTTATAGGTATAGTCCATAGTTTTTTTTTACGATTGTTGTAATATCTTTTTATACACAACATTCTTGCATTTGTGATCAGGTGCCAAAATGATTAAGTTCTTAGCTAAACCAACTCTTGAACATGCTACATAAAGCTGTCCATGAGAAAAGCATTCGTCTCTCAGGTCTAGCCCAGCCATTTTTAAAGTTTGTCCTTGAGCCTTGTTTATTGTCATGGCAAAACAGACTTTAATAGGAAATTGAATTCTTTTAAATTGAAATGGTATGTTGTTTGGTATAAGAGGTATTCTTGGTATAAAAACTACTTCCCCTTTACCACAGCCCGAAAATATTATGGCTTCAACTAAATTTTTATACAAAACTTTAACTTGCAATCTTGTGCCATTGCATAATTTGGTTGGGGATAGGTTTCTCAACAACATTATAGGTGCACCAACCTTTAAAGTTAGGTTATGCTGCGGAAGACCTGGTGGATTCTGCTTATTCAGAAATTCAATAGGATAATGAACAGCATCTTCCTCGTCAGTGACCTTATCGATAGATTTATATGTCATTTCCTCAGCATGAAACTCATTTAAAAGCAAAGCATTAATAGAAACGGCTCTATCATTTCTTGGTGTTAAAATTGCTCGTTCACAAAACCAATCTAATGATTTATGGGAGATATTGGTAATATCAGGAAATATTTGTGATGTTAGTTCCTGTATACACTTGACAATAGTCCCTAAATGTGAAGGAATTGTAATTTTATCCTCAATCGTTGGATATGTTCCATTTCCTATATTCAGTAAAGTTTGAGCAAAAACTTTAGCTGTTGTGTCGCCTCTTAGCTGTACACGCATATTTTTTGAAAGTTTTAGCGTTTTGATAAGAGGGCACAAAAATGAAGATTTTAAACAGGTATTTATTTCATCGGCACTTGTTCCATTTGGAACTATCGGGAGAGTTTGACGAAAATCTCCTGCCAAAAGAACTGTAATGCCTCCCATTAAAAGATCATTATCGCGTATATCTTTTAAAGTTTATGTGCCTTTATGTGCCGTAGTACACTCATCCCAAACAATGAGCTTGCAGTCCCTAAGTACTATTGCTGTATTTGACTGTTTGGAAATGGAACAGTGTGGATTTTCTAAACGTGTTAAATCTAATGGAAGCTTAAATGCAGAATGGGCTGTTCGACCACCTGTTAGCAGTGTTGCAGCAATTCCAGATGATGCAACAGCTAAAGCAATTTGACGCTTTCCTCTAATTTTTGCCAACAACAAATTGAGCAGAAATGTTTTTCCTATACCACCAGGTGCATCTAAGAAAAATATTTCCCCTTTTGCAGCTTCAATGCTGTCCAAAATTTTTTGATATACTTCATATTGCTCATCGGTGAGAGATTTTTCGTTATTATTTACAATTGTTTCATTGTTTTCATAACTAATTTCCCTAAGATATTCTTTATTTTGAATAGACTGTTCCATTCTCTTTGCCTTGGGTAATCCAAACTCTGATAAGGATTGGATTCCGAGTTGCAATACTATATCTTCAATTTGAATAAGACAGTTATTATATACAGTATCCATAATTGCCGAATCTATTGGTATATTGTCATCCAATGCAAGCTTAATTTCATACAAAATATCTTCAGAGAGACCATCTTTGTATTTTTCCCATAAATTTAGCGCATCAGACATTCGAAAAGTTCGCGCACTTTATTTGGCCTTTGACACAGCACTATGGGGAAAATGACTACTTTATCTGGCATTTATTATTGTAAGTTAACCAAATGAGGTATTTCACTGCAGTTTTTTTTATTATGTTGCTATAGACCATTAAAAGCTATTTTAGAAAAATGGGCGTGTCAACGCCCCTTTCGCCCAAAAAATCGAAAAAAAAATAATTTTCATGACATTTTTTGATATAAACTTTCAAAATTCAGTCACCTAAAAGTGTTTACGTTGCAAATAGGTATTTGGCCACGCCCCCTTCCATCCCAAAATAATGAAAAACCAGTTTTTTATTAATTTTTTAAATTACACATTCCACATTTCTCTTACAAATGTTATCTCGGATAGCACAATATTGCTCCTTGGTCAATCCTTGATCCAAAATGAATGCCAATGCTTTATCTTTGGACGCACCTATAGGCTGATCAATGGGCTTTGTGAATCCTTCCCCTGCATGAACAAGCAAGAAAACATCAATATTTCGGAGTTTGCATAGTTCCGCTGCCTGCAGTCTTTGAGCCCTTTCACCATTTGATTCAAATGGAAGAAGTGGCCGTTCAACTGGTGTATGACTTTTTGTTTAAAGGCAAAGTTGTAGTATCCAAATCCATTGTGAAGGTTTTCTTTCAAAGTATTTAAAAGTACTATTACATTTAAGCCAATTATACTGCAAATTTTTGCAAAATTGGTGGTTTTTTACTTTTAAAATATTTTCATCCTTATTATGAAGCGATTATAAAATGACAAAATATTAGTATACACACGCACAATTTAAACAATGTTTTATATTAAACACATAGTGAAAACCTGCGAGATTAGTGTTCATGACTTGATTTTGATATAATCGTCTTGAAGTCGCCAAAATATTAAAACAAAACTCAGTAAAAAAATTTACAAAACATAGCCGAACCTGCTTTCGATTGCAACAGCCGACTTCGCAGCTGTTATTCTCACATGGCGGTGTCAAATTTAACATTTTGAGTTTGGGCCATAACAGACTGATGTTTTCTTAATGCATTAACAGCAAATTTGTGTTAATTTAAAAACATTTAAAAAGCATGCAAATGCCAGATAAAGTAGTAATTTTCCCCATAGTGCACAGGACCGCTTCTTCTAATGTGCGATTCCAGTGCATGTCATCTTCTAATATGCCTAAAGCTTTACAGGCCAACTGAAATGTGTCATATATAACAACATTCACAGTTTTAATACTTAAAAATGATGTTGGCCTACGAACTTCATGGAGTAAAAGTCTTAAATAATAGCATTCCCTATTTCTAGGGTGTACAGTATATACTCTACCCAAAGTGCTATCTTTTTTTACTCCAGGAAAATTGGGCACATCAATACCTCGCTTTCTTCTTTGAAACTTTTTATTTATCCATACATAATAAGATGGCACTTCAACATACAGAAGTGTTTTAGCAAAGGTGTCAACTGTGCACAGATGAAAGAAAGCTGTTAATGTTGTGTGAGGTGGATTGATTAACTTTTCAGCTAACCGACTTGCATTATTTGGATTACAGTAGACACGTTGGCCATTTTCCAAATGCACAGCTAATTGAGTAATGGAAGGAAATCTGTCATGTATGGGAAATGCAAGAATTCTCCAGACAGCTTCAGCACTGCTAATATAACGACCACTTTCATATAGCTGAACTTCATTTTTTTGATTTTCAACAGTAAATGAAGCTTGGTCACTACCCTTATTAACGTACTTACAAATATACTTTATGGATTTTACTGAAGTACAAAATTCCACATTTATATGTGCTTTAAATGTTCGCATAAGTACAGAATTATAGGGTACAACCCAACGGTTGTTTATTTCATTACCCTTAATCTTAACAGTTAAGCCGCTATCATCAGGTGATCTGCTCCGATACAATGGATATCCATTTACATCTGTAACTGTTTCTTTCAGAAAATTGCGGGGAAATTTTTTCGAACATTTACCCTTACTCATACATGGAGATTGTGGGTTCATTACACCGCAAGGTCCATGTATCATATTTGCCTTTACAATATTATGTAGCAATGGATCAATTTTAGGATCCGGAATTTCTGCACATATAATACCATCGATTTTATCGGCCTTAATCGAGGTTTCTAACCAATGAAGTATGTGTACATGTGGAAGGCCACGTTTTTGCCATTCTATCGAGTACATGAAACATTTTGTTTGACCAAAATAGCACCATTATTAAGCAAAGTCATTAAAACTTTGACTTTCAAATGAAACACTCTGGCTATAATGTCATGCCGATCACTTGACTTTTGATCTTTAAATAATTCATTTGTAATATCTTCCCAATTAGGATTGCACGTAAACATAATGAAAAGATCAGGACGACCGTAATTTCTGACATATGTCATTGCGTCCTGAGGGTTTTCATGCATATATCGTGCAGATCCAGTAAAAGTAGATGGTAAAATTACCATTTCACCAATCTGAGCAATATTTACATCTTGTTTTCCGATAGCATCCTGCAGGTGTATATAGCTATCCGCTCTTAACTTTGCCTGATTGTGACGAATATAATTTAGTCTTTCTGTTTCAATTTTGGCATACATATCAACCAAAAATTGACTGAACAACGAACGGCAATAAACCAAATGATTCGTTTCAGTTTGCCGAATCATTATTCTATAACCATAAAAGCTTAGAGCCGATACAGTTTGAGAAAGATTTTTTTTTGTCACTGGATCACATTGCGAAATGTTAGTGCTATAACCATCTTCTCCATAAGAAAATAGTAAAGGGTATTGTAAAGCGTCATAAGATCGGTGTATTTCACTGATACGCTTCAGTGTATTATTATGACTCTCAATAATAATATCTCTCTTTTCAAAATGTTGCCCAACAATTAGCAAAGCAACTTCGGCAACACTTGGAGCATTAAAACGTCCTTTATGAGCACCTACTGGTAGTTTGTTAGCGCTAATAACCAACTTGTAATCTTTGCAATTCTTTGGTACTTTTTGAATTGCAGTTTTAAAATCCCTAATATAAGAATTAGTATTATGCAACATAATTTGTAATTATTTGACTAATTCTATTTTTGTACCTATTTGGTTTTTACACCTTAAATGTGCTTCTTTCTCATCTTCGCCAACAAAATATATTTGAAGGAATTGAGCTTCTTTTTGAGGACCCGGACAAAGACTACCAACAATATGATAAACCTGTCCATGAACCTTAAATGTTTGCATGTAACCATCTTTAATAATTTTTGTATTTCCAAATGATGTCATTTGAAAACAATTGTTGTACTTTCTAATATTATTGATGAAATGAACATGGCTTCGATGACCGCCCATTATAAGGCTTTTGAGAGGCTCAGATAAAGCTTTAAAGGCGGGCAATTTGACTTTTCCGTCTTTACAACATATACCTTTGGGTTCTGCTTTCCATTTTAATGCATTGCAATGTATGCACATTTTATCCATTTTACCGATTGCTATTACTTTATCGGTTGAATATTCAATTTGTGGGTCATAATTAAAGGCAGAATAAGCTTTAACTTTCCAAGGTCGCAAATGTCTTGTGGATCGAGACGTTGGATTCTTAGAATAATATTTTGCTACAGCAGCTTGGTGAACTTCAGGATTGCTGGCCTGATATTTGGCTGCTGCAGTTCCGAATTCAGGGTGCATTACTCTGTATTTGGCTTGTGCATCTTTCAGTTGATTCTTTCTTCTATTTAGTGAAAATCGACTTCGCTTTTTGTTCTTTGATGATTTTTGCGCTTGAGATGCATTCTCAGACGCTTCATTTTCCATCGTTTAAAATGGAATATAAACATCATAATGACCGTTAGAAAGATTATCAGAAAAGCGCAATTTCTTTAATAGATTTCCTTCGGTTCCAAATTTTGCTAAAAGTTTTCCATTTTGGAAAACTTCAATACAAATTTGGTATATTTCGGTAGCTGCGCGCAATTCAGCAGCCGCACCGTATGTAGTCGACTGTAACATTTCAATCTCATACTCAATTGGATTATTAAATAAATTTCCGTTAAAACTTGAGGTATATAATTGAAAATTATGCCAGTTAGCAACAACATGGTCAACTATTTCCTTACGTATGACATCAACAAATTCTTGGGTGCCATTTAAAACATAAGAAAGTGCTCTAAAAAGGCAAGCTCCGTCTCCACGTATAGGAATGACATAGTAAAGTTCACCATCTATGATTAATTCATCTGAGCCCATGATTACTAATACTTTTTGTCTATAAATTAAAAAGTCTGAAAATAAAAATCTCAGTTGAAGAAAAATTCAAAAGAAAATTAAAAAGTCAGAATCTCAGTTGAAGAAAAAATTCGCCGCCCGCTTTATATAGCCCCTGGCTAAGCCTAGTGTGCCCCTTGTCTCCTCACAGATCTGCCAGAACTGGTGTGATCAGCTCCTCTGGTCTAGTGTGCCCATTCGCTCGAGGTTGGCGCGCGCGCGCAGCTTATTTAAATTAAATTTCGCTTTGAAGTCAGCGCACTGAATGAGAAATAAAGATTCTTTGAAGTCGAATGTCAAATATAAAATAAGGCAAGGCCTACTACTTAAGCAGTAAATATTGGAAAATTTTGAGAACGTTTTCAATGCTTGCTTAGCGAGCTTGCATTTAATGCAATTTAAATTTATGTTTTTTATTTTTTAAAATAGGTTGCAGGTGGAATTAGAAAATTAAAATACCCGTACGAATCTGGAAATTTTTTTTCTGATTTTAAAAAAAAAACTTCAAGTCTCTAAGACATGTGACTTGGCCATGGCTGTGATATATCAGTCAGTCAGGACAAAGCATTTTATATATATAGATATAGATATAGATATGCAACCTATTTAAAAAAATAAAAAACATAAATTAAAAAAAATAATATTAATGGGATAATATTGATATTTGTCTAAGGCTTAGAGTAGGCCCTGACTCATTTTAAATTTGTCATTCGACTTCAAAGAATCTTTATTTCTGACTTCAAAGCGGAATTTAATACAAAATTTTAAGTGTGGATCTGCATCCGATCAAACCGAGGATGCAATAGCGGGCCCTCTAGTAATAATAATAATTTTGCTAGAGGTTAGTGCACTGCGACCACTAGGGTCTATTGTGCCCTCGTCAATCGATCGCAAGAATGCGATGATGTCGCCTGGTCGAAGAGCCCTCATTTCCTTTGTGGTGAGTGTAAGGCCCCCAAAGTGGGCTAACCTCAACCGACTAATAGCCGGGGACTCCTCAAGCAGGTGCTCCGGAGTGTCTTCTCCTTCCAGACAAAGTCTGCAAAGGCTGTCCTCCCCTATTTTGAGATTGTGCAGATGCTTGCGCAGTCTTCAGTGCCCGGTCAGGAAACCCGTGACTATTCGGAGAGATCCTTTGCTCAGCTCCAAAAAGTCATTGGTCCTCTTACTGTTGTAACTACCTAGCAGACGTTTACTCTGCCTTGCCCCTTTCGACGACTGCCAGAAGTCATGAGATCCACACGACTGCTCTGGCTAATGACTCCTGGCCCTAGTCCACAGAAGGGCTCCGGACCGTAGAAGGGCGTACTCGCCCCCTTTCTAGCCATTATGTCGGCCACTTCATTGCCGGGGATCCCCGCATGCCCTGGTACCCATTATAAGGTTACTTTATTTTTCACACCCAACTCATTGAGTGTTTCTATACATTGCCATACTAGTCTGGAAACAATCTTATGGGCACTGAGTGCTCTGATTGCTGAATGACTATCTGGGAAAATGGCTATGTCTCTTCGATTGTAACCCCGCTCAATATTGAACGAGGCACATCTCTCAATCGCGTGTACCTCCGCTTGAAAGATACTGGCGAATTTCCCTAGAGGTTCGTGATATTTGAGTCGGGGTCCACAGACATCCGCACCCGCACCATCCTCTGTTAGTGAGCCGTCAGTGTACCACCTAATAGCATGTGGTTTCACATCATAGGTGGTAGACATGCTGTCCACTCCGACTTGTTGCTAAGCTCCGTTTTGAAGAGCTTATCAAAGCTAAACTTGGCTAATTGAACATCCTACGGATATTCCAGTAACAGGTCAGTTGCAGTCGCGGCCGAGTCAGCTGGTCCTGCCCCTGTTATCCTCATGGTAGATCTGCGCGCACTGTGCTTGATATGCAAGTGCAGTGGTGGAAGCCCGAGCAGCACATCCAGAGCAGTGGACGGGCAGGTGCGCATAGCGCCCGAGATGCACGTGCAGGCAAGTCTCTGGAGTTTGCCCAGTTGCCTTCTTGTGACATCAAGGTCAGCGCGATTCGCCCAAACCGCAGCCCCGTAGCTGACTATGGGCCTCACCATAGCAACATACATCCACAGTAGGATCTTTGGAGACACTCCCCAATTTTTCCCTGCAAGAGATCTACAGCTCATTAAGGCCATAGTGGCCTTGCGAACGGCATGTTCCACATGTTGTCTCCACATTAGTCTCTTGTCTAGGATGAATCCCAGATATTTGACTTCTGTGGAGATCGGAATCTCTGCGCCCCCAATGGCTATGGGCCGAATGGATTTCAGCTTGTAGCGATTGGTGAAGGCGACCACTGTGGTTTTCGCTGGATTGATATTCAGCCCCACGTCTCTGCACCAGTCTAAGCTAAGTCTTAGGCCCAGTGTGATCCTGTCGCACAATGTGCTCTCAAAATTTCCTTTACATACTAGAGTGATATCATCGGAATAGCCTTGACATTCAAACCCATTTGCTGTAAGTTTAACTAGTAGCTCGTCCACCACGAGGCTCCAGAGTAGTGGTGATAGGACACCCCCCTGCGGACAGCCTCTGGTGGTTTGAGCTCTAACAGTCACACTGTTGACAGTGACTTCTGCTATTCTGCTATCGAGGAGTTTGCCCAGCCATGTCGTGAGACCCGTCTCAACTCCCCTTCTACAGAGTGCTCTTACCACAACGTCATGAGCTGTGTTATCAAAAGCACCCTCTATGTCCATAAAGGCACAAAGTGGCTTTGGCTTTTACAGAGCGCTGCATACTGTCCACCGGGCTCAAGTGAGCCGATTCAGTAGACTTACCTTCTCTATAGGCATGCTGATTCGCATGCAGAGGCCTTCGCACCAAGTGCGAGTTTCTAATGTGGTTGTCCACCATCTTCTCAAGGGTTTTCAGCAGGAAGGAGGTTAGGCTGATCGGCCTGAAGGATTTGGGATGAAAGGTGTCTTTCTTCCCAACCTTCGGGATAAAGATCACCCTAGCCGTTCTCCATGCCCTAGGAATGTAACCCATTGCTAGGCTCCCCCGGAAAATACTTATGAGGAACAGCATTAGCTGTTCGACACCCTTCTGAAGATGGATGGGTATGATTCCATCCACCCCCGGAGCCTTGTAGGGGCTGAGTGTACTCAACACCCACCTAATCTTTTGTTCAGTTACGATCGCTGCAGCCAGGCTCCAGTTGGGTCTCCCGTTGGGGACCCTTTCGTAACTGTTATCTATATCGGAGATGGTTCTACACATGGGGAAGTGAGTTTGCAGGAGAAGTTCTGCTTTCTCCTCCTCGTCCTCGGTGAAAGACCCATCCGTCCTCTTCAGACAAAGTTCAGAAAGTACTTTGCCTTTTGAGATTGCCTTAGGTGCGCAGGTGCCGCAGGTGCGGCTTGCTCTATGGTGGAACAGAATTTCCGAAAGTGAGCACGCTTACTAATAAATTGTATTGCCAGTAATAAACGAGTTGGTTTGGTTGGGGACGTCAGTCCCATTCAAATTGTCTTTATTCATTGAATTGTCCAAAGTTCTTATTGATATATTAGAGCTAAGGGCCGCGCAACTGCGCTGCCAGCAAGCCCGGCAGCGGAGCGGCTGTCTTATGTATATTCCTATGTACTTGGTTGCTGAAGGCAGCGACCAATCGGGAGAGTCATATGCGCACATTCGGTTATACGTTATTATGCTGACACTGCACTTGATCGGTCATACACTTTATGTGTGCGATCATATTATGTCCTACTTCTGCTTGGACTTTTGTTATTAAATGACTAAGACGAAGAGTCATAGTCCCTACAGTGTGTACTCGATATGTGCGTATACTACATCTCCCTCCTTTTGAAAAATAACGTAATATATGAAGTTATTTTTAAAAACTTTTAAAATACTTTTAATTATTATAAAATTTTTTTTTTTATATATTTATAAACATTTTGTTGCAAACGTTTTTTTTTTTTTTTTTTGTTTAGTTTTTAAAAACTCAAAAAACACTCAAAAAAATCAATTACCTCGTTTAAAATTTAACAACAATCTAAAGTAATATGTTTTTTTTTTTTTTTGTTTTTCTTCTCTCTTTTTTTTTTTTTATTTGTTAATGGTGTTATTTGGTTATATAATTATATATTTATTTTGTTGGCCAACTCTACAAAATATATTAGTTATTCAAAATTTTTAACCTATCTTTATGGACTATCTGTTTCTTATTTTTATTTCCTACAATTGTAATATTATCATTATCTCCTATATCTGAAACTAAATATGGTCCTAAATAATTATTGTCAAGTTTATGACCTGTTTCGTTCCTAAGTAATACCTTATCTCCTATTTTTAATTCAAAATTACAAACATTTTTATCATAATTTATTTTTCTATTGGCTTTTGCCTTTCCTAACATATTTCTAGCTCTTATATAAGCTGTTTCTAATCTTAGCTTAACTTCTTTCGAATAGTCATCCATGTTGTAAATGGGGTCTATTCTGTCTAACTTGCCAAAGTCTGTGAACTGTCTTGGTAATCTTCCAAATACTAGTTCATATGGACAATATTCGTGAACTACTGATGGTGTTGTGTTGAAACAATAAGCAAAATATTGTATCCATACATCCCAAACAGTTTTGTCAACAGATATATACGAGCGAACATATTCGTTGAATGTTCTGTGACTTCGTTCTATATGTTCCTAGTGTCTGATGATGGTATGCGGTTGAAGTAATGTTTTTTATCTTCATATATTTGCACAAGTCGTCTATAATTTGGTTTTTGTATTCCGTTCCCATGTCCGTTATGATTTTTTTCATTGGACCGTACTTGAGAATAAACTTTTCGAATATAGCCTTAGCAACTGACTTTGCGCTTTTATTTGGTATGGGTACCGTTACCAAATATTTTGTTAAATCGCAAATGATAGTGACAGCATACTCATTTCCATCTTCTGATCTTGGAAGTGGACCAATGGTATCCATCAAAACTATATCAAATGCTGTTGCTGGCGTTTCAGTTATTGTCATGGGCGTTTTTGTATGTTTTAGCGTTTTTGCTTGCTGACATTTCAAACATGTCTTAACATATTTACTTATTGTCTTTGTCATTTGTGGCCAATAATAAAAGTTTTTTATTTTCCTCAGGGTTCTAGAAATTTCTGAGTGGCCTCCCTCTGACGGATCGTCATGGTATTTAGACAGTATTGCTTCTATTTGAACCTTATCATTTTTATCTATCTTAGTCACCTTGTTCAATAGCGCTATTGTTAATTTTTTAAATATTTTATTGCCCTTTTCTTTAAAATTCTTTATAGTGACAAACTCGAAGATTTGTTCACTTGGTGACAATTGCGTTCGAATGATTTTATTTATTCTTGCTTCTTCATTAAGCCTTTGAAAAAACTGATCTAAATCGATTTTTTCATTAGAATAAAAATTAGTCATATCGAAACGTGTTATAATATTCTTGCCTCTTTTTAACAAACACTTATGTTTGTCTATTTTGAGAACAACATATTTTTTGGAATCAATGTTATTGATTACCTGATAGATATTGGGCCTTTCTAAAATGTATTCATTCGTTTGTGGTTCATGCAATTTTTCACCTGCGCAGGTATTTTTCTGTCTTGATGAAGATCTTGTTGTGACCTTTAAAATTTGTCTATTCATTGCTTTAAGTTCTCCGAGCGTTATTCGGGACAAAGCATCTGCAACGTGATTATCCTTCCCCTTGAGGTATTCTACTGTGAATTCAAACTCCTCCAAGTCTAGTCTCATTCTAGTTAATTTCGAGCTCGGGTTTCTCATTGAGAAAAGGTATGATAGTGGCCTATGGTTACTTTGTACTAAAAAATGCCTACCATATATGTATGGTCTGAAGTGATTTATTGCCCAATGAATAGCTGCTAGTTCTTGTTCTGTCGTGGACTTATTACTTTCGCCTTGTGTAAAGCTTCTTGAAGCGTATGCCACTGGTAGCTGTTGACCGTTGTGGTCTTGAGATAGTACCGCTCCACATGCCTGTTTACTGGCATCTGTGGTTATGGAAAATTGTTTGCTGAAATCTGGGTACTGAAGAAGTGTTGGTTTCATTAATTCCCTTTTAAGGTATTCGAATGCTTCATTGCATTCGCTTGTCCATTCAAATGGTAAGTTCTTTTTACAAAGCCTCGTTAAGTGGCGTGATTTATCTGAGAAATTTTTAATAAATCTTCTGTAATAATTGCAAAATGCGACGAATCGTCTAGCTTCGTCTGCATTTACTGGTTGAGGGTAATTTTTAATTACCTCATATTTAGAGTCATCTGGTAATATACCTTTATCAGTACATTTGTGACCTAAATAAGTAACCTCTTTCATAAAGAAAGTGCATTTTTCTGGATGTAGAAATTTCTGCACCTGTATCTACTAAAAGAGTTACCAGTGAATTGGTACTCATATTCTTTACTTGAATGAAAATGCAAAAATTGAGATTAATTTTATACAGCTTTACTGTTGGCTGTTGCTCAAGGGGGCTAGTTCGTTTTCCGTATCAATATATCGGACGTTATTTCTATAGTTTTGGGTTTGGTTACCCCTTGGGTAACCTCCACCTCTATTATTGTAATGGTTACCGCCGCGTCCTCTGTTTCCTTCACGGTAACCACCCCGGCTTCTATAATTGTTATTATAGTTGTTATAATTTCCTCGGCCATTACCTCTGTTGTGGTAACTTCCTCGGTTATTATTTCCTCGATAGTGTCTTCTGTTATTATAGAATAAAACACTATTCGAATTGCCGGTCATTTCAGTACTGCAGTGTATATATTTTTCAATCACACTATTCATGGTGTTGAAATTTCCTGCTTCCAGTATTGTTTTGAGCTTGCCATGCTCACAATTCTTTATCATTGCAGACTTCAACATCTAGGAGGTGAACTTATTCCCCCCTACAGGATTTGGGAACAAATAGACCCTACCAAAGTGCTTTCTTTTATTAGAAGCCTAGGTATAGGGGCTTTACCCTAATCCTACAGGCCGGCACAAAAGACCTAACATCTGGTCGCAGTGCAACAAGGCCTTTGTAATAATAATAATAATAATAATAATCATTGCAGATACCGCTTCCTTGGTAGCGAATTTGTCTGCATTACCATAATCTAAACCATCGTCTATGTAGGCTGCCTCAAGCGACCTACGTAGGTTTTCGATTTCTGTGGTATATTGCGTCGCAGTTTTGCCACGCTGTTGTGTATTGAGCAGCTTAGCTTTAATGACATCAGGCGATTCGCCTTTAACTGATGCCTTCAATACATTTATTATACCGATAATTGTCGTTTCATTTTCAACCTTGTATGATACTGGACAAATATAATGTCTTGATTACCTCTACTGCTAGATTCTCATTATCTGATTTTGTCAGATTTGTTAATCGGAGAGCCGTGAGGAATCGATTTAGATTTACCTTTTTGCCGTCAAACTCAGGTATTGTGGACGAAATTTGTCGCACATATTCCCTTGACGCTGCGGCAGAGTCTGTCATTTTATGTTTTTGTCCCGGTAATCTTGAATTATTGGAATCGGAGCTTTCTTCCTCCAGCAATTCAGGTAGTGTTATTACCACTGGAATTGAAAGGTCGTGAAGATCTTCTTCTTTAATTTCCGATTCAGATTCCTCTGAGCTTTCAATATCCCCATCGACTTCAGCTACTACAGGTGTGCTTAATATCGTAGGGATAGTTAAATTCAAGTTGTGTCTGGATCGGACATTCAACAAGTTCTCTCGGAGTTTGTTAAGCAATTTAACTGCCTGTGTTAAATGACTTCTTGTAAGTCTTGCTCTTTCTTTATGTATTAATTGGCGTGCTTCATTAAAGCATCCCACTAATATCTGTGCGTGTTTTTTTAGAGTGCCTTGTTGCACTTCCCTATTTCGAGTCAAACCCTTGTATGATCTGTCGAAAGTTGTTTTAATTTCGGTAAGTTTGCTTTTTATTTCCTGCCAATCCATGTATATACTTATTCTTCTTTAAATCCTCTATTTATATATATGGTCAAGGGTACGTTAAACGAAACCAAGCAAAAAATTTTTTTTTTTTGATTTTACCGCTGTTGCTATGATATTCTGTTCGAATATTGTCCATAGCATCGGGAAACACTAATGTCACACAAAGAAATGTTTCTTTGGTTTGACATTTCGCAACTCATTCACTTGTTCTTACTGTGTGTCGAATATGGAAAAATTAACAGAGCCTCAGAAAAAGGTAAGAATTTATATTTTATTCAACTTTTTATGATGCAATTTTGATTAAATTCAGTGTAATATACTCCAAAGCAACGAACTATATCAAAATTTCGAACAAAAATTCTATCCGTGGTCTTATTTAACAACATTTCAATGTACCGCTTTTTGGGAGTAACGTTACCGACAAAAATGTAGAAAAAGTTTTTTTACACATATTTAAGCAACTCAACCAATTTGATGATATACAGTTTTTGTGTGTATTTAGAGTGTATTTTAAGAAACCAAATTGAAATTAATCAAAAATAGTACCATGGTGGAATAAATGACTGAAAACATGTGTAACGTTACCGACCATTTTTGATGAATTCATTGTATATTTACAGAGGGCTGTGTTTTATCAGAGCTCATCGCACATCTTGCTGCCATATCGTCCCATTTTCTCAAACACTGTTTTGTCAAACGTGCACAAGCTAAAATATACAACCTTCACGATCTTCCACGGGCCTCCAATATCGAATTTGTCGATGAGGCATTGATACAAGTGGATTTCACCGAAAACTTTGTTAGTGAGGCCCAGGATGAAATACAAAGTGCCCACTAGAATCAATGTCAGTTAACAATCTTTACGAGCGCTTTGTACCATAACGAATTGTTTCAATCGAAAGTATTTATCTCAAACGAATTGAAGCACACGAAGAAGTCACAGATGTAGAATTTCACCAAATCAACAATGAGTTGAACTCAGTTGCTGTGTTTGCCGGTACGAAGGACATTCCTGGTATTTCATCTGCCCATCGAATTCAAGTATTGAACGGAAAATTAGTGACTTCTGAAACCTCAAAACATATTTAAGAAATATGACTATTAAGCCACTCAAAGTGACTATTTAAGCAGCTGAAAACCAAAAAACCCAATAAAGTTTACTATATTTTTGCTTGTTTAAACTTATTGATCAAATTTGAGTTTTTTTTTTGCTTTATTTTCGTCAAAATTTCGGAGAATTTCGTACGTGTAACGTTACCGACTTTTTGTGTAACGTTACCGAATTTGGTTTTAGGCTCGTAAAGGCACGAAAAAATAAATTTTTCGGCTAATCAGATAGTTATATCTTCTCTTTCATTCCTTATCTTTCAAAAAATGCTTATATTCAAAAATATGTGCAGCTACATTCACTAATAATAAAGCATTTGTGCACTAACCTCAGAAGTCACTTCCAAAAAAAGTAACGTTACCGACCGACTTTAAAAGCTGAATACTCCGAAGGCAAGAGAGGTAAAGATAAACTTTGAACCCACAAAATGTAGGTCTCTAAGAGTACTTTCAGATGCATATAAGACATTATGCATTTACATTATTTTTTCTGAGATATAGCCAAAAATGTGCGTAAGAATGTAACGTTACCGACTGTACCCTTGACCATATATAGAAATGCGTATCAAATATTTTAAATGAACATATAATATATTTTATTTATATATCATTATAACTTTATTTGTGCCATATAACTTTTTTTTTTTTTAAATAGCTTAAATCGATCTATCAAATGTTTAATTAATCCATACCAAAATGACAGAGTTTCTAATTATGCCCTTTTTGGCAAGTATATTCGCATTTCGGCTCGTCAAGCGGGCCCTTGCAGTCTTTTCTGCACACATGATTAATATAATTATATTCCTTATTCTTATAGAGACGTAACTTTTCATGTATTTCGTCTATCTGTTTTTTAAGTTCAACGTTAGTGTTCCATGGTTGGACATTGTTGTCCCTGTAAACTGCTTTATTTAATTCCCTCAATTTTTTATTTAGGAAATTTTTCTGACCACCTCGTTTGTTGGTCTTTTTCTTAACGCCCGTGTTCTTTGTTAGGGTTACGTTATCCATTTTTTATCTTATCGTGCATCACTTGCTAATATAATTATATTGATTAAGTGCGCGTTTTAACTAGACCTTGTCTAGGTCGTTTGCCCTTTTCAGATACTTTTTCTTTAGTATCTTGTTATGCCAACTATAAATATTGAATACTAATTGTATTGTTAGTATGATAGCGATTATGAATAATAGTGTCCCCAAAGATTGAATATCGTCAGTGTGGTCTATTACTTTTACGTTATTTATAACGTTCGCCTTATCTTCCTTTACTTCAGGCTTATCGCTGCTCCACCAAGACCCCATTTTGAGAAGAGCTGCCCAGAATCCCATTAAGTTTTGGGTTTCTGATACTAGTTGACAACAAAAAAAAAAAAATTACGAAATGGGTTATCCACATACGTGGAAAGGAGCGCGAAGAATCATGAATACGTCATAGGACGGGTTAGAAAAGAGAAAAAACCAATCACATGTATGCAAACAATTACATGTATGCTAAATAACAAAACAAAACATTATGATATCAAATCATCATTATTATTTTTTTGTTCATTTTCATTGATTTTATGTATATGTAATAAGGGTGCGAAAAATGTATAGACGTACGGTATGTGTACTGAATATATATATATATGCCTAACACGACGACATAGAATTTTATATTTTTCGAGATTTATCAAGTGTTTTATACAAATTTTAAAAATATTATGACCTGCCTATTCAAAAAAATTTTTAAACCCGCAGCTAAAAACTGCTTGGTCGTACAAAATACATTTCATTTAAATCGAATATGCAACGTAGTGCATAAAGGGTTGAGTGCCACGCAGGGCACAAACAAAAAATATTATATTTAGTTGGGCGCTCTTTGAAGCGCCGCCGGTCCTATTTGCCTTGGCCCGACTTGGCGCGTCGGGCGGTTCCGGTGCTGGCTGCACAGGCTGTCCCTCTTAGTGGATTGTCCCACGTATGCACAGGGGGCGGTCTGCCTCCCACACTGGTCTTCTTCTTCTGTTGTCCTGGCCTATGGGCTCAGGCGGCGCCGGTGCTGGTCCTCGCACAGACAATTTCTGCTACACATAAGGATGTTCTCGGCTAGTGACGCCGGAATGAGGATGTCCTGGGTGCTCTTCAGTTGGATGGTCTAGGTGGAGTATGCAATCTTCGGATCTGAAGTCCGATAGTCAAACGGCAACGGGGATCTCGTTCTTTTGCTTGTGCTCAGCCATTTCAGTCATTTTGATTTACTGTTTGTGTTACTGTTATGGGGTCGGGCGTTTGCAAATCACGACTCGCAGTAGAATAACTCGTAGTTATAAACGAATTGTAAGATTTTATAAATTTGTCCGGTATGCCACCTTTTCTTTAGTAGCTTTTGCTGATTGCTGGAGTCTTGGACCGTCCGTCCACACAGTCAG
Source organism: Drosophila aff. chauvacae BK-2020 (assembly GCA_018903765.1). Taxonomy (NCBI): domain Eukaryota; kingdom Metazoa; phylum Arthropoda; class Insecta; order Diptera; family Drosophilidae; genus Drosophila; species Drosophila aff. chauvacae BK-2020. Next base: position 154,450 of record JAEIGO010000419.1, read on the forward strand.
GAGAACACCGACTTGTTCCACATCCTTCTTTTCACATATCCATATCCATTTCACATATCACAGGTCCTGTCACGGTCGCCATAAATTGTATTGCCAGTAATAAACGAGTTGGTTTGGTTGGGGACGTCAGTCCCATTCAAATTGTCTTTATTCATTGAATTGTCCAAAGTTCTTATTGATATATTAGAGCTAAGGGCCGCGCAACTGCGCTGCCAGCAAGCCCGGCAGCGGAGCGGCTGTCTTATGTATATTCCTATGTACTTGGTTGCTGAAGGCAGCGACCAAGCGGGAGAGTCATATGCGCACATTCGGTTATACGTTATTATGCTGACACTGCACTTGATCGGTCATACACTTTATGTGTGCAATCATATTATGTCCTACTTCTGCTTGGACTTTTGTTATTAAATGACTAAGACGAAGAGTCATAGTCCCTACAGTGTGTACTCGATATGTGCGTATACTACACTAAACCGGATTTCTTTGTTATATTCTGTCAGCTTTTTGGTGTAAAGTTCACAATTGGCGCTGTTCTTTTTAGCTGTGTTGAACAGCTTCCTGACTTCTGTACGAAGTAGTCCTAGTTTCCTATTCCACCAGGGATTGTCCCTACTGGAATCTATGGATTTTTCGGGGCAGCTTGCATGATATGCATCCAAGATTGTGTCGCCTACTTTTCTTGAGAGTTGCTCAAGATCTTCTGGCGACGATACTCTCCTGCTCTGATTCAGTCTGCTCAGATTTAATTCCAAACAGGACTGATAGGCTGGCCAGTCAGTCCGTCGTGGATTCTTGATAACCCTGCTGAATCTAAGGTTACTATGAATGTCGAACAGGATGATCCTGTGATCCGACACTGACGGTTCTGAGGAGACCTTCCAGTTGCGAATCAACCGTGAGCCCCCCTCATTCCCGAAAGTGATATCCAGCACTTCAGCCCTGGTTTTAGTAATGAAAGTGGGTTCAGCCCCCACATTGAACACAGTAAGACCCCTAGATAACAGATAATCTAGTAAGCACTCACCTCTACCGTTGTTGTCCGTGCTGCCCCATGCAACATTGTGCGCATTGGCATCACAGCCTAGCAGTAGGGGTAGCCTTTTGCAGCTGCAATGCTGCACCAGATCCTGAACCTCTGGTGGGGGGCATCCGTCACGTCTCCTGGGAAGTATGCCGACGCCACCACAATACTCCCGTGCTCGCTAGTGATCATCACCGCTACTAGATCTCTGTTGAGAAATTGAGAGAGACAAAGAAAGTTAATATCCTTTCGCCCCAAGATACAAGCTCTCGGTGATGCCTCCTTCCGTCTGCAATAGTTTGCATACTCAATTTACTTAGGCCGCAGATCCTGCCTCTGACGACCCAAGGCTCCTGGATGAGCACCAGCCCCAGTTCAGACCTGGAGACCAACCTGCCGATGACAGCCGAGGCTGCCCTGGCGTGATGCATGTTGATCTGTGCCACGCTGGTGACCCCCATAATAAATAAATAAATGTTGGGGGGGAGGTCTCCCTACAAAGACTTAAGGCACTGCGACCGAGCGATCTTTTGTGCCTATGTTGCTCCCTAATGAGACAAGAGTTGCTCAGCCTCCCTTATGAAGGCTAGCAGGTCTCTGGTCGAGGCTTGCCTGATCTGCGAAGCTGTCAAAAGCTCGCTATGCAGGTGCCTCCTTCTGGGCCAAATAATGGCTGGACACTCACAAAGAATGTGTTTGGTCGTCTCGTCGTCTTCTTTACAGAGCCTGCACTCCGTATCCGAGGACAGACGCATCTTGTGAAGATGGTAGTTTAAGACATGGTGGCCAGTGAGGTAGGCTACCAATAGTCTTAGGTCCATCCTGGAACATTCATCAGTGTTCCTGCCCAAAAGTGGATGTATCAGCTCTTTAGCTTGACGACATCCTGAGCTGGAAATCCAATACCTGGACTTAGCTCCTTTAGCCCATCTTCCCACCATATCGTTGGCTGCGGCCCACCCTAAGCCACAGAAAGGCTCCGGACCATGTAAAGGAGTCGCTGAGCCGACTCTTGCCAGCTCATCAGCGTTTTCGTTGCCGGGAATTCCGGCATGACCGGGAACCCAGCACAGGGTTACCCTGTTCCCAGTGGAGAGTTGCTGGAGGCTGGTCCAGCAGTCTGCGACGAGTTTGGAGCTTATCCTCCAAGAGGATAGCGCTTTGATCGCCGCTTGGCTATCCGAAAAGATATTTATTGTAGCTCCTCTCATTCTTTTAGCAAGGATGAGTTTGGAGCAGGCCTCAATGGCATGAATCTCTGATTGAAAAACACTGGGCCATTTACCTAGTGGAATCGAGACTCTGGTGTTAGGTCCAAAGATCCCCGCACCCGCCCCTTGCTCAGTTTTGGACCCGTCAGTGAACCACTGCAGGCTGCCGGGGTCATAGCAAGGGTTGCCATTATCCCAAGCCCTGCGGTCTGGGATGAGAGTCCTAAATTTCGCCCCGAAGTAGAGTTTCGTGGTCATGAGGTCTGTTTGGCTACAGATCTCTAAGCCAGAAACATTTTTCAAAATCCTAACATGACCAGCATCGTCTGTCAGTAACCCAGATGTGAGCTTGATTCTAAGAAGGCTTCTAGCGGCTCCTTCTTGTATGTGAATGTGTAGCGGAGTTAATCCAATGATTTTCTCCATCGCCACAGTTGGGCATGTGCGTAGAGCTCCCGATAGAGATGCACACACTAGCCGCTGCAACTTGCTACACTTCTGAATGGCCGAGACCTGCTGTACCTTGGGCCACCACACAAGAGCAGCATAGGTCAAAACAGGCCTGACCATCATGCAGTAAAGCCACATGATGGATTTGGAGTCAAGGCCCCACGTCTTACCATATAGTCTACGACATGCCCATAAAGCATTAGTAGCCTTGGTAATCGTCTTGTTGAGGTGCGAGTTCCAGTTAAGTCGCTTATCTAGAACAACTCCCAGATATTTGACCTCACTGGAGAGCTCTACGGGGGTCCCCCCAATGACAAGGAGGCCAATGTCATTGGTGTACCGTTTGGTAAACGGTACGACAACCGCCTTGTGCGGATTGATGTTGAGCCCACGTTTGTGCACCAGTCGAGGACCAAATTGAGTGCCCTTTGCATCAATTCGGAGACAGTGTTGCCGAACTTCCCTGTGACTACAATGGCCAGGTCGTCGGCATACCCAATGGCATCGATTCCCTGGTTGTGTAGTATTTCTAGAAGTTCGTCCACCACAAGTGACCATAGTAGGGGAGACAGCACTCCGCCTTGTGGACACCCTCTAGCCGCGTTAATGCGGACCGTTGTCGCATCCAGCGTGGAAGATATTTCCCGTTGTCGTAGCATGGCTTCTATCCAGGCTACGGTTGCCGCGTCAATATTCCTACGAGATAGAGCTCTGGAGATTGACTGATAGCCAGTGTTGTCAAAAGCACCTTCCACGTCCAGGAAGGAGCACAGAGCAATTTCCTTGGATTTGAAGGATTTCTCGATCTTGCTGACTAAGTGGTGAAGAGCGACCTCTGTCGATCCGCCTTTGATGTAGGCGAATTGGGTTTTGTGTAACGGCTTGGTGGTCTGGAGAGTGCACCTTACGTGCAAGTCCACAAGCCGCTCCGCAGTCTTGAGAAAGAAAGACGAAAGACTTATCGGTCTGTATGACTTGGGTTGGTCAAGAGCCCGGTTGCCTTGTTTAGGAATAAAAACCACGTTGACTCTCCTCCAAGATTGTGGTATATATCCCCATGCAAAGCTGGCTCTAAGCAGACCGACAAGTGGGGAGATAATTATCTCAATGCTATGTTGTAGCAAGGCTGGAAAAATCTGATCACCCCCCGGGGCTTTAAAGGGGCTAAAGGATTTGACTGCCCACCTGACCTTGTCAGGATCGAAGATAATACCGGACAGACTGTTGTCGCGCCTATTCGGTGGAGTGGATAACCCATTTGGTTCGCCATGCGTGTATAACTGAGACCCTGGGAAATGCACCTGAAGCAAAAGCTCTAGCGTTTCCTTGCGGTCCTGGGTGAAAGAACCATCCGTTCTCTTTAGAAGCCCCACCCCATTACTTGAGCCCTTAGCAAAGACCTTTTGCAGTCTAGCTGCTTCCGGTAGTGCCTGCACACTTTCGCAGTAGTTGCGCCAGTTTTCCCGCTTAGCTCTTCTAATATTTTTGTTATACTCCGTGAGAGCACTCCTATAAGTGTCCCAGGAGTTCCTATTCGCTTTGGCTCTATTGAAGAGCCTGCGAACTTCCTGTCTCTGATTCGCAAGCCTATCGCTCCACCAGGGGACCTCGCGGTTTGACCGGTGACGGGTTAGGACTGTGCTGTCCTGGAAGGAAGTGATTAGCACATCATGAAGCTGGTCAGCAGCCATCTCTATGTCACTCACAGACGCAAAGTTGGTGATGAGTTGGTCAGCTTTCATAGCCACAGAGGCTGTGAACATGTTCCAGTTGGTTTTCTTCCGATTGTATAGCGAAGTATTGAGTTCCGTTTGACCAGGTAAATCAAACCGGATGTGCTGGTGGTCTGATAGCGTGGCTTCGTCGGTAACCCTCCAGTTCGTTATGCAATCGGATAGAAAATTACTAGCCAAGGTGAGGTCTAAGACCTCCTCTCGGATAGCGTTTATGAAAGTGGGTTTGCACCCTCTATTGACTATATCTAATTGACTACACAATATATATTCAAGAAGGCACTCACCCCTTTTGTTGACATCACTGCTACCCCATATGGTGTGATGCGCGTTGGCGTCGCAGCCGATAACCAAGTGTTTCCCGGCTGTACGGCAGAAGCTGACGAGCTGCTGGACCTCCATCGGCGGAGCTTCGTCAGTGTCTCCGGGAAAGTAGGCGGCCGCCACCACTACTTCTCGGACGCCTTCCGCTGTAGCCACCTCTATGGCTGTTGCAACCAGATCCCTGCGGATAAAGTTAGTTAGTGGGAAGTGCTTTACGTTGCCATCCAGAAGGATAGCTGCGCGTGGAGCACCTCCACTGCGGTCATATAACAACTTACTTGAACCGCAGTTAAGTCCTCGGACTTGGCCACCGATCAACCATGGCTCTTGGATTAGGGCCAGGTCGATCCTCTTCTCGGCGAAAGTCCTGCACAGGGTGGCCGACGCCCCTTTGGCGTGGTGCAGGTTCGCCTGGAGAACCCTTGTGGTCCTCATTGCTCGTCCTTCGAGCGTTGGACGAGGCTGCCGCATTTGCCTCGTCGAGAGTTGTTCCCTCTCAGTCCCTTCGGCGGTCTTGATGCCGCGACCGGCATCGGGATCTTGGCCGCTGGTGCCATTGCCTTGGGTGGCTGGACCTTGCCATCGCCCTTAGCGGGAGCGCTACGCTTTGTAGCACCGCTTGGGGCTCCCTTGGCTGGTGGCTGTACAGGGGTGGCCTTTCTAGCAAGCCCAGCAGCGGCGCTAGTTGAGGGGCCATCCTCGGGGAGAGGTTCCGCACGTTGGGCGGGGGCGGCCTTCCTAGCGAGCCCAGCAGCGGCGCTAGTGGAAGGGCCATCGTCGGGGAGAGAATCTCCACGTTGTGCGACGCTGCTTCCTTCTTCAGACGCGGAGGTTTTCAGAATGAGCCTGGTCCTGCCAAAGCAGTACCAGACTCTGCCGCCGCACTTAGCAAGCGCCCGCAGCGACGCCTGGTCCACCATCATGGCGAGGTGCAGCATCTCACCTTGTGTGGTCCGCTGCACAACCCTCCATTGGGTGGTATCGAGTCCATTCTGCCTACCAACATAGGCAAGAACTTCCTCGTTGGACAACTCCAAACTGTTGGCGAAGTAGCCTCGCACAAGGCTGGCCCGGGGGAACTGGCCCTCCTCCAACAGCTCCACGTCAAGCTCACTGGTAGCCTTGATAAGGCTAAAGTTGCGCCTGACCCACTCGGCTGCATTGTTGTCGTGGCAGACGAGCAACAGCCACCCAGCTCTCGGAACACATCCCTCGAACTGTGGCATCAAACCAGCAGTCTCCGAGGAGAGAGTGGTTTTTAGGATCGCCGCCTTGAGCGTAGCCATTTGCTCCGCAGTTAAGGTCGGTGATCCGCCAGTCGAAGCGAAGCCGAGCTTGACACCACTGGCCATCCGACTGTAGGACGGCGCGGTCGGCTCCGAATGAGCAAATTTCGGCTTCTTTGACAAGCCGGACTCCGGGGTCGTGTCAAAAGATCGCTCCCGCTTGGCCTTGGCCGCGACGGCCTTGGCCGCGATGGGAGGAGGAGCTTTTGCCGCCTGGAGAGCCTCTGCTCTCGGGAGCCCTTTTGCGATGGCTGCCTTAAACAGCTTCTTTTCGCGGCTTGTCAATTTAACGAAGGCGACCTCGGAAACCAGTCTCATCCGCTGGAGCCGAGTGCCCGCATCCTCCAGATCCAACCCCACAGAGGTTGGGCAGGATGCGTCGTCGGACGATGGCGGAGTGACTTCCTTGGAGATTGAGGCCGATACCTCAGGTTCCCCTAGGGTCACCACGTCCTCCGTCGACGAGAAAGAGGCAGAAGCCACCCGTCCTGAGACGGATGGTGGCGCTTCCGGATCCCCAATCGTAGCGGGACCGACATCCGCGCATATGGGGGTGGGCGCCGGCAGCACATCAGCTGCAGTGCCCTGAATGGCCGTGACCGTGGAGGTTGAGGCCTGGGGTGATGCGGTCAGAGTCACATCAAGCTCATTTTGTAAAATTGTGTCGTCCATAAGATTCCCACGAGTGAACGGGAAGGGAGGTCACCCGCGGCATAGCCCGTCTACCGCGGGAAGTCCACTATTGAAACTGGAGGTGGACAGGTATCCAGAGTCCGCATACTAGCGACCGAGCGCCCCCTCGGCCATGAATCCCTCGGCATATGCTGTTTCACCTTGGATTGGGGAATTTTATAAAGAGTTATCTTCTCTTAGCCCGACTACCATTGGTCAGCACCCTTGGTCGAGACATGACCAACACAAGGGTCTGCTTCCAGCCGCCCTCGCGTGGAGAGTATAGTCGCACTTCCGGCAGTGTGTGCAGATACGGCGCGTACTACCAGAGTAGTTACACGTGATTCCCCTTGCACACCTGTCGGCTGACGGCCCGGTGACCCCCATCCTTAGAGCTCTTCTTCACCCTCCGAGAGCGTCAGATAGGCCTCTGATTGCAACTCGGTGGGTGTCCGCTCATCATCGGATGGCTCCTTTCCGCTGGTTGGCTCCTCTGCGCCGCTCATATGCAGACGCGCCAGATCCAGCCCCTCTAGAGAGACCGAGTCCAACTCGGCCTCCACTGCAGCGAGTTCCATGGCCTCAGCCGCCTCGTCCGATGGGACGGACGGAGCCTCCTTGGCTGCAGCCGTTGAAGTGCCAGGCACATCGTCGGCGTTTGCCTCGGTACACACCTCCGCCGCCGCAGACTCCTGCTTTTTATGCAGGCGGCATTTCAGCTGGCCGAACCGCTGACAACTCCTCCTTTGCCATCAGCCTCTTCGGGTAGTCCCGCGCCAGTATGGCCAAGTTCGTGCCTTGGCGACACTGGCATACGAGGCTGCCCTCGGACGCTTCGCGCTTTGCGAGGTTCTCGAGCCCTCTAGCGCTACGGCGCTCTTTGTCTTCTTGGACATGCTCTTGGGGAGTTCGGGCGGCGACGTATGGTGAAGCTGCCTCTTCCTCCCCGCAACGGCCTGGCCGCCGGCTCTCTCTATCGGGGACACGCTAGTCCCCGCAGCTCTCTTCGCTGGAGCCACGTTCGGCGCACGGTGCTCCAGCGCTCTTTTATGGGCCTCCTCCGGCTTGAAGCCCCGCTCGAGGTACCGGAGGTACCACTTGCGGCCGGCTCCGCTGAGGCCTTGCCTCAGAGGATCTCCGGCACCCCCAGGTTGCCCTGCCGCTGGGACAGTCTGCTTCCTGGGTTGCTGTCCCTCCTGCTGGCGTCGCCCGCCTGCAAAACAGCCGCCGGGGCAGTGCCGGGCACTGCACCCCTCCCCCTGCCGTCCGTCCGTTTGGTGGCCTTGCTGCCGGCCACTCGAGACTTGAAAGTCTCTGCACCCTTCGAGGCGCTCTGCGTCGGGGTCGAGCCCTTCGGCATTGCAACGCTCTTCGAGGAGCTCTGCGTCAGGGTCAGGCCCTTCGGCTTTGCAGCACTCTTTGGGTGAGGGGCCAAGCCCCTGCGCGGCGACAGCTTACCACCGTCGTCCAGAGCCTCCTCCTCTATCCGCTCTGCTAGCTGTGTTGCAGTTAAGTCCCGCGTGTTTAATTTTTTGATATTAGTAGTTGCCATATGTTGGTCCCACGAGTGTAGGGGAAAGTATTACCAGCGTGTCATAGCCCCCATTAACACGCTGAGGCCAGGTTTACTCACCGAGGCGGCCAGGTATCGGTGAGGCTCCGTCCGAATACAGTCGGTTACCCCTGACTGCAAACCAGCCAATGGGCACGGAAACGCATGACACTCTGGCTTAGGGGGGTGAAGTGGCACCATTGCCTCAGGACGTCACCACTGCCCTTGTGAGATGTTGGGGATAGGATGTGAGTAGGAACACTTGTAGGATGTATGGATAGTGTAAGACTATGTGTTAAAGACGTTCAGACAAGCGCCTTGTCGGTACTACAACGGTGTGGTACCCGCTGTTGTCCGGGACTGCTTATTCACGACAAGTCGCTATTCGCAGCTAACCTCCACAGCAGGCCTTGCGCTATCCGCAACCTGCGACCCGTCCGGTGGCTTCAGCTAGCCCACCTCAGAACCATCTCTCTAGTTCTTCAGTACCAGAGGGCCCTCTAGTATATATATATACATATATATATACATATATATATATATATATGTCGCAGATTTATTTTTAATTTCAAATATAAAGACCTTTTCTGTTATTTTGTGTTGCCTCATTTCGTTTCGCATATTCTTCGAAAACGCATTCTCTACCTCTTGGAAGCGTGGCAAATAACTGTTAATATAACTGTTTCTGTCGAACGTAGTCTGGTCGGCGGGAGCGATAGAGATATATATTCCCGCTAAGAATGGGAACCAGGAATTGAGAAAAATGAGAAAATGTGTGTTGGTATTGATGTGTGTGGAGTGAAATAAGTCTCCAAAGTGCGTTGGGATTGCGAGTAGACTTTGGTTCTGCGCATTATTGCAACGCTGGTTTTCGACACTGAGTTTTTAATCGCAGAAGAAGACGGACATGCCTCGCTCCCGAATAAAACCCACCAGAAAACGTTGCGCTGCAATGGTAGAACGCGACGCCGATTACAACAGCGATTCAGATCCGACATATATATATACATACATGGTGGAATTATACAAGGTGAGGCCACTCTACTATAGCACTCTCTCGTTTGTTACCCTAAGCTTCAGACGCTCTCAAGGAATTTGTTTTTCGTTTTCCTTTTGGTGTTACCCTACGGAAGAGCCCTGTCCTCACCTTATATGATTCCACCACGTATACATATATATATATACATATATATATACATACATACATATATATATATATACATATATATGATATATATATGTACGATCCTGCGGTAGGGTCGTTACAATGTATATTTGATTATATATTAGCATATATCGAAAAAACTTTTTATATTGCCATGCCCCTAACATTTTCTTTATCTACCTCTATCTCAGTGTCATACGGTGGCACTAAACCCAGGGGACGGGTCTCTTTACCAATCAGCATTTCTAAAGGGCTTGCTTTCGTTGCACTACTAACTGTGCAATTGATTGCAAGTTGTACCTCGCCAAGAGCATCCTGCTATGACCTGTTACTTGATTCCACCGCAGTCAAGAGATTCAGGGAGCTATAAGATGCAAGTTTATCTTCTGAGATGCACAAAGGTAGGTAAGTAGGTGTAAGTGGTGAGGATACTCTTGGCTGAGTAACCTCCAATTTGATACAAAACCTCAGTTTTGATCCATACCCTCGTTTTGGTTGTATTCCGCTCCTCCCTTAAGTACCAGCCGGTGTCATTCAGGCCAGGATGGCATTCAGTGTCTGCATTCCCATTTCCCCTAGTGACTCAAGTTGGTATGCTCAGAAGTGACGCGCTCTTATCAGGCTGAATGCAGTGTCACAGTAAATGCTCCGGTGTCTCCTGCTCGTTTGGTTCCTTGCAGCTTCTGCAGTGTGGGTTATAGGGTAGGCCCATCTTACAGGCATCCGTGCTTATTGGCTAGTGGCCGGTGATGGCTGCCGTTACCCTTCTGATGTCAGTTTTACTTTTGGAGATCAGCTCGTTTCCTATTTTGTATTCAGGCCAGCACAGTTTCGATCTCCTGTGTTCCGCCTTCATCGACCATTCCTTTCTGGCTATTACTGTGAGGAAGCGATCTATTCTAAGGCTGGGATATCCTCAGCGGCTCAGAGTCCTCCCATTATTTATATTGAGACAGGCAGGGGAAACGGGGATGGCGCTGGTGAAAGCGCGTATTTAGTTTTAGGAGGAAAATCTGGGAGAGGGGCGGTCCGTGTAGGACTGTGTTTACTCCGGCCGGCAGGAGGCGGGAACCGCGTCGGAGCCATTGGGGTCGTGGTCAGGTACCCGGCCCTGTTTACCATGGCGCCGGGCCGCTGTCCGCGCCAAGGGGAGATGCCCAGGTCAGGATAGCCGAGCGCGTAACCGTCGTCCCGGCCTCCTGATCCCGGAGCAGAGCCTCGGAACTGGAACCGGCCCTGTTTACCATGGTGCCGATGCCGGGGTCCGAAGCCGAAGAGGGAATCCCGGGATCTTAGTGCCGACCCTGTTTACCATGGTGCCGGCGCTTCGACCCTGGGCGAGGCCGCACAACCGGGAAGCCGACCCCGTTTACCGTGGTACCGATTGCCCTGATCCGGAGCCCAAGGTGAAGGGTGATCTCGGGATCGGAGAGCCGGCCCTGTTTACCATGGTGCCGACTTCCAAGTCTCGGCCTCCGTCACTACGGGAAAGGTTGCAGAACTTGAGATCCGGCCCTGTTTACCATGGTGCCGGGTCCAAGTCCGCCCAGGAGTGGATTCTTGGGGAGAAGAGGAGGAGGAGGAGGTGCTGCCAGGAAAGAGTGTGGAAAGCCGTCGGGATTTTACTATGTGTCTTTTATTGTCAGTCTAATTTCCCTACGCTTGTTTCCCTACCTACCTACCGGCTCACCCTCCTTAGCCCTGGGCGCTGGACTCCATGTCCATGTTGCTTCCACGTGTTTTTCCTGCGGGAATAGCGTCGCACGTCTGCACTGTTCGAAGGCCGCCGAAGTAAGAGAGCGATCGTTGGCGGAGACGCAGCTCGGGCCCTTCCTCTGCCAACGTTCTGGCGCAGAAGCTTCGGCCTCTGCCGCGGCGTATGCTCTTGCCGTCTCTCTTCGGCATGCATGTTTCCCCGATCGCGGCTCTCTTGTTCCGAGCTTTCGGGTCTCTCGTTCTCTGTTCTCTGTCTGTGTATTGGTGGGCTTATCGGCCATGTTGCGGGCGGGCTCTCTCTCTCTCTGAGAGGCGATGTTGCTGGTGTCTGCTTGCGATGTCTCGGGTCGATGTTGCGGGCGTGTGTGCTCGCAATGGTGCTGGCGTATGTTAGCGTGTGTTGCGGGCATGTGCTCGCGATGTTGCTGGCGTATGCTGCGGGCGTGTGTTGCTGGCATGTGTTGCTGGCGTATGTGGCCAGTGATGAGGCGTCGTCGTGGTGTTGCCAGTGATGCTCGACTGGCCTTGTCGATGTTGTTGGTGGGTGGAGGCTTTCCCTAACTCCTAGCTATTTTACAAGGTGCCCTTCGTGGGTCTTTCTATGTCTCTTAAAACTAACTTATGACTAACTTAGCTATATATATGTACATAATATTTACATAGGGGTGAGGGCTCCTCACATCCCATCCCTATTTCGGGGGAGGGGAAAAACTTTGACGTAATGTCCGCCTCGCGATACTTGTATCCTGTACCTCGTGTCGCCGACCTCATCGAGGTAGCGGAGGCTGCGATCCCGGCGTTGGCGGATGCGATCCGTGACCCGGTCGTGGAGCTCTGTCGGGATCCACCCGTTGACAGTAGTCCACCCGGCGGGTGCGCGCATAAAGGCCTCAGGATGCGGCAAGGGATCCTCCTCCGGTATCTCCTCGTCTTCTTCCTCCTCCGTGTCCTCCTCCTCGGGCCACGAGGCAGGGCGGCGCTGGGGTGCGCGGCGCAGGATGCCTGGCCGTCTAACAAAATTTATATTTGAATTAACACTTGAAAAAGAAAACACATTATTCATTATTAAAATAAATTTATTTTGCGAGGAGTACCTCACCCCCTATGTACATACTGTATATATGTATATTTAGTTAAGTTAGTAATAAGTAGACCTCGGAATTTACATATTTGCATATTTTTAAGAGATTAAGATATTTAAATTCCGATAACACCAAAATTTTTTTCGATGAAAAAAACCGTAAAGAGGATATACATATTTTTTTTTTATATGCATATTTGCATAAAACGAATATGCATAAGATATGCAAAATATGCTAAATATATGCAAAATATGCAAAATATATGCAAAATATGCAAAATATATGCAAAATATGCATATGATAAAGTCATCTCAAAATACATAGTAAAAGCGATTTTTGAGATGGTAAACAAATTGAAATTTACTTAAAATAATTTTGATTACAATAAATAATCATTATCTTCTCCAAATTACAGCTATTAAGGCATTGTCGCTTATCTCCGAATATCATTTTATAAGCCGAAAAGCTTCTTTCCACATCACACGATGTAGTGGGAGCGTATTTGAATTTTATAATATTTTGGTTTTTTACGTGTCCAAGCTCGGAAACATCGTCATCACAATTTAAAATATTATTAATCTTTGAAATAATGGGAAAGTCTGGATTTCTATTCAAAACCATTTTAAATTTTTGGTGTATCTCCTTTCCTAAATCCCCTGTTATGTTTTTCACAATATTTTCGGCTTCTTTAAATAAATTCATCGACATTTCCAGTGATTGTCCCCTCGCTTCCAATGCAGTGACAATTTCGGTAATTCTTTGAAATTTGGATTTTATAAATATAAAATCCCGATGTAACTGAGGATTTTGTAAAAGATCTTTTGCCTGTCTTATAGATTCCGTACCAAGTTCAAGATTCAAGTACCTAGAGTGCAAAGTTTAAAATATTTTTGATTATTAAACTGAAGTTACTTATCGACCTAATCGTTATCTTACCTCTGCTATTCCTTCCATGTTATCTGCATAAAATGAAGCCGCATTTAACCATGTTCCCCATCTGGTTAAGATTGGCTCTGGTGGTAATGGAATGTCAAGAATTTGTTTGTAGCGTTGAACTCTTGATGGGGCTTTTTTAAATATTTTCTTAACACATGTTATAAAAGAGTTTGCGTCAGGAAATGATGTTCTTACTTTCTCCGCTATTAAATTTAAACCGTGTGCAAAACATGTTAAGTGTATGAGATTCGGATAGAATATTTTTAAATTTTTGCCAGCTTTGATCATGTAGGCCGCAGCATCCGTTAACAGGAGCAAAATTTTATCATAATTTCCGTGTGGCCACAATAAACGAATACTGTCATTTACGAATCGAGAAATTGTTGCGTTGTTTACCTAATTCAATTGTTTACACGATAATAAAAACGTTTTTTGGTTATCCGACTGTTCATTTTCGCTCAATATTCCAATAATCAAATTCGCGATATATCGGCCTGTTTATCAGTTGTTTCGTCCACCGATATCCATACGCTTTCGTCCTTAATATTGTCACGTATTTTTTGTATTGATTTCTGGTAGCATTTGTCTAAATATGTTTTCCTTAAGGAGCTTTCATCTGGAATTGGTTGGCCAGTGTATTTTTGTAAAAAATTAGAAAAAGTTTCATTATTAAGTACATTCCATGGAATGTTTCCGGCAACCAACGCGTCACATAAATCCATTTTGAATTCATCACTAGAGGTGCTACCGCTGCTATCTTGAGTTTCGTCTTTTTTATTGGTTATTGCTTTGGACCTTTTGTGTAGAGCAGTAGCCATGTGCTGTTGCAATTGAAATTTTTTGTCGCATGTAATCTAAAATATAAAACCCATTAGCATGTAGTCAAACTTTAACAATCAGCCACAGGCCTAACTTTAAGACATACCTTCTTCTCGCAAGTAGTACATATTACCTCATTTCCCTCAACTGTAAAACACTTTTCCGGAATGGCGGCGAACCATTTGTCTACCAGCTTCTTTTTGTATTTGGTTATCTTTCCAATTTCGCGAGTTACATTTATTTTAGGCTCAATAATTATTTTTTTTTTTAGCGTTGACTATCCAATAATTTGTTGAAGCACACACGAAACAAACAAATCACACGAATAACGTTAGAATGACTTGAAGGTAAACTCATTTGTTACTTTTCGTATGTCGCCGGCGGCAAACTATGCATTATGTTGGTAAAATATGGTAACACTTTAATTAAAGTATGTCTATTCTATTCAAATTGATTGCATATATTTTGCATATTTTGCATATATTTTGCATATATTTTGCATATTTTGCATATATTTTGCATATTTTGCATATATTTTGCATATTTTTGGAATATTATTTTGCATATCTTTTGCATATATTATGCATATTTTCAATATGCATCCAAAATAATAATAAGTGAATTTTATGAAGTCTAAATTCAAAATTTGGCATCAATCGGATGTAAAATATGAAAGTATGCAAATTCCGAGGTCTAGTAATAAGTTAGGGTTAAGAGACATAAGAATACCCACGAAGGGCACCTGTAAATAGCTAGGAGATAGGGCAAACCCAACACCCGCCAGCAACATCGACATAGCCAGCCAAGCATCACTGGCACCGACCCGCCGCGTCATCATCACTGGCGTCGGCCAGCAACATCGCGAGCACACGCCCGCAACATCGCGAGCAACACGAGCCCGCAACATCGCGAGCAACACCAGCCCGAGACATCGCGAGCAACACACGCCCGCAACATCGGCCAACAACATCGGCCAGCAAGCTAAACGCAAGCAACACCGCGAGCACCAGCAACATCGACTCTCAGAGAGAGAGAGCCCGCAACATTGCCGAAGAACCCACCACCACACAGAAAGGGGACAAAGAAACGGCATACCGAAAGCTCAAGAGAGAGCCACCGATCGGGAAGCGCGCATGCCAGAGCGGGACGGCGAGAACATGCGCCGCGGCAGGGGCCGAAGCTTCTGCGCCAGAACATCGGCAGAGGAAGGGCCCGAGCAACGCCGCCGCCGCCGATCGTTCTCTTCTCTCGGCGAACTTCAAGGCGAACAGACGTGCGACGATATAACCCGCAGGAACACGTGGTGGAAAAGTACCGACGGCGTTTTAAATCTGAGGCCACATGGACATGGAGTCCAGGGCCCAGGTGTAAGGAGGGTGAGCCGGCCAAGCCGCCTCCCGCGGCATGGGAGCCGGCGGTGTAGACACGAGGTAGGGAAACAGATAGGGAAAACTAGACGGACAAAATATAGCGTACGCGAGCACCAAGGCAGCAACGTCAGTTCGGGCGCTTACGAGGATAATGCTCAACCATAGAGGGCCGAAGCAGGCGAGCAGATTGCTATTAGCGAGTGCAGCTAGAGCGAAAATGCTATATGCTGCACCAGTATGGGGCAAAGCATTGACGACGCCGTCGTACAGCCGCGGCCTGAACGCAGCTCATCGCCTGGCTGCCCTACGCATATGCAGCGCGTTCAGGACAGTCTCCGATCAGGCTGCGCTTGTGCTAGCTGGAACCCCTCCCCTCGACCTGATGGCGAAGGAACAGGCGGTTATTTTTGAGCAAATCCACGGAAGAATAGTTACGCCGGCGGAGAAGAGCGAGGCGCGCTCCCTGGCGAAGAGCGCCACGCTAGCAGAGTGGCAAGCCCGTTGGGATGTGTCGATCAAGGGTCGTTGGACACACCGACTGATACCAAACCTGTTGGATTGGACGAGGAGACAGCACGGTCAGGTAAATTTTACCTGACGCAAATATTAAGCGGGCATGGGTGCTTTAGGAGCTATCTGCACAAGTTTGGCCACGAAGAGACCGCAAGTTGTACCTGGTGTTACAGGGAAGCCGACGATACTGCCGAGCACGTGCTGTTCACATGTGGCAGATTCTCGACCGAACGTCGGGCGCTGGAAGCCGCACTGGGGACCAGTATCTCGGCGGACAACCTCGTGCCGACTATGCTGGTAAGCGAGGAAAACTGGCAGGCGGTGTCCAACTTCGCGGCCACGTTGATGACCAAGCTCAGAAGCGAGGAGCGAAGAAGACAGCAGGAGATGACTTAGCTGGGAACATTGCCCGTGCGAAGCATTGCTTCGCGGCCGTACCGCACGAGCGTTGAACCCCAGTTTTGTTGTTATTATTTTCCCTACCCCTATATGTATATTCCCCCCCCAAACTAAATGTACCTTATAACGAAATAAAAAAAAAAAAAAGACGGACAAAATAAACTTAATAATAAAACTCGACGGAATTTGGCATCTATTCTGGGCAGCTCCTCCTCCTCTTCTTCCCTAAACTCCCCTCTGGGCGGACTTGGGTCGGCACCATGGTAAACAGGGTCGGCTCTCAGGTTTCGGAGAACCTCGTGGATCGGGGTGTCTGCACCATGGTAAACATGGCCGGCTCTCAGACCCCGAGATCCTCCTCCATCTTCGGCTAGGGCATCGGCACCACGGTAAACGGGGCCGATTTCCCAGTTCCGCGGCCTCGCTCTGGATCGAAGCGCCGGCACCATGGTAAACAAGGTCGGCACTAAGACGCGCCCGGCTATCCCGACCCGGACATATTCTCCTGGCGAGGCCAGCGGCTCGGCACCATAGTAATCAGGGACGGGTACCTGGCCACGCCCCCGAGGGCCCCGACGCGGTTCCCGGCATCGGCCGGCCGCTCGGGCCGCCCATCCCGCCACGGCGGCCCCGTCACTTGGCCGACGTGGACGGGATTGTCTGTCCCCAAGAAAACCTGGATCTTGGATCCACACGTAGCCCTACACGGGCCGCCCCTTTTCCCCAGACTATCCTCCTAATATAAATCTGCGCTCTCACCAGCGCATCCCCGTTTCCCCTGCCTGTCTCAATATAAATAATGGGAGGACTCCTAAGCTGCTGAGGATATCCCAGCCTTAGAACGAATCGCTTCCTCACAATTTTAAATTTAATACAAATCAAAAAAATTAAAAACAATGCAAATTCTTTTTTACACGCATCATAATAACTGATAATTGGAAACTTAAAAACAATGCGAATTCTTTTCACAATGTAATAGGAAATTAAACTTATAAGAGATCTGTTTCAATAGTCTATCTATAATGAGTACATATTGTATATGTCGCAGATTTATTTTTAATTTCAAATATAAAGACCTTTTCTGTTATTTTGTGTTTCCTCATTTCGTTTCGCATATTCTTCGAAAAAGCATTCTCTACCTCTTGGAAGCGTGGCAAATAACTGTTAATATAACTGTTTCTGTCGAACGTAGTCTGGTCGGCGGGAGCGAGAGGGATATATATTCCCGTTAAGAATGGGAACCAGGAATTGAGAAAAATGAGAAAATGTGTGTTGGTATTGATGTGTGTGGAGTGAAATAACCCTGCAGTACCACTGTCATCAATAGGCCTCTGTAATCAACGATTCATCAATAGCCGACGGCGATTTCCACCTAGCCGACGCTCTCTTTCGACCTTCGTGTCAAACCCGACTCTCTCGCGCTCTCATTTTTCTCAATTCTCACACAAAAAGGTTGATTACAGTTTGATTACAAATGTTGATGAAAAGTTGATGACTTACTGATGAATTAGACATTTTTGTAATCAACAAAAATCGGCACGTAGGCTCTTGCTCTCTCAAACTCTTGCTCTCTCAAACTCTCCCTCTCTCGAACTCTCCCTCTCCTAACAAACAAGCGTTTTTCAATTGCGTTTTAATTTTAAAGAAGTAAAGACGCAATATATTGCGGTTAACAAAAGTTAAAGAAAAGTGAAGTTATATTAAAAACAGTGAAATATATCAAAAACAGTGGAATTAAGTGTTTGACGCGGACTTTTCTCTATTGGGTAATATTGTCTTTTTTCAATTTTGTCTCTTCTTTTATATTTATTTACTGTTTATTTTGTGTAGATGCCATTGGTCAGGCTGACCTTGCGGTCCAAAAAAGGAGGAAGGACGGGAATAAGGAAGCTAATTTAGATTTATTTAGAATTATATATTATTTTTTTATGTATTAGTTATTATATAATGTTATGAAATAAGGAAATAAATAAATGAAAATTAATTAAAAATCGTTGATTACTTATTGATTAAATGTTGATGAAAAACGGATAAATTGCTGATTAAATGTTGATAAAAAACTGATGAAATGTTGATGAATAGGTGATTAAATGTTGATGAATTGTTGATTAAATGTTGATGAATTGTTGATTAAATGTTGATGAAAAACTGATGAATTTTAGGTATAAATGGTATAAAATGTTGATGAAAAAATGATTAAATGTTGATGAATTTGTGTTGATGAATTTAGCGGTCATCCCATACAAAAATTCATCAACCTTTTATATGGCTTGTAATCACTTTTTCATCGACACATCGACACATGTGTTGATGAAATGTTGATGAAACGTTGATGACAGGTACTGCAGGGAAGTCTCCAAAGTGCGTTGGTATTGCGAGTAGACTTTGGTTCTACGCATATTGCAACGCTGGTTTTCGACACTGAATTTTTAATCGCAGAAGAAGACGGACATGCCTCGCTCCCGAATAAAACCCACCAGAAAACGTTGCGCTGCAATGGTAGAACGCGACGCCGTTTACAACAGCGATTCAGATCCTACTCGCCTACTCCTACTTTAAATAATGAAAATAATTTGCTGACAATTTTGGAGTCGCAAAATCGCCATTTTTCTGAACTGCTAAAACAAGTGCAAAACTCACAAAGAGATCCAAAGTACTCAAATGCTGTCGTATTGCCAAAGTTTAATCCTGAACGCACAGGCTCAGACGCTCAATCCTGGTGCTCAACGGTGGATTACATATTGTCCGAAAACCAACTGGACGGCAGCGCTCTAGTGATGACCCTCAGCAAGTCACTGGAAGGGAGCGCGTCTCATTGGCTGTCCCAGACGTGCTTTCCTGGCATAACATGGACTCAGTTTCGAGAACTGTTTTTGCAACATTTTGCAGGAACAGAAACATTAGCTGCAGCAGTTATGAATCTGCTAAATGGATGCCCTACAGAAGGAGAGTGCTTGTCATTATATGGAAGCCGAATGGTTACTTCACTTATGGCCAGGTGGAAGTCGCTGAGTGTAGAACAAATTGCAGTCTCCGTTGCGCTGGCGTATGCAGCTGGAATTGACAGGCGTTTGAGGCGTTTAGTTTTTACCACCAATATCACAACACGGAACGAGTTGCACCAAGAACTAAAAGCTTATTCGTTTGACGCTAGACCGAGCCAGCATCCCAACGACAATACATTAGCGCCGCCAGGAAAGCGAGCTAAGCTCTATTCTCATATCAAGTGTCATAATTGCGGAAAAACTGGCCACAAAAGGGTGGAATGTCGCTCAAAAACAGTGGCAGCTCATACCCTGCAACCCGGCAAACAACACTCTGGTTACATAGGAGGAAAAGACCGATCTACTGTGACCTGATACAAGTGCGGAAAAGATGGACATATTTCTACAGTGTGTCCTGATCGTCAGGAGCGTTTCTCATCCAACAAAACCAACATTGTAAAAGAAGTGAACATCTGTACCGTCCTTGAGCCTGTTGGAACTTTCTTGCAATCTGGTGAGCCGTTCCAATTTTGTTTCGATTCCGGAGCCGAATGCTCACTCATCAAAGAAGCCGCCTCGCAGAGACTATCTGGAACTAGAATAAGTAGCGCAGTGATTTTGAAGGGTATTGGTAGTAATACTGTTTGTAGCACCCTACAGATATTGGCAAATGTTGTGATTTGTGAACGCTCATTTGAAATATTGTTTCATGTAGTTTTAGACGAGTACATCAGGTATGACGCTCTAATTGGTCGATATATTTTGAGCCAGGGAATCGGCGTGACAATTACATCAAAAGCTCTTACAATGTTTAACGAAAAATCTATATTACCTATTGAAGTTTCTGAATGCAATCCTGATTTGGCTAATGTTGACACCGACGTGCATGGATCTGATAGAGACCAATTGTTATCAATATTGGAAGAGTATTCGGGTTCATTTATTAGTGGAATTCCACAAAGACGTGTGACTACAGGACAGCTAGAAATTCGCTTGATCGACCAAAATAAGACGGTACAAAGGCGCCCGTATAGGTTGAGTGTAGAGGAAAAGGAAAAAGTTCGGCATCTAATTCAACAGCTGTTAGAATCAAACATTATAAGACCTAGTTACTCCCCCTTTGCGAGCCCTATGTTGCTTGTTCGAAAGAAAAATGGTACAGACCGCCTCTGTGTGGATTATAGGGAGCTTAATGCAAATACAGTCTCTGAGAAATATCCATTGCCGCTTATTTAAGATCAGATCGCTAGGCTGAGTGGTGCCAGGTTTTTCAGCGGGTTTCACCAGATCCCAATCCACCCGAATTCAATTGAGCGCACGGCGTTCGTTACCCCAGAAGGCCAATTCGAATATTTGGCTATGCCATTCGGGCTTAAAAATGCCCCTGCTGTGTTCCAAAGAGCCATAAATCGTGCCTTAGGTGATCTTACTCATTCATACGCCATCGTGTACATGGACGACGTAATGATAGTTGCACATACAAAGGAAGAGGCTCTTGACAGGCTACGAGTAGTATTGCAAACACTTACTCAAGCAGGATTTTCTTTTAATATTACTAAATGCTCGTTTCTCAAGTCTTGTGTAGAGTATTTGGGTTTTGAAGTTAGAGAAGGTGAGATTCGACCAAACCCTAGAAAAATTCAAGCCCTCGTTAATTTGCCACCCCCGCGGTCCATCACTCAATTGAGACAATTTATTGGACTTGCCTCATATTTTCGTCAATTTGTACCAAAGTTTTCACAACTGATGAAACCTCTTGACGCCCTAACTTCAAAGAGCAAATCATTTGTGTGGGAATTTGAGCATGAGCAAATAAGGCAAGAAGTAATATCTACTTTAACTAATGAACCTGTTCTCACTATATTCGACCCACAATTTGCTATCGAGCTTCACACTGATGCTAGTGCCGATGGCTATGGCGCTATTTTGTTGCACCGAATTGAAAAGAAGCCTCGAGTTATCGAATATTTTAGCAAGATGACATCATCAGCAGAATCGCGTTACCATTCATACGAGCTGGAGACTCTCGCCGTATACAACTCCATAAAGCACTTCCGTCATTACTTGCATGGCCGCCATTTCGTTGTGTTCACCGACTGCAATTTGCTTAAATCCTCTCGCACAAAAATAGAGTTAACTCCCAGGGTCCATAGGTGGTGGTCGTACATGCAAAGTTTTGATTTTGATATTGAATATAGACCTGGTGAGCGTATGGCCCATGTTGACTTTCTGTCTCGGAATCCAGTTCCAGAAAGTGTTAGGAAATCAACAGGCACAGTCGAAAAGCATATCAATTTGACAGAAATATCTGATGGCTGGTTGTTGGCTGAGCAGCAAAGAGACGAAGAAACTGCTTCTATTGTTTCTAAATTACGTAATGATGAATTGCCCGGAGATTTGGCTAAAAGCTACGAACTACGGTCTGGGACTCTGTATAGGAAAATCCAAAGAAACGGAAAGTCTCGTTGTCTGCCCATAATCCCAAAGCCATTTAGGTGGTCCGCTGTCAACAATGTCCACGAGTCAATCATGCACCTCGGATGGGAGAAAACTCTTGAGAAAATGTACGAGTTTTATTGGTTTGATAAAATGTCCAAATATGTTCGCAAATTCGTGGACAACTGCATTACATGCAGGTTGTCAAAGCCTCCGTCTGGCAAAATACAGGCCGAACTGCATCCCATTCCTAAGATTGACATCCCGTGGCATACAGTTCATGTCGATATTACGGGGAAGCTTAGCGGAAAAAATGATCAGAAGGAATATATAATTGTGCTAATAGACGCATTTACCAAATTTGTCTATTTATCCCATACCATAAAGCTAGACACTATAAGTTGCATTAAGGCAGTAAGGACTTTAATATCTTTATTTGGTGTTCCTTCACGATTGATCGCCGATCAAGGTCGTAGTTTTGCTAGTACAGCGTTTCGTGACTTCTGCTCAGCACAGAAAATAGAGTTGCATTTAATCGCCACAGGTGCCAGTCGTGCCAATGGCCAAGTAGAGCGAGTCATGAGTACTCTCAAGTCCATGCTAACTGCGGTTGAAACTGGCCAGGGATCTTGGCAGGATTCTTTATGCGAAATTCAACTGGCTCTTAATTGCACGCCCAATAGAGTGACTAAAGTTAGCCCATTAGAAATTCTTATTGGCAAAGAAGCGAGGCCGTTTGGTCTTACACCTATCGTAGACAATGTAAATACTGTCGATATTGAAAAAGTTAGGGAAATAGCAAAATGTAACATGGAAAAAAATGCCAAAATTGATAAAGAAAGATTTGACAAGAACAAAGCTACTGTTGTGAGACACAAGGTTGGTGACCATGTTCTGCTTAAAAATGAAGAGCGGCACCAGACCAAACTAGATCCTAAGTTTAAAGGTCCATTTTTGGTGGCCGAAGTACTACCAGGAGATAGATATAAGCTGAAAGCATTGAACAATAATCGAACTTATAAATATTCTCATGAATTTTTGCGACGTATGCCTGAGAAGGGGATTACCACAGAAATAGAGGATGAAGGCGCAGGAAAAGACGCTATGAATCAAGCCAGTGAGGGCTGTGATATGGATCAAGCCAATGAGGGCTGTGATCTTGAAAATTGATTAATATTTTTGTAAACCTTCGGATCGGTTTGGGAAACGACTTTCTCTTCAGATGGGTGCCCGGGTTACATATGTGGTTCGCCGTTTTGTTGCAGAATAGTTCGAATTCCGGACACGATTGCTGGTGTTGGTTAGGTGGCCGGCTTATAGATTGCGTCAACTGTGTGCCATGTATGTTGGCCGGTTTGTCGAATTGTAAGCTGAGTGCTAGGCTAATAAGAATATGGGCTGGCCGGTTTGAAAAACTGCGTGCTAGTGGATGAAACGAATGTATTGAATTAAGAATGTAAGTTATTAAGTGGTGTGGGAGGTTGGCAATGATATATCCCTCGTTGTTGTCTCCCAGTGTAGGTAGCCGTTTGGCTGTTGCTGGTTGTCCAGTGGGGGGCCGGTTGGCCGTCCTGTTTCTATGATGAAATAGGATGATTATGTTGGAAGGAGACTGTCCTTCAATACCGCTGGCCTAGAGACTCAGCCGGTATATTTTGTAATAAAAAGGTTTAACGGCTATGTGCCGGAGTTTCGTGACTCGTGCTCTTTATTAATTGAATATAAAATCAGAACTGAACTTAAGAATTAACAAAAGCTCATGCATGACCGGATGCCCGTGGCAGACCGCTGACCATGCACATTTTGCAGAAGTCATACGATCGCTGCTAGCCAATGGGACAAAGCCACGGCCCATAAGGGCGCAATATGTTGGCTCAGCTATCGGGCCAATTAGGGTGGACCCAATTTGGGGTGGACCATACATGAGTGGAGTAATAATTATAATATTAAATGCTTAATATTAATAAATTATGGATAATAAAATGATTAATATTAATAGGAGGAATAAAAATAGGCCTGCTGATGCTAACCTGGGAGTTCGTTGTTAACTACTCCCCCCTTAAATTAGACGCCGTCCTCGGTGACAGCCAATTCGTCAATGGATTTTTGCAACTGGGATGCCTCCCGTCTGCGCCTGCAGTGTTGTTGCAGCAGGACCAAGCCGCATAACGTGAAGCTAACGGCGACTCCCGCGACGAACCAGATTTTTGGTGCACCTCCCGCTGACACGTCCTCTCTGAGCTCCTGCATCAGCCGCAGGTTGTGCTCGTTCATCCGCTGTAATAGCGGCAGACTCAGTATTTGATCATGTCCGGTGATGTTGATTAATGGGGAGGCCGCGATTCCAGGGCTCTTATCCACAGCGTAATTGAGGTTCAAGTACACTGAGCCGTTGATGACTGCCTTCCGTTCGAAGGTAATAAGGTGGGTCCCTATTACGGTTGTTGTAGGCCCGTCATCGATAGTAATCCTCGTAAATTTCTCGTTGACGATTATTACTCCATCGCCCACGATTGTAAGGGGCTCTAGATTGCTGGGCTGCGTCCGGCATGTAGCCACACCGCCGGCATGTAACTGCCTGGCGCAGGTGTCGTGAACCGCCTTTTTGCAGAACGTGGCCAAGTTGGTAGACGCGCAATCTGAAACTGCTAGGACTCCGTCATCACATTCCGCCACGACGTTTTCTCCAATTTGTAACATGGTATGGTAGTGTGCAACAGGAAAGAGCAGGACTTTTTTACAAATAAACTTAACTTTAGGATATTGAACAATTACATGGATAAAAATATTAGATTGAAAAATCTTAATCTTAGATACATCCATAAGACTAACTATGGGGACCTCTGTGAGCTGTTCGTCGAAGATAGATTTAAGGTCATTGTGATTAAAAATAACTGGATTTATCATATTGTTTTTTGCGAGTGTGATCGTGAGCATGCAATTTTGTATTTCTGAAATTAGTATTCTATTTCTGGCTAAGAGGGTCTCGAAAAGGTGGCCGGCGTCAACCAACCCGTCCCTTTTCTCTTTGAGGATTCTGTTTACTGTGTCTGTGAGTTGGTTAATATGTTTTTGCGTTTCTGTGTTTATTACTACCTGCCTATTGTTTGCCTCTATTAGGGCTGCTTCGTTAGTTTTGATTCTAAAGAGGTCCTCCGCGTCGGGCGTGCCCGCCACGACCTTGAGTGCCGAGCCCAGGAAATCCAGGCTCCTGGCCATTCTACGGTGCACGGTAATTTCATCCAGCATGTTCTGGGCATGGTTGATGTCGACTTCCAGAAGTTTCCTCATGTGGGACTGTGGGAACAGTTCAAGCATTCCGACTGTAGAGTCAATTATGCTAGAAAACTCAGACAGATTTGTCGAGTGCCTAATCAGGCCATACTGTTCCCATACTAATACATTCCCGTCTAACACCGGAATGTATTTTGCATGCGAGAAGTCGGTGACTCGCGCGCTTGCGGTGGTTAGAAGTATGATGGATATTACGGCAAGCCTGTGGAAATTATAGCAAATGGTGAGTGTTTAATATAAGGGTGAATGTGGCAGATGAAATGCCTATTTGATATTGTCCTTATGGACCACCCTCCCCCTAATGAGAACAGATGTTCCCAGATCTGCTTCCACACGCTCTTCTGAATAAAGCGGAGTCAATTTGTTACCTAACCTTTTGTTGTTACGTAGGTGTACTTTTTCACCAACTTCGAAGATTCGGTTTTGTCTAGAAGGGTTAATTCTGTCCAGGTTAGCTTGTTGTGCCTTGTCAATTCTATCTTTGATTGCCAACATGATCTCGTCATTGCCAGCGTGGATAACCTCCACTGGTCTAAACTTTGTGACCGAATGTAGCGACCTGTTGTATTCTATCGTAGCCCGTGAGATCAATTCCACAGTATCCTCTATTTTTTTATCAATTTTGAGGCATCTGGCGATTTCTGCCAGTGTACTGTGAAACCTTTCAATTTGGCCATTGGAGCTACTGTGTAGCGGTGGCGCATTGACAACATCGATGCTGTATTGATTTTTAAGCAACGACGTGATTGTCTCAGAGTTGAAAGAGGCTTCGTTGTCGCAGTATATGGTTTTGATATTTGGGTAGAAGTTTACTAATTGGAGAATAGGGGCTCGTACATCGATGATTGCCCTAGAAACTAAGGGTTGTACGATGGCGAATTTGGACAATTTGTCAATACAGGTTAAGAAGATTTTTCTGTCAGTGGAAAATATGTCGATATGCAACATTTCTCCAACGTATGAAGGTGTAGGGGTATTTCCTAATTCCTGTTTCTTAGGATGGCGGTCGTATTTGGCTTTATTGCAGACTTTGCAATTTGCGACCACTTCGCTAGCTAGTTTAGACATATTCGGGAAGTAATAATCCCGGAGGATTTGTTTAGCGTTCTCTTGTGCAGCCCGATGGGCGCGATTGTGCTCGGTGTTAGTGATTTCAAGCTGTTCATTGACGTTGGTGATATCACTGACGAAGGCTTTACAATGCCAAAACTTTGTCGCAGGAAACTCCTGCCTCAAGGCATGTTGAATACGCGCCAGGGTAGGGAAATCACAGTGAATCGCGTTCACGACATTGGCGTTGACAATTTCTTTAACGGATTCTACAAGCGAGTCTTTGTTATTAAAGTTAATGATATGGCGAGTTCTATTTCCGAAGATTATGAAGTCTCGCCGAATCGGTTGGTTTGCTTCTTCCAAAATGATTTGGTTTCTGAAGCAGTTCAGAGGTTTGTCTGTGGTTTCTATAGTGTACGAAAGGGAAAGCTCACTATGCACCGTGGCTGCATCGGACTGGGCCTCAGCCTCTAAGTTGTTCAGGGGTTGTCGAGATAGCGCGTCCGCTACCAGGTTTTGTTTTCCCGGTGTGTAAAATACTTTCCCGTTGTTCTCATCAATAAATGCTTTCCATCGCTTAATCTTAGCGTTGGTGTTCTTCTCGGATACCGCGTATGTGAGGGGCTGGTGATCTGTAAAGATCCTTACCTCTTTGGTACCGTATAAGTAATTTTGAAGTTTGCCTATTGCCCAGACTATCGCCAACAACTCTCTTTCGTTGGTGGCGTAGTTCAGTTCGCAGTCTTTCAGCGTACGAGAGATCATGGTGATGGGCCTCTTGTTCTGGGACAATACCGCGCCTATACCACTGCCTGAAGCGTCGGTGGTTAGGTCAAAAGGTAATTTGAAATCGGGGTACGTTAAAATGACATCTTCTGATGCTAGGATGTTACGCAGGTGATCAAACGCATTGCGCTGGGTTTCATCAAATGTAACAGGAACTTTTTTCGACATGTTTTTACTCACTGTACCGTTTTCCCCTTTGAGAATATGAGTGAGAGGCCTGGCAATGGAGGCAAAATTCTTCACAAAGCTTCTGTAATAGCTCGCCAGGCCGAGGAAGGACCTAAGGCTAAACAGATTTTTGGGTTCGGGAAACTCTTGTATTGCCCTGACTTTTTCAGGGTCCGTTTTCGTTCCCCCCCTAGTGACTATGAAGCCTAAGAATTCTACGCTTTCTTTAAAGAATTTAGTCTTTTCTCGTGCCACCTTCATGTTGGCCTCGAGCAGTCGCTTAAGCACTATATCGGTGTGCTTAACATGTTCGGTTTCGTTTTCTGAAAATATAATGACGTCATCGACATAGACGTAACATATCTTGCCTATTTCTTCCCTCAGCACATCATCGATGGCTCTTTGGAATATGCTACCTGCGTTTTTTAATCCGAAAGGTAATCGGCAAAACTCGTATTTCCCTCCGTTAACTGAGAAGGAGGTTTTTTCCCGGTCCTTCTCGGCCAAGTATATCTGGTGATACCCTGACCTTAAGTCTAGGGTAGTAAAGTATCTGGCTTTTCCCAAGTTCGCTAAAATCATGGGAATACTTGGCATAGGATAGCGGTCAGCAATTGTTTGTTCATTTAGTTTCCTAAAGTCGATTACCAAGCGCTTATTTTTGATGCCGTTATCGTCAGTCCCTTTTTTGTCAACCACCCAAGCAGGGCTGTTGTATGGGGATCTGGAAGGCCTTATTATGCCATTGCTCAGCAGCTCCTTGATCTCGTTGTTAACAAAGTCTGCTGCCCCCATGGGGTAGGGGTATAATCTGGAGTAGACGGGTTCGTCACTCTTAGTTCGAATAGTGGCGGTGACCGAGGTGTTGAAAGTTAGCGCCTCGTTAGAGGTCGAAAACACCTTTATTCTTTTCAGAATAACATTTTTAAATTCGGCTTTCACTGAATTTGGTACCACTATGTCATCAATTTTAGTGAAATTAACGTTTTCACAGTTAAAGAATTTGAGCTTTTCAGTGACGTTTGCGTATTTTATTACGCTGTCGCCTAAGTTCAATGCCACTCCTGCTCGCGTTAGCGAGTCGAAGCCTATTATAGCATCGAACGTGGTCAGTGTGTCCAACAGGAAAAATGGGGCGTCTAACCCAAAAATGCGCATTATGCACTTGTTCTTGACGTCACTGGAGCCGTGAATAGAGCTCACAGTAAAGGGGGTCTCGACCGGCATTACATTTCTTAGCTCCTTTACGGGCTTAAGGTAATTCTTTGCCGCCCCCGTGTCGATAAGTATTTTTAGTGTTCTACCAGCCAACTGTCGTTCGATGAACGGCAGTCGGGAGCGTTCCCTAAAAAATGTAGCAGATCTTTAAGTTCGTCGGAGTCGTTACCTTCTTCAATGCTGGCGACTTCCGCTTCAGCTGTGACGGAATACCCTGACTCTTCCTGCTCGTGGGATTGAGTTATATTATTAACACGCTGGCGTCTTTGTCCCGAATAACGCTGAGATGAATTCCGTCTTTTGTTGTTGCTATTATTCTGAGGCTTTTCCCAATTTGTTTCCTGCCTAAATTTGGCTGTCGAAGGGTCGATCTCCATAGGCTGTACTTTGTTATGGTCTACCATTTCGGGGTCCCCGCGCTTCTGCCAGGGGCTGTCCTCTTGGGGCTTGCTTTGGAATTGCTTAGGAATGAAGTGTGGATTTTTATCCTCTCTATTCCATTGCTTTCCCTGAAATTTATTAGTACGCCTGTTGCCATCGTGCACAAGAGCCTTGTCTTCGATGGCCTTCGCGTATGACGCCGCGAATGCACTTCTTTCAATGCTATTTTCAGCCTCCCGCGCAAGCGCTAACGCAGTCGTAAGGTCTTTTGGTTGTGCTGGTAGCACCAGTGCTTTGAGCGGTCTTTTCAGCCCAGCAATAAATGCATGTAGGGCATCGTCCCTAACCTCCTTATTTAAGATAGTTGCCGTGTCCGCACTATGCGACATAACTATTTTGTTCGTGACGAGCGTGAGTTTCCTCTCGACTTCGTCATAGTATGCCATAAGATCGGCATCTCGTTGTTGAACCATCTCGAGATTTTGACGTAATACTCGTAGGGACGTTTTGTCCGCGTATGTGCAGTCCAGCCTAGCCAGAATTGCATCGAAATTTAGCACAGTATTATGTGACGTGAGGAGCGCTCGCGCGTTACCACAAATTTTGTTTTTAATAATTACCACTGCTTCATAGTGGGCCTCGCTGCCCCTGTATCTCTTGAATACCTCGTACGCATCTGATGCGGCCTGCCTCCAAGACACGTATTCATCGTGGCTGCCGCTAAAGGTTGGGAGCGATTTCACAATATCTAACTTGACATCACACGTTATGTTGGGGTCCGGCGTTACCCTTTCATAAACTTCTACTTGGGGTGCCTGCACAGTTAACGAGCTGACCTGGTTTCTAACTGATTCAATTTCTGCCCGCCAGCGCTGCTCCTGTGCGGTTAGCGCGGCGTTGACGGCATTTGTTATGAGCGCTTGGACCATTTCTGCATTCATTTCTGATGAGTCTGGTTGTCTCACTGCGGGGCAAAATCCGATTTCTTCGCTATCGTCACTGTCTACTTCTTGTTTCACTTCCCTATATTCCCAATTCATCGGCCGCAAATGAAGCTGAGTGAATTAATTGGCAGTAATATGGGTGGCGAATAAAGGTAAAATTTGCGTTTTGCGCACCGCTTTTAGTTGGCAAACACTTGTAGCTAAGTCAGGGTCTGGCGACGATGTACAATATTTTAGAGGAGTAACAACACAGTGGGCGAAGTATAACAAATTTGAGAGAAAATATAATAATAAACCCGCAGAATTTATATGCGTAAAACTTAGCAATCGTTTGCTGGAGTTACTGCACAGAGAGTGGGGTCACAGAAAATTCGAGAAAACATCACAATAAAAACGCTGAGTTATACATCCCAAGAGAAATTCCAATTGGGAAATGGTTGGAGCGAAGCACAGGCTTAGCAAACACACAGATACACTGGGCACAAAATTTCTACGTTTTTTTTATTTAAAATTAGACACATGCAAATTAAGTAAATTCACAGAATACTCCAGGGGAAAGGTGCGGGGCATAATCGCCACACAAAAATGCAAAGAAATATATATATCGGGATTTTACACTGTACGGAATTTTTACTAGCGAGGTATGCAGAACTCACAGGCACACTTTATTTATTCGTTTATAACAGTATCATGACCTGGTGCTATCTTAGTCGCACAGTCACTTACATTTTATGATCTTCAGGGTAGGTTCGAAGAGTTGTTGGGCGCCAGTTATTAAGTGGTGTGGGAGGTTGGCAATGATATATCCCTCGTTGTTGTCTCCCAGTGTAGGTAGCCGTTTGGCTGTTGCTGGTTGTCCAGTGGGGGGCCGGTTGGCCGTCCTGTTTCTATGATGAAATAGGATGATTATGTTGGAAGGAGACTGTCCTTCAATACCGCTGGCCTAGAGACTCAGCCGGTATATTTTGTAATAAAAAGGTTTAACGGCTATGTGCCGGAGTTTCGTGACATGAGCTTATGCTCTTTATTAATTGAATATAAAATCAGAACTGAACTTAAGAATTAACAAAAGCTCATGCATGACCGGATGCCCGTGGCAGACCGCTGACCATGCACATTTTGCAGAAGTCATACGATCGCTGCTAGCCAATGGGACAAAGCCACGGCCCATAAGGGCGCAATATGTTGGCTCAGCTATCGGGCCAATTAGGGTGGACCCAATTTGGGGTGGACCATACATGAGTGGAGTAATAATTATAATATTAAATGCTTAATATTAATAAATTATGGATAATATGATAAAATGATTAATATTAATAGGAGGAATAAAAATAGGCCTGCTGATGCTAACCTGGGAGTTCGTTGTTAACTTGTAAACGCTTTGAAAAAAAAAAAAAAAAATATGATTATGGTATGTCCTGAATAAAAGTTGGTGGTAATCCGGATCTCATGGCTTCAAAATTCAATGATAAAAAAATAAGAAATGAAAATTGGAAGAAATTTGTTAATTTGCTTTAAAAATAAATGAATAAAATAATAATAATAATGTTAATGAATTAAGAAAAGAAAACGTGCTATGAATTGTAAACGCACGAGGACGCGCGTAAGGTCAGGAAGGCCGTGTCGCAGATTTATTTTTAATTTCAAATATAAAGACCTTTTCTGTTATTTTGTGTTTCCTCATTTCGTTTCGCATATTCTTCGAAAACGCATTCTCTACCTCTTGGAAGCGTGGCAAATAACTGTTAATATAACTGTTTCTGTCGAACGTAGTCTGGTCGGCGGGAGCGAGAGGGATATATATTCCCGCTAAGAATGGGAACCAGGAATTGAGAAAAATGAGAAAATGTGTGTTGGTATTGATGTGTGTGGAGTGAAATAAGTCTCCAAAGTGCGTTGGTATTGCTAGTAGACTTTGGTTCTACGCATATTGCAACGCTGGTTTTCGACACTGAATTTTTAATCGCAGAAGAAGACGGACATGCCTCGCTCCCGAATAAAACCCACCAGAAAACGTTGCGCTGCAATGGTAGAACGCGACGCTGATTACAACAGCGATTCAGATCCGACATATATGTAATAACTTTGTTGTCGATATGTTCAAATTTTTGTTTATAAACATTAATTTGTCCACTAAATCGGATTTGAGACGAGTTCGGCGATAGGAAATGATTTCTCCCGCTTTGCTAAAAAAGCTCATTCCGATTCAACCGATGTTGCAGGCACACAAAAGTGTTTCAACGCCAGTTCCTTGAAAGGTGCCATATTGTTTGAACTCTCCTAAAATTAAAAATATTAATTTAAATAGCTCATAATACGAAATTAAAAAATTTGCCTTCCAAAAAATGAGTGGTTCGCACTTTTCTGGCTCGTTTGCCATCTCAAGATGCTCCCGGAGCCAAAAAAATGAAGTCCGAACGCGTGTTAAATAAAATATTTAAAACAAATTCTTCTAATTTGCATACCTTTAGCGTTGTACCTCTTCTTCTTGTTCTTGAAATAGTGACGAACCAAAAACATCGATAGTCGATTGAAAACATCGATGTTTCGGAAATTTTCAAAAACATCGATACATCAGCTGTGCTAGGAGGCGGCGCAGGTTGCTGAGGCTCCTCCGTCTCGGCGGTGTGACGTCTGTGTCCCGGTTGGTATTGGTGGCACGCGGCGAGTCCCTGGAACGGCGGGTGGTGCTTCCGGGACTGTGATTGCTGCTGGTCGGGGTGTGGGCCACGCTGATATCTGGGCCTGTGTTTCCCGGATATGTCTGTGCGGGCGTTGGCGGCGCGGATGTCCCGGCAAAGGCGGCGCGGGGTGGCGCAGTGGCAAGCGCGGTGGCGCTGGTCCGGGCGGTGTTGTCCTCGGCGGCCGGGTGTGTGTTCCCCGGCTGCGAGGACGAAGGCGCTGCTGGCGGTGATGACGCCCTGGCAGCGGCTTCGCAGGGCGTGTGAATGGCAGGCGCAGCGGCGTTGGTCGCCGGCTGCGCAGGTGCGGCGTTGGTCTCGGCGTCTGGTTGTGTTGGCACTAGTGGCGATGACGCCCTGGCGGCGGCGGCGCAGGGCGTGTGGATGGCAGGCGCAGCGGCGTTGATCGCCGGCGGCGCGGATGTGCTGGTCGGTGCGACGGTCATCTCGACGTCCGGGCCTGTGTTTCCCGGCGGCGAATGCGTCATGGCTGGCAGTGCGGGCGCCCTGGCAGCGGTGGCCGAGGGCGGCGGATTTGCGGGCGCAGCGGCTTGAATTGCCGGCGGCGCGGATGCATTAATCCGGGCGTGGTGGGTTCCAGCGTCTGGAGGCGTCGGGGTTGCCTCGGGGAGTGCACGCGCATCTCCCTCGGCTTCCCGGTCCGTGCTGGTGACGTTGCCGTAGGCCTCAGCCGGGCCGAATAATTCCTCGTACGAGGGCGGGGGCGTCTCCGTGCGGATCGGCGTGGGTATCGGCGGCTCGGCTTCCTCCTCGTCCGAGATGGCTATGGCCTCGGAGTCAGCGGTGTGTGGCTCATCTTCCTCTGAGCTCAGTTCGACCACTTCCGCATCAGACACGTCGCTGTATGCGGCTCCTAATGGTCCGGCGGCCACTAGCGGCGGTTTTCCGGGGGAGGGCTCGCGCTCGCTGGGAGGCGCGGCCTCTGTCGGGGGTCCCTCAGTGGCTTCAGGCTCGAGCTCATCCAGTTGCGCGGGGAAGCGCAGCTCTGGGTCCTCCGCGAGGATCACCTCCACCATCTCCTCGAGGCTCAGGCCCTCACACCAGGACGGGCTGATGGGTGATGGTGGGCGCACGTCTTGGCTGATGGTGACCAAGAGTGGCGGCGGGTCCAGGACCACGGCAGGAAGGGCACCGTTTAAATCGCCGGGTCGTGGAAGCGCCAGGTGCGGGTTTCCTGCGGATGCGCTGATGTTGAGCGCTCCCAGGGCGATGGTCACGCTTGCTGGAGCCGTATCCAGGGGCTGAGAGGCCGGTGAATGGGAGCCCGATCCGGCGGTTGCGCGTTCCGAAGATCGGTCCCGGCGGTGCGAGTGCCGCGAATGGTGGTGCCCTTGGCGTCGGTGGCGGTGCTCGCGTTCGCGTCTCAGCATTGTGTTATGGTTCTCGCTGTCGTTGCACTGGTGTGTCCCTCCTTATTACGCGTCGTTTATTGAGTCTTACTGCCTCGTATTTCCTCCTTATTGCGTCGCAATAAGAAACCGTTTCGATCCCGATGTTGGCGCTAATGGCCTATCGGGACCGATCTTGCCGATCTGGCAACCTCGTCGTCCTGGATTTGGTTGATCTGGTAGATTTGGCTCGTCGTTTGGCTTGAATGTTAATGAACCTGGAAAATAGGAAAATGTGGATGAGTTTTCCTTTCACCTTCGGGGCGTGGCTGGCGGCGTGGGTGCGGCATTGGTGTGGCGTAGTCCATCCTAAACTCCTGAGCGGTTCCCTGAGGCAACTGTCAGCTTCGTCGTGGTTATGTCTTGGTTTTGGTGCAGAGAAGTTAGGCGGGCATGGCTTGGAGATTTTCTCGAGGATGAGGCGAGTGTTGCCTTATCCGGACCAGCGTTGTCGGCATGCCTGATAGTGGTTTTCAGGCGCTGATGGTGGTTTTTCCAGGCGCTGCGAGGGAGTAAACGGTGATGTACCGCTCGGGGTCGTTTCCGCGAGCGTGTACGTGTATGCGAGCGCGAGATGTTCGCGTGGCGAGGACCAGTCTGGTGTGGCTTGTTCCCCCAAGGGGGGTAGGAACGTTGGACGGGCGCGCCCGTCAGCAAGTGGCCCCTATGACACCCTGGTTTACATTGGTCGCGGCCTGAGCGCGGTGGTCCTCGTGGTCATCGATGGCTTGTGTGACTTCGGCTTGGCCGTGGTCGTCGTCGTCGTCGTCGTTCTGGTGCTATGGCTTGAGATTATTTATGCTTGCTGTGCGGCGTCGGCGGCTATTGGTTTCCTGCAGTCGCACGATGTTTGGCGAGAGGAACTTGACCACCCGGAACGGTCCCTCGTATTTGGCCGCTAGCTTGGCAGCGAAGCCCTCGGCGGCGTTGGACAGTACGTGGTTGCGGGCGAGAACCAGTGAGCCGAGAGGCGGCTTCCAGTCCCGTCGTCGCAAGTTGTAATGCCGGCTCTGGTCGGCGGCAGCGCGCTCGGCGTTGTCGCGGGCCACCTTGAAGATTGCGTGGAGTTGCTCGCTTCTCTCCTCTGGCATGATCTGAGTTGTCCCCCTCCCTGGGGTAACTTCGTCGTAGAGCGTGTTTGGTAGGCGTGGCTTCTATGCGTCCAACGCGGGGCAGCTCGTCGACCTGGGGATCAATGACGGCTCTCATCGCGGGATTCCTTGCATGATACCGCTGCTTGATCGGGCGGTCATTGCGCATCACGATGGCGTGCTCGGCTATATGCGAGACGCCTGCGAGTGTATCGAACTTGGCCAGTTCTTGTTCTAGAAAGGCCTTTATCCATGGCTCTGGGTAGGCTTCTCGTTCTGGTTCGGATGGCGGCTTCTTCGGGGTGTGCCGGTGTTGCGGCTTCTGCGTGATGCGCCAGGATAGCGGCTTCTTGGTGCGCCGGAGTGGCGGCTTCTGCGTGGTGCGCCGGTGCGGCGGCTTCTTGATGCGCCAGGGTGGCGGCTTTTACTGGTTTCTCGTGGTGCGCCGGTGCGGCGGCTTCTGCGTGATGCGCCAGGATGGCGGCTTCTTGATGCGCTGAGACGGCGGCTTCTGAGTGGTGCGCCGGTGCGGCGGTTTCTTGATGCGCCAGGGTGGCGGCTTTCGTTGGCTTGGTCCGGACGGGTCGCTGGAGTTTCAGAGCTTGACCCCCGCACTGGAGCGTGGCTCCGCTGTGGCATAGGAAGTCCATGCCAAGTAGGAGGTCGTCCAGCACATCCGCCATGATCAGGGCAGAGACGCTGACTCGGGCTTCTCCCAACTGTATTGTTGCTCGTAATGCTTGCGTGAGTTCCTTATCGGTCCCGTCTGCCAGTGTCACCTGCGTCCGTACGGCGCGGTGATTCTTCCCGTTGTCTAGCTCCTGCGCAAGGCGTTCGCTTATAAAGCTATGCGAGGCCCCCGTATCCAAGGTGGCGGTGAGAGGTCGCCCCTTTACCGTGACCTTGGCGCGGATACGGTTTGTGTCCTGCTGGATGGCGTGTGTTACTGTGATCGGGTGACTCCCTGATACTCGAGGCCCTTGCCCGTTTCCCTGCGGTGAGTTCCGACGGTTCGGAACCAGTTTTCTGCTCGGCCCGTCAAAAGAATGGCGATGGCTTGTGCCAGGTACCTCTTGTCGACCTGGTAGGTATCCGCCCGTTCCTCCATGTGCTCTACGAAGCTAAGTGGGTCCGAGCTGCCGTTGAAGGACAGTCCCCATTTGGTTACTTTGTCTAGGAGGGTGGAGCAAATGTTTGCATCTCACTGTTGAGCGCCGGTGCGTGCGGTGATCGGTGGCTCAGGAGGTCCCTCAGACCGTCCTCGTACTCCTGGAGAAGTACTGCTTGGAATAGCGAAGCCTAGCGAAGGCGTACAGTCGAGCTCGTTGCTCCTCGACTGTTCCGTTCTGTTCCAATCCTAGCTCGAGCAGAGCGGCCTCCAGCTCGTGCTTCTTCCTATAGGATATCCATGAAATTCCCATCTTGGAGTCTGGTTTTGCCTGCGACAATGGGCGTTCCCAAGTTGGCGACGCGTCTGAACTATTCGGTAGGGAAACGAGAATAGGGGGCAGGAGCAATGCTGCTGTACCCCGGGGTTGATCCTAGTGGTTCTCGGGTAAGGACCTGTAGGTGTCCTTGGGCGTAGGGGTGGTCCTGTGAATCCTAGAGGATCCGGGCTGGGTGTCCTGGTTCGCGTTGCCCTGGCTAGGGTGCAGGAGCGGGGCGATGTTGATCCTTGAAGGATCCTCGTGGTGCTGGAGAGTCCTGTGAATATCATTGGGCACAGGGTGATCCTGTGTCTGTGTCCTTGTGCTGTTCGAAGCTCTGCTTGTTGACTGAATAGTCCTGCGAATCCTTGCTGGATGGTTATGGTTATGGCTCCGCTGAGCGACTGACTTGTTCTAGCTCTGGTGATCGACTGAATCGGTTTAGCTCTGCTGATCGACTGAATTGTTATAGCTCTGCTGAACGACTGAATTGTTATAGCTCTGCTGCACGACTGAATAACTATGCTTGTAGGTGTCGACTTATATACTCGCGGTTCTGCCGGCCTCGGGTGTCCCGACGCCAAGAGGACCAGCGGTGCGACAGAGATAGGAAACTGGCTAGCTGTCGGCGTCTGCGTGGTTCTCTCTCCTCTTCCCCTTCGCTTTCCTCGTGTGAGTTTTTGGTGTCTGACTGTACTTGCTTGCCTTTATTTCGTGTCGTGTGCGACGACAAAAATGCTCGAAAATTCCCTAGCTTCCTCGTTTCTTTTGCTTGCCTATATTTCGTGTCGAGTGCGACGACGGATTTTTTTCTGCTTGCCTTGTTTCGTGTCGGATGCGCCGACGGTTTTCTGCTTGCCGTTGTTTCGTGTCGTGAGCGACGACGGATTTTTTTTTCTCTTGTTCCTCTGCTTGCCTTTGTTTCGTGTCGTGTACGACGACGGATTTTTTTTATTTCTTGTTCCTCTGCTTGCCTTTGTTTCGTGTCGTGTGCGACGACAAAATTCCCTGTTGCTATGCGGCCTTCTGTCACTGTTCTTCTCATGTCCCCGTTATATTTTTTCGTCTGTCATGTCCCCGTAAAATTTTGCCGCGCTGACCGCGTGCTCTATTTTATTTTTTTTTTTCAAATTTCGTCCCTAACCTCAAATTTTTCGACCTAATATTTTCTGGTGGTTCTTTACGCCACGATAGATGGAATATCCTTTCGTTGTCCCGCCTAGTCCCAGCT
The DNA here is from genome assembly GCA_018903765.1 of Drosophila aff. chauvacae BK-2020. Lineage (NCBI taxonomy): Eukaryota > Metazoa > Arthropoda > Insecta > Diptera > Drosophilidae > Drosophila > Drosophila aff. chauvacae BK-2020. The sequence continues at coordinate 191,802 of JAEIGO010000419.1, forward strand.
CGGGCGCCATGTGAGGAAGCGATCTATTCTAAGGCTGGGATATCCTCAGCGGCTCAGAGTCCTCCCATTATTTATATTGAGACAGGCAGGGGAAACGGGGATGGCGCTGGTGAAAGCGCGTATTTAGTTTTAGGAGGAAAATCTGGGAGAGGGGCGGTCCGTGTAGGACTGTGTTTACTTGGGACAGACGGATGGGCGGTCCGAGCGGCCGGCCGGAGGCGGGAACCGCATCGGAGCCATTGGGGGCGTGGTCATGTACCCGGCCCTGTTTACCATGGCGCCGGGCCGCTGGCCGCGCCAAGGGGAGATGCCCAGGTCAGGATAGCCGAGCGCGTAACCGTCGTCCCGGCCTCCTGATCCCGGAGCAGAGCCTCGGAACTGGAACCGGCCCTGTTTACCATGGTGCCGATGCCGGGGTCCGAAGCCGAAGAGGGAATCCCGGGATCTTAGTGCCGACCCTGTTTACCATGGTGCCGGCGCTTCGACCCTGGGCGAGGCCGCACAACCGGGAAACCGGCCCCGTTTACCGTGGTACCGATTGCCCTGATCCGGAGCCCAAGGTGAAGGGTGATCTCGGGATCGGAGAGCCGGCCCTGTTTACCATGGTGCCGACTTCCAAGTCTCGGCCTCCGTCACTACGGGAAAGGTTGCAGAACTTGAGATCCGGCCCTGTTTACCATGGTGCCGGGTCCAAGTCCGCCCAGGAGTGGATTCTTGGGGAGAAGAGGAGGAGGAGGAGGTGCTGCCAGGAAAGAGTGTGGAAAGCCGTCGGGATTTTACTATGTGTCTTTTATTGTCAGTCTAATTTCCCTACGCTTGTTTCCCTACCTATTGCCTGCACCACCGGCTCCCATGTCGCGGGAGGCCGCTTGGCCGGCTCACCCTCCTTAGCCCTGGGCGCTGGACTCCATGTCCATGTGGCCCAGAGTTGAAATGCCGTCGGTACTTTGCTTCCACGTGTTTTTCCTGCGGGAATAGAGTCGCACGTCTGCACTGTTCGAAGGCCGCCGAAGTAAGAGAGCGATCGTTGGCGGCGACGCAGCTTGGGCCCTTCCTCTGCCAACGTTCTGGCGCAGAAGCTTCGGCCTCTGCCGCGGCGTTTGCTCTTGCCGTCTCTCTTCGGCATGCATGTTTCCCCGATCGCGGCTCTCTTGTTCCGAGCTTTCGGGTCTCTCGTTCTCTGTCCTCTGTCTGTGTATTGGTGGGCTTATCGGCAATGTTGCGGGCGGGCTCTCTCTCTCTCTGAGAGGCGATGTTGCTGGTGTCTGCTTGCGATGTCTCGGGTCGATGTTGCGGGCGTGTGTGCTCGCAATGGTGCTGGCGTATGTTAGCGTGTGTTGCGGGCATGTGCTCGCGATGTTGCTGGCGTATGCTGCGGGCGTGTGTTGCTGGCATGTGTTGCTGGCGTATGTGGCCAGTGATGAGGCGTCGTCGTGGTGTTGCCAGTGATGCTCGACTGGCCTTGTCGATGTTGTTGGTGGGTGGAGGCTTTCCCTAACTCCTAGCTATTTTACAAGGTGCCCTTCGTGGGTCTTTCTATGTCTCTTAAAACTAACTTATGACTAACTTAGCTATATATATGTACATAATATTTACATAGGGGTGAGGGCTCCTCACAGTACTTTGAAGTGGTCGTGGATCTCGGCCTGAACCGTGTTCAGAGATACTTGAATATCTGTTGTTACTGCGATTTCTTCTGACCCTTTTCTGGTCAGTTCGTCCGCTTTTTCGTTGCCGGGAATGTCAATGTGCCCGGGTACCCAGGCTACACCCTGTTGTGTTCCGCGAGTCTGTTTAGTGCCTCCTTACATTTGGCGACTAGTGTAGATAAAGTCCTGGCTGTTGCTAGAGATTTGATGGCCGCTTGGCTATCTGAGTATATCCTTACCTTGGTATTCTGGAGGTCTCGGCTCAATGAAAGTTCAGCTGCTTTCAATATCCCAAGGACCTCGGCCTGGAACACTGTTGCTGACCCTGGGGGGTGGAAGGACTCTTCTATCCCTCAGGTTTCGGCAAAGATTCCGGCCCCTACCCCGCCTCTCATCTTTGAGCCATCGGTGTAGAGTGATACACTCCCTCTTCTCCACTCTTGTCTTGTTGGGTATTTTGTAGTATATGCATTGCCGAACCGCATCTCGGTTGTCATGTAGTCGGTATTTACTGTTAGCCGATCGTTTATTTCGTTCAGGATCTTACAGTGCCCGGTCTGGTAGTTCTTCCAGCTCTGGCTTGCCTTCAGTCGTACCGTTCTTTGGGCTGCTGTGTTCCTTATGAAATATTCTATCGGTAATATGTTCTATCGGTAATATGTTTAGAATGGCATTCAGCGCTGCTGCGGGGCACGATCTAAGTGCTCCCGTTGCATCTGCTCATGCCGATTTTTGTATCCTTGTAAATTTCTGGATGTTGTATGCCCTAGTTAGTGCTGGCCAGCATACTAGTGCTCCGTATGTGAGTATGGGTCTTACAACCGCTGTGTAGAGCCACATTATTGTCTTGGGGTTGATGCCCCAATTTTTCCCGAACATCTTCCTACAGAAGTAGAATGCTATGTTTGCTTTCTTTACTCTTTCGTTGATTTTTTGTTTCCATGATATCTTCGTATATAGTATCACTCCCAGATACTTGGCTTATTGTGACAGCTCTAGCTCTGTACCGTCTATCTTCGGTTTACTGAATCTGGGGATCTTTGTTCTCTTTGTAAAGACAATAAGTTCCGTTTTTCTTCGGTTTATGCCCAACCCACAGTCTTTTGCCCATTGGTTGAGTCTTTTCAGCGCCCTTGTCATTAGTTCGCTGATGACGTCTGGGAATGGTCCTGAAGTGAGTAGAACTACGTCGTCTGCGTATGCTACCGCTTTAACTCCTTCGCTATTGAGTTCTCTCAATATGTCGTCCATGTTAATCAGTCACAGCAGTGGAGACAGAACTCCTCCCTGAGGTGGGCCCCTCTTCACGTACCTCGTGTGATGAGTGTCACTCAGTTCGGCTGTTATCCTTCTGCTTGTTAGCATTGCGCCGATCCATTTTCTGATACCTCCTAACGAGCGTGACGAGAGCAACCCTGCTGTACGCTGCTCCGGTCTGGGCGCACGCCATGGCGACGCCCTCGTACAGCCGCGGAATGAACGCGACGAACTGGCTCGCCGCTCTGCGTATATGCAGCGCTTTCGGATTAGTGTCTGACCAGGCGGCACTGGTCCTAGCCGGAGAGCGAGAGGAGGCGAGAGGAGGCGACTGGAGGAGATCCTAGGCGGCCAGATCAGCGTGCACAACCTGGTCGAAATGATGCTCGTCAGCAATGCCAATTGGCAGGCAGTGAGCAATTATGCTGCGACGGTTTTGACCAGACTCCGGGAGGAGGAACGGCGCAGGAGAGGCGTACCGGGCTAATGTGGGCTATGCTTTCGCGAAGCAATGCTTTGAGAAAAACCTTTCCGAAGCACAGCATGCATACAGGAAAGGTAAGTCCACTGAAACAGCACTACACGAAGTAGTGGGATACATAGAAAAGGCTTTGGTCTACAAAAACTACACATTGGTCTAAGAAAGACATAGAAGGCGCCTTCAATAATGTAAACGCAGATTCCATCCTGAGCTCCCTCAACAGGATTGGAGTTGAAGCAGGTATCAGAAAATGGATCGGCGCAATGCTAACGAGCAGAAGGATAACACTCTACCTCCTTGTTTAGGGCCTCTGCGGTTCAGCAGGATCTGAGACAGCGCCCGGAACGATGTATCCGCCTGGCATAAGCGAGGTGCTCACGGATCGACAGCCTTGTATCCAGCATGACTCCAAGGTATTTAAACGCTCTGGACGATCTGATCGATGCGCCGCCCACCTCGATGGTTGCAGTTTCGACCTTCTTTCTGCTGCTTACCAGTACGGCTTACGTCTTATGTGGCGCTAGCTGCAGGCTTACGCTCGACAGCCATGAGCTGATGGCCATGATGCACGAGTTGCAGTTGGGGCGCGAGAGCTTTGGCCCTTTTGGTCGGGTGCGCAAAGCCGGTAGGGCTAGGGGAGTCCCTGCCCCTTTTCGGGGTAGCGGAATCTGCCTCAGTTTCGGTACCTGTGTGATTTCGGGCTGGCTTCGGTGCTATCGCGGGAGGCGTTCGTTGGAGCTTAGAGCCCTTTTGAAAGGCTTTCAGATCAGTGTCGCTTGTAGTCGCACTTGTCGCTATTAATGGGGCGTCGGCCAAGTGGGCCGCCGGCACTGCAATGGCGGGTGGAATGCAGGTTAGGGCCTCCAGAATCTGTGCCCTAGCCGCGGCGTTAACGGCGGGTGGATTTCCACACTTAGTGTGGATGCCACCTGGAGTAGTTTTGTTGTTCTCCGGCATTCCTTTTTAGTAGCATGTGACCCCTGCTAGCGTTTTATACCTGCCGCCAGGTTATGAAAACTGCCGACCGATACGGTGCAGACGCAGACCAAACCGCCGGCCTGTGTGGCGCAGACGCGGTGTGGATTTTGGGAGTCGTCGTTAAATGAATCTGCCGGCCAGTGTGGCTCAGACGCAGACTGCTCGGCCGCCCAATGTGGGACAGACGCTGAGCTTAGCGAACGTGGCTAAAGTTATACATTGCGGGGCTTCCGAGGGTTTCTCCCCACTTAACCGATGCACTATGGGGACAACGACCCCTATATGTGGCCAAAACCCTGTGACGCTAGATTTGAATTTAAACAAGATCCGCGCGCGCGCCAATCACGGGCAAATGGGCACACTGGACCAAGGGAGCTGGTCACACCCGGATAAGGCAAATCTGGGAGGAGGCAACGGGCACACTAGCCTTGGCCACGGGCTATATAAAGCGGGCAGCTGGCCTCATATCGTCACTCAGCAGCCGCCAGCGATTGTAGGCAGAGCAGCAAAGTCACTTTTGGTAAGCCGGACCAGTAGGTTTGGTAAATATATTGTAGTTAGAAGTAGTTTCTAGTTAGTAGCTTCTGTAGCTCGGGGCAGACCTAGCGGTCCCCGACTTAAGTCTCGCTCGCTCTTGCGGTCGACCTAGTGGTCCCCGAGGCTTCTCTCTCTCTCTGGCCGACCTAGCGGTCCCAAGTTAGGGTTCTCTCGCTCGCTCTTGCGGTCGACCTAGCGGTCCCCGAGGCTTCTCTCTCTCTCTGGTCGACCTAGCGGTCCCAAGTTAGGGTTCTCACTCGCTCCTGCGGTCGACCTAGCGGTTCCCCAGGGTTCTCTCTCTCTCTGGTCGACCTAGCGGTCCCAAGTTAGGGTTCTCACTCGCTCCTGCGGTCGACCTAGCGGTCCCCGAGGCTTCTCTCTCTCTCTGGTCGACCTAGCGGTCCCAAGTTAGGGTTCTCTCGTTCGTTCTTGCGGTCGACCTAGCGGTCCCCGAAGCTTCCCTCTCTCTCTGGCCGACCTAGCGGTCCCCAAGGCATTCTCTCTCGTGCGGTCGACCTAGCGGTCCCCAAGTAACTCTCTCGCTCGTGGATGATCAAGCGGCCCCGAGCATAGTCATTCTTCCCGCGGACATCGACGACCCGGACGGGAAGGACATCTCGGCACCCAATCACGGCGTTCCAGAGCGGCGAGATCCGGCAGGACATGAAGTCATTATGAAGTGTAAATTTTAAGATAATAAAGATTACGATGGTGTACGGCATAACCTCCAGCTTTCTACTCTGGGAATGGGTCGGAATCTCTTTCAGCAACCACAACTGAACCAAATAAATGTCTGCGACGACCCTGGGCCACCCCTGAGCTGCCCGAAACATCGACTAACCGTCACAGTGGCGCCCGAACAGTTGTAGTGGTTGCAAAGAAAGAACGACACCAGCGGAGTTAGATCTGGAAAAGAGAGTATACGGAAGAAGCGGATGAAGAAGGACAGAAAGTGGAAAAGCGAAGACCAAAGGAAACGGTCAGAGAAGCAGACTGAAGAAAGAGTACGGATCACGGAGAAGAATATGGAGCGAAAGATAAACGTGGAGATCCTAGACCGGATACGAAGCTGGGGAATACGGTACGATGGTACAACCAATCCACTGGAGTTTATTCGGAAGATGGAGAATTGGGCGACGCCATTCGGCATCCATCACGACGAATTGGTGCAGTCAATGCCATTCGTTTTGGAAGACGCCGCGATTGATTGGTGGATCTGCACGCCAATCAAAATAAACAGTTGGGCGGTGCTGACGGGAGAGATGGTGGAGTACTTCTTGCCTAGAAGATACCAGGAGCAACTTAAGGAACAAGTTACTTGGCGTAGACAAGGAAAGTCGGAACCATCGAGGGCATACGCGCTGGAGTTAATGAAGATGATGAGATTCACGGATTACACGGAAAAGGAAAAAGTGGAACGGGTTTATTATAACTCCAGAAGCGAGATAAAGCTAAATATACGGAGAACGGGGTTTAAAACACTCCCCGAGTTCCTAAAGTTAGCAGAAGTAGTCGAGATTATCGAATCAGAAAGTCTCGAACACTCACAGTACAGACTCAGCCCAGAGATCTGCGTGGGATCCGACGGTACGGTGCAGCGTAATATAGCCACCAAAGCCATCGATTACTGTGAAACGGCGGCGAACCAACCGGAGCAGACAGCCCAGGTAGTTCGAGACCCATGGATCGCACTGGAAGGTAGAGATACCGCGGTGTGCATGAGGTCAGCCGTTGGGAAAGACTATATAGAACAACTGGAGGAAGTCAACGTGGAGCATGAAGAAGAGGGCATCACAAGGCAGACATACGAGGTGGATAGGGGGCCGGATCAAGGTAAAGAGGTTGGAGCTGAGTCTGGAGAGCAAGAGCAGATGAAGACAGGAGGGAAGGAGGACACAGATCAAGCAGAGACGGTCGGAGAAGGGGTGTCGATCGAGAGGATTTTCCGGAAAACGATAGAACCGGAACTGGAAGAGGCCAATGGCACAAAGACACCGCGGCAACCACTAGCCGAACAAGCAGCACCCGATAAGAGGGACACGGCGATGAAGACAACGGCAACAGAAACAGGCGAGTGGGAATGGAAGCAGGGTCGAGATCAGGGTAATAATGTAACCTGGAGAAGCGTTTTCGACAGGGGGAAGCAATTACGGTGAGGTATCACACCGTCTCCTAAGCGAGGGGGGAGTGTGACGCGCAGACGCGCACAAATATAGTTATAATAGAGGAATAAGGAATGGAATTGATCTAGATTTGAATTTAAACAAGATCCGCGCGCGCGCCAATCACGGGCAAATGGGCACACTGGACCAAGGGAGCTGGTCACACCCGGATAAGGCAAATCTGGGAGGAGGCAACGGGCACACTAGCCTTGGCCACGGGCTATATAAAGCGGGCGGCTGGCCTCATATCGTCACTCAGCAGCCGCCAGCGATTGTAGGCAGAGCAGCAAAGTCACTTTTGGTAAGCCGGACCAGTAGGTTTGGTAAATATATTGTAGTTAGAAGTAGTTTCTAGTTAGTAGCTTCTGTAGCTCGGGGCAGACCTAGCGGTCCCCGACTTAAGTCTCGCTCGCTCTTGCGGTCGACCTAGCGGTCCCCGAGGCTTCTCTCTCTCTGGCCGACCTAGCGGTCCCAAGTTAGGGTTCTCTCGCTCGCTCTTGCGGTCGACCTAGCGGTCCCCGAGGCTTCTCTCTCTCTCTGGTCGACCTAGCGGTCCCAAGTTAGGGTTCTCACTCGCTCCTGCGGTCGACCTAGCGGTTCCCCAGGGTTCTCTCTCTCTCTGGTCGACCTAGCGGTCCCAAGTTAGGGTTCTCACTCGCTCCTGCGGTCGACCTAGCGGTCCCCGAGGCTTCTCTCTCTCTCTGGTCGACCTAGCGGTCCCAAGTTAGGGTTCTCTCGTTCGCTCTTGCGGTCGACCTAGCGGTCCCCAAGTAACTCTCTCGCTCGTGGATGATCAAGCGGCCCCGAGCATAGTCATTCTTCCCGCGGACATCGACGACCCGGACGGGAAGGACATCCCGGCACCCAATCACGGCGTTCCAGAGCGGCGAGATCCGCCAGGACATGAAGTCATTATGAAGTGTACATTTTAAGATAATAAAGATTACGATGGTGTACGGCATAACCTCCAGCTTTCTACTCTGGGAATGGGTCGGAATCTCTTTCAGCAACCACAACTGAACCAAATAAATGTCTGCGACGACCCTGGGCCACCCCTGAGCTACCCGAAACATCGACTAACCGTCACAACCCATTTTTTAAAATTCGTAAAAAAATTTTTTTTTTTAGTGGAATGTATTCAAAAAACATCCATCTGTCCTGTTACGTACTTGAAATTTTAACAGAGGTCGCCATTTTTAAGTTATCCACTTGTGACGAAGTCACAATTTATAGCTATGTAAATATTTAATTATAAGATAAATATAAGCAAAGTATAATTATAGCTGAGACGCCAGCACTGGCCCGCACCCAAGCCACTCACCCACACACTCAGGAAATTTCCACTCAAGCACACGCACTCAAAGGCGCACACAAAACCACTCACACACGAGAACCCACTCAAGCCCTGACGAGAGAGGGAGCAGCGGCCGATCGCCGGCAGAGGCGTTCGGCACGAAAGAGGGAGCTCGGACGGCGAATGCTGTACCCTTGGGCAGCGGAAAAATACCACGCCACTGCCGAGCGCCGGGTGAGCAGCAGCTTCGCTGCTATCACCAAAGCACAGCCGAGCAACAGCGCATGTGTGGGAAAAAGGGCGCGTGCCAAGCCGCCTTCCCCATTGGCCGGATCGGCTCACGCCATGAGTGCAAAGCCGAAGCCAGAGCGACGGCGCATGCGCTGAAGCACCGAGAGCGGAGGAATAGTGCTGCCGGCACGACCACCTGTAGGAGCGAGCGAGAGAAGAAGAGACGCCGCCTACGCTCAGCGACAAAATTAGGTCAGGGCCAAGCCGTGCAGAACGGAGCTGGGGAATTAGTCTCGAGCTGCGAAACCGAACAGATGCGAAAATACTAAGTCCCGAAAACTCTAAGTCCAGCGGTCCCGCCACCACGCGGTTGAGCACCAAAAAAATATATAAAAAAATAGGTTTTGATCGGCCGGCTTTAACTAGATCGCTCTAGCCACTTAATTAAGCACTTATATTTCTTTAAACGTGGATTAACGCGTCTCTATCGATGGATGGGCGTAACTTTGTTCCGCGAGGGGTTAGGGTCGGCTCTGCTGCCACCAAGAAAAACCACAAGAATAGATTGCACTGCTGCTGTTGCTGCGCTGCTGTCGCGCGTCGAGCTTAGGGCTTGTGAAGCTTGATAGTTGGACATATGCACTGCCTTGAGGATCACCGATGCCTTGGGTTTGGTGGCGCCTCAAGCACGTGTCTCTGCCGATGCGGACCCACAAAATAGGTTAGAGGCCGCCGAATTTTTGAGAGGAAAAATTATAGCACTTGGTGCCAATCCTATAAAAAGGTTTATTAAATTAATTTTTTTACGGCCAACCGCGTGCCGAAAATAAATTATTTACTTTGGCACTTAATCAAGTTTATTTTAGAAAAGGCTCTCCTGAGCACGTCCGTTCTGATCGCTGGTCTGATTGAAAAGAATGGACCAAGCTTCGGACGGATATAGCTCAAGTCGGGCGGAAATTTGGGGCTCGTGAAAGCTCTTTTCATTGCCGAAAAAATAAATTAATTCGATCAAAAATAAAACCATAAACAAACAATGCAGTTTGTTCCTAAAATATATCCAGAATGACTTCCTGCATTTTAAATAAATTTACGAAGACCTGTGACCATCTGAGTCACTTGGAGTAAAGAGTCTGCAATCCAGCAAGTCCATCCAAGTACACTTGCCAAATTCATCTCGACCAAGTCCGAGCGCTATGGGATAAGGTCGAGAAAAAGTACGAATCTCGTTCAAAGCTAATTTCAGTTGGCTTAGAGGGCGCGGCGGACACCTTGCCTACTGTTAAGGCAAAGTACGATTATTCCTATTTCATCTATGAACGGTGTGCCGCCCAGCTCATGGAACAGATCGATACGATCTCTTCCACCCCAGCTTCAGTCCAATCTTCTGCGCCCCAAAATTCCTATCCGTCTGGTTGTCAGCTTCCTCCGTGCGAAACAGAAGTTTTCTCGGGCGATTATATTCGCTGGCCGACATTCCGAGACCTTTTCACAGCGGTCTATATAGACGATCCTGCGTTGACCCCTGTTAAAAAGTTGTTCTATCCAAATGCCAAGACTAGTGGTGAAGCTCATTCCGTAGTTTCCAATTCGCCACTGACCAACGATGGTTTCCGCTCAGCCTGGAAAAACCTATCTGAGCGTTTCGAAAACAGGCGAGCGCTGGTGAGCAGCCAACTGAAGAAATTATTCAACATGCAGTTCATTGCACACGAATCTTCGGCAGCCTTGAAGGAGCTGCAAAATACAATTCAAAATTGCCTCACACCCCTAAATTTGTCCGGTCTTCCAACGGATAATTGGGATTGTATCCTGGTTTATTTGTGTTCCACAAAGCTTCCAAAGCTGACGCTCTCATTATGGGAGCAGTCCTTAACAAATAAAACAGAAATTCCTACGTGGCAAGAACTTGATTCATTCCTGACTGAGCGCCATACAACTCTAGAAACTATAGATTCTATTCAACCTCCTAAGTTGCGCCTGCATCCGTCCGAAACGACACCCTCCGACGTGTCGCCACGAATACTGCAATCCTTCAGTACGAGGATCGTTCCAATATCCGAAAGATGCGATGTATGTTCCAAAGAGAACCATCCAGTGCGTATATGTTCACGCTTCCTCCAACTGACAGAGGATCGTACATCTTATATCCATAAAAAGCAGTTGTGCTTGAATTGCTTTGCAAGCGGTCATCAACTCCGTAGTTGCACAAGCGCCCACAAATGTTTCACGCGTCACGGTCGGCATCACACTCTGTTGCATCCAAGCAACTGCTTCTCTAGTGTACCGATTCCTCCTTATACTGTATCCGATCCGATCCAAAGAATTTCCTCGTTCTCCACACGAGTGACAATTGCTCCTGATTCTTCCAATTACTGGGTTCCGTACAACGAGATGAAATGCAGACGTTCCCGAGGTATTTTATCCTATCCATGCCGAGTCTGCCAAGGGAACCATCCTCTTCGGAAGTGCCACCGTTTTCTTCGGCTTAGCGCGGAGAAACGGCTCCAAGCAGTCATCGAGAAAAAATACAGCTTCAATTGCCTCGCCCATCATCATTCCACTGGATCTTGCCGCAGTGACGACCGATGCCAGTGGTGTGGCCAGGATCACCACACACTTCTCCATGTCCACGAGCGCTCAGCGTGTCCAATGCTTTCCCGAGCAAAGGCCTCCTTTAATATTCCTACAGCGTATCCTCGCTAAGGGGGCCTCGAAGGTCTTCTTCTTCTTCTTGCGTATCCTCGAAAGGGGGGAGAATGTTTACGCCAGAAGGGCGCTTATTTTCCGGAGGCAGTGTGATCCCCTACACTCGCTCTCTCTCTCCCTCTTCCACTGCACTTTCGTGCAGAGAGCTTCTAATCCGCTCTTCCCAAGCTAGTTTTAAGCCTTTTTCAGTTGAGTACTAATTTACGATTCCATAAATAAAGACGCACGTCGCGTAATACCCCGAAAGTTCTTCCGTGTTTTTCTTATCGAGTGCATTTCAGGGTAAAGCCACCCCCTCCGAACACCCATAGTGGGATTATACCGCCCCGTCTCGGTCGCCAGAGCCCCGTTTCTAGGTGTACCGCGGGGGGGGATGGCAGTTGGTCTTCTCCGTGACCTTTACCACCTCGTAGGCCACCGGTGTGCTGGGAGGGAGTTTCGTGTCTGAAACCTGCCTCCTTGCCAAAGGATCTGAGCAGCAGCCCAAAACAGCATACTATTGTAAATTGCTGCCTTTACGCAAGTGTGTGACGTAGCAAGTAGCTTTGGTCAGCCTACTCAACTATGATCACCGGCGCCCCCTGTCGGACGGTGATCATATGTGATTACTCCCTTTTCGAACACTTATTCTGACCTATGCTGACCTGTCGATCAGCTGGCATGATATGCCACTTCGTGCAGGACGCCACCTTGCTAAGAGAAATTACTCAATAGAAGAGAAAGTGGGACAAAGCCCCTATGGGAGAGATTCCCCCCACTTACCCCTGCCGCTGAAGTGGCGGCCAGCGTCTGGATAACTCCGGAGGGCGAAGCGAAGTCCGAGGTTTCCAATCCGCACAGGTATGTACCGCCTGGCGTTCAGTGCACCTTCCCGAACCACTACAATCTCAGGTTTGGCTGTTTTACCGCCTTCCCGGAGGAGCACCCGGGAAACACAACCTCACCGTTTGACGCCTGAGCCGAGACCGCCTGCAGCATTGCTGGTATGATTCCGTCCGGTCCCGGACTTTTGTACTTGTCGAAAGAGTCTACCGCCCATTGGATTCTTTCCATGGTGACGATGTCTTCGACTCTTAGCTGTTGTTTCGCCGATTGGCTTTCCACTGTACTCGTTTCTTCTTTCTGGTTACCTGGGAATTGCGTGTCCAGCAGGATCTCCAGTGTCTCTTCTGCTGTCTTCCTGTACCGTCAGGCCTATTTATAAGAGTGGGGCTAGTATGCCCCTTAGCTAGAATTTTGCTCAACCTAGCCGTGTCTTTGATTCCTTCTAGCGATTCGCAATACCTGCTCCAGGAGCCTTTCTTGGCTGCGTATATCGCTTTCTTGTATTCTGTTTGTATTTCCTTATACGTCTGCCAGTTTTTGGTGCCGTAACTTGTATTGAAGGCTTTTCATGCCTTTTTCCTGAGCTCGCTAAGCTCTTTGTTCCACCACTGCGGGTATGTCTTCATAGAGTGGTGGGCGTTTCACCTCTGTTACATATAGTGACGTCATGACAGATAATATGTTCGAAAAGAGACTCACCCCTTTCATTTGTTTCCTTACTTCCCCATAGTGTGTGCCTGGCGTTGGCATCGCACCCGAGGATGAGCGTCGATGTGGTCTCTTCGGCCCATTGCATCACCTAGATGAACGCTTCAGGTGGTGCTAGCTCGTCATGAGCCATGTGTTCTGAGGCTATGAGTAAGGCTGTCCCGTCCGCTGCTTCAGGCCTGGCCACTGCTAGGTCTGGGTTGCTAAGATTGGGATATTCAAGAGCGTTAATGTTGTTTTTAATGATTATGTCCGCCCTCGGCCTATCTGTCGAGTTTGAGTTTAATGTTGTGTATCCTTTAATGGCCATGCCAGAGATTTGTCCGTTCCTGGTCCATGGCTCTTGTAGTAAGCCGATGTCGATGTCCTCCTCTAGGAGGAGGGCTGCCAGATTCGCTGAAGCGTGCGAGCTAAGCTTCAGGTTGATCTGCACGACTGTCGGCATTTATTGCGGCGTAGTATTGGGGGTGTCGTCGTCGATAACCAAGTCGTCCATCAGCTGCTTGGTATCGTCGACTTCGTCCTCGAGGTTGTCATCCGTCTCGGTTAGGAAGACCTTTATCTTTGCCTTCCGGACCCTGTACCGTACCTCGTAGGCGGTCTTCTACAGCTGTGGAATGCACTGCTTGTTGATGAGGGACAAGAAAAGCTGGCTAGGTCTCATCTCCCGCTCAGCCTTCAGGATGGCCTAGTCTGCCATGTCGACATCTTGGTTTAGAGCCCTCAGAGTCTTGAGCACCCTATCATGGTTCGTGTGCCCCTTTGGCAACCAGATACGAGCTCTGGGCCTTCTCGGGGTATACGTGGCGGGGACGAGCTTTAGGCTAAGCCCCTTAAATGCGCCGCACTCCGCCAGGAAGTCCTTCAAAGGCTCATCGTCGCACCTGATCACCCGGTGCCCTCGAACCATGTCCGAGGAGTCATAGGATGGTGTCAGACCAGCTGGCTCAGCTAATGTTTTGTTTCATACCATCTCAGACAGTATGGTCTTGACCTCATCCCATTTCTCCGACAGCAGGCGCCCATCGTCGTTCAGCTCGTCCACCAGTGCCATGGCCGGGCTGTCTCTTGCCACCTCACTGAATTTTTTCGCCGGCTTGACGAAGGACGTCGCTCTAGAAGGTCCCTTGGCCCTTGCCTTGTCCTTGCCCTTTTCTGAGCGCTCTCACTCACTTCCTGTGAACGACTGCGCTTCGATTGGGGCTGTATAAACGCCTCCGGGATCTCCCTTTCGTATCGCTCGAAATCATCGACCACAGCCTTGAATCGTGCTTTGTCCTGTTGGTCTCTTTGGTCAGCTTTGCCCACCTCATTCTTTGCGATCTATGTCAGAATGAAACGGGCCTTGCTGGCCTGCGCCTTCCCCTGCTGTTGAGTGAACTACTTTGGCTGTTCGTTACCCCCGTTCACATTGGTGTGGCTGGCCTTGGTGGTTGTAATGGTCGGTTATGTCGTTTGGGGAGACATAACTCATCTTCGTCGATTTCGGAGATGGTTTTTTGGGGTTTTTACTCACCCGTGAGGTCCGAAGCGGATTTGTTGTTGTGTTCTATGATCATAAACGCCCGCTTTGCTCAGATGTACAAAATTCTACAAACTTTCCGCTGGTAAAACATCTACCCTAATCGGCTATTATTCGGTTCGGAACACCCAACAAAGAAATATATGATTTTAATGCCTGCACTCAACTATCGGTGTCCAACTTTAAAGTGTGAATCAAATAAATGAATTTTGTTAGAGCATCCTTTATATAATTCTTCCCACTTAGTTTATCCGTTATATCATTTACATTTACTTTTGGGATTGGATGTAACTCGGCTTGTATATTCCCAGATGACCCCTTTACAGTTTTACAAGATATACAACTGTCGACAAACTTTCGAAGGTATTTACTCATTTTCACAAGCCTATAATATTGATAAGTCCTTTTTCCAACCTAAATGCATAATGGACTCATGAACTTGATTGATTACCGACCATCGAAATGCATGCGGCACTACTGACAGACCACGAGTCCTTCCATTCCTCTGTATTTTCTAAGCTCATAAGTCTGGGCAATATCATCTGTGAAATCTTTGGAGTTCAGTTTATTAACAATATCAGAAATTTCAGAATCCGGACGTTGCTCAGCAGCGAGCCAATCATTTGAGATTTCTGCTAAGTTTACACGTTTTACTTGGATTTTATTCTTTTGAACTGGTGTTGCATCAGGCACGTGATTCCTGATTCCATTCGCCATGCGCTTTCCTTCCCTATATTCTATTTTGAAATCATAAGATTGCAAGTATGCCTACAAGCGATACACCCTAAGTGTTAGTTCAATTTTTGTTAGCGATGCTTTTAGCGAATTGCAATTCGTAAATACAACAACCTCTCGTCCGAGCAAATAATGCCGAAAATGTTTAACTGATTCAACAACAGCCAATGTTTCCAATTCATACGAGTGGTATTTGGACTCAGCAGGGCAGGCGGTTTTACTATAATACTCCACCACATAAGGATCCCCCTTGATCCGATGAATTAGCATTGCCCACATATTCACAAGAGCTCGCATCAGTATGCAATTCTATCGGATATTATGGGTCAAAATAACCCAGTAAGTACTGGCTCACTTTTCAGAATGGTGATAACATTCTTCCTAATCTCCTCCAATTCATCAGTCCAGTTAAAAGTGATTTTGCTCGAAGTTAGTGTATATATTGGTTTCAGGATCTGAGAGAATAGAGGAACACATTTTCGAAAATAAGGCGCCAATCCAACAAATTAGCAAGTATTTTCCGAGAATTGGGCCTTATTTCTTCAGCTCGCACCTTATAACCCAGATATTGTACCCTAGTCTTAAGAAACCCAAATTTGGTAACGTTAAATGAGAATCCGGCTGCAGTCAAAACATCTAACACAATTTTTAATCTTTCGAAACCCAACTCTATAGTAGACGACACATGATCATGATATCATTCATATAGACTATTACGTAAGAATGAGCGAGATCTCCCAACGCGTTCATAACCGATCGTTGAAAAACGAACGGAGCGTTCTTAAGGCCAAACGGCATTGTCAAGTATTCGTAAGGTCCGTTTGGTGTTAAAAACGCTGTATATTCGGTAGAATCCGGATGTATTGGAATCTGATGATAACCACTAGCCATATCCAAACACGTAAAGTATTTTGCCCCAATGCTATTTGCTCATTGATTAATGGAAAAGGAAACCTGTCAGCAACCGTATTGTTATTAAGTTCACGATAATCAATGCAAAGGCGATCTGATCCATTTTTTTTTTTACTAAAAGTATTGGACTTGCACAGGGAGAACAACTAGGTCGAATAATAATGTTACACCTCAAAAATTTGGTAATTATTATTTTGAAGCAATTTAATTAACTGGTCTTTGTCCTTACCGACTAATTCGGTATCAATATTATTTGAGAAGGATAATTGCTTAGTAACCTCACACAAACGTACAGGCTTCGACTTCATAAGCTTAATTTCATTACGCTTAAACAAAATTTCATATCCTTCACCAAGTATTTCTCTACCTATTATAATGTCATTTACAAAAGAATCGTCTGGTATGAAACAATATTTCTAAAGTATTTTCATTATTTTTACATTTCCATAGTTTCTGATGTCTACAAGGAATTCCAGCATTTCCAATACCTCCGATAATGACGACATTATAAATTGTTTTACCAAAAAATTTATCAGCAACACTGTTTCGAATGAGCGAGCATTCCTTTTGGTTCGGACACAGAGCATTGATTTATTTTCTTCTCGAATGTTCCCAAGTAATGCCAGTATAGCAGATTTGGGTCAGCCATGACGAAGCACTTCCCGCATGCAGTTACTTAGCAACATAATTAAGTTACTTCCTTCAATCGTTTGTTCTTCCATAATGGTATTTGCAGTTGCGCACCATTGCGCTGCATCTGCGCCAGCCACATCCGGATTAAATTTCGGAGGCACCACTTGATTTTGCTGATGCACTGAAGACTGCATGACTTTGCACATCTCCAAAAAATTTGGTCAGCAGAAAGTGCAGGAGTTGGCACAGATCCAACTCCTGATGTCGGATTAACGTTGTCATTTTCGTTATTGTTCACTATTTTCTTGATTTTAACTTTTTTACCTCTATGATTGTAGATGGCGAATATTCATGTTTGCACTGCTTAGCCGTTCGTCTCCGACTCCCTGTTCGTAAGTCTATTTGACAGGCATTTGGCTTTTCCTTTCACGCAGTGTGCACGAGTACACGCACGACAATCGTAAATTCTATAACTGTAACTTTTACCCCATAGGCAACTCTACCTATAAACCTATTAACGATTGTGCGAGTATTTCAAATAAATCATTTAATCTTCGACACACACATACGCAGACAAGACATTCGAATCACCCATTCACTTTACTCGGACTTCATTCGTTTCAGAATGTGCCGTTTGAATTGAATGAATTGAAGTCGGTAACGCGCGCTTACAAATGCACGATCATTGCCGAACGCGCCGAATAAACTTGTTAATTTTAACACGATTGTCTCATTTAGTGGATTGAATGGTGTTATGCAGCCCTCTAATATGCATAACGTCGTCGTTTTCTTTAATGTCCATGGCTTTCTCGATTTTGCTACTGTTAGTAAACAGCCGTTCATCTTAGACTCCTTTCACTTCCTCGCACTACAATAGTAAATTCTAGAACTGTAGCTTTTACCCCAAAGGCAACTCTACCTATTAACGACAATGCGCGTATTACGCGGTATTATGCGATTATGCGGGTATTTCAAATAACTCATTTAATCTCCGATATATTCAGTTTTAACCCCAGGATACAACTTTTTACACGCCTTTACCCTTACAGTTTGCAATTGGATAGATATATATTTAAACTTTGAATACTTTTGATAAAATTCAAAAAAAAATATTATTTTATCAAATTTGTTTGTGTAAATAAACATTTTTTGTGATTGTAAAATAATATAAACAAGAAAGAAAGCTAACTTCGGCAAGCCGAAGTTTAAATACCCTTGCAGTAAGTATTTAAAATTTTGTATATTTAAGGATTGCGGTTCTTTTCGCTTTTGCGTGATAGATTCTATAAATGTTGAGCGAAACATGATGACAGTGAAAAATATTGCACAACAATAAAATGTTGCTAGCAACAAAGCTTTCAAAATAAATTAATTGTCCCAATGTGCGGGAGAGCGGCGATCAGCTGATCGCTCGCTCGTTTCTGGGCAGTGCATACGATGGGGAGAAGGAGAACGGAGAAGACGCAAAAAGTCAGTACGAATTTGCACACGAACGTGCGCCGCCGGTCTAGCAATCTATTTGTAACATATATACGCACACACGCCTGTACATAACCTTAGTTTAAAGTAAATCCCGGAATAATTATAACGATTAGATTTTAAGCCAACTGTGTTATTTACTCTTGCCGGGGAACCCTTCTTAAATTGACCTCTTTGTTACAATATACAAGGGGACTAAACTAAACATGGGTCGGGAATGACTCCTTCGCTGGCTATTTTGCACAGAACCCGACACACAGATATGAGAAATTCAATTAAACAGTTTTAATATCGTTTATATGGTTTTGCTTGTTTTAAAACCAGAAGATTCGATTATTGTTCAAATTCTTCAAGTCTTTAATAATGGCTTCCATGGGACATTTACTTTTGGGATTGGATGTAACTCGGCTTGTATCTTCCCAGATGACCCCTTTACAGTTTTACAAGTTACACAACTGTCGACAAACTTTCGAACGTATTTATTCATTTTGGCAAACCAATAATATTGATAAGTCTTATCAAGAGTCTTTTTCCAACCTAAATGCAAACCGGACTCATAAACTTGATTGATTACCGACCATCGAAATGCATGCGGCACTACTGGCAGACAACGAGTCCTTCCATTCCTCTGTATTTTACGAAACAAGACCCCTTTTCGAAGCTCATAAGTCTGGGCAATATCATCTGTGATATCTGTTGTTTTCAGTTTATTAACAATATCAGAAATTTCAGAATCCGGACGTTGCTCAGCTGCGAGCCAATCATTTGAGATTTCTGCTAAGTTTACACGTTTCTTTATGATAATGGCTTCCACAATAATTCGAAAAGATCGACGAAAAACTATATTCCGGTATTTCAATTGCTGTTCGATAAAAAAGTAACACGTTTTTTAAATTTGGAGAAATAATTATTGGTTTAAAAAAATCGTGTGTTAAAAAAATTGTAAATTTCCCATATATATAACTCAAATTGAACACACTCAAACAACATTTAGGTGTACATATTCCGAAATATTCGGCGCATTAAAATGCTAATGAAAAGTATATTCAGATTCTTGGCTATAAGTACTTATACTTCATTACAACACTTAACAGTAATAAATGGATCAACTACTTACTGCTCTCTGAAGATGCTGATCTAATGGGTTCCATATGGGATGTCCAAAATCGCATCATACCCTCGTGGCTAGCTGTTACCCACATTCCTGAAGCTTCTGGAGAATCCTCTCCTCCAAAAGAAAAATTTACAGTCTCAGTGACCTCTTCAATCGGCACCTGATCAGATTTAGCTTTAAGTAACGCCAGGCAACAAATAGCTGACCTATGTTCTGATTTCCTGACCATAGGTGGAACTGATATGGGAAGAATTAAAGACTCTTTCTGGCTACTAGGATCTTCCTCTTGAAAGCCGAATATAAGATAAGAGACAAATTCGTTCCAATCTACCCTAAAATCTCGATTTTGATTGATCTTTAAAAAAAGTCGGGTATACATGGAATCATGAAACATGATATCTAAGTCTTCCAGCATAGTTCGAAGTTCATCGATGCCCACCTGTCTTCCTGGAGCTTTAAGAAAAGCATCGTGAAGTCTTCCAAGATGCTCCTTGGATATACATTTGTGCAAACGTTCTGATTGCTCCTCCGCTAAATGAGTTTGCGTCGACGATATAGTTTGATACTCAACAGCGCTCTTACTATTAACACTTGCATTAAAGACAACCGACATATTACTTTTTAAATAAAATAAACTACGAAGCAAGAAGAGAAGCAAGTGGAAGTATTGGAAATATCTTTGAATGATTATTTTTAACAAGCTTGCTAAGATTACTTTAAGACCTCACAATTTTGAGTGCCCTGCAGGGTATTTTAGTTTGAACGGCACGGGTCGGAAAATTTGTAGGAAAAAAATGATAACTTAACAGTGTTTATGTTAGGAGGCCCGCAGTGACGCCCCCTTCCCACCGAGATTCGGAAAGCTCGGGCGCTCTATTGCTCCCGTATTCCTGATCTCTGTGTATTGTACGTCGAGCGTGCCGACGCTCGCCCGCTCTCCGATCCGATGCAATTTTCGGGCGCCTCGCGGCGCTATTCCGCCACTGCTCGGCACCTTTCTTGTCTGCGCTCGCCCGATCTGAGCTCCCCTGAAGCCCTTCGGCCACTCCGCTGAACCTCACCGCCGCTCCCTGGCCAAGGGAATCCGCTCTTGCCAATCTGATACTCCAGCGCTAACCTCCTCGTGTGCTCTCGCGCCAGATTAGGTCAAATCCGAGCTCCGCTGCCGATCTACAACATTAAATTTCGTTCACACTGCTGCAAGATTAATTTTTTCCGCTGTCAACTCCAAGGCCGCGAGTTTTCCCGAAATTTATAATTTTTCTCATCGATCAACAAATTCTTTCATTCGTCTCCGCTCTGTGTTTATTCCTCGCCGTTCTCTATTCCCCGTATACTGAAACTTGCAAACGGTCGCGGCATATGTCCATCCGTACACATACGCGTGCTAACTTGTGCACATATTTTATGAAATTTTAACTCCGCGAAAAATTTCCAAGTGAACTGTTAAATTGTGTCGTATGAAAAACGGCATATTTAACATCGGTAAACCGGTAGGCACTGTTTTCGGAAGTTTCCCTGTTCTCTGAACAGTCCGCAACTGTCGCCATATTTTTTAATCTTGTGTGCCACTTTTTCTCCACATAATTATAAACGTGAAGTCAAGACTCTTTAAGAAATTCAGAAGAACCGGGCTGCAAGATTTTCTGACTTATAATTCTGAATGTTAAAAAATCACCTTAATCGAAAGAATTAGAAATGGATTTTAAGCTAATCCTAAGCAATTTTACGCGTTTGTTGATTTCAAACGTAAATCTGAAAGTTTCCCATCATGTCTTTATTTCAATGACGAATGCGCTTCAAATGAGCCTGATATCGTGAATCTATTCGAAAAATTTTTTCAAACTACATATTCGTCTATTAGTCTTGACTCAACCTTATCGTATCCATATACTCTTCCGAACTCCAATTTAATTTTTTTGCCCACATTCAATGAAGACGATCTTCTTGAGAATCTAAAAACACTTAAGCCTTCCATTTCTTCTGGTTCAGATCTTGTACCTGGTTGTGTTTTTAGAAATTGTGCCAGTGCGTTGTAGTCCATTGTCTAAATTATTTACCTTTATTTACCTATTTATCCTTTCAGTGGGCTTTTTTTCCGAAAGCTGGAAGGAATGATTTATAATTCCTCTTCACAAAAAGAGTAGTAAATCCAATGTCGAAAACTACAGAGGGATTGCAAAACTTAGTGCGATTTCTAATCTTTACTGACTTCAGCCAAGCTTTTGATACTTAGAACTATCAGTTGCTGCTGAAAAACTTTTTCTCTTGGGTTTCCCTTTTTTGTTGACCAATTGGATCGCCTCATACTTATCGGATCGAACTCAAAGAGTAGCTTTATTTTCTAACAGTATCCGCTTAGGGCATCAACTTGGGCCACTTCTGTTTGTCATTTTTATTAATGACTTGCCTAATGTGGTTCTTAATTCCCATGTGATTATGTACGCTGATAGCGTAAAACTATGTTTGCCACTGACAAATTCTGACTCTTATATGCTTTCGCAAACTGACATAAATAACATGCAGTCCTGGTGCATTGACAATTTGCTTTTTCTCAACAACTCTAAATGTAAATTGTTTTCTTTTTTTGGATGTTTGTCTGCTAATTATTCCAAAGGGACAAGTGAGATGGAACGCATTCATTCTGTACAGATTTTAGAATTCTTTTCACCCAAAACTTAAACTTTACCGAACACATTAGCTTAATTGTTGGTAAAGCATTGGGGTTTTTGCCTTTGTCAAGCATTGTGTAACGCTGATCGCGCACATTAATGTATAAAATAAATAAAAAGGAATAAATAAAAGGAATGAGAAGGGAAAATGAGAGAAGAGGAGAAAATGAATAAAGAAATGAGAAAGAACAACCCAAAGTAATCCAAATTTAAATAATTTGCGCGCGCGCGCCAATCACGGGAAAATGGGCACACTGGACCAAGGGAGCTGGTCACACCCGGATCAGGCAAATCCGGGAGGCGCCAACGGGCACACTAGCCTGGGCCACGGGCTATATAAAGCGGGCGGCTGGCCTCATATCGTCACTCAGCAGCGGGCAGCGATTGTAGGCACAGCAGCAAAGTCACTTTTTGGTAAGCCGGACCAGTAGGTTTGGTAATACATCTGTAGTTAGTTAACCGTATTAGTTACTTATTTCCCGTTTTCCCCTCTCCCCCCTTAAACGGCTCGGAACACCGATCCGCGCTCTCTCTCTGGTCGACCTAGCGGTCCCAAGTTAGGGTTCTCTCGCTCGCTCTTGCGGCCGACCTAGCGGTTCCCCAAGTGCGCTCTCGCTCGGCCGACCTAGCGGTCCCGGGACCCCGTTCTTCTCTCTATTTCCAGCACCCAGGCCGCGCGCGCCGACGGACCACGGCCGCCGACACGCCCAACGCCAGCCGACGGAGCAACGGCCATCCGGACGACGGCCACCCAAACCCGCCGGACGAACCCGCTCATCCCGGAGACCGTTCCCGAGCCGAATCGACGATCCAGAATAAAAGCGTAAAAAGGAATAGAGTGTAAGAGTGCACGTTAAGTGTGACCCGGTGATCATTTTACAAATAAAACCAAGCAATACCTAACACGCCTCTGCTTAGATTTGTTCTTATTCGTAAAGAGCTTGCATACATTTTTGGATCTTAACAATAATTCACATATTCGTGGTTGTATTACATTACATATCATCTTTTGCAATCAAAAAGTTCATAAATCATTTCATTATTCTTCAATTCTTTTGTTTGACAATTCATGTTAATAACAACCATTCTAAGTTAACATTTTATTCAATCTTCTCAATTTACTTAATTTAGTTTTACATTTTATTCAATCTTCTCAATTTACTTAATTTAGTTTTACTGGTCTTACAATCTTTCCCTCCACACGAGGTCTTAACTGTCTATCATTTGATTATAACTCAGAAGATATTTCTATGTTTTCATTTCCGGTCTCACTTGAACGATCACCCTCGATCTGGTTATCCTGTTTTTCTGTTACTATTTCTGAGCAATCTTGATCTCTCATTTGATTTAAATGTCTTTTAATCTCGCGATTGTTATGTGATAAGATACAACAATAAGATCGAGGTCCTAACTGCTGACTAACGGTTGCTTTCATCCAACTTGCCTTGTTAGGATCCTTGTAATCTCTTACCATTACACTTTGGCCTTTTCTAAATTCAACGCTACGATTGCCTTTGTAAGTCCTAGTGCTATCTTCTTGTTTTTGAGATATCTTTTCCATTACGGTAGGAGGTTTCAATAATGAGAATCTGCTTTTTAACGCTCTACCTAAAAATAATTTTGCTGGTGATTCTCCCGTTGTGCAATGAGTTGTATTTCTATAATCAAAAAGAAATCTATTTAAAATTATGTCAAAATCAGAACGATAGTTTTCTTTCAAGTTCGCATATACTGATTTCTTTATAGTTTTGACAAAACTTTCAGCTTGACCATTTGTCGCTGGATGACCAGGAGCTGTCAAGATATTCGGTGTCCATATTAGGCCACCAGAAGTATGAACGAGCTAATGCTTTGGTCTTTACCACTCCTAGATGTAATTTGTGTAGCTCTTCTAAAACTTCTTTTCTAAATTTTGTCGGAACTATGACTCTATGTCCCCATAAGACACAATTATATTCAACTGAAAGCTCATTTGCTTTATTTATGAAATTTGTATATTCATTTTTGCTTATATTGTGCACAGATTCAATTTTTACAGCCTCGCATACTTTTGAAAGGATTGGATCACGTCTTGTTTCTCGCGCAATGCTCTTAAAATTCAATTTAAACTTACTGTTGGATTGAATGAAATTTATGTAACTGAATTCTTCACCTTCCTCACCTATGTTCAATTGAGGCATTCTAGATAGGCCATCAGCCTCATTAACTATGCCTTTAATGTGTTCAACTGTGTACTTAAATCCTGATAAAATTACGGCCCATCTTTGCAAACGCGCTGATGCCATAATTGGTAATCCTTTCTTTTCTCCAAATATGCCCAAAAGCGGTTTGTGATCAGTTCTTAAGATGAATTCATCCCCCTCAGAGATACTGTTTTAATTTCATTACACTATATATTATTGCTAGAGCTTCCTTATCAAGCGTACTGTAATTCATTTCGCTTTTCGATAAGGCTTTGGAAACAAATGCGATTGGTTTCAGACCATCTTTAAGTCTATGAGATAAAATTCCAGATATAGCATGACTGCTTGCATCAATCGTTAAAACTATTGGTAAATTCGCATTATAATGTACCAGTACTTGGTCGGATGTAATTTCCCTTTTTATTTTTTTGTAAGCTTCTTTGCATTGTAACGTCCAAATAAATTTTGAATCTTTTTGTAACAGTTTGTATAATGGACTCATTGTCTGTGCAAAGTTGTTAATAAACTTAGAATAATAATTAACCATCCCAATGAAAGCTCGTAACTCAGAAACGTTTTTTGGTATGGGTGCATGTAACACGGTAGAAATTCTATCTTCATTTTTGCTAAGCCCATTTTTATCTATTGAGAAACCCAAATATTGAATTTTCGATTGAAAGAATCTACACTTATTAAGGTTTAACGTAAGACCTGACGTCTTTAGTTTATTTAGAACTAATTTCAAATTAAGGATGTGCTCTTGAAGATTGCTTCCTGTGACGGTTATATCATCTTGATATATTACTACTCCCTTAATTCCCTGAAATAAATATTCCATGGTCTTTTGAAATATTGCTGCTGCTGACTTTATTCCAAATGGTAATCTTTTTACTTTTAATAGCCCTATATGTGTGCTCCTTGTGCACAATAACTGAGATTTTTCGTCTAGATGCAATTGATTGTAGGCGTTACTCAAATCAAGTTTGGTGTATAATATGCCTCCTTGTAGGTATGCAAATATGTCGTCAATCCTAGGCAAGGGATATCGTACATCTATTAGAGACTTGTTTACTGAAACCTTGTAGTCTCCACAAATTCGTATGTCACCATCAGGCTTCAAAATTTGAACCAGTGGTGTTCCCCAATCGGAACTGTCAACATGTTCTAAGACCCCTAACTCTATCAAAGAACGTAGCTTTTTCTCAACTTTGTCTTTCCAAGCAAGTGGTAACTGTCTAGGCTTAAAATACATCGGCTTGGTATCCTTTTCAGTGAATAAAGTGATGCACTTTCTATTGAAAGAACCTAGTTCTGATTTAAATACATTTGCGAATTCACTTTTTATCTCTTCTATAAGAATAGCATGCTGATTAGTTTCGTTAATATTATTAACCTGCACTAATTCAAAATTAAAGGCTCTTAAAAATGTTCTACCAAGTAAAGCTGGATTTGATGTGTTCGCAACCACTATGACCATTTCCTGGCTTGTGCCTCGATATGTTACTGTTGCATCGTACTCACCAACAATTTTACTTGATTGGTCATTGTAATCAATATAGGAAATGTTACATTTTCTCAACGGCTTCTTTTGCGTTGCATTTTCATATTGTGTCATCGGTATTATCGTACAGGCTGCTCCCGTATCGCAAGCGATGTTCAGGTGAGACCCATCAATGACCACAGGTAAATAATAACCTTCGTTGCCGTGCGTGATGCCACACTAAGTACAGAATAATTAAATTTGTTAATAGTTGAATCAAATATTGAACTATCATCTTGCCGGTTTGATACATAATTTACCCTATTCGATTTGCAAATGTTGGCTAAATGACCCTTTTTTCCACAGTTGTGGCAGTTTGAGTTCTTATATTTGCATTCGTCACTTCTGTGATTTCGCCAACCACAATGTATACATATTTTCTGCTGCTTTTCTCTGCTATTTCCTCCAAAGGTAGCTTCACTTTTTCCTCTGTTCTTCATGTTCGCCGCATGTTGACTTCCAGTGCCCTTGAAATCGCCTTCACTGCTCTTTGCGTTTTGCCTTCGTCGTTGTCCGTTAGTTCGGTTTATCCAATTGACATTCTCCTCTGTCCTCTTTGCAAACATTTTCGTCTCAATGATCAACGCCTTCTTCAATGCATCAGAAAGGGATAGTCGTTGATCTTCTTCACATATACGTTCAAATATTGCGCTGGGTAGGCTTATGATAAATTGATTTAATACAAATGCCTCCAAGTTGGAACCAAATTTGCAATTGCAAGCCAACTGTTTGACTCGAGCGTACCATTCCGCTACAGTTTCATCCTCTCTTTTGCTTGATTCATGAAACTTTTTCCGTTCTCGAAATACGAGTGTAGGTGGTGTGTAATGCACATTGAGTATTTCACACAATTCCTTGTAAGTTTTGGACACGGGTGATTCTGGACTGCATAGACTGTGTAGTACACTGTATGGACCCGTTCCGATCGACTTTAATAAAGTTGATTTCTTTTTGTTATCTTCCGTTATGTCTAGCTCACACAAATGTATTTCGAATTTCTCTTTCCATATTTCGAATGTCTCGCCATTTGGAGAAAAGTCAGTTATGTTAGATATATGATAAAACTTTGTTGCTTCTTGTTGCTGTGTTGACATTATTGGTAAGTTTTAGTTAACTTTCGATGCGGAAAAATTTTTTTTTCTTTTGCCTCGTCGCCAATTATGTTGTGTATTGCAGAACGTTTATTTCCAGAATAAAAGCGTAAAAAGGAATAGCGTTTGCAAAAAGAACGGACCACACGGAGGCAGTAAAGCAGCAACTCGCACAGTTGGCAACTAAATACAGAAGGGACAGGAGTCCGGCAGCGAATACGGCACCAGAAATCCGAGTGACACAGACGGAGGAGATAATCGCCAAGATGGAAGGAGAAAAGGAAAAAAAGGCGGACAAAAAGTGGAAACGGAGATCGTAGACAGAGTCCGCGGCTGGGGCATCCGTTACCAAGGAACGACCAACCCATTGGAATTCCTGAGCAAAATGGAGCAATGGGCGGCCGGGTATGGAATACAGGAGGACCAGCTGGTACAGGCGATGCCCTTTATTCTAGAGGGAGCAGCCATCGACTGGTGGAACATAAAGCCGTCCAAGATTAGCACGTGGACAGAGCTAACGGCGGAGATGCTCGAGTATTTCTTACCACCGAGGTACGACGAACAACTGGAGATCCAGATATCACAGTTGAGACAGCGGGAAACCGAGCCCGTAAGGGAGTACGCAATGGGATTGCGGAAGCTGATGCGGTTTACGAGATTGTCGGAACCGGAGAAACTCGACCGAGTATACATAAATTGTAGAAGCAAGATTAAATTGTATACACGAAGATCCGGGTTCACATCCCTGACAGAGTTCCTGAAACTAGCGGAAGAAGAGGAAGAGATAGAGGCGATGGAGAATCACGCAGGAACCAGCCAGCCGGCACAGCAGCAACTCAGAGCGGAAATCTGCATGCGTTGCGGAGGCACCGGACACGCGGCGCGAGCATGTAATAACCCGCCAAGATTGTTCTGCTGGGTGTGTGGACGAAACGGGAAAAGGACGACAAGCCGATAAAGCAACGGTATTATCCACGAAACCCGAAGCAACAGGCAGTCATTAACGAACATGTGAACGAGTTACTAACCTTAGGATTAATAGAACCTTCGCGTAGTCCATACAGCGCACCAGTGGTGCTGGTAAAAAAGAAGACCAATGAATGGAGGATGAATGGAGACTATCGACTACTGAATGACAAAACTGAGAAAGATACTTATCCGGTACCTAGGATGAATTTCATTCTACACTTCATTCATGACTACAGCACCGGCAACGTTCCAGCGGGCCTTGGACACGATAATAGGACCGGAAATGGAACCGTTTGCCTTTGCATATCTGGATGATATCGTAGTCATCGGGCGAAGTAGGCAGGAGCATTTCGAGAAGCTCAAGGAAGTGTTTAGACGGCTACAAGGGGCGAACTTGCGGATAAACCCGGACAAGTGCCACTTCTTTCAGAAGGAACTGAAATGCCTAGGGCACGTGGTAAGCGTCGAGGGAATCCGAACGGACCCCGGGAAGGTGGCGGCGATCCAGGACTTCCCGACACCACGAACCACAAAAGAAGTCCACAGTTTCTTGGGAATGGCGTCATGGTATAGACGATTCATACCGAACTTCACTGAGAAGGCAGGAGCCCTGCAAGGCCTGCTCAGGAAGGGGCAGCGATTTGAGTGGAAGGATGAGCATCAGCTATCATTCGATCGACTCAAAAGCAGCTTGACGGAGGCCCCTGTATTGTCATGTCCGGACTTTACGCGGCAGTTCAAGCTGCAGACAGACGCCAGCGACCTAGGAATAGGAGCAGTGCTAACGCAGGACGGAGAAGATGGAGAACACGTAATCTCATTCGCCAGTCGTAAGTTAAGCGCGGTAGAGCAGAAATACAGCGCGACCGAGAAGGAGTGCCTAGCCATATATTGGGGAATAAATAAGTACAAAATGTATCTAGAAGGATACCATTTTGTGGTGGTGACCGATCACATGGCGTTGAAATGACTCAACTCGATCGAGAGTCCGTCCGGAAGGGTCGCGAGATGGGCGTTAGGATTGCAGCCGTTCCAGTTCGACGTGCAGTACCGGAAAGGCAAGTTAAACGCAGTGGTAGATGCCCTTTCGAGAGCGCCGCAAGAGTTGAAACGAAGAGAAGTGGAAAATGGGACGGGCGAAAAAGAGTACCGGATAGAAGGAGACAGAGTATACAAACTGAGCGGGAACCGGAAGGATCCACAACCTTGGAAACTGTGTATTACGAAAGAGGAGATCCCACGGATACTCCTGGAGAATCACAGCACAGCAGAAACGGGGCACTTGGGCACGTTTAAAACGCTGGCAAGGGTAAGACACCGCTGATCGCGCACATTAATGTATAAAATAAATAAAAAGGAATAAATAAAAGGAATGAGAAGGGAAAATGAGAGAAGAGGAAAAAATGAATAAAGAAATGAGAAAGGAGAACAACCCAAAGTAATCCAAATTTAAATAATTTGCGCTCGCGCGCCAATCACGGGCAAATGGGCACACTGGACCAAGGGAGCTGGTCACACCCGGATCAGGCAAATCCGGGAGGCGCCAACGGGCACACTAGCCTGGGCCACGGGCTATATAAAGCGGGCGGCTGGCCTCATATCGTCACTCAGCAGCGGCCAGCGATTGTAGGCACAGCAGCAAAGTCACTTTTTGGTAAGCCGGACCAGTAGGTTATGTAATACATCTGTAGTTAGTTAACCGTAGTAGTTACTTATTTCCCGTTTTCCCCTCTCCCCCCTTAAACGGCTCGGAACACCGATCCGCGCTCTCTCTCTGGTCGACCAAGCGGTCCCAAGTTAGGGTTCTCTCGCTCGCTCTTGCGGCCGACCTAGCGGTTCCCCAAGTGCGCTCTCTCTTTCTCTGGTCGACCTAGCGGTCCCAAGTTAGGGTTCTCTCGCTCGCTCTTCCGGCCGACCTAGCGGTTCCCCAAGTGCGCTCTCTCTCTCTGGTCGACCTAGCGGTCCCAAGTTAGGGTTCTCTCGCTCGCTCTTGCGGCCGACCTAGCGGTTCCCCAAGTGCGCTCTCTCTCTTGGGCCGACCTAGCGGTCCCAAGTTAAAGTTCTCTCGCTCGCTCTTGCGGCCGATCTAGCGGTTCCCCAAGTGCGCTCTCTCTCTCTCTCTAGTCGACCTAGCGGTCCCAAGTTAGGGTTCTCACTCGCTCTTGCGGTCGAGCTAGCGGTTCCCCAAGGTTCTCTCTCTCTCTGGTCGACCTAGCGGTCCCAAGTTAGGGTTCTCACTCGCTCCTGCGGCCGACCTAGCGGTTCCCCAGGGTTCTCTCTCTCTCTCTGGTCGACCTAGCGGTCCCAAGTTAGGGTTCTCAATCGCTCCTGTGGCCGACCTAGCGGTTCCCCAGGGTTCCCTCTCGCTCTTGCGGTCGACCTAGCGGTCCCCAGGTGTTTCCCAAGCGTGCTCTTGCGGCCGACCTAGCGGTTCCCCAAGTGCGCTCTCGCTCGGCCGACCTAGCGGTTCCCCAAGTGCGCTCTCGCTCGGCCGACCTAGCGGTCCCGGGACCCCGTTCTTCTCTCTCTTTCCAGCACCCAGGCCGCGCGCGCCGACGGACCACGGCCGCCGACACGCCCAACGCCAGCCGACGGAGCAACGGCCATCCGGACGAAGGCCACCCAAACCCGCCGGACGAACCCGCTCATCCCGGAGACCGTTCCCGAGCCGAATCGACGATCCTGGGCCGCTGTCCACTTGCTATCCTGTACAATTTCCGTCAATATATAAGACTAATATCCAATTACTAAGTAATTCCTACCGACTTCTACTCTGGGACCGGGTGACCTTCTGTTTCAGCAACCACCTCCGACCCAAATAAATATCTGCGACGATCCTGGGCCGCCCCCTGAGCTACCCAAACACCGACTGACCGTCACAATTGGTCTAAGAAGTTCGACGATGCTTACATTACAAATCTCCTTTATCGTTTATCCTATTCTCGAATACTGTTCTTGTGTATGGTCCCCTCAATATGTGAGGTATTGAATCGGTTCAGAACCAATTCCTTTTGTTTGCTCAACGGGGGTTTGTAGCGGCGCCTGTAGCGACTACAAAACTCAAAGTTATTGTTTTGAGTTGTGTAAATACCAAGCTCAGCATAAATCTAGATTTGGTATATACCAGATTAGATCGTTTTAATTTTCGTCTAGTATTTTGTCTAGGCTTGTACTGGTATCGATATTTGATATTGGAAACATAGATGATGGCGTTGCCAGATCGACCTGTGTGACCATAGCTATAAGATATCGATGGTAAGCTTGCTGTATCGATAGCGTTGACAACTGACACGTATGACCGGTTGCCATCGCTGATCAAGTTTTGCTTCCGGCAAAGAGTCTGTTTCACAGCCGATACAGTCGTGCTAAAAGGAAAGTGTGTTAAAAGTTATAAAAGTGTGAAATATTGATTCACGTGGATACCAAGTGCCACAATAGATTTTTATCGGTGAGTGTTTGCGTATGCAGTTTCGGATTTGATTTAACCTCAAACATCCTGCAGATCGCAAGACTTGTGTTTAGGCCGGCTCTGCCGTAAACCAGACGGGACCAATCGTCGCCGTTGCTGGTGCAGAGGTTGCACAGCAATAATTAATCCTCATTATTGGAGAATCCCAATAGGAAACTTCCAGATTTTGGATTTTTGGGGCACAGGTATGCCAGAGTTGCTGACGATGCGACAGATTGTGCCCCACGAATAGACTCCTAAGCAGTTAAGGAGGCTCTTTAACAGAGGAGTTCGAAGTATAACCTAAAACATCGGCTGAACTTCTAGAGCGTCCAGAGGAGCACCCCTCAGGGTGAACTCCTAGGAGGGGCTCTCCAGCCCGTAAGGGCATCCGATCTCGCCCCTCTGATGCTCCCGCGCCCCGAGTTCGGGATAAATCCGAACGCAGTCGGCCGCTGTCGATCTCTCGCTTTAGCGGAGTAAAGCGGGCGGGGACACGGGGACAAGAAAGGTGATCATAGGTTGGGCGGGCTAAATGTGACCACAAGACCATCAGTGGCTTCGCTTTCTCTGACTTTCTCTCAGCCTTTCCTACTCTTTAGCTTCCTTCTCGAATTTATTTATTCTCTTTCTCCCGGTTCGTTTAATTTATTCTCTCTTGTCGCTAGATCGTTATATTCTTGTCTTTATATAATTAATGTGTAGTTAGTGATAGGAACTGTGTAGGCAAGACCACCACCCCCAAAGCCGACGAGCGAGAGCCGGATTCTAAGACGAGCACCGCAACCACAGATTCCTCCGGAGCCAAAACACTTCTCCAACCGTTATACGCTACAGTTATAATTCATTATTAATTATTATAAAGAAAAGTGGCGCCCCAACGTGGATGGGCTTAGTGAGTACAGTATCAACTCATTAAGACTCACCGATACATAAATTCAAATTCTTTCTTTACTTTCAAAATTTCTACTTTAATTTTCTTCACAAAAATTTTTTTTGTTAAATTTTAATTGTTCGGAAAACAATGAATGAGAACTTTGGTTTTCTTCTTGGCCACAATTAAGTTCATCAATATAGATTTTTCCTAAATTGAGAAATGGTAAAGTAAAATTATGTGGAGGAACACAGTAAGCGTTCAACTTCGGTTGATCTTCTGTCCCTGTCAAATTTCCCAAATCATTGCTCAAACTTAACTTTGGGAATTACAATTTTTTTTAGTTCAAACGCTTTGGAATATAGAGATACAATCTTTAAGAGAAACTCTGACAACGGTTGATTTAATTAAGGATTTAATTTTAATTCGCCTTAGAAGGGTTAGATGTTGTCAAAAGTAGACCTGGAATACAAAACGATTTATTTTAGAATGAAACTTTGTCTGTTTAATTTTTATAACTTCTAAATTCTTCCCTTTTTCTTTCTATCTTTGTTGAAAGACAGGACGTTTCCTGTCAAATCTCTTTCTTTATTTTTTCCTTCTTCTGAGAAAGTCATAATATCCTACGATACATGGACATCAAGCATTGAGTTCTGTTTTTATTGAATTATATCGATCTTACGATTTGCGTAATTATTTTTTTTATCTTTATTTTCGGAGTACGATTGCTTTGAGCTATCTTTGTCTCGATTATCTTTATCTTCAGTATCTTTATTTTTATTGTAACCTTGGCTCAAAATGGGTTTAGACCAATCAACAGGCAAGGGCCCTCAGGAAGGCAAGAACAGTCTGTCCGTTGTGTAAACTCGAAATCAAGTCCGCAGCTGACATTTTTAAAACGTCATGCAATCACGAATTCCATAGGAAGTGCATAGAAGCTCACTTCAAGAAAAGTGAAAGCTATCCTGTTTGCGAAACGTCCTGTAGACCTGTAACCGACAATAAAGGTTTACAAACGCTATCTCAATCTAGAAGTCGTCAAACTGAGGTTACCGAAACAAGAACCCCAGCTGATGATATTCCCGGTACGTCCGGAATCTCAAATAATGCTATCACTTTACTGGCCATGGAGCGTAGAATGCTCACGATATTATCTGAGAAATTATCAAACTACAGTAGTCGAAAGAGTTCGAAGGCTAATCGCAACACCTACTAATTCAGCTGCTAATGGTGATGAAAGCTCAGTTACGCCTGCACCGTTAGTAGAAGGTATTAACCCACACACTAGTGACGGGAATCAAGTACCAAATGTACGGGGGACAACACCTAATCTAGACCTGACAAAGTTGTTCACATCCTGAACGGATGGAAACTCAAATACTCAGCATCAGAAGTAACCATAGATAATTTTATCTACAGAGTAGAATCGCATACACATCAAACGCTAGAGGGAAACTTTCCAGTCCTCCATGATGAGTACGCAAGGAAGTTATGGATACCCAATGATTTAGTATCTAAAGTTATATTCCAATCGCACAAAAGTCCGCTAGCTTCCCACTGTGGAATGCATAAGACCATAGAACGGGTGCGAAGATATTATTTTTTGCCTCGTCTCGTACCTGACGAAAAAGCTTACATTAATGATTGCGAGACTTGTAAAACTACGAATCACCTAATCATGTACTCAGGTCACCATTAGGAAAAGCCCCAGAAACGCTGAGACTTTTCCAGCGAATTTTCATAGATCTTATTGGACCGTATCCACGTTCCAGAAGTGGCAATATCGGAATATTTATTGTTTTCGATCATTTTTTAAAATTTGTCTTCTTAAAACCAGTTAAGAAGATAAACGCCAGTGTAGTTATTAAATACCTCGAAGGAGAGTTGTTTATGACTTTTGGAGTCCCAGAGGCGGTTGTGTCTGACAACGGGTCCCAATTTCGTTCCGAGGCATTTCAAAAACTGATGCGACAGTACGAAATATCGCATACATTGACGGCTGTCCATTCGCCTCAAGCCAATGCTTCTGAGCGAGTAAATCGGTCTGTTATCGCTGGAATAAGAGCGTATTTGCGTCCAGATCAAAAGGACTGGGTCGAATGTTTAAATAAAATTTGTTGTGCCTTAAGGTCCGCAATTCATTCAAGTATAGGAACTACTCCATACTATATGGCCTTTGGTCAACACATGGTAACAACAGGTTCTACATATTCCTTGTTGAGGAAACTGAATATGTTAGACGATCGTTCGTTAATGTTTAATCCGCAAGATTCGTTCGAACTGATCCGTGATGAAGCGACTAAGCAAATGCAGAAAGCTCACGATCAAAACGAAAAGCGTTATAATTTGCGATCACGCGAAGTTTCTTTTGCTGTAGGGCAGGAAGTGTTCCGTCGCAATTTTAAACAGAGTTGTTTTCAAACCGGATAAAACGCTAAATTTGGGCAAGCATTTGTGAAAGCCCGCGTTAGAAGAAAATTAGGAAGTTCTTATTATGAACTGGAAGACTTACATGGTCGACTCCTTGGAAATTATCACGCGAAGGATATTCGACAGTAAAGTCGCTCTATGCGGTATCAGTATAGGGTACCTAGAATAGATACCCTAGTCTGACTGTGGCAGGGGGTTTTGTAGTGGCGCCTGTAGCGACTACAAAACTCAAAGTTATTGTTTTGAGTTGTGTAAATACCAAACTCAGCATAAATCTAGATTTGGTATATATACCAGATTAGATCGTTTGAGTTTTCGTCTAGTATTTTGTCTAGACTTGTACCGGAATCGATATTTGATATTGGAAACATAGATGATGGCGTTGCCAGATCGACCTGTGTGACCATAGCTATAAGATATCGATGGTAAGCTTGCGTATGACCGGTTGCCATCGCTGATCAAGTTCTGTTTCCGGCAAATAGTCTTTTTCACAGCCGATATAGTCGTGCTAAAAGGAAAGTGTGTTAAAAGTTAAAAAAGTGTGAAATATTGATTCACGTGGATACCAAGTGTCACAATTGATTTTTATCAGTGAGTGTTTGCGTATGCAGTTTCGGATTTGATTTAACCTTGTGATATTCGGTCGTGTCTCGGGTATTCAGGTCTGGCCAGGGTCATCCAGGACATTTATTTGGTTCAGGATAGTGGTGCTAGAAAAAGGAATCCCCGACCCGAGTCCCAGTGAGAGCACGCAGAGTTCAACCTTAACTAGGCATATATAAGTCGGCGGAGAGAAGTATTATAGGACCCTGAAGTCGGCGGAGAGAAGTGTTATAGGACCCTGAAGTCGGCGGAGCGAGTATTATAGGACCCTGAAGTCGACAGAATACGGAAAGGTTGTTAAAGCAGGACCCTGAAGTCGGCGGAATACGTAAATGTTGTCAAAGCAGGACCCTGAAGTCGGCAGAATACGTAAATGTGGTCAAAGCAGGACCCTGAAGTCGGCAGAATACGTAAAGATGGTTATAGCCTTACTCCTGGCTATTAATAGTTACCACTGGGATCCTAATCCTGGTTTGGCCGCCTAGTTGCTGCTGGCTGGTGACTTCCACCTTGGTCGACTCCTACCACTGAATGATTCTTCTGAGGCCAGCCGCCCGCTTTATATAGCGCTTGGCTGGTTTTGGTGTGCCCGCCCGGGCCGTGGATTTGCCCGACTTAGTGTTAAATTTTAATTTTTCGGAAAACAATGAATGAGAACTTTGGTTTTCTTCTTGGCCACAATTAAGTTCATCAATATATATTTTTCCTAAATTGAGAAATGGTAAGGTAAAATTATGTGGAGGAACACAGTAAGCGTTCAACTTCGGTTGATCTTCTGTCCCTGTCAAATTTCCCAAATCATTGCTCAAACTTAACTTTGGGAATTACAATTTTTTTGTTAGTTCAAACGCTTTGGAATATAGAGATACAATCTTTAAGAGAAACTCTGACCACGGTTGACTAATTTAAGGATTTAATTTTAATTCGCCTTAGAAGGGTTAGATGTTGTCAAAAGTAGACCTGGAATACAACACGATTTATTTTAGAATGAAACTTTGTCCGTTTAATTTTTATAACTTCTAAATTCTTCCCTTTTCCTTTCTATCTTTGTTGAAAGACAGGACGTTTCCTGTCAAATCTCTTTCTTTACTTTTTCTTTCTTCTGAGAAAGTCATAATATCCTACGATACATGGACATCAAGCATTGAGTTCTGTTTTTATTGAATTATATCGATCTTACGATTTGCGTAATTATTTTTTTTATCTTTATTTTCGGAGTACGATTGCTTTGAGCTATCTTTGTCTCGATTATCTTTATCTTCAGAATCTTTATTTTTATTGTAACCTTGGCTCAAAATGGGTTTAGACCGATCAACAGGCAAGGGCCCTCAGGAAGGCACAAGACCAGTCTGTCCGTTGTGTAAACTCGAAATCAAGTCCGCAGCTGACATTTTTAAAACGTCATGCAATCACGAATTCCATAGGAAGTGCATAGAAGCTCACTTCAAGAAAAGTGAAAGCTATCCTGTTTGCGAAACGTCCTGTAGACCTGTAACCGACAATAAAGGTTTACAAACGCTATCTCAATCTAGAAGTCGTCAAACTGAGGTTACCGAAACAAGAACCCCAGCTGATGATATTCCCGGTACGTCCGGAATCTCAAATAATGCTATCACTTTACTGGCCATGGAGGCCGTCAGCCAATGGGCAGACAGGGGGAAAAACGGGTGAGCAATCACCTGCCGTAACTGTCTGCACCACTGGAAGTGCGACTATACTCTCCCCGTGAGGGCGGCTGGAAGCAGGTCCCAGTACGGTCATGTCTCTGCTGAGGATGCTGACAAATGGTAGTCGGGCGGGGAGAAGAAAACTCCTGCCCAAAAAATTACCCCAATCCAAGGTGGAACAGCATATGCCGAGGGATGCGTGTCCGGGGGGTGCTTGGACATTAATATGCGGACTCTGGTGGACCGGCCGACCCATCAGTTTTAACTAGGCTTACCACGGTATGCGGGCTCTACCGTGGCGGACCATCCCCATCCCAGCATACTCGTGGGACCAAAATTATGAATCACAATAACAAAAACAAAGCCGCTTTGCGGTCGAGTGTGCAAGAAGGAGGAGGAGAGCTCTTCAGAGTGCCTTCATCCGGGGACCAGCGCTACTGGTAAGGGCGAACCGATGGGCCCGCCGAACAGCGTGATCGGGGGCAAGTCCCTCGACGTGACTGCAGGCGGCTCCAAAGGCAACCCCTCCCCAGGAAGCACGGCCCAAACGCAACAGAGGAAGAAGCCGCTCTACCATGAGCGGAGAAGAGCGGCCTTCATCCTCTCCCGAGCCAACCCAGCCATGGAGGCAGACCCGGAGCAAGCGGGTCTCATAAAATGGGCTAAAGGTATACTGCCTGACTTCCAGCCTGAGAAGGCGGGGAGGGCGGTTGCCCCCAAAGCCCCCAAAGCCCAGCAAGCCAGCACCGACGCGGGCAGGAGCACCGCCAAACGCCAGCGGTCTGCGGACGTACAACCGCCGCAGCCGAAGCGTTCCAAGGTGCAGCCTCAGCGGTCCTTCGCCGAGGTTACTAAGAGAAAGATCCTGATTGGAGTGGTGGACGAGGGCTCCAGTGACGGACACATCCCGAGGGACCAGTGGCGGTGGATCGTTGGGGAACTGCACAATAGGTTCGTGGAGGAGCTGTTGGCGTCAGGTGGGGCACTGCCCCGTTGTGAGGATGCCGGCTGGCATCAAGGAGGCGTGAAGGTGATCGCGTGCGAAGACGCAGCGTCGGTCACCTTCTATAAGAGAGCGATCGCGGGATTGGGAGAAGTGTTCCCAGGCGCGAAACTCGCGGCTGTCGACTGGGACAAGATCCCCAGCAAGCCTAGAGCGAGGGCGTGGCTTACGCACAAGCCGGCAGAGCCTGAGAAGATTCTCAAGCTTCTGCAGCTGAGTAATCCCGACCTCCCCTCCTCTGATTGGCGAGTCGCCAAGGTTGAGGAGGCCGTTGGTCCGAGGCGCCAGGTTGTCCTGACTCTCAATGAGGGGACAGTCGAGGCGCTGAAGAGAAACGGGGGAGCACTCAGATACGGCTTCGAGAGCGTAGCCGTCCGTATCTATAAGGCAGACGCGAAGCCGGGCCTTAAAGAGGAGGATCCCGATATAGAGGGACCTCTCATAGAGGAGGCGCCCCAAGGATTGTCCGACGAGGAGGACATCCTGGAGGGGTACGTCTCCGAGGAAAGCGAGCTCGCGAGGAGCTTGAGCGGAGTCGGGATGTCCGAGGAGGAGGACGGGTTGGACGAGCCGACCTCGGACGCCGACATCACTGTGGTGGAGGTCAAGCAGCAGAATGTCGTTGACGTTCCTGCAGATCAACCTCCACCACAGTAAGGCAGCTTCCGCTGCTCTACTCGACCACCTGGCGGAAGGTGGCACCGACGCTGTCCTCATACAGGAGCCCTGGATCTGTGGCGACAGAATCCTGGGGCTGAGGGCAGCCGGCTATAGGCTGTACGCGGCCTCTACAACCCCAACCCTGAGGCAAGTCACCGAGGACAGCAAAAAGCTGGGTGTGGACTTGATCATCGGGTGCGACGCCAATGCCCATCACCATCAGTGGGGCAGCACTGACACCAACGACAGGGGTGAGTCTCTTTTTGATTTTATCCTTGCATCCAATTTACTGGTGGGAAACTCGGGGAACGAACCCACCTTCATCATCAAAAATCGCAGGGAGGTACTAGATATCACCCTTCTCTCTGAATCTCTTAGGGCTACTCTAAAGTCGTGGAGGGTGCTGGAGAAACACTCCTTCTCCGACCACAGGTACATCCAATTCACGCTGGGCTTCGATAGATTCAACCCGGTCACTTTTCGGAACCCCCGAAGGACTGACTGGGTGAAATATAGATCCCAGTTGAATAAGATCCTAAAACCCCCTCCAACCCCAACCAACCTGGACTACAGTCCAGAGGGGTTGGAGCGCCTTGTTAAAACCTTTACCGATGCTTGTAGCACGGCTCTGGATAGGTCTTGTCCCCGTAGTAGGAATGGGGGGAAGACTGGGAAGAAGCCACCGTGGTGGTGCAAAGAATTAGGTAGCCTCAAGAAGACCACGAGGCAGTCCTTCAACCAAGCCAAGAGCGACAATACGGACGCATCGTGACGCTCATACAAAACAAATTTGGCCCTATATAACAGGGAATTAAGAAAGGCCAAAAGAAGGGCCTGGTCCGACTTTTGCTCAGGAATCCAGGACTACTCAGAGGCGTCTAGGCTGCGGAAGGTCCTCTCGTCGACGCCCTCCAACCCGGGCTTTGTCAAGCGTCCTGATGACAGCTGGACGACCTCTAGTGAGGAAACTCTCGGAGTTCTCCTGGATGCTCACTTTCCTGCTAGCTCGTCTCAGAGCAGTCCGCCTAACCCCCCGACACGGCGGGGTCCGTCCGAAATGGACTACCTTCTTAGTGATAGGAACATCAAATGGGCAATAAACAGTTTCAGCCCATATAAATCCCCAGGGGTGGATGGCATCATTCCTGCACAGCTTAGCTACGCAGCCGATCTATCCACTTCCTGGCTTCGACTGATCTTCTCGATCATTCTCGACACAGGGGTCATTCCAAGTGAATGGCTCCGCTCAAAAGTCGTCTTCATCCCCAAGGCAGGCAAGCCATCGCATTGCACGCCGAAGGACTACAGACCGATTAGTCTCTCCTCGTTTCTACTCAAGACGTTGGAGAGACTCATTGGTCTGCATCTCAGAACTAACATTCCCCAATCATCCCTATCTGGATGCCAACATGCGTATAGGAGAGGCAGATCGCCAGAGACAGCACTCCATTCGCTTACCACTTTACCACACTTGTCGCCTTCCTAGATATTGAGGGCGCTTTCAACAACATCCTTCCAGGCTCAATCACGACGGCGCTGACTAAGCTGGGGATTGACCAACACACAGTGGGTCTCATTGACCGGATACTGCGCAGCAGAACGGTTGAGGCAACACTGGGGGGGTCAACCATCTCCAGACAAGTCAACAGAGGCACACCCCAAGGCGGAGTCCTCTCCCCTCTCCTATGGAATGTAGCGGTCAACGAGCTGCTACAGGGCATAGAGGAGGGTGGCTGTCGTGTTGTGGCCTATGCGGACGATGTTGCCTTGGCGTTCACGGGAAAATTCCCGCAAACCCTTTGCGATAGGATGAGCAACAGCCTTCGGTTTCTGGCGGATTGGACTGCCAGATGCGGACTGGGTGTAAACCCAGCGAAGACTGAACTAGTCCTTTTTACCAGGAAATACAAAATCCCCAATATGGTACCCCCTAAGCTCTGCGGGATGCCCCTACCCCTTAAATATCAGGCCAAGTATCTTGGTCTCATCTTAGACAGGAAACTCGATTGGTTCCTTAACACGGACGAAAGGGCCAAAAAGGCCACAATCGCGCTCTATACCTGCCGTAAGGCTATCGGGCTAAAATGGGGAATGACCCCAAAAATAGTCCGCTGGCTGTACACGGCCATTATCCGCCCGATACTCCTATATGGAGTGGCAATCTGGTGGCCAGCTCTAAAGCGGTCCACCTGCCTGGGCAAGCTTAGGAAAATCCAACGCATGGCCGAGATCTGCATGACAGGCGGCCTGCGCACGACTCCTGGAGACGCCTTGGACGTTCTCCTGGACATCCTCCCAATTGAAATAATGGGAGAGATGACCGCGGCACTCTCAGCACCCTTCCAAGTTTCCATTCCCGATAGAACGGAATGGAATCAAGGACCACCTGGACCACTAGGGTCCCTTCACATTTATACGGATAGCTCTAAATTGGACGGCCGGGTGGGAGGAGGTATATTCTCTGAACACCTGGGATTAAGCGTCTCTTTTAGGCTACCCGACCACTGTAGCGTCTTTCAGGCGGAAGTTTACGCCATCAAAGAGGCCCTTCATCAACTCCCCTCAATCGGGGCTGGCGCCTCTATTTGCATATTCTCGGACAGTCAGGCTGCCCTGAAGTCACTTGAAGCTATCTCTTCAAACTCGAAGACCATCAACGACTGCCGCAAATCTCTTCACGAGATGGCGGAGCAGTACGACCTCCACCTCATCTGGGTCCCAGGACATAGGGACATCGAGGGTAACTGCGCTGCCGATGAGCTGGCCCGGCAAGGTACAACCTCCCTCTCCAACCGGAGAGGGAGTTAGTTGACATGCCCTTGGCCACTCGCAGACTACTGTGCAAGGAGCACTTCCACCTTCTCGCGGACAGGAAATGGGAAAACCTAACCTCCTGCCGCCATGCTAGAATGATCTGGCCACGCCGATCAGCAAAACGCTCCAAGGAGCTACTGTCACTAAGCAGGGAAAGCTGCGCCCTTGCCATTAGGGCTCTTACTGGTCACTGGCTGCTTGGAACGCATGCGTCCAGGTTGCGGGTGAACCACAACGACTTCTGCAGAAGCTGTAGAGATGAGGAGGAGGAGGAGACCGTTCTCCACCTCCTCTGTCACTGCCCGGCACTAAGCAGACGAAGACTGCAGTACCTGGGCTGTTTCACCCTTTTAGATCTCGCCGATCTAAGCGGAACATCACCGAGGCAGATAGCCCGGTTCATCCAAGGATCGGGATGGTCCTCTCTCACGTAGGTCATTGGCCCATGAGCTCCTGCAGCGGACAGGGGATCTAGCCTATGCGGCATCACAAGGAGCCTCCATAGGCTCAAGTGGATGGCCCGGCTCTATGCCGGGCTAATCACCGCCCTAACCTAACCTAACCTACTGGCCATGGAGCGTAGAATGCTCACGATATTATCTGAGAAAATGGAAGAATTAGTTCAAACTACAGTAGTCGAAAGAGTTCGAAGGCTAATCGCAACACCTACTAATTCAGCTGCTAATGGTGATGAAAGCTCAGTTACGCCTGCACCGTTAGTAGAAGGTATTAACCCACACACTAGTGACGGGAATCAAGTACCAAATGTACGGGGGACAACACCTAATCTAGGAACCTCAATTTCGCATAGAAATTCCTCGTCCGATCTCATGAATAGACCTGACAAAGTTGTTCACATCCTGAACGGATGGAAACTCAAATACTCAGCATCAGAAGTAACCATAGATAATTTTATCTACAGAGTAGAATCGCATACACATCAAACGCTAGAGGGAAACTTTCCAGTCCTCTGTAGGCATGTTAGCGTTCTTTTCGAGGGTAAAGCCAACGAATTTAGGAAATAGGAAAAGGAAGTCCAAGAAATCTAGTGTCATAACATGTTTTCCGTAGTTTACTGATCAAGGTCTTGGCAAAACTAGCTTGATAACACATTCGATTGATGTAGGGAATGCAAAACCAGTTAAACAACGGCATTTCCCCGTGTCACCTGCAGTGGAGAAGAGTATGTATGAAGAAATCGATAGAATGTTAAGACTAGGTGTGATTGAAGAATCAAATAGCGCGTGGTCTTCTCCTATTGTCATGATTACGAAACCAGGCAAAGCGAAAATTTGTTTAGATTGCCGAAAGGTTAAAAGTTTTATTGAAAAGGATGCATATCGTCTTCCTCAAATCAGTGGAATTCTAAGTCGTTTACCTAAAGCCGAATTTATGAGTAGTCTTGACTTAAAAGATGCTTATTGGCAAGTGCCACTTGAAGCTCAGTCTAGAGATAAGACCGCTTTTACAGTGCCTGGTCGGCCTCTTTACCAATTTAAGGTAATGCCTTTCGGGTTATGTAATGCCACCAGCACTATGTCCCGTTTGATGGATAAAGTTGTTCCCGCGCATCTTAGGAACGAGGTGTTTGTGTACCTTGATGATCTTTTAGTAGTGTCACCTGACTTCGAAAGTCATCTTAACGTTTTCAGAGAGATAGCCGCGCGGATAAAGCTTGCAGGATTGACGATCAATATTTGCAAAAGCCATTTCTGCATGCGAAGAGTTCGATATCTTGGCCACATAATAGGTGATGGCGGTATACGAACCGACCCTGAAAAGGTGAAAGCAATTACCGAGTTTCCGGTGCCGAAAACTCTTTGAGGCTTGAGAAGCTTTATGGGTTTGTGTGGTTTGTACCGAATTTTGCAACACTTGCAGCCCCGTTGACAGATCTAATGTCAACGAAGCGAAAGTTTTCTTTAACACCTGAAGCTTTAGAAGCATTTAAAGTTTTAAAGAGTCGCCTATGTGAAGCTCCGGTTTTATGTAGTCCGGATTTTTCTAAGCCCTTCGCCATTCATTGCGATACTAGCAAGTCAGGAGTGGGAGCCGTCTTAGTGAAGGTCATGAGTTCAAGATTATAACTGATCATGCTTCACGGAAATGGCTCATGTCCAATCATGATCTCAGCTTCCGATTAGCTCGTTGGTCGTTAGCTCTTCAAAGATATCGTTTTAAAATCGAACATCGTAAGGGTACTCTGAACGTTGTTCCTGATTCTTTATCGCGTATAAAAGAATATGAAATAGCAGCGGTAGATCTGCAAGAAGGCTTGCTCGTTAATTTAAACTCCGAAGAATTTAAGTCTCCGTATATAGGAAAGCACAACTTCTATCTGGCGAGCAAAAG
The DNA here is from genome assembly GCA_018903765.1 of Drosophila aff. chauvacae BK-2020. NCBI lineage: Eukaryota > Metazoa > Arthropoda > Insecta > Diptera > Drosophilidae > Drosophila > Drosophila aff. chauvacae BK-2020. Next base: position 235,334 of record JAEIGO010000419.1, read on the forward strand.
CATGATGAGTACGCATGGAAGTTATGGATACCCAATGATTTAGTATCTGAAGTTATATTCCAAGCGCACAAAAGTCGGGCCACCATTAGGAAAAGCCCCAGAAACGCTGAGACTTTTCCAGCGAATTTTCATAGATCTTCTTGGACCGTATCCACGTTCCAGAGGTGGCAATATCGGAATATTTATTGTTCTCGATCATTTTTCAAAATTTGTCTTCTTAAAACCAGTTAAGAAGATAAACGCCAGTGTAGTTATTAAATACCTCGAAGGAGAGTTGTTTATGACTTTTGGAGTCCCAGAGGCGGTTGTGTCTGACAACGGGTCCCAATTTCGTTCCGAGGCATTTCAAAAACTGATGCGAAATATCGCATACATTGACGGCTGTCCATTCGCCTCAAGCCAATGCTTCTGAGCGAGTAAATCGGTCTGTTATCGCTGGAATAAGAGCGTATTTGCGTCCAGATCAAAAGGACTGGGACGAATGTTTTTAATAAAATTTGTTGTGCCTTAAGGTCCACAATCCATTCAAGTATAGGAACTACTCCATACTATATGGCCTTTGGTCAACACATGGTAACAACAGGTTCTACATATTCCTTGTTGAGGAAACTGAATATGTTAGACGATCGTTCGTTAATGTTTAATCCGCAAGATTCGTTCGAACTGATCCGTGATGAAGCGACTAAGCAAATGCAGAAAGCTCACGATCAAAACGAAAAGCGTTATAATTTGCGATCACGCGAAGTTTCTTTTGCTGTAGGGCAGGAAGTGTTCCGTCGCAATTTTAAACAGAGTTGTTTTCAAACCGGATAAAACGCTAAATTTGGGCAAGCATTTGTGAAAGCCCGCGTTAGAAGAAAATTAGGAAGTTCTTATTATGAACTGGAAGACTTACATGGTCGACTCCTTGGAAATTATCACGCGAAGGATATTCGACAGTAAAGTCGCTCTATGCGGTATCAGTCTAGGGTACCTAGAACAGATACCATAGTCTGATTGTGGCAGGGGGTTTTGTAGCGGCGCCTGTAGCGACTACAAAACTTAAAGTTATTGTTTTGAGTTGTGTAAATACCAAACTCAGCATAAATCTAGATTTGGTATATATACCAGATTAGATGGCCGTCAGCCAATGGGCAGACAGGGGGAACAACGGGTGAGAAATCACCTGCCGTAACTGTCTGCACCACTGGAAGTGCGACTATACTCTCCCCGTGAGGGCGGCTGGAAGCAGGTCCCAGTACGGTCATGTCTCTGCTGAGGATGCTGACGAATGGTAGTCGGGCGGGGAGAAGAAAAGTCTTGCCCAAAAAAAATTACCCCAATCCAAGGTGGAACAGCATATGCCGAGGGATGTGTGTCCGGGGGGTGCTTGGACATTAGTATGCGGACTCTGGTGGACCGGCCGACCCATCAGTTTTAACTAGGCTTACCACGGTATGCGGGCTCTACCGTGGCGGACCATCCCCATCCCAGCATACTCGTGGGAACAAAAATGAATTCATCCAAACAAAATATAAAAACCGTAGGTGACCGTCAAACCTCAAAGGCGGCAGGGGAAACCCCCCTCGATAAGAACTCGAAGACGCTAAGCGGTCGAGTGCTGAAGAAGGAAGAGGAGAGCTCCTCGGAGCGCCTTAATCCGGGGACCGGTGTCACTGGGAAGGGGGAGCCAATGGGCCCACCAAGCGGCGTGATCGGGGGCAAGTCCCTCGACGTGACCGCAGGGGGCTCCAGAGGCAAACCTAACCCAGGAGGCTCGGCCCAGCAGCAGCAGCAAAGGAAGAAGAAGACGCTATACAATGAGCGGAGGAGAGCGGCCTTCATCCTTTCGCGGGCGAAAGGCGTACTGCCAGATTTCCAGCCTGTCAAGGCGGGAAAGGCGGTTACCCCCAGTGCCCAGCAAGCCAACGCAGACGCGGGCAGGAGCACTACTAAACGTCAGCGGTCTACGGAGGTTCAACCACCGCAGCCGAAGCGTACCAAGGTGCAGCCCCAGCGGTCCTTTGCCGAGGTGACCAAGGGCAAGATCCTGATTGGAGTGGTGGACGAGGGCTCCAGTGACGGACAGATCCCGAGGGACCGATGGCGTTGGATCGTTGGTGAGCTGCACAATAGGTTCGTGGAGGAACTGTTTGCGTCAGGTGGGGCACTGCCCCGCTGTGAGGATGCCGGTTGGCACCAAGGAGGAGTGAAGGTGATCGCGTGCGAAGACGCAGCGTCGGTCACCTTCTACAAGAGAGCGATCGCGGGATTGGGAGAAATATTCCCAGGCGCGAAGCTCGTGGCGCTAGACTGGGACAAGATCCCCAGCAAGCCAAGGGCCAGGGCGTGGCTCACGCACAAGCCGGCAGAGCCTGAGAAAATTCTCAAGCTTCTGCAGCTGAGCAACCCCGACCTCCCCTCCTCTGATTGGCGAGTAGCCAAGGTTGGGGAGGCCGTTGGTCCGAGGCGCCAGGTTGTCCTGACTCTCAATGAGGGGACAGTCGAGGCGCTGAAGAAAAACGGGGGGGCGCTCAGGTACGGCTTCGAGAGCGTAGCCGTCCGTTTATACAAGGCAGATGCAAAGGCTGGCCTGAAGGAGGAGGACCCTGACGTAGAGGGACCTCGCATCGAGGAGGCGCCCGAAGGATTGTCCGACGAGGAGGACATCCTGGAGGGGTACGTCTCTGAGGAGAGCGAGCTCGCGAGGGGCTTGCGCGACGTCGGGATGTCCGAGGAGGAGGACGGGCTGGACGAGCCGACCTCGGACGCCGACATCACTGTGGTGGAGGTTAAGACGCAGAATGTCTCTGACGTTCCTGAAAATAAACCTCCACCAGTAAAGCAGCTTCCGCTGCCCTACTTGTCCACCTGGCGGAAGGTGTTATCGACGCTGTCCTCATCCAGGAGCCCTGGGTCTGTGGCGACAGAATCCTAGGGCTGAGGGCAGCCGACTATAGGCTGTACGCAGCCCCAACAACAGGTAAAACGCGAGCCTGCATACTCGCCAGGAAAGATTTAACTCTTTTCATGCTTCCAAATTTCAGCAATGAAGACACAGTAACAGCATGTCTAGAGGGACCAAATGGATCCCTCCGGATATGCTCCGCATACCTGGGGCACGACCAGGACCCCATCCCCCCAACCCTGAGAAGAGTCACCGAGGACAGTAAAAAGCTGGGCCTTGACCTCATCATCGGGTGCGACGCAAATGCCCATCACCATCAGTGGGGAAGCACTGACACCAACGATAGGGGTGAGTCTCTTTTTAATTTTATACTTTCATCTAATCTTCTGGTGGGTAATTTGGGTAACGAACCCACCTTTATCATCAAAAACCGAAGGGAGGTACTTGATATCACCGTTCTCTCTGAGTCCCTGAAGGACTCCCTTAAGTCTTGGAGAGTGCTGGAGAAGCACTCATTCTCTGACCATAGATATATCCAATTCACGCTAGGTTTCGATAGGTTCAACCCAGTCACTTTCCGGAACCCCCGGAGGACTGACTGGGGGAAATACAGATCCCAGCTGAGTAAGATCCTAAAGCCCCCTCCAGCCCCAACCCGCTCGGACTTCTGTCCAGAGGGGCTGAAGCGTCTCGTTGAAACTTTCACCGATGCTTGTAGCACGGCTCTAGATAGGTCCTGCCCCCGTAGCAAGAATGGGGGGAAGACTGGGAAGAAGCCACCATGGTGGTGTAAGGAATTAAGCTGCCTCAACGTTTCTCTCTTCCAAGTGAACGGACGTGTTTTTTTCTTGCGCTCTCGTTTTGTGTTAATTTTTGCATTAAAACAACCGGGGTTTTATTTAAATCTTCTACTTTGTGATTAATAAAGTTCCCGTTCACTTCGTGTGCATGCAGCTATTCTGTTTTGTGTATTTAATTGATATTATTTTCACAATTTAGTTTGTGCTGCCGGTGTTTGCTTTGCATTTTTTGCATTCCTCTTTGTGCCTTCTCCGTTTAGTTTGCGCCGTCGCGACAGCTAAACGTTAAGCTCGCTCCCACGCTCACCCGTTTACCCGCTCTCTCATTCTCCCGCTCTCTCGGTGCAGCTGCACTTTTCTTATCTCTTTCTACGTAAAGGTACAGTGGTAAGTCCCTATAATGTCTGCTATCGTCTGTTTCTCCAAGACCTGTAAAAAGGCAATTAATTCAACAGATCTTACAGTCGGCTGCTGGCTGTGTGACAACATTGTGCATGCAAAGTGCATTGGTGTTGTTGCTCGGACGGTGGACGATGTAAGAAGAAACATCGGTTTGCGTTACTGCTGCGAGGCCTGTCGCGAGGTTGAAAGAGAAATGATGTCTTTTATGCGGCAGACCAAGGGCGGTTTTAAAGACATATTATCGAGTTTTCGTAAAACTCATGATATGCTCTTGGCGCTGGACACTCAATTTAATAGCCTTAAACTATTAAATGAGTCTCCTAGGCGCAAAAAAACCGCAACTGGTCTACAGCATATAGGCGGATCTCACCAACCAGCGGCGGACTCCCAACAGCAGCCTCTCTCAACACAGCCCTCGACCTCAGAATTCAGTCAAAGAGTTCTGAGATCGAGTGGCAAAAAGATTCGGCATCCGAATGTGTTGCGGGAGGGACCGCTCCCCCGAAAATTTCCGTTTTGTCCCCTGGGGGTCTCAAATACTGACCCCTCAAAGCCCCATTAATTCACCTGCTCAGGGTATCAGGCCCGGACTACCGGCCGAAAGCCCTTGTAGTAGTACCACCTACGAAACAGATATTTGTTTCGCGGCTCTCCCCTGGTCAGACATCGGAAGATGTTATTGCCTTTATCCAAGGCAAAACTAGAGCTGAAAAAATACAAATAAAGGTGGAAAAATTCAAATTTTCTTATGCTAGGAATATTTCATCTTTTAAAATAAATGTCCCGAATGAACTCTTTGATACAATATGCTCTACCAATTTCTGGCCAGAGTATATTGTCGTCAAAGAGTTTGAAGCTAAGAAAAGAAACGGCGGCCCGTAGGAATAAGTCTTCTCAGGCCCGACCAGACCACTGCGCCCTCTACGACACCCGCTCCAAAAAACTAATCAATTCCCTCTCTATCTCCTATCAGAATGCAAGAGGCCTACGTAGTAAGCTTCCCAAATTGTATTCTGATAGTCTCTCGTTTGCATCCCAGGTTATTGTGTTCACAGAAACCTGGTTAAAGCCGGAGATTCTGAGCTCCGAAGTTTTCCCAGCTGTGTTCACAATATATCGGCTGGATCGGCCTATCAGACGTGGGGGTGGTGTCCTCATAGCGGTTGACTCCACTCTCGCGTCGGAATTAATAACTTTCGAGGAGTTTGATGTTGAATTCCTCTGTGTGAAGCTAACCATCAATGGTAGCTCTATTTTCATCACCTGTTCTTACATTCCTCCTTTGTCCGAACTTCCTATTTATTGGAACCATCTTTCCGCCATCCAAACGGTTTTCAACCGACTTTCTAATAAGGATCATTTAGTAGTTCTTGGTGATTTTAATATCCCAGGGGCTATTTGGTCCTCAAATACTTCCTCTAATGTACTTTTCACCTCCACACAGCATGATTTTATTGCTGGCTTGCTCGACATTTCGCTGTCTCAAGTCAACCATGTACGAAATTCCCTAGAGCGCTTGCTTGATCTCTGTTTTGTCTCAGATCCGGCAAGAGTCAGTTTAGCCAGGGTGGCGCCGTTGACGCTTCCCGAAGATCCCTATCATCCGACTTTCGACTTGACTCTCGACATTGGGACTGACTTACAGAACATATCTGACTGTCCAGCCAAGAAAGTCCTTTGTTTTCGCAAAACGGACTTCGAACGGCTGAATAACTTTATTTTAGATTTTAATTGGTCCGATTTATACATGTGCACTGACATGTCAGAAGCCGTGGATATTTTTTACAGTGCCATAAATTCCTTTTTTACTGAATGTGTTCCGTTATACTATCCAGCAACATCGAATAAGCCTCCTTGGTTTACTAAAGAGTTGAGTCATCTTAAAAACAAAAAATCTAGGCTGTATACTAAATATAAACGTACCGGTTCTAACTCTGCCCTATCCCTTTATTTATCTGCTCGGTCAAGATTTACCGTGTTGAACGCGCAGTGTTACAAGAATTATTATCCAGATCTCTCAGGACCCAAAACAGTCTTATAATTCTGTTAACACTAAACGTAAGCCAATTACGCATCCTTCCTCGCTTTCTTTTGAAAATACAACCGTAAAAAATGATCGGGCTATTGCCGATCTGTTTGCGCAGTTTTTTCAAACCACTTACTCAACTTCAACTGACTGTAATCAGACTTATTCCTACATCATGCCCAAATCGAGCTTTATTTTCAGTCCTATTTTAGACGAAAGCACTATTCTTTCAGATCTTCATCGCGTTAAGCCCATTTATTCGCCAGGTCCCGACGGTATACCTGGCTGTGTGCTTAGGTATTGTGCCGACGCCCTGTGCAATCCCCTTCTAAAATTGTTTACCTTGTCCCTAGAAACCTCCCACTTTCCCCTTATTTGGAAGGAATCATTTATTATTCCTCTCCACAAAAAAGGTAGCAAATCGGTTGCCAGCAACTATAGAGGAATCTCTAAGTTGTCGGCCATTCCGAAACTTTTCGAGAAAATCATTACTCCACATTTGCAGCACCTGTGTAGATCAATTATTTCTCCATGTCAGCATGGATTTTTAAAGCGTAGATCAACGACAACCAATCTTTTAGAGTTCACTTCCTTCTTAGTTAGGGGCTTCCATAAGGGCCTTCAGACAGACGTAATCTATACTGATTTCAGTAAAGCATTTGATTCTGTCAACCATTCTCTTCTTGTTCGGAAACTCGATCTAATGGGATTTCCGGTTGATCTTCTTAGTTGGATCTCAAGTTATCTGAATGGCAGAACGCAAAAGGTCCTCTTTAAAAATTCTTTATCTAATGTCCTCAGGGTTACTTCTGGCGTCCCGCAAGGGAGCCATTTGGGTCCCCTGTTGTTTACATTATTTATCAACGACCTGCCGAAAGTTCTGACTAACTCCAAAGTACTTATGTACGCGGACGACGTCAAACTTTGTGTGCAATATAAGGACGCTTCCTGCCAGTCTGATTTACAAACAGATCTCAATAACTTCCAAACATGGTGCCGTATAAACTTATTGAACCTAAACGGCTCTAAATGCAAGCTAATGATTTTCTCACGTGTCGCTCCCAAGCTCGCGACTTACACGCTTAACTGCTGCTCTTTGGAAAGAATTAATATAGTCGATGATTTGGGTGTCCGACTGGACCCTAAACTTGACTTTATCGATCATATTTCGTGCATGGTGAATAAAGCCAGAGGTGTGCTTGGTTTCATTAAACGGTGGTCGAAAGAATTCAATGACCCCTATGTTACAAAATCCTTATATATTTCGTTAGTTCGTCCTATCCTAGAATATGGATCTTGCGTCTGGAGCCCTCAGTATGGGGTTCACAGTACACGCATTGAGTCAGTTCAGAAGAACTTTCTGCTTTTCGCTTTACGCGGTTTGAACTGGGATCCAAACCAGAGGTTACCCTCTTACTCTAGTAGACTTCTCCTAATTAACTTACCTTCTTTAGCTAACCGTAGAACCATGCTTGGCATTACGTTCATTTTTAACCTTATCCACGGTAACGTGGAAAGTGCTGACTTGCTGGGTCAGCTTAACTTTCACGTACCGAGTAGAAATACTAGATCCTATATTCCTTTAGTTTTGAGCCAATGTAGAACGTCTTTTGAATTGCATGAACCCTTTAGAGTCTTATGTGCAAATTATAACGATTTGTACATGATAACATCAAACGTAGATAGCCTTCCCCAACTAAAAACCTTAATATTAACCCACTTAGTACGCATGCAGGCAAACAGTCTGGCAGCACGCCAGTAGTAACTTCCTCGTATTCCTTTTCTATACTTTCATTTGTCGCGCCTACTAACACCTAACACAAACAGGCACGTGCTTGGTGTCAGATGGGCCACTTGAATGTACTGATCGTAGTGCATCAACGTCCGAATAAGAAGACCACGAGGCAGTCCTTCAATACAGCCAAGAGCGCCAACACGGACGCATCTTGGTGTCTCTATAAATCGAACTTATCCCTGTACAACAGGGAATTAAGAAAGGCCAAAAGAAGGGCCTGGTCCGACTTTTGCACAGGAATCCAGGACTACTCTGAGGCGTCTAGGCTGAGGAAGGTCCTCTCGTCGACGCCCTCCAACCCGGGATTCGCCAAGTGTCCTGACGACAGCTGGACGACATCCAGTGAAGAAACCCTCGGGGTTCTCCTGGATGCCCACTTCCCCGCTAGCTCTTCCCAGAGTAGCCCACCTAACCCCCCGACACGGCGGGGTCCGTCCGAAATGGCATACCTCCTTACTGATAGGAACATTAAATGGGCAATTAACAGCTTCAGCCCATATAAATCCCCTGGGGTGGACGGCATCATACCTGCACAGCTCAGCTACGCAGCCGAGCTATCCACTCCCTGGCTTCGTCTGATCTTCTCGATCATCCTCGATACAGGGGTCATTCCTAACGGATGGCTCCGCTCAAAAGTTGTTTTCATCCCCAAGGCAGGCAAGCCATCGCATTGCACGCCTAAGGATTATAGGCCAATAAGCCTCTCCTCGTTTCTACTCAAGACTCTGGAGAGACTCATCAGTCTGCATCTTAGGACTAATATTCCCCAATCATCCTTATCAGGATCTCATCACGCGTACATTAGGGGCAGGTCGACAGAGACAGCACTCCATTCGCTTACCACCATCATAGAAAAATCGCTCCACGAAAAGGAGTTCACACTCGTCGCCTTCTTGGATATAGAGGGCGCTTTCAACAACATCCTTCCAGGTTCAATCACATCAGCACTGACCAAGCTGGGGATTGATCAACACTCGGTGGGTCTCATTGACCGGATCCTGCGCAGCAGAACGGTGGAGGCAACACTGGGGGGGTCAACCATCTCCAGACAAGTCAACAGAGGCACACCTCAGGGTGGAGTCCTCTCCCCTCTCCTATGGAATGTGGCGGTCAATGAACTGCTCCAGGGCATATAAGAGGGCGGCTGTCGTGTTGTGGCCTACGTGGATGATGTCGCCTTGGCGTTCACGGGAAAATTCCCGCAGACACTCTGTGACAGGATGAGCGAAAGCCTTCGGTTTCTGACGGACTGGACTGCAAAGTCTGGTCTGAGAGTAAACCCAGCGAAGACTGAACTAGTCCTTTTTACCAGGAAATACAAAATCCCCAAAATGATACCCCCTAAACTCTGCGGGGTACCCCTCATCCTCAAAAATGAGGCCAAGTATCTAGGTCTTATCCTGGATAGGAAGCTCAATTGGTCACTTAACACGGATGAAAGGGCCAAAAAGGCTACAATCGCGCTATACACCTGCCGCACGGCTATCGGGTTAAAATGGGGTATGACCCCAAAAATTGTCCGTTGGCTGTACACGGCTATTATTCGCCCAATACTCCTCTACGGGGTGGCTATTTGGTGGCCAGCTCTAAAGCGGTCCACCTGCCTGGGCACGTTTAGAAAAATCCAACGCATGGCCGAGATCTGCATGACAGGCGGCCTGCGCACGACCCCGGGAGACGCTCTGGACGTTCTCCTGGATATCCTCCCAATAGAAATAATGGGAGAGATGACCGCGTCACTCTCGGCACTGAGGCTGAAGGGCGCGGGTCTGTGGAGGCGTTCGAGTTTCGGGCACACGAATCTCGACACTGCCCCACACCTTACTGAGGGAAACACAGACTACTGTGTCCCCGCTGAACACCCTACCACACCCTTCCAGGTTTACATCCCCGATAGAGAGGAATGGAACCTTGAACGTCCTGGACCTCTACGGTCCCTTCACATCTACACGGATGGCTCAAAATTGGACGGCCGGTGGGAGGAGGTATATACTCCGAGCACCTGGGAGTTAGCGTCTCTTTTAGGCTACCCGACCACTGCAGCGTCTTTCAGGCGGAGGTTTACGCCATCAAAGAAGCTATTGATCGGCTCCCCCCCACCAGGGTCAGAGCTCCCATATGTATATTCTCTGGCAGTCAGGCCGCCCTGAAGTCACTTGAAGCCATCTCTTCAAACTCGAAGACCATTAACGCCTGCCGCAGATCTCTTCACGAGATGGCGGAGCAGTACGACCTCCACCTCATATGGGTCCCAGGACATAGGGACATCGAGGGCAACTGCGCTGCCGATGAGCTGGCCCGGCAGGGTACAACCTCCCCTCTTCTCCCGGAGAGGGAGTCAGTTGACATGCCCTTGGCCACTCGCAGACCTCTCTGTAAGGAGTACTTCCACCTCCTCGCGGACAGGAAATGGGAAAACCTAATATCCTGCCGCCACGCTAGAATGATCTGGCCACGCCGATCAGCGAAACGCTCATTGGAGCTATTTCCATTAAGCAGGGACAGCTGCGCCCTTGCCGTCAGGGCTCTTACTGGTCACTGGCTACTTGGAACACATGCGTCCAGGCTGTCAGTGCACCATAACGACTTCTGTAGAAGCTGTAGGGATGAGGAGGAGGAGGAGACCGCTCTTCACCTCCTCTGCCACTGTCCGGTCCTAAGCAGACGTAGACTGCAGTATCTGGGCTTCCCCACACTTGTGGATCTCGCAAAACTAAGCGAGACATCACCGAGGCAGTTAACCCGATTCATCCAAGGATCGGGCTGGGCCTCTCTCACGTAAGGATTCGTTATCGGCCCATGAGAACCTGCACTGGACGGGGGATCTAAACCTACGCGGCATCACAAAGAGCCACCTCAGGCTCAAGTGGATGGACCGGCTCCCTTGAGTCGGCCATCACCGCCTTAACCTAACCTAACCAGATTAGATCGTTTGAATTTTCGTCTAGTATTTTGTCTAGACTTGTACCGGAATCGATATTTGATATTGGAAACATAGATGATGGCGTTGCCAGATCGACCTGTGTGACCATAGCTATAAGATATCGATGGTAAGCTTGCTGTATCGATAGCGTTGACAATTGCCACGTATGACCGGTTGCCATCGCTGATCAAGTTCTGTTTCCGGCAAAGAGTCTTTTTCACAGCCGATATAGTCGTGCTAAAAGGAAAGTGTGTTAAAAGTTATAAAAGTGTGAAATATTGATTCACGTGGATACCAAGTGCCACAATTGATTTTTATCAGTGAGTGTTTGCGTATGCAGTTTCGGATTTGATTTAACCTTGTGACATTCGGTCGTGTCTCGGGTATTCAGGGCTGGCCAGGGTCATCCAGGACATTTATTTGGTTCAGGATAGTGCTGCTAGAAAAAGGAATCCCCGACCCGAGTCCCAGTGAGAACGCGCAGAGTTTAACCTTAACTAGGCTTATATAAGTCGGCGGAGAGAAATATTATAGGACTCTGAAGTCGGCGGAGAGAGATATTATGTTACCCTGAAGTCGGCGGAGAGAAGTATTATAGGACCCTGAAGTCGGCGGAGAGAAGTATTATAGGACCCTGAAGTCGGCGGAGAGACGTATTATAGGACCCTGAAGTAGGCGGAGCGAGTATTATAGGACCCTGAAGTCGACAGAATACGGAAAGGTTGTCAAAGCAGGACCCTGAAGTCGGCGGAATACGTAAATGTGATCAAAGCAGGACCCTGAAGTCGGCAGAATACGTAAAGATGGTTATAGCCTTACTCCTGGCTATTAATAGTTACCACTGGGATCCTAATCCTGGTTTGGCCGCCTTGTTGCTGCTGGCTGGTGACTTCCACCTTGGTCGACTCCTACCACTGAATGATTCTTCTCAGGCCATCCGCCCGCTTTATATAGCGCTTGGCTGGTTTTGGTGTGCCCGCCCGGGCCGTGGATTTGCCCGACTTAATGTGGCCGGCGCTCGGGTTTAGAGTGCCCCTTCGCTTGTTTGGGCGCGCGCGCGCGCTTTGCTTGAATTTGAATATTCTTTAATTGTGCGCGGTACGCGTCACACTCCCCCCTCCTTTCGATAGTGGCGCCATATGGTGGCCGCCACTGTGTCCTTATTCGTTGTTTTCCCGGCTCCCGATTCCCTCGCTGCTGTCCTCCGCCAGCCCTTGGGAGGTGAGCCATTCTGGTCCGGCCCATTCGGACGTGTTCCGTCTGCGGTTGGGCCTTCCCGTCGCGTCTTTCCCCCCTCCGGCTTGCTCCGGCTTGACTTTCGTTGGGGGGTTGGCCACCCCGCTCCGGCCGTGTTGGACGTTATCGCTGTCCTTTTCCGGACCGTCCCCGGTGCCACTGGCTCGATCAGCCTTGCTCGGGACTTTTTGGCGCTCGCCGTGAACTTCGGCATCTTGACTCCTCCTGCTCGCTCTTTGTTCTTCCTTCCTGTCGTCTTCCGCTCCTCACTCCTGTGCTCCCCATATTCGATTCCACGCTCCTCGTCTTCTCCCCGTTGCTCTGCGCTCCTCTCCACCTCGTACGCCTGTTCTGTGGCAACCTCTTCCTTCTCCTCCACGTCGACCTCCTGCAGCATCTTGACTCCTCCTGCTCGATTTTTGTCCTTCTTCTTCCTTCCTGTCGTCTTCCGCTCCTCTTCTTCTCCACGTTGCTCTGCCCTCCTCTCCACCACGTACGCCTGTTCTGCGGCACCCTCTTCTTTCTCCTCCTCTTTCCCTACGTCTGGCCTTATGCACACCTCGGTCTCTTTACCTTTTAGTGTGCTCCATGGATCTGGAACAACCTGGCATGACAGCTCCGGTTGGTTCGCCGCCGTTTCACAGTACCCGACGGTTTTGGTGGCTGTATTCTGCCCCGTACCGTCGGATCCCACGCAGACCTCTGGGATGAGTCTGTGCTGTGTGTGTGCGAGATTCCCTGCTTCAATTATCTCGACCACTTCTGCTATTTTTAAGAACTCCGGCAGTGTTTTAAACCCCGTTCTTCGTGTAAATAGCTTTATTTCACTCTTGCAGTTATAGTATATCCGGTCCAGTTTTTCCTTGTCCGTATATCCTGCAAGGTCCACCAATCAATCGCGGCGTCTACTAACACGAATGGCATCGTTCGCACCAATTCGTCGTGCTGAATGCCGAATCCGGTCGCCCAATTCTCCATATTCTGTATGAACTCCAGAGGATTGGTTGTCCCATCATACCGCATTCCCCAGCTTCGTATCCGATCGAGATCTTGGATGGTTATCTTCCGCCCCATCTTCGTTTCGTATCCAGTCTCTCTCCAAACGATTTTTCTTTGACCGTTTCCTTCTGTCGACGTTTTCCTACTTCCTGTCTTCCTTCATCCTCTTTGTCGTTACATAAACCCAATTCGTCATCACTTCTCGGCGTCGGTTTCCCACTAGTCACCACTTTAAACCTGTTCGGGCGCCATCTGTGACGTTCGGTCGTGCCTCGGGTAGTCAGGGCTGGCAAGGGTCATCCAGGACATTTATATGGTTCAGGATAGTGGTGCTAGAAAAAGGAATCCCCGACCCGAGTCCCAGTGAGAACGCGCAGAGCTTAACCTTAACTAGGCTTATATATACAAGGTTTATTGGTTTCTCGCCAGAGTGAAATACAATAGGATCTGGCTGGAACAGGCTCCGTTGAATCCCTGGGAGGTATAGGAGATTACTGGTGCGGACCCTGAAGTCAGCGGGGAGGAGTATTATAGGACCCTGAAGTCGGCGGAGAGAAGTATTATAGGACCCTGAAGTCGGCGGAGAGAAGTGTTATAGTACCCTGAAGTCGGCGGAGAGAAATATTATAGGGCCCTGAAGTCGGCGGAGAGAGATATTATGGGACCCTGAAGTCGGCGGAGAGACGTATTATAGGACCCTGAAGTCGGCGGAGCGAGTATTATAGGACCCTGAAGTCGACAGAATACGGAAAGGTTGTTAAAGCAGGACCCTGAAGTCGGCGGAATATGTAAATGTTGTCAAAGCAGGACCCTGAAGTCGGCAGAATACGTAAATGTGGTCAAAGCAGGACCCTGAAGTCGGCAGAATACGTAAAGATGGTTATTGCCTTACTTCTGGCTATTAATAGTTACCACTGGGATCCTAATCCTGGTTTGGCCGCCTTGTTGCTGCTCGCTGGTGACTTCCACCTTGGTCGACTCCGACCACTGAATGATTCTTCTGAGGCCAGCCCCCCAATTAGTTGACTTTCACAGATTGTGCCCCACGAATAGACTCCTAAGGAGTTAAGGAGGCTCTTTAACAGAGCAGTTCAAAGTATAACCTAAAACATCGTCTGAACTTCTAGAGCGTCCAGAGGACCACCCCTCAGGGTGAACTCCTAGGAGGGGCTATCCAGCCCGTAAGGATGGAAACTTAACACGGATGCGTTGCTACAAATCCTAGTGAATGTAGTCCCGCAGCGCATCCTCGGCGGACAGAACGCGTACCAGCAAGGAGCACCCCAGCATGATATAGCGTCTTCTTGTCTTGATTTTTTTTTTTTTATTGCGAGCTATTCGATGTCTAAGTCTGCGAGCCATGTCAGCCCTAACCTCACTTTCATATTTTTGTGCTTTGCCATGGCCGATCGAGTTTAACCTTACTTCAGTTCAATTTTTCGCAGTGATCAAGTATAACCTCACAGATTAAAGAGAATACGAATGCCAATGATCCAAAGTGGATATCTTTTGTGGAGAACGATATGAATTAGATAGCTATGGATAAATAATGCAGTGCCCAGTGGCAAAATGAATGAAGTATTAATGCGTAAAAGTTTATTTTTTTGTGTAAATTTTTAGAATAATTGTTTTTAAAAACTTTCTTAATCGATAATGAATTTGTTATGGCTAAGAAGCAAGTGAAGGCGAGTTCTAAGGGATTTCGAGAAGTTATCATGTCGAAATAGGGCGAGAGTCTGTATATGTAATTTTCAGCGACCCACGTCGGAGATCGATCTTCATCGTTGGAACCATCCTGAGTGAGTTATATGAACCCGACCTTATGGTGCGGTTATTCTTGTGATCTTTATGATCTCTTACAAATGCCTTACGAATCGAAATGAAATCTTTAAAAGCATTAAAACTATTCGCTATTCTTATGAAATCTTGCTTTACGAGATTTTCGAAATCAATACCATTTAGCCGAAATTCATCACGATTAGGAATAAAGGAATTTAGTTTACGGTTTTCTTGAAAACAATCACGACTAGAAATGAAATCTAACTTTGAAATATTCTCTAAAACTATTACTTGTAATTAAATATAATATATTCGGTGAATTTCATTGAAACTTAACCATAGTTAGCTAAAGGCTTAATTAGTTACTATTATACGCGTTCACAACTCTTAGAAATATTTCTATGACAATAAAAATTAAGAGGTATATTAAAGCATTTATATACTTTATTTTATAAAATTTACTAAGATGTGTTCTCAAACTACACTATCGTTCAAATGACGTGAGGGTCCCATTGTACCCCCTATGGCCACCGAGCTTCCGAAAGCTCGGCCGCTCTTGCGCTCCCGTCTTTCGGGCTTCCGTGCATAGTTCATCGAGCGTGCCAACGCTCGCCCGCACTCCGCTCCGCTGCAATCTCCGGCCGCTTCGCTGCACTATTCCGCCGCTCCTCGGCACCTTTCTTGGCAGCGATCGCCCTCTATGCTCCTCTCTACATCTTCGACCACTGCACTCATCCGCCGCTCCCTGGCCAAACGCATCCAATCTCGCCCCTCTGATGCTCCCGCGCCCCGAGCTCGGGATAAATCCGAACGCAGTCGGCCGCTGTCGATCTCTCGCTTTAGCGGAGTAAAGCGGGCGGGAGCACGGCTGTATGTTTAAGCTTAGATTAGTAACCAAATGCATGTTCAATAAAACACTACGGGCGCTCCATGCCATTGTCGACTCTCGACCCCCGAATATTTTCTACGTTTTCCTCTTAGCGGGATATATACGCATTATATTTTCTGGAATCCTTTAGCGGAGGATCCTTGCCACCACCCTACATAAACATGGTCCTTCGAGCCGGATAAGGTTATCGTCCTGGAACCCTTTTTTCACCAGCAGCTCTGGTGGTGCCGCCGCTAAAGATAAGTACAAGGTCTTTTCGTCTCCTTCTCGCTGCCGATCTTCAGCAGTGGTCCGAACTTTAAATTTAGTTCACACTGCTGTAAGATCGTTAGTTTTTCTGTGTCAACTCCACATCCGAGAGTTTTCGGCAGTGAGAAAATTAATAGTGCTCCTAGTCCGCCGAAATTTTTCATTCGTCTCCGCTTTGTGTCGCCGTATTCCTCGCCGTTTTTCTTTTCGTTCTCGTTGTACAACGGTCGAGGCATATGTACATATATGTGTATGCATTCTCAGCATCACAAGCGACATATTTTCATATTTCGGCGCAACTCCGCGCAAATTAACAAGTGAAAAGTTAAATTGTGTGGTGAGAAAGGCATAATATATACTGGTCAACCGGTGTGCACTGTTTCGGGAATCTCCCTGTTCGCCGAACAGTCCGCCGTTGTCGCGATATTTGTTTCCTTATTCTTATGCGTGCCAATTTTCGCCACGTAATTTTTCTGTCCTTTCAATTCAATATACAGTCCACTTCTCTATGCTCCACTGTGCCAACCTATGCCCTACACATACCCACATAACTACATATTCGCATGCATGCCCATGCATATTTTGTACATATATTTTCTGCCTCCGATCCCAGAAACTACCTCTGCACCGCATCTAATATACATACATACATAAATACAAATTAAATCCGAGACAATACAACAAATATTAAAAACGAAACTTAATCTCTGCAGCGGCCGCGTTATTGTTGTTTCTCTTTTTCTCCCCCCTCTTGCGTCCCTTACGCATGCACTGCTTTGCCGATGACATAGCAGTGAGCCTTTCGGCCAAACCAAAGCCAAGGGTTTCAATTCCACCTTTTCGGCTTTCTAATAATTACGGTCGATAGTTAAGTATTTTTTACGGCCAATAATTTCCTCAATTATTAATTAATTTATTTTCTATTACTGCCTCTTTTCTGAGTCAGCTTAAATATAAGTGAACTATCACGTCCAAGCCAAGCAATATACATATATAAACCAAATATATATATTCATTTATATTTACATATTGGGTTCCTAAAACATCAAGATCTCAGTCTTTCCTGTCTACATTCTTGTTCCCAATTCTGTTTTTGAATCCGCATAAGGCATCAACCGCCCGCAGTATCTTTTTGGGTATTTTTTCGCTGTTTTGTATATTTTTGACAGATCGATTTTTTACCAAATACCCTACTTAAGGGCACCTACAGGGCACTTCAACGTATTCCGTTTCTGGCCATTTTCCATTTACGTGCCAGTGGCAATATTTTAGTGGCGCCACAATTCGAATCAATTTATTTATTGATTTAATTTACTCTTCTTCGGAAACCCTGCGTTCTTCTCAAATCTGTCCAGTTCTCAAATTTCTATTTGAGCGCCCTCCAAGTCCAATTCCAAGTCCAATTCAGTCCTATTCAGATCAGCCCGATCCACATTCGATTCCGTCAATCCGCTTAAACTGAAGCTAAACTCATCTAAAGCCCTTCGCCCAAGCTTACCCCGTCCATTTCCAATATGGCTCCAAATGCGGTAGACATCGCAGTGAAGAAATTTAGTTCTACAACGGATTTAATTATCCAGTTCGAAGCTGACATTTACACTCCGGGCGCCCCTGCATTTGGAGATTTTTCCCCTCACATGTGCCGAGTCCATTTGGACGAAATCCGGGCCTTATGGGTAGATGTGAAGAAGGGCTATGAGAACTGTTTGGACCTTCTTTCCGTGTCCGCCGAGAATCCAGCCACCTCAATAGTGCTGGGATCCAAATACAGTTACTGTTACTCCTTCTACTCGAGATGTGTCGCCCAGCTCCACGAAGCAATAGAGAAGGGCTCCTCCCAGTCCACCCAGTCGTCCGCAAGCATCCAACCGCCCACTCCTACTGGCTGTCGTCTGCCACCTGTAAACATCGAAGTCTTTGAAGGCGATTACCTTCGGTGGCCCACCTTTAGGGACCTTTTTACGGCAGTCTACATCAACAATTCGAGACTTACGCCAGTGGAAAGGTTGTTCCACCTTCTTTCGAAAACGAGTGGCGATGGGCACTCCATTGTTTCAAAGGCACCGCTCACTAATGAAGGGTTCGTCTCCGCATGGCAAAGCCTTACCGACCGCTTCGAAAATAAACGACTGTTAGTTAACAGTCAGCTTGAGATTCTCTTCAGTATACAGCCGATCCTCCAAGAATCCGGTTCCGCTTTAGAAGAGCTTCAGGGCACCGTCCAAAGCTGCCTAACATCCTTGATGATGTTCTCCATTCAAGTCGAGGCATGGGACTGTCTCCTTGTGTATATGATTTCCTCCAAGCTTCCAAATCTCACTCTTTCTCTCTGGGAACAGACGATCCACAAAAAATCGGAAATTCCAAGTTGGAATAAGTTGTATGCGTTTTTGACAGAGCGCTATCGTACTCTGGAGGCTATTGACGACGTCAGGCCCAGCAGTCCGGGGCAATTTCCGCCAACTGCGAGCGCCCCAGCGCGCATGCTCAGCTCCTACAACTCCAGAGTAGCTCCAGCCCCAAGAAGGTGCGATCTCTGTTCCAGGGAGAACCATCCTGTTCGTTTCTGTCAACGTTTCCTCGGAATGGATGTAAATGGTTGCTCCGACTACATAAAGCGAAAGCAGGTTTGCCTTAACTATTTTGCTCGTGGCCACCGACAGAGGGACTGCACTATTGCCCACTCCTGTTTTACGTGCCATGACCGCCATCATACTCTGCTGCACCACGATAATCCTGTTACTATTGTCCCACGACCCTCCGATCCGTCTAGTCCACGACCCGCGGCCATTGCAAGAACCACGGAAGTTTCCTGCGGCCACTCAAATGTGCAAGTGTTTTACACGAGAGTTTCATACGCATCCAAAGATCCGTTGAAACAACGCCTTATCACGAGCAGTACGGCAGCCTTAAGGGGCAGATCTACCAACCGCATTCAGTCCTACCAATGTCGAGTCTGCAACGGAAACCATCCGCTTCGGAAATGCCGACGGTTCCTCAGGCTTAGTGCTGAGAAGGGGCTCCGCGCGGTTAGAGTTAACCGTTATTGTTCCAACTGTATGGCCCACGAGCATTCCGAGGGAACCTGCCGCAGTCGTGAACGATGCAAAACGAGCAATCAGCTCCACCATACGCTTTTGCATATACACAACCGTCCAGTTCATTATCCCTGTTCGCAGCATCGGGCACCTCCCTACTTCTAATTTGCAAATTACAATCCATCACTCATGCTTTATTCTTCATCCAGACCAGATCCAATTTCAACACTTCCACGCAGCGCAATTTCTTCTACAAGCAGACGTTATCGAGGTACTTAGTCCTACCGAAGCCGAGTCTGCACGGAATCCATCCGCTACAGAGAGATTAACGCATACGCTCCGTGCCGATCAGCTTCGCCGTCTCAACGCCCTAAGATGCGCACCGATCACGGCAGCTGAAGCCGCTCCGGATCCTGCCACCAGCAATAAGAAGGATGACAATATTGCAATCCAAGTGATTGCAAGGGGGGCCGGAATGTTTACGTGAGGGGCCATTGTACCCTCTGTGGCCACCGAGCTTCCGAAAGCTCAGCCGCTCTTGCGCTCCCGTATTTCGGGCTTCCGCGCATAGTTCGTCGGGCGTGCCGACGTTCTCCCGCACTCCGCTCCGCTGCAATCTCCAGCCGCTTCGCTGCACTATTCCGCCGCTCCTCGGCACCTTTCTTGGCATCGCCCTCTATGCTCCTCTCTACATCTTCGACCACTGCACTCATCCGCCGCTCCCTGGCCAAGCGCATCCGATCTCGAACCTCTGATGCTCCCGCGCCCCGAGCTCGGGATAAATCCGAACGCAGTCGGCCGCTGTCGATCTCTCGCTTTAGCGGAGTAAAGCGGGCGGGAGCACGGCTGTATGTTTAAGCTTAGATTAGTAACCAAATGCATGTTCAATAAAACACTACGGGCGCTCCATGCCATTGTCGACTCTCGACCCCCAAATATTTTCTACGTCTTCCTCTTCGCGGGATATATACGCATTATATTTTCTGGAATACTTTAGCGGAGGATCCTCGCCACCCCCTTACATAAACACAATGAATACCTAAAAACATAAACAAAGAACTCTGCTGATGTACCCGTGATCGTAGGGTATCAAAGGGGTCACTGGAGACATGCCTCCAAGGAAGGTGATCATAGGTTGGGCGGGCTAAATGTGACCACAAGACCATCAGTGGCTTCGCTTTCTCTGACTTTCTCTCAGCCTTTCCTACTCTTTAGCTTCCGCCTCGAATTTATTTATTCTCTTTCTCCCGGTTCGTTTAATTTATTCTCTCTTGTCGCTAGATCGTTATATTCTTGTCTCTATATAATTAATGTGTAGTTAGTGATAGGAACTGTGTAGGCAAGACCACCACCCCCAAAGCCGACGAGCGAGAGCCGGATTCTAAGTCGAGCACCGCAACCACAGATTCCTCCGGAGCCAAAACACTTCTCCAACCGTTACACGCTACAGTTATAATTCATTATTAATTATTATAAAGAAAAGTGGCGCCCCAACGTGGATGGCCTTAGTGAGTAAAGTAACAACACATTAAGACTCACCGATAGATAAATTAAAATTCTTTCTTTACTTTCAAAATTTCTACTTTAATTTTCTTCACACAAATTTTGTTTGTTAAATTTTAATTGTTCGGAAAACAATGAATGAGAACTTTGGTTTTCTTCTTGGCCACAATTAAGTTCATCAATATAGACTTTTCCTAAATTGAGAAATGGTAAGGTAAAATTATGTGGAGGAACACAGTAAGCGTTCAACTTCGGTTGATCTTCTGTCCCTGTCAAATTTCCCAAATCATTGCTCAAACTTAACTTTGGGAATTACAATTTTTTTGTTAGTTCAAACGCTTTGGAATATAGAGATACAATCTTTAAGAGAAACTCTGACCACGGTTGACTAATTTAAGGATTTAATTTTAATTCGCCTTAGAAGGGTTAGATGTTGTCAAAAGTAGACCTGGAATACAACACGATTTATTTTAGAATGAAACTTTGTCCGTTTAATTTTTATAACTTCTAAATTCTTCCCTTTTCCTTTCTATCTTTGTTGAAAGACAGGACGTTTCCTGTCAAATGGCCGTCAGCCGATTGGGTACACAGGGGGATCAACGGATGACTGTGTCATCTGCCGTAACTGTGTGCACCATCGGTAGTGCGACTATACTCTCCAAGTGAGGGCGGCCGGAAGCAGGTCCTCGGTCGAGTTCGATCGGGGATGCTGACCAATTGTAGTCGGGCGGACCTGGGCAGGTCTTTAACAGGCCCCAACTCAAGTCAGGAGTGTGAAGCGACCCGTGCCCCCTGACTTTTGGTTCGCAGCAGAGGGGCTAATCCAGCTGTGTTTGAACGGAGCCTTCCCAGGGCCGGGCAACCCTGGGTCGTAAGATGCCTTGCCGCGGCTTTGGGGCGAAGCCGCGGTCGACCAACTTCAAAGCCCCAAACCCCCTCCGGCCCGCTGCGCTTGCCAGGACGAGCAAAGCGGGCGTTCATGAATAAGAAATGAAACCAACGCACCGAGCTTCGGAACTCCCGGGAGAGGATAAATCCCAAAAACTGTCGGAAGAGGACGAGGAGGAGCTGCTGAGGCCTAGTTGGGCCTTGGCGACTCACAAACTTACGGAGACCGACGTAGATGAGCTGCCGATGTCTAGTTGTGACATCCCGGCTCCGTCGAGACCCGAGGGGAGAGCTAGTAGCACTCCCCAATCCGACCACAAAGGTGGGGCTCAGCTGGGCACCACCGAAGAAAAAACTCAAGAGCAGCTAACACACCAGCAACGACGAGCGAGGGTCAAGAGAGCCCGCTTCATTCTCGGTAAGATTGCCAAGAACGAGGCTGAGGGAAAAAGTGACCCTCGAGATGCTGAAAGTAAGGCCCGATTCCTTGCGGAGATCGCGGAATTCGAGGCGCACAGCAAGGCAAACCCGGCGGCGCTCCAGCCCCCTAAGGCGAAGCGCAACCGCTCACAAGAGGTGAGCGTGAGCGCGCCTAAAAGGGCGAAGGACCCACAGGGCAAGCCGAGAGCCACAAACTTCGTCAGTAAGGCGAAGAAGTTCAGCGAGGTGGCCAGAGACAGTCTGGCTATGGCTCTGGTGGACGAGCTCCACGACGACGGTCGTCTGCTGTCGGAGAAGTGGGAGGAGATAGAGGCCAAGTTGGCCGACATGGTAACTGACAGGTTGGTTGCCGTGCCGACCGGCCCCATCCCCTCCTTCGACTCCTCAGACGTGGTCAGGGGGCACCGGGTCATCAGGTGCGACGATGGGTTTTCAAGGACCTTCCTGGCGGAGTGTATGGCTTCGATTAGCGACACCTGGGCTGGCCTTAAGATTAGGCTAGTCCACGCCAGGGAGATTCCGAGGAGACCCAGAGCCCGCATCTGGTTGCCGAAGGGGCAAACTGATCATGCTAGGGTGATCGCCTGTCTGAAGGCCCAGAATCCGGATGTCCACACAGAAGACTGGACCATCCTCAAGGCGGAAAAGGAGATGAAGTCGAGCCAGCCGTTCCTTCTTCTCATAAATCAACGCTGCCTGTCGCAGCTTGAAGCCAACGACCACAAGGTCCGGTACGGTATACGGAAGGCCAAGATTAAGGTCTTCCTTGCCGAACCGGACGAGATATTAGAGGAGGTCGATGACACCAACAGGTTGTTGGACGATATGGTCATCGACGACAAATCCCCGGACACAACCCCAACCTATCCCGATTTCGAAACTCGTGCAGATTAACCTGAAGCGCAGTACCCATGCTTCAGCAAATCTCACGATCCTTCTCAGTGAGAAGGATATCGACATCGGACTGATACAGGAGCCTTGGACCAGGGACGAGAAAGTTGCTGGCCTAAGGATCCCAGGATACACAGTACTGTGCACCAACTCGGTGGGTAGGTCGAGAGCATGCATAGTAATTAAGAATCACTTTAACGCTTTTCTCTGTTCCAATCTCAGCACACCAGATCTGGCAGTAGCTAGATTCGTGGCAGCGGATGGGAGCGGAGTTATCATCGCCTTTGCGTACATGGCCCACGACGATCCGGCCCCGCCTGAAGCGCTCCAATGGGCCGAAGACACTAAGACGACCCTGGTGCTGGGATGCGACGCGAACGCGAGGCACTCGCTCTGGGGAAGCTCGGAAACGAATGAAAGAGGTGAGTCTCTTTTTGACAATATTATTAGTCGTAAGGTTACGATTTGTAACAAGGGCAATACACCAACCTTCATATTCCCCAGTACGGAGGGTTTTCAGGGTTGGGAAGAGGTGTTAGATCTCACCCTTCAAATAGAATATGGCAAATATAAAGTCGAGAACTGGAGAGTGTCGACCCAACTCTCCTTTTCGGACCACAGATACATCTTCTTTGACTTATCGGCATCGGTAAATAAGCCGATACCGAGTCGTAACCCCCGCAGGACAAACTGGGACAAATTCGGCGAAATTGTCCACTCAAAGGTCAGCAACAGGAGGGTAAAGGTACAATCCTCCTCAAAGGCCCTCGACAAGGAAGTAGAGGACCTTACAAACATCCTTAACAACGCATTCAAAGAGACATGTAAAGTTTCATTCTCCAAGAAGCAGTATCCACCATGGTGGACCAAGGAACTGAGCGACCTCAGGAAGAGAGCGCGCAAAACCTTTAACACATGCTATGGAACCAAGAAATGGGAACCATATAAGGAAGCACAGAAAGCATACAAAAAGCAGTATATGAAGCCAAGAACGAATCTTGGAAGAGTTACTGTGAATCACTAAGAAGGCATAAAAGATACGGCAAGATTAAGCAAAATCCTTGCCAAGGGGCACACAAGCCCCACTCTTATCAACAGACCAGACGGCTCGGCCACAATGACAATAGAGGAGTCGCTAGAGCTACTAGTCGACACTCACTTCCCGGGGAACCTTCGAGAGAACTCGGCACCCGAGGAAGGCACAAATACACAGACAGACACACAAACGAAAGATATCATCACCACGGAGCGAATCCAGTGGGCAATAGAGTCTTTTGATAAATACAAAAGCCCGGGCCCGGACGGCATAATACCGGCAATGCTACAAACTGCCAAAGGAAGCCTCTGTAGATGGCTTAAAGCCATATAGAAGTCTTGTATAAGACTAAGGCACATCCCGCTAAGGTGGAGGGAAGCCAAAGTCATATTTATACCAAAGCCAGGCAGAAGGCACATTCTAGCGAAGGACTATAGGCCGATAAGCCTAACATCCTTCGTCCTGAAGACCCTGGAAAGACTACTAGATGTTTACATCCGAGAAAGAATCGAGAGACACCACCTATCGGACGCGCAGCATGCGTACCGAAAACGACGGTCAACAGAAACAGCACTACACGAAGTTGTAGGTCACGTTGAGAAGACACTACAATATAAGCAATACACGATGGCCGCCTTCCTAGACATCGAAGGTGCGTTCAATAACGTGAACGCCGACTCCATCCTGAGCTCCCTCACCTCGATGGGCATTGAGAGAGGCATCAGAGAATGGATCGGAGTTATGCTAACGAGTAGGACGATCACTGCCGAACTGAGTGGCACTCACCTCACACGGTCAGTGAAGAGAGGCACACCTCAGAGCGGTGTCCTATCGCCTCTACTTTGGCTCATAAACATGAACAACATATTGGAAGAGCTCAATATGGGTGGCGTCAAAGCAGTAGCCTACGCAGATGACGTGGTGTTGCTAGTATCCGGACCCTACCCTGACGTTATTAGTGAGATAATGACAGGGGCGCTGGGTCGTTTAAACATATGGGCAAAGACCTGCGGACTAGGTGTCAACCCAAATAAAACAGAACTTATGCTCTTCACTAGAAGGACTAAGATACCAGCATATAATATGCCCAGAATAGATGGCATAGAGCTAAAACTATCAGAGCAGGCTAAGTATCTCGGTGTGATACTAGACCCGAAGCTCTCGTGGAAAGGAAACATTACTGAAAGAGTGAGAAAGGCAAGTATTGCTTTCTACTCTTGCAGGAAAATGTTCGGAGATAAATGGGGATTACACCCAAAGGTAATAATATGGCTTTACACAGCGGTTGTTCGGCCAATTTTAACATACGGAGCCCTAGTATGGTGGCCAGCGCTAACTAGGGCTTACAACATCACAAAATTAACGAGGATACAGAGAGCAGCGTGTGCTGGCGTGACGGGAGCCATGCGATCATGCCCCGCAGCAGCACTGAATGCTATCCTGGACATAATGCCGATAGAACTGTTCATGGCCGCACAGAGCGCAGTAAGACTGAAAGCAAGTAACTGCTGGAGGGATTACGGCGCAGGCCACGGCAAGATACTGGAAGGAATCAAGCTAGAAGCAAACGCACTAATGGACTACTTGACTACGGAGATGAACTTCGGAAATGCCTACACGACAACATTCCCAACAAGGGAAGATTGGAGAAGGGAGAGAGTAACCGGGGCAGAGGAGGTATCCCTCTACACCGATGGCTCTAAAATGAGCTGCGGCGTGGGGGCTGGGATCTTCGCTGAGCAATGGGGGATCGAGGAGTCCTTCACTCTCTCAAACTCAGCGACGGTTTTTCAGGCTGAGGTACTCGCCATAACGGAAGCAGCCAAGCTTTCGATACGGCGAGAACTTAGCGACACCAAAGTACGGTTTTACTCTGATAGCCAAGCGGCTATAAAATCCCTAGCGGCCGTGAGAACAAACTCACGAATGGTGGCAGAATGCAAGAAGGCCCTTAATAGACTTGCAGAGAGAAACGAGGTACAAGTCACCTGGGTACCGGGTCACTGCGACATCCCAGGGAACGAGAAAGCGGACGAATTAGCCCGAGCAGGTTCGCAAGGGCAAGATACCAACGTACGGACACCGATCTCGTTGAACTCGGTCCAGACAAGGATCCATGACCATTTCAAACAGACAGCCAACAAGGAGTGGTCAAGTAAGAGCGAACATAAGAGATCAAAGAAATGTTGGCCGACATACGACAAGAATCGCACTAGAGAGCTGCTATCCAACAGCAAGCGGGATATCAGAAGATTCACAGCAGTCGCAACAGGTCATTGGACGATCGGAACGCACGCAATGAAGATGGGGCTACCTTACAACGCTAGCTGTAGAAGCTGCAGAGAAATTACGGAACCAGAGACACCAGAGCACCTGCTCTGCTTTTGTCCGGCCCTAAATCACATCAGACTACGCCACTTCGGTACCTACCAGCTGGAGTCATTAGAAGGCATAGGAGAGCTGAAGGTCTCAGCGATCCTAGGCTTTCTCAGCGACTCAGGATGGTATTAAAGGGCAACTATGACCACAACATGAAAACAGAGGGAGTGGACCAAAAAGGAGCCCAGCTCTACTTGGAGGCTCCAGAAGGGAGCCTCACCACTACAACCTACCTACCTGTCAAATCTCTTTCTTTATTTTTTCCTTCTTCTGAGAAAGTCATAATATCCTACGATACATGGACATCAAGCATTGAGTTCTGGTTTTATTGAATTATATCGATCTTACGATTTGCGTAATTATTTTTTTTATCTTTATTTTCGGAGTACGATTGCTTTGAGCTATCTTTGTCTCGATTATCTTTATCTTCAGTATCTTTATTTTTATTGTAACCTTGGCTCAAAATGGGTTTAGACCAATCAACAGGCAAGGGCCCTCAGGAAGGCAAGACCAGTCTGTCCGTTGTGTAAACTCGAAATCAAGTCCGCTGCTGACATTTTTAAAACGTCATGCAATCACGAATTCCATAGGAAGTGCATAGAAACTCACTTCAAGAAAAGTGAAAGCTATCCTGTTTGCGAAACGTCCTGTAGACCAGTAACCGACAATAAAGGCTTACAAACGCTATCTCAATCTAGAAGTCGTCAAACTGAGGTTACCGAAACAAGAACCCCAGCTGATGATATTCCCGGTACGGCCGGAATCTCAAATAATGCTATCACTTTACTGGCCATGGAGCGTAGAATGCTCACGATATTATCTGAGAAAATGGAAGAATTAGTTCAAACTACAGTAGTCGAAAGAGTTCGAAGGCTAATCGCAACACCTACTAATTCAGCTGCTAATGGTGATGAAAGCTCAGTTACGCCTGCACCGTTAGTAGAAGGTATTAACCCACACACTAGTGACGGAAATCAAGTACCAAATGTACGGGGGACAACACCTAATCTAGGAACCTCAATTTCGCATAGAAGTTCCTCGTCCGATCTCATGAATAGACCTGATAAAGTTGTTCACATCCTGAACGGATGGAAACTCAAATACTCAGGATCAGAAGTAACCATAGATAATTTTATCTACAGAGTAGAATCGCTTACACATCAAACGCTAGAGGGAAATTTTCCAGTCCTCTGTAGGCATGTTAGCGTTCTTTTCGAGGGTAAAGCCAACGAATTTTATTGGCGCTACCACAAATCAGTGACTGAAGTACATTGGGATAGACTATGTTCCGCATTACGATGTCAATTTCGTCAAAGAAGAGACGATGTAGATATTGAGGAGTTGATTCGAAATAGGAAACAAAAACCTAATGACACGTTCGACAGTTTTCACGACAGTGTAAATGTCTTAATCGATCAGCTGGAGACACCATGGTCCACCCGAAAACTTGCTCGTGTTCTCAAAAACAATTAAGACCTGAAGTAAGGCATGAATTATTGAATGTAGATGTTGGAAATGTACGCAAATTGAGAGAAATCTGTCGTTGACGCGAAGCTTTTCTAGACGATGTTAAACACTCTCACGGTTACGCTAGCGTAACTCCTTACAGACGGAGTTAAGTCGAAGAGTAGAATCGCAGATTCCGAATCGGAAAGCGAGTTGGAAGTTGACGCATTTTCCTTGGTATGCTGGAATTGCCGCAAAGATGGTCACAGATACCAAGATTGTTTGTCGAAAAAGCATATCTTTTGTTAAGGATATGGAGCAGCTAACACATACAAACCAAACTGTAATAATTGTACAAAAACTCGCAATTCGGCATTACGAAGTCGCAAGCCAAACCGAAGACTTTGAATGCCGCTCGTCATCAGTCAACAATGACCGATTAAAGGTTGTTGCAAATTTAGAAGCAACACCCTCACAATCCCTACCGTTCCAATTAGCAATAATAGACTACTCCATGATAAAGTGCAAAATTTACCGGAAGTTACAAAGTCATACTTTTGTTTTGAATCTCCCAAGCGAAAACCATTATCACGAAGCTCTAAGAGAATCAAATCATTTTGGCATATAGTGAGACGTTGCAGACTCTTATTAAAATACGTATGTTCTATTCCTACTGGAACCCGAGATCCTCGTCCATTCTTACCCGTTCAGTTATTAGGTCGTACCGTTTATGGCTTACTTGATTCTGGCGCTCCCATAAGCTGTTTCGGCGGCTAATTAGCTAAAGAACTAGTGTCGAAAGGCAAAGCATATAAGTCGTTAAATGTAAGTGCTACCACAGCAGATGGAAATCCACAAAGGATTGTAGGAAAAATGAAAATCGATGTAGGATATGGAAATGTTTTGAGAATTTTAAATATATATATAGTACCTTCTCTAAAACAAGATATTTACTTGGGTATAGATTTTTGGAGGCTGTATAATCTTCTGCCAAAGAATTTGCAGATATCTGAGCTCGAATCGAATGAAGTTAAGAGCAAAGTCGGAGTTGATCAACATGACTTATCTGAAGAAAGGAAGTCCAAGCTAGCTAGTGTCATAACATGTTTTCCGTCGTTTACTGATCAAGGTCTTGGCAAAACTAGCTTGATAACACATTCGATTGATGTAGGGAATGCAAAACCAGTTAAACAACGGCATTTCCCCGTGTCACCTGCAGTGGAGAAGAGTTTGTATGAAGAAATCGATAGAATGTTAAGACTAGGTGTGATTGAAGAATCAAATAGCTCGTGGTCTTCTCCTATTGTCATGATTACGAAACCAGGCAAAGTAAGAATTTGTTTAGATTGCCGAAAGGTTAAAAGTTTTATTGAAAAGGATGCATATCGTCTTCCTCAAATCAGTGGAATTCTAAGTCGTTTACCTAAAGCCGAATTTATGAGTAGTCTTGACTTAAAAGATGCTTATTGGCAAGTGCCACTTGAAGCTCAGTCTAGAGATAAGACCGCTTTTACAGTGCCTGGTCGGCCTCTTTACCAATTTAAGGTAATGCCACCAGCACTATGTCCCGATTGATGGATAAAGTTGTTCCCGCGCATCTTGTGACGCGCCGTACGCGCACATAGGAAATAAGAGAAATACATGAAGAGAACAAATAGAGGTTAAGAAAATAGTATAAGGAAAGAAACATTCATATATAAAATAAGAAGTAAAACATGAAGTCAAACATTAAGAATAAATAAAGGAGAAACACCGAACTGAAAGAAATGAAGAATAAAGA
Organism: Drosophila aff. chauvacae BK-2020; assembly: GCA_018903765.1. NCBI lineage: Eukaryota > Metazoa > Arthropoda > Insecta > Diptera > Drosophilidae > Drosophila > Drosophila aff. chauvacae BK-2020. The sequence goes on from JAEIGO010000419.1 coordinate 264,721, forward strand.
AATGAAGAAAAGCCATACACAACCGCATTCAAATTCAAACCCGATGCGCGCCCGCGCCACTGATCGCACGCGACTGGGCACACCGACCGCGATCGGCCGGGCACACTAATGCGGCCAAATGCGGGCGACGATGCGGGCACACTAGCCCCGCCGAACCGCTATATAAAGCGCACCCCAGCACTACGGAGCTCATTCAGTTTCGGCCGGCAAACGGCAAAGGTCTCCTGACTACAACCAACTATCAGCAGCCAAGGACCAGCGGACAAGGACGAGCAAGGAGCATCGGTAAGGACGACATCAGACACCAGCGGAGACGGGTAAACGGCATGGTAATTAACTAATCCTAGTAGCCTTTGCATAGTACGTCTCATTCTACGGCTCGGTCTACCGATCCGCAGGTATCAATATATAGTAGACCAGAACGGCCTCTAAACTCTTCTCGATATATAGTAGACCAGAACGGCCTCTAAACTCTTCTCATTACTTAGTAGCCCCTTATAAAAACCAGAACGGCCTCTAAACTCTTCTCGATATATAGTAGACCAGAACGGCCTCTAAACTCTTCTCAATATATAGTAGACCAGAACGGCCTCTAAACTCTTCTCGATATATAGTAGACCAGAACGGCCTCTAAACTCTTCTCATTAATTAGTAGACCAGAACGGCCTCTAAACTCTTCTCGATATATAGTAGACCAGAACGGCCTCTAAACTCTTCTCAATATATAGTAGACCAGAACGGCCTCTAAACCCTTCTCGATATATAGTAGACCAGAACGGCCTCTAAACTCTTCTCGATATATAGTAGACCAGAACGGCCTCTAAACTCTTCTCAATATATAGTAGACCAGATTCTCTTACAGCAACCCCACCTGAACCAAATAAAATATCTGCGACGACCCCTGGCCATCCCTGAGCCATCCGGACAACGACTGATCGTCACAATCTTAGGAACGAAGTGTTTGTGTACCTGGATGATCTTTTAGTAGTGTCATCTGACTTCGAAAGTCATCTTAACGTTCTCAGAGAGATAGCCGCGCGGATAAAGCTTGCAGGATTGACGATCAATATTTGCAAAAGCCATTTCTGCATGCGAAGAGTTCGATATCTTGGCCACATAATAGGTGATGGCGGTATACGAACCGACCCTGAAAAGGTGAAAGCAATTACCGAGTTTCCGGTGCCGAAAACTCTTTGAGGCTTGAGAAGCTTTATGGGTTTGTGTGGTTTGTACCGAATTTTGCAACACTTGCAGCCCCGTTGACAGATCTAATGTCAACGAAGCGAAAGTTTTCTTTAACACCTGAAGCTTTAGAAGCATTTAAAGTTTTAAAAAGTCGGCTATGTGAAGCTCCGGTTTTATGTAGTCCGGATTTTTCTAAGCCCTTCGCCATTCATTGCGATACTAGCAAGTCAGGTGTGGGAGCCGTGTTAGTGCAAGTATCCGAAGAAGGAGACGGACGTCCAATAGCGTTTTTTTTTAAAGAAGTTAAATTAAGCTCAGCGCAACTATACGGTGACTGAGCAAGAATGTTTAGCTGCAATAGTAGCTTTGCGAAATTTCAGAGCATATGTGGAAGGTCATGAGTTCAAGATTATAACTGATCATGCTTCACGGAAATGGCTCATGTCCAATCATGATCTCAGCTCCCGATTAGCTCGTTGGTCGTTAGCTCTTCAAAGATATCGTTTTAAAATCGAACATCGTAAGGGTACTCTGAACGTTGTTCCTGATTCTTTATCGCGTATAAAAGAATATGAAATAGCAGCGGTAGATCTGCAAGAAGGCTTGCTCGTTGATTTAAACTCCGAAGAATTTAAGTCTCCGGATTACCAGGACTTAGTAGCAAAGGTTAACGCGAATAAAACTAACTTTCCGGTTCTAAAAACAGAGGACGGTTTTGTATATAGGAAAGCACAACATCTATCTGGCGAGCAAAAGCATGATGAGTACGCATGGAAGTTATGGATACCCAATGATTTAGTATCTAAAGTTATATTCCAAGCGCACAATAGTCCGCTAGCTTCCCACGGTGAAATGCATAAGACCATAGAACGGGTGCGAAGATATTATTTTTGGCCTCGACTCGTACCTGACGTAAAAGCTTACATTAATGATTGCGAGACTTGTAAAACTACGAAGTCACCTAATCATGTACTCAGGCCACCATTAGGAAAAGCCCCAGAAACGCTGAGACTTTTCCAGCGAATTTTCATAGATTTTCTTGGACCGTATCCACGTTCCAGAAGTGGCAATATCGGAATATTTATTGTTCTCGATCATTTTTCAAAATTTGTCTTCTTAAAACCAGTTAAGAAGATAAACGCCAGTGTAGTTATTAAATACCTCGAAGGAGAGTTGTTTATGAGTAAATCGGTCTGTTATCGCTGGAATAAGAGCGTATTTGCGTCCAGATCAAAAGGACTGGGACGAATGTTTAAATAAAATTTGTTGTGCCTTAATGTCCGCAATTCATTCAAGTATAGGAACTACTCCATACTATATTGCCTTTGGTCAACACATGGTAACAACAGGTTCTACATATTCCTTGTTGAGGAAACTGAATATGTTAGACGATCGTTCGTTAATGTTCAATCCGCAAGATTCGTTCGAACTGATCCGTGATGAAGCGACTAAGCAAATGCAGAAAGCTCACGATCAGAACGAAAAGCGTTATAGTTTGCGATCACGCGAAGTTTCTTTTGCTGTAGGACAGGAAGTGTTCCGTCGCAATTTTAAACCGAGTTGTTTTCAAACCGGATAAAACGCTAAATTTGGGCAAGCATTTGTGAAAGCTCGCGTTAGAAGGAAGTTAGGAAGTTCTTATTATGAACTGGAAGAATTACATGGTCGACTCCTTGGAAATTATCACGCGAAGGATATTCGACAGTAAAGTCGCTCTATGCGGTATCAGTCTAGGGTACCTAGAATAAATACCCTAGTCTGATTGTGGCAGGGGGATTTTGTAGCGGCGCACAGTGGCTCATTAGATAGTTTTGGGGTGCAAAAATCTTAGATCATATTTTTTTTTTAAATGAAAGGTAGTTTTAGTACCTTTCGATTGAGTGGTCATACTATATGGTGTGATAAATAGTAGATTTTATACTCGAAAATTAATGTTTTTTGAGGCAGTTTCCTCAACTTTTATCCAATTCCGAAAAAGACTTTTAGTTTATTTTCTCTGAAAATGATAATATGGTGCATATTTAATTTTTTAAAAACAAAAAAGGGATACATTTTAAAGGTGTTTTGGAGGGGGGTGGCTTCCTTCAGCGAGAAAAAATAAGTCCGGGAAAAAAAGGTCGATGGTGGTGGCGTCTCGACGCAGTCGAAATTAAGACGATGAAAATAAGAAGGCACGGGGGCGTCGATTCACACTTCACTATATTTTGACTTCAGTTTGATGACTAAACATGCTAGCTTACATACTAGAAACCCGAACTCCCGCCTGCATAACATAAGGAGAGCGGGAGAACCAACGGTCGGACGCGAGCAGTCCCGAAGTTCGCCTAGCGACGGAGAGCGATCACTGCAGCGGCAGAGCAGCGAGGAAAGCTCTGAGAGCAGCGGGGGTACAGTGGCCCTTGGCCTGAACAAAAGGAAAAAACAAATTTTTTTTGACGACCATATTTTTGACCAATTTTCAATAATTTATGCACTTTTTGTTTAAAATAATCAGTCAATTTTACATCATTTAATATTTTTGAAGAATAATTAATCATTATACATTCATTTCAAATCATTAAGTGTCCTTACAAAGTCAGGAATTGAAAAACGAGCCGCCAATACAGGAAAAATTGTAAGCCCGCCATACAATTTCGTACTGCGCATCGACTGCGCTCGTATCAGAATTTGTATGAAGCCGCGCGTTTTTTACGCTGAGTTGAAAGTATCTTTTGCGTGGGAAATTCGGGGTGGGACGTCGGGGGACCCGATCTCCTTTGAATATGATAAAGAACATATTCAGGAACAACACCTCATACGCCAAACCCATCACCTCATGTAGTCTCATTTTTGACATTCCATCAAACTTAAAAAATAGGTGAAAATTAGTACATCGGTTAAACAGATATGCCTGCACGTGCAAAAAACATTATAATTTCATTCTACCTTGGTTTTACCGAGATTTGATGACCCTTTCGATTGAGACCATAACCATGCCGGTCGGTTACCTATTTTACCTAAAAATCGACACCAAAATCAGAATTTTTCTGAAAAACGTCATGCTTTTTTTGCAGCCCAAAAGAGGTTCAACTTTGAACACGTGTAACTTCTAAAATACTAAACCGATTTGAATAATTTTTTGGATTCAACCCTTTTGAACTATTACCTGTCGATTGCAATAACAAATTTTACGATCCGTTGTCATCAAAAAATTGATTTTTGCAACCTATCTGTATCTTTTGCGCCATTGTGCGGCGCCTGTAGCGACTACAAAACTCAAAGTTATTGTTTTGAGTTGTGTAAATACCAAACTCAGCATAAATCTAGATTTGGAAGATATCGATGGTAAGCTTGCTGTATCGATAGCGTTGACCACTGCCACGTATGACCGGTTGCCATCGCTGATCAAGTTTTGTTTCCGGCAAAGAGTCTTTTTCACAGGCGATATAGTCGTGGTAAAAGGAAAGTGTGTTAAAAGTTATAAAAGTGTGAAATATTGATTCGCGTGGATACCAAGTGCCACACTTGATTTTTATCGGTGAGTTTGCGTATGCAGTTTCGGATTTGATTTAACCTCAAACAACCTGCAGATCGCAAGACTTGTGTTTAGGCCGGCTCTGCCGTAAACCAGACGGGACCAATCGTCGCCGTTGCTGGTGCAGAGGTTGCACAGCAATAATTTATCCTCATCAGTGGAGAATCCCAATTTTGGATTTTTGGGGCACAGGTATGCGAGAGTTGCTGACGATGCGACGCGGCTATTAATTAGTTGAATTTCACAGATTGTGCCCCACGAATAGAATCCTAAGGAGTTAAGGAGGCTCTTTAACAGAGGAGTTCGCTTTAATCGAAGACAAATTATAAAATGTAGTACAATTTCTATTTTCTGGTGTCCATCTTTGATGAGCGCTCACAACGTACTAAGTCAATCAATCAAAAACTGTCAAAGACAAACTAACGTATGACATGATGCGATACGTAACACTAGTACTATGGACAATCAAGTCATCTCTTAGATAAAAAACGAACGAACTTTTTACTTGACCTAATATTTTTATGCTTTGCCATGGCCGATCGAGTTTAACCATACTTCAGTTCAATTTTTCGCAGTGATCAAGTATAACCTCACAGATTAAAGAGAATACGAATGCCAATGATCCAAAGTGGAAATCTTTTGTGGAGAACGATTTGAATTAGATACCTATGGATAAATAATGCAGTGCCCAGTGGCAAAATGAATGAAGTATTAATGCGTAAAAGTTTATTTTTTTGTGTAAATTTTTAGAATAATTGTTTTTAAAAACTTTCTTAATCGATAATGAATTTGTTATGGCTAAGAAGCAAGTGAAGGCGAGTGCTAAGGGATTTCGAGAAGTTATCATGTCGAAATAGGGCGAGTGCCTGTATATGTAATTTTCAGCGACCCACGTCGGAGATCGATCTTCATCGTTGGAACCATCCTGAGTGAGTTATATGAACCCGACCTTATGCTGCGGTTATTCTAGTGATCTATATGATCTTTTACAAATGCCTTACGGATCGAAATGAAATCTTTGAAAACTTAAAAGCATTAAAACTAATCGCTATTCTTATGAAATCTTGCTTTACGTGATTTTCGAAATCAATACCATTTAGTCGAAATTCATCACGATTAGGAATAAAAGAATTTAGTTTACGGTTTTCTTGAAAACAATCACGACTAGAAATGAAATCTAACTTTGAAATATTCTCTAAAACTATTACTTGTAATTTATTATTATTATTATTAAGAAATTAACACGTAATTAAAATTACGTGAAAATTTGTATTAGCTATAGCAGCTGAAGGCCTTAAGCTAGTTATATACATTTTTTGGTGTCATGTATGTACAAGAGAAGTTCTTAATTTAATATTGGTGACTATGAATTATTTGTTTAAATCTAAGTTATTTACATGAAGCGTTGATGTTTATGAAAATGAATGTTTACATTTATATTGTGTGGTAAAGTTTTGTATTTTTTAAGAATTGCAGCGTGTGATGAATATTTTCAAATGAGGTAATTTCTTTTAATGTTTGTTTTAGAAGTTTAACTCTCTCTTGCTGAAGAGCAGGACAGTCCAATAATATATGTTGTATTGTAATGTTGGTGTTGCAGGTTGTACAGATTGGTGGTGGAGTTTTATCAAGTATGTAGCTCTGGGTAAGATTCGTGTGTCCTAGTCTTATTCTTGTGAATTTGATTGAGTCTGCTCGTGAAATGTTTTTTGCTGGGGTACTGTCGTGGCTGATACTTTTATAATGGATTGAAGAGTTGTTCAGAATTGCGTTTTTAAAGGTTTCGGTGTTTCGTTTGAGGTGTTCCAAAATGTCTGATGTGTTGAAGTTTTTTTGGGTAATCAGAGGGAAGTTATGTGCGTTTTTTGCTGATTCGTCCGCGAATTCATTTCCTGGGATCCCACAGTGTCCAGGGACCCATACTATTAAAATTTTGTTTCTCTTGTATTTGTTTAAAATATTTCTGATGGAGGTGGTGTAATAGTTTTGGCTTTTTATATTTTCAATTTCTTGTATAGCTGAGAGGGAATCTGTGCAGATTGCAAATTTCCCTCGATGTTTGCTGGCGTAGTTGCATGCTGTCAGAATTGCTGATATTTCGGCTGTGTATGTGGAGGAGTATTGTGGGAGTATATGGTGGTTAATAATATTATTTTCCGTCGTTACGCTATATGAGACTCCGTTAGCTGACTTGGATCCATCTGTGTAGAGAAAACACCTGTCTGCTAGTGTATTTTTTAATTCCTTAAATTTTAGTTGGTATATTACGGGTGTCGTTTTTGCTTTGGGTTGGGTGTGTAGTGTGGTATTAATGCTGGCATTACTGCACATCCAGTGTGGGGTCTTTTCCTTCCTGCATGTTACAGGTGATATGTGGATATTAAGTTTTTTCAATTGTTCTATTGTTTTATGTAGTGAAGACGGAAGTTTTGGTATTCTTTTGGCTTTAATAATTTTGCTGTATATTTTTTCAATTGGGGAGAACTTGGAGTTGATAATGATTTTGATGTTTTTTTGCGTTGCATATGTGGTTCTATATTCTATTGGCAGTATGTTAGCTTTGTGCATGAGGTTGTTTATTGGAGTGGTGCGGAAGGCATTGAAGGCGATTCTTATTGCTGAGTGGTAAATCGTTCTTAGTTTGCTCAGGGTTGATTTCGGTGCATTTCCGTAGAGGTGTAAGCCGTAGTCTATTTTTGACATAATAATTGATTTAACCACATATATTATTGTGTTTGTGTTGCAGCAGAATTTTTTGTTAGATAGACACTTAATAACGTCTAGTCTTTTAGCTAGTCCTAGAGTGAGGTTTTCGATGTGTTCGTTCCATCTGTAGTTTTTGGCTATTGTTATACCGAGTATTTTAAGTGACGTAACATTTTGTAGAGGGGAGTCATTGGATTGCAGTGTGAAGTTGCAGGTTCTTTTCCTACAAATGTGCAGGTGCTTACATTTGCTGGTTGAAAGGGATGCACCGGAGTAGTTGCACCATTGATTTATGTCGTTGAGTAATGCGTTTAAGTTGAGGTTGTTTTGTTTTTTTCCTAGATTGTAAATTAATGTGAAGTCGTCAGCATATGCGGTGAAATCCATTTTTTTGTGTGTAGTTAGTATTTTGTTTAATTTGTTATATGCTATTGCGAATAATATTACAGATAAAGGAGATCCTTGCGGTATACCGTTGTGTAGTGGTTGAGGGTTGGAGTATGATTTGTTGGAAAGGACTGTTATTTTTCTATTGGTGAGGAAGTTTATTATGTAATTGGAGATCCTTGGGCCTATTTTCCAGGCTATGAGTTCGTCAATGATGCTGTGGATGCCTACTCTGTCAAACGCTTTGGCAAAATCAAGGGAAATAATCGACGTGTGGTTGTTTTTTGATAGGGATAATCAAGATAATCAAGAATAGCTAGAGAATCAGAAACCGATTTACCCTTTCTGAATCCCATTTGCCGGTTATCTAGAAGCTTGTTATTTGAACCTAGCCACCATAGCCGTTTTGCTATTATTTTATCTAGCACTTTAGATATGCATGGATTTAGTGATATGGGTCGGTAGGAATTGATGTTGGTTTTGTCCATATTTGGTTTGGGTATAGGTATAACACTGCTTACTTTAAATTGTTGAGGTATGTATGAGCTCAGGATGTTGTTGAAAAGATTAAGAAGTCTTTTGTGTAGGCTTGAGGGTAAGTTTTGTAGCATAGGGTAACTTATACGGTCTCGTCCTGGAGTTTTTCCTTTAAGTGTGTTTAGTGCAGCAATAAGTTCTATAAAAGATATGTCCTGTTCGATGCTAAGCGCTATAGGTGATGGAACGTGTGTATTGGGGACTGGATGTGATTTCCTTTGTATGAAGGCTGCGTGGAAATTGCTGTCCTGCGATGCGTTAGACCAATGGGTGCAGAGGGTGTTGGCTATTTCATTTTTGTCTAGAATGCTTTGTGTTATGTCGTTAGGATTAGTAAGGCAGTGAATGTGGTGTCTAGTTTTCAGTCCGCAGAAATGGTTTATTTTTGTCCATATTTGTCCGATAGGCGAATTTGGGCTAATTTCGGCGGTGAAGCTTTCCATTGCAGATTTTTTTCTAATTTTGATTTCTCGTTTAAGTTTGGCGTTGGCTTTTTTGTAGGCTAATATGTTTACCATGATAGTGTTTCTGTTTAGATTTTTCCAAGCTATTTGTTTTTCATTTTTTAATTGTTGAAGGGTTTGGTCCCACCATGGAACGTTCCGCTGTCTTCTAGAATGATGTGATTGGGGAATGGCTTCATTGGCAGATTGAATTATTATTCTTGTTATAATAGCGACTTCTTTATTTATATTGGAGCTTGGAATCTTTTCTGTAGATAGCTTATCCGCAATTTTCTGGAATAGGGGCCAGTTAGCTTTCTTAAGGTTGAATCTTGGTCTTTCGGTGGGATTACTCATATTGCGTTCTTCGAATAAGTCTATGTGGATTGGGTAGTGGTCGCTGCCTGAAAGAGAGCTATCGGTATACCATTTTGAGCTCAGGTTTAGAGGGGTTGATGCGATGGAAAGGTCTATGTGCGTGAATGTATGATGGGTGCTAAAGTGAGTTTCTGAGCCGTTGTTAAGTGTTACAAGCGAATATTGATTGATGAATTTAAATAATATGGTTCCTCTTATATTGTTGGTTTGCGAGCCCCAGCTCCTGTGCCAGCTATTAAAGTCTCCAGTTATTAGTAGGGGTGGTTGCAAGTTGTCGTATACATTTCGGAGGTTTTGTATTGTAAAATATTTGTTGGGAGGGATGTATGATGATGCTATGGTGAATTTTAATTTGGAATGGATTGTTACTGCTATTGTGTCAAAGTCAGGAGCGTTAATTTGAACATTTTGTTGTTGTAATGAGTTGTGGATGAGGAGAGCGACTCCTCCATATCGGTTTGTTGAGGTGTTTTCATGATATAATGTACAGTTGATTGGAATAGGTATATTTTGAGTAGAATGTAAGTGTGTTTCTTGTATGGATATAATCTTAGGGCCGTGTTTTTTAATAAGAATTTGCAGTTGGCTGTAGTTATTAATGTATCCGTTCATGTTCCACTGTATTACTTTAAGCATTTTATAGATTTGTTTTTTTTAAATTAATTTAGTTTCGGTTGTTGATCGAGTTTGTTGAGTTAATTGTTTTCGTTTTTGGATTAAAAACTATCGGAATCGCTGTTATTAATAGCCTTGGTTTTTGCTAGGTTTTTTGCTTTTGAATGGATATTTTTAGTTGGTTTGAGACTTGTTGCGAGGGTTTTGTTTTTTTCTTTGGGAAAAATTCGAAGTTTCAGTTCGTTTGTTTTATCGCTGGCAAGGTAAGAAGGTCGTGTGGTTGAAGTGGAGGGGGTGTCAAGATCCATGTATATGTCATCTGCGCTGTTAAGAGCAGTTAAAGCTTGGGAGGTTCGTGAAGAATTTGAGAGATGTGCTGATGGTGGGGTGTCTGTTAAGAGATCCTCGTATGATACAGGCCATTGTTGATGACGATGGGATGATTTATTTGGGTATGTGTTTTTTGGCGTGGATGTGAAGTTTTTGTTTGTTGTTGTTATATTGCTGATTTGATTTTTTAGTGTAGATGCGAAGCTGTTGCTTAGTTGTTGATTGTGACGAGCGTGGTATAGTGTTAACGCTGTTTTGTGATCGACTTTCTCTGTAATTTTGATGGCTACCAATTCTTTTTGTTTTTTGAAGGTTGGGCAATTCCGGTCTACTGGGCTGTGTTTGGCATCAGATTCAAGAAGGTGTTTGCAATTTATGCATGATTTTTCGTTCAAGCAAGACTCAATTTCCTTAGTATGTGCTGTGGCTGAACAGTTTTTGCAAAGGTCCTCTTGTCTTTTGCAGACTGTGGTTGGGTGTCCATAGCGTAGGCATTTTCTACATCTTAATGGCATTGGTATGTATGGGCGGACGCGAATCCTTTCATACCCGATGTCTAGGGATTCTGGGAGATTAAGTGAGGCAAAGGTAATTATAATGAGTCCGGTTTCTTTTAGGAGATTGTCTTGACGCTTTAAGATTTTACGTACTTCAGAAACGTTTTGTGATTGTAGTTCCTTTAGTATTTCGGCTTCGTCTATGTTTCGTAAATCGTTGCAGTATATGACGCCTTTGGAAAAGTTTAGAGTCTTATGCTCTGTAGCTTTTACTCCAATCTGTCATGTTTTTGAGTTTAAGTAATTTTGATGCTTGTAATTTGTTTTTTGTTTTTACGAGTAAATAACCAGCGCGAGTTTTTTTGCATGATTCAACTGCTCCTCCACAAGCAAAGTCAATTGATTTTTTAATTAGGAACGGTGACACATTTTCAAATGATTTGCTATCGATTCTATTTATTACAATATATTTCGGTTCATCTGGGTTTTTTTTGTAGATTGATGTTGTTAAAGTTTTTTGTATGTCTGGTGGCTTTTCCATTTTGTAATTATTTTTGGGCTTGCGCCCAAAAAGGCTGGGGCTTACGCCCAAAAATTGGAAACGTCGAGAAGGTCACACTACCGAAAATTTGCAAATCCAAAATGAAAAAGGCAATGTTCTGGGTGAAGCAGCAAACAAAACCGCGTGAGAACACTCACACCTTGAGCAGAAACACTCTCACTCCGAATAAAACAGTTTTCGCTGATTAAAAAGCACAAAATCGTCCGCTATGTAACTTTTCACTGAGAGCTCCGAGAAAAACACATCCGACCGCATGGGCAAAACCAGTGTGACCAACTTGTAATTAAATATAATATATTCGGTGAATTTCATTGAAACTTAACTCTTTATGTAGGGGGGTGGCGAGGATCCTACGCTAAAGGATTCCAGAAAACAGAGTGGAAAATTCCCACGGCGCAGGCGAAAAATGATGAAGTGAAAATGCGGGGGCGTCGTGGGATCGATCGGGGTGCGTCAGCTTTATTTCGCTGCATACATGATACTAAAAACTAAGCTTAAACATAGAGCCGTGCTCCCGCCCGCTTTACTCCGCTAAATCGAGAGCGGGAGATCGGCGGCGGCCGACTGCTGGTTCGAATTTATCCCGAGCTCAGGGAGCGGGAGATCAGAAGGGCGAGAGCGGATGCGCTTGGCCAGGGAGCGGCGGAAGAGTGCAGTGGCCGAAAATGTAGAGGAGAGCATCGAGGGCGATCGCTGCCAAGAAAGGTGCCGAGGAGCGGCGGAATAGTGTCGCGAAGCGCCCGGAGATTGCAGCGGAGCGGAGTGCGGGAGAACGTCGGCACGCCCGACGAACTATGCGCGGAAGCCCGAAATACGGGAGCGCAAGAGCGGCTGAGCTTTCGGAAGCTCGGTGGCCAGAGGGGGTACAATGGCCCCTCACGTAAACATTCCGGCCCCCCTTGCAATCACGCGGATTGGAACATTGCCGTCTTTCTAATGGCTGGTGGCAGGATCCGGAAAGGATTCAGCTGCCGTGATCGGGGCGCATTTTAGGGCGTTGAGACGGTGAACCTGATCGGCACGGAGCGTACTGATGCGTTGACCTCTCTGTAGCGGATGGATTCCGTGCAGACTCGGCTTCGGTAGGACTAAGTACCTCGAGGACGTCTGCTTTTTGGCGAAATTACGTTGAACTTTCGGTAGCTGATGAATTCCGTTCAGACTCGGCTACGGTAGGATTTCGTATCTCGGGTACGTCTGCTTCTAGGAGAAATTGTGTTGCGTGGAAGTGACGACGTCGGATCTGATTTGGATGAAAAATGGAGCGTGAGTGATGGTCCGTAATTTGCGAATCAGAAATAAGATGGTGCTCGGTGTTGCGAGTGGGGCGCGAACTCCTGATGCACTGGACAGATTGCACGTTTTGCATCGGTCTCCCCTGCGACAGATTCCCTCGGAATGTTCGTGGGCCAAGCAGTTGGAACAGTAGCGGTGGACGATAACCGCGCGGAGCCTCTGTTCAGCACTCAGCTTGAGAAACTGTTGGCATTTTCGAAGGGGGTGGATACCGTTGCAGACTCGACAACGGTAGGAGTGAGTGCTTTTGTAACGCATGCCTCTTAAGGCGGCCGCACTGCGAGTGGCAGGAAGTGTGTCCAACGGACCTTTGGATGCGCAGGAAACTCCCGTGGAAAATACTCGGACATTTGAGTGGTCATCGGAAACTGCAGCGCTTCGCGGCAGGGGCGCGGGTCGTGGACTAGACGGAGCAGAGGGTCTTAGAACAGTCACAACCGGACTGTCGCGGTGTAGAAGAGTGTGGTGCCGGACGTGGCACGAGATGCAGTTATGGGCGCTGGTACAGTTCCGGTATTGGTGGCCTCGATCCAAACAATTTAAGCAGAGTTGCTTTCTTCGGACGAAATTTGAGCGATCATCAACACTCATCGTTAGGAAACGGGGACATGTACGCAGGGGGTGATTTCCCATGGAGCACAGGTCACACCCTCTGGGAGCCGGAGCCATCCTGGACTCGTTGGAGTTGAGTATGTGCGCCGGTGGGTTGACAATTGTCGGTTTTGGCGGAAAATGCCCAGAGTCGCTAGGCCTGACGTCGTCGATTTCTTCCAGAGTACGATAGCGCTCTGTTAAAAACGCATCTAACTTATTCCAGGTTGGAATTTCAGATTTGTTCTGGATCGACTGTTCCCAGAGAGAAAGAGTGAGATTTGGAAGCTTGGAGGAAATCATATACACAAGGAGACAGTCCCATGCCTCGACTTGCATGGAGCACATCTACAAGGATGTTAGGCAACTTTGGATGGTGCCTTGCAGCTCTTTCAAAGCGGAACCGGATTCTTGGGGGATCGTCTGAATATTAAGAAGAATCTTCAGCTTCTGTTTACTAAAATTCGCCTATTTTCAAAGCGGTCCGTAAGGCTTTGCCACGCGGAAATAAACCCCTCATTGGTCAGCGGTGCCTTGCAAACAATGGAGTGCGCATTGTAACATATCACCTAGGGATATGTACGAGTATGGTACGACGGATGGAAGGGGGCAACTCCTCTGGGAGGCACGCGAAAGGGGTCCGGCTCTTAGCTTGGTCGGTATCTGGGAGTGGGGGACAATTAAAGTCCAGAAGCGTCACCTAGTCGTCTATTTATTATACACTTATTTTGTTTTCGCGTGCAGCGAAGGGGGTAAGGAAAAACGTACACATAACGGACTAAAGGGAAATCTGCCTATCTGCCAAACAAACATCTCCGGAGCATCGCAGCAAGGTCAAACTGCCGCGGCCATGCCCACCCTACCTTGATTCCGCCGCCTCCTAGCTGTCTTCGGTCGGAATCCCATATGACCTGCTCCTAAGCCCTAGTTTTTATCCTCCCAAACCTTTTGCATCTGCATGGTCCCCGCTAGAAATTAAATTAGCAATTCATAATTAAGCGTTATTTATTCTAGACAATTTTTCCATCTACGATAGCCATTAACTTCATGCCTAAGTTTCCTAGTTGGGCCAGCTAAACCTTCCGCAATAATTTGGAAATAATTAATTAACTCAGTATATAAGTATATAAGTAAATAATAAAAAATATAGGATAAATGGTAGAACTTAAATTAAATTATAACAATAATATAGTTCATAATAACTGTATAACTTCTTTTCCATTTGACTTGTTTTGTTTGTAAATTCAATAATTCCAATTTTAATCGCCGTCGCAATCTAAAGCAAGGCCAACCGATCAGCTGCTACACTTCCTAAGCGGAACACGCTTACAAAAACAAACAATGCTAGCAAGTGCCAATAGGGCAAGGAAATAGAAAGAGAGGAGGAAAAACAACAAAAAATTGACGATCTTGCGTTGTCACTTACTGATGCTGCGGGAACTCCAACGACGAAAGCGCTTTCTCGTTCATTCTCTGCAAATATACTGGGCAAAACTATTTTGGGCCAAAAATCATCTCTAATTGCAGGACAACCAAAATTTCTAGAAAATCAATTAATTACTTTTTCCCTAGTCTCCTCTAAGTCCGGTCTTAGCTCGCTAAACGGCTCTCATTAATTTATTATTAATTTTTTTGTATTATCTCGCCTTTTAGTTATTTTTCTTTCAGTGTAGCGAACTAAGCGGTTGCTTTTCTCTTCCCTTGATCTTCATATTTTCCGTTTTAACACATTATAGGGCTTGGCCGGCAGACAGACAAGGAGAGAGAAAAGCTAAGACTGAGACGGAATATAGCGGCTTTAGCCTAGCTCATTGGCTTTTCTTCTTTTTTTTTCCCTGCTTCCTACTTGGTTATGTTTTAGGTCACTGCAGATGAGGACGACTTTAAATGCTAGCCCAACAAATTAAGAAAGTAGAAAACTCAAAATTAAATAGGAACAATTAATTTAAGGCTCGGCGGTTGCCGATCTCCTCCAGCGGTCAATCCTGGGTGCGCAGGAACCAAAATATGAATAACTGCCGAGACCGGAGCTCTCGGAGGCTTCCGAATCCCCTTACTCCGTCCCGCGCGTCTCCCGACCGAAGCAAGGGCGCGCTGCTGCTGTGCAAATAATTTCGCGCTGCCGGGAGAGGCGGATGAGCGGAGACGAAGCTGGCGGAACTGCAGGTGGCGGATTGCCGAAGATGGAGCTGACGTAGGCGGCCAAAAAAAATGTTTCAGCGGTCACTGAACTGCCGAATGCTTCCGCTGCTGACAGACGCTCCAAAAATTTGGGGCTCGCCTGCAACCACAATCACTCGATTAAAAGTTGGTCACTAGATCGAACTAGCGCCTTCTAAACTCACCTCAATTTAAGAGGGCACACACAAGTAGCAAAAATAAATATATAAATAATATGGATCGCTTAATTTACGAATAATACTGATCCAGGTCTTGTGGCCTGTAATTAAATTTTACTCGAAATCTTTAGGCACAATTTAAAATACCGTCGAAGTGCTTAACTCACGTCCGATCACACTGGGATTTTTGACTCGAATAAACTTAAGCTACGGCAGCAGGTCAGCCGAGACCCCGCCTAGGACGGCGATGTCAGCAAACTCCATTTTGTAGAGAATTTCTCCGAGAGTCTGCTGATTAGGAGCGCTACTCTTACCTCGCCGTACCCTTGCCACGACCTTGGCCCAGCTTCTCTTAGTTTTTGGATCTTAAATCCGCGAGATCTTCTGGTGGCCTACTTTTAGGCATTTGTATCTGCCTATTCCTCTGCAAGCAGCATCCTACAAACTCTCCCCCACCAAAGTCACACTTCAGGGGCTCTTAAAGCCACTAAAGGGGGATTAATCCGTTCGTAGTTCATGCACTATTGCCGGATATCTTTAGAATGAAATTTTCCTATAGCTCGGCCCTGCAAGTCTTCGAGCTCGTAGTAAGCCTGGCCTAGCTTTCGCTTCACTCGAGCCTTCACAAAAGCTGGAGCTAGCTTGGCGTTATATCCCCGGGCGAAGTTGCTTTGCTGAAAATTCCGTCGAAAAACTTCCTGTCCTGGCTTAAATGAAACTTCTCGACTGCGCAAGTTATAGCTTCGCTCATTCCGAGCATGCTGATCCCGCATAGCTTCAGTAGCCGCATTACGCAACAAATCGAATGAATCTTCCTTAGCAAACTCTACCCATCGGTCATCTAACAATTCGAGCTCTGGCAACAGTTGATATGTATTGCCATGAGTAATCATATGTTGTCCAAAAGCTAACCTGTATGGGCTAGTTTTGACCGCACTGTGTACTGCCGAACGCAGGGAGCAGGCAATATGGCTTAAATTTTCATCCCAATTGGTCTGATCGGGACGCACATAAGCCTTAATCGCTTCCAGAATCGACCTATTGACGCGTTCAGACGCATTTCCCTGCGGCGCATAAGAAGCTGTGAAGGCATGTTGCACGCCATACTTTTGTAAAAGCGTATTAAAACTGTGAGCCTTAAATTGTACTCCATTGTCTGACACTAATACTTCCGGCGTGCCGAAACAGTGGAACAATTCCGTCTCAATATAGGGTATTATGGCGTCGGCAGTAAATTTCTTTACTGCCTTGACAAAAGGGAATTTGGAAAAATGGTCCAATACCACGAATATGCCAATATTACCCGAACGACTCCGAGGATAAGGCCCCAAAAAATCTACATAAATCTTTTGGAAAAATCGCTGCGTTTCCTTAGTCTTTCCTAGCGGAGGTCTCAAAGGCTGATTCACTTACACTTTTGAGTAAACCTGGCCAATAATAATACCTTCTGAGACGTTCCGTGGTTTTATTAATTCCATTATGAGCAGACAACGGGTGCTCATGGGCCCAACGCAATGCTTCTGCGACCATTCCCGCGGGAAGCCATAATTTCCAACATACATCGTCCGCCACCTTGTCAGGCGCGGCATGTTCGGATCGCCGATACACACATAATCCAACTACTTTCAAGTCTGAGATTTTGTCCTGATTTTCTTCCACTCTTTTCCTAAGCGCCACATAGTCATTAGACTTAAAGTGGTCAGGAGATAGGCTCAATCCTGTTTCCACTGCCAATTCAGCGAGATCCCCAGAAAAGGTTCTAGATAACGCGTCGGGCACGACATTTTTACTACCCTTTCTGTGTTGGATTTCAAAGGTAAAGCCTTGCAGCTTTAAAGCCCATCGCGCCAACCTACTGCTGAGGTCGGATTGCGACATAAGCCACTTCAAGGACGCGTGATCGGTTATTACCGTGAACTCCTGACCTTCGACATATGCCCTAAACTTCTTGATGCTTAAAATGGCTGCTAAGCATTCCCTTTCGGTCACCGCCTGCTGACATTTATTTAGTTTTCGGGACATATAGGCGATGGGCACCTCATTGCCTTCCAAATCGCGCTGCATGAGCACACCTCCTACTCCGGTATCGCTAGCATCACAATGCAGAAAGAAGGGTGATTTAAAATCAGGGGTGTGCAGCACTGGAGCCTTGCACATTGCAGATTTAAGGGCGACCCATGATTGTTGTGCGGCTTCGGTCCAAAGGAATTGGCGCTTTTGCTTCAAACAATCTGTCAATGGGGAAGCTATGGCGGCATAATTTTTAATAAATTTGTGATACCAGCCCGTCATACCTAGGAAGCGCCTAAGCTGCTTTAACGACTGCGGCACTGGATATTCTTCAATGGCTTGGATCTTATCCGAGTCCAATGGTTCCATGACCCACAATATGTCCTAGATACTGGACTTCCGAAACACAAAACTTGCTTTTCTGCACATTTATGGTTAAATTTGCTTCCCTCAGCTTATCAGCGAGTATACCTAACAATTCTATATGCCTAGCAAATGTTGCCGAAATAATAAGTAAGTCATCCAAATATATAAACACCTCATTTCTGAGAGGTGCAGGGATGATCCTATCCATTAATTTGGACATCGTAGAAGGCGCGTTGGTCAATCCAAATGGCATGACCTTAAATTGATATAGCGCTCTTCCCGGGATCGTAAAGGCGGTTTTATCCCTGGAGCTTTCTTCAAGCGGGATCTGCCAATAGGCGTCCTTCAGATCCAAGCTTGTTATAAACTCGGCCTTTGGCAGCCTGCTAAGAATACCATCTATAAACGGCATAGGATACGCATCTTTTTTCGTGATTGCGTTCACTTTTCGACTATCAATGCATAGCCGTATCTTTCCTGGCTTCCTAACAAGCACGACTGGCGAGGACCAGGCGCTCGATGACTCCTAAGGCAATCATACGATCTACCTCCTCATACATCAGCTTCTCTATCGCTGGAGACACAGGGTAGTGACGTTGTTTAATAGGCTTTGCTTCCCCAACATCAATGACATGAGTCAATAGAGTCGTACGTCCTAGCCCTTGTTCCGCAAATGAAGGAAACCGAAGAATGGCTTCCCTTAAACTATTTTGTTGTTCCTCAGTTAAACTACGCTGGGCGATCGACTTTTCAGATTTCTCTGGCTGAAGGCTCTCTCCTGCTTCTTCACTAAGCTCGCACAGCTCGTCTGGCAAAAGGTTAAACTCCAGCCAAAAGTTTATTCCCAGAATTAAGGATTGTGTTAAAGATGGGACAATATAAAACGTAATATTCTTTTTAATTCCTTTGTACTCTACCAACGTTATACATTTTCCGATAATTTCTTCAGCCTGACCTCCAGCTGTATGCACTTTCGTGGACATTTTCCTAAACTCTACTCCATTTCCCACTAATTCATTTGCGAGTTCTCCACCTATGCAACTAATGGAGGCTCCTGTATCCATTAAACCGGTCACTTTTCGATCTAATAATACAATTTCAGCATATGGGCGACAATCATGCCCAACAATTGACGAAATTATATCCCTGTGCTCCTCTCGCAATTCTCTATAATAATTCCTAATTCTACTGCTAGAGCGATCTTTTCTCGCTGACCTACTAACTACTACATTATGGTCTACTGATAAATCTGGTACTATTTCCCAGTCAGTGACATCGGATAAATTCCTCTCTGGTATAGCCATTAATCGGTATTGGTTGCCTTGTGGGACATCTGTTTGCGTGCCCCTCTCATGGGTGCACGCGCCTGGCTGTTTTTTGAATGGTTACATTTCGGACAAGATGGCTTATATGTCTCGGGCTGACCACAGCCATAACAAAATACCCTCCGATCTGCTAGACATTCCTGATATCGATGCCCGCTCCCTTTGCAATTCTAGCATACTAAATTCATGGCTGATATTTCCTCCTCACTATCTTCGGATTCGTATCCTGCAGCGGTTTGGACAGCCTGGACAAATCGACGTGGTGCTGGACGAGGCTTATTGTGTCCACTTCCTACAGACTCCATAAACGCTTCCCTGGTCCTAACTAAATGGCGAAGTTGGCCAATACTTCGTATGGACTCGTATAACAACTCATGTTGGATATCCGGTAGCAAATTTGCGCGTAAATACTCCAACAACGAAGACTCCGGTAAAGGTACCGTCAGTTTATCGGCAAGTAATACGATAGCATCGTGAAATTCATCGAAGGACTCCTGTGGCTTTTGCTTCCTGCGATCTATAGATGCCCTAATATAGACATCTGTGTGCTCATCTTTAAACTGCGCCAGCATGGCGCTCTTAAGATTTCCCCAAGTCATCACCCTGGTGCTTCTATGGTAACGCCAAAACCAATCACTGGCAGTTCCCTCAAATAAATTGCTAATGTATCTCGTAAGCAACTCAAAATCACCACCCAGAGTTTGTTGGGTCAAGGCTTCGACTCTGTACAAAAAGTCGTCGACGGACATCGCGGATCTTCCTGAAAATCGCAGTTTCCAATTTATTAAAATTTGGCTAACGCGCTCTGGTCTAAGATCTACCTCCCTCGAAACATTATTTGTTGCGGAGCTCATCCTGTCATCAGGATGGTTCAGTGGAGCCGCCACTTGTGGTTCTCTATTTGTAAACAATTCCGCCCGAACGCTAGCGAACATGCCTTGCAAGCCAGTCGTTATTTCTTGGACTAGCCTATTAGTCTGTTCCTGAGACGTTTGCGCTAAAATCTCAGCCTGCCTCATCGAAGCTGCTGCCATTTCCTTCGCAATCATTTGCTGCAACTCACTCGGCGTTGGGGATATGATCTCGCCTACACCGGCAGAATCTTCCGGTTCCTGCCTGGACCCAGACGGAACAGTTTTTAACAATTGGGTCGCTGCTGCTGCTGCGGCAGCATTCACATTTTTCTTCCTTGTTTCCATTCTCTGTGGACTTCCTACTGTCTCCTGAGTGGACTCTTCCAGTAAACTCGATTTAGAGGAATGCAAAGATCTTGAGCAGACCGAACAAACTTTTCTCTGCCCAACTTTTGTGTTAAAACACACCCTATGGAAAGTATGCTCACAACTTGTTACTAACAATTGGGCCGAAAATTCCACTCGCTTTAAACATAAAAAACACTCGACTTCTTCGTCTGGCGCTAATCTTTCGCAGCTTCGAGCCAACCGCATATCAAAATGTTTCTTGCTAATCCACTGCTATACATTTTTTCAAATTCAAATAACCAAAAAACAAATTCAGACCACCTAGTTTGGCAATAATATAAACCAGATAAAAAATATTAAAATTTCTAGGGACCAAGCAAATCCAAATTATTTATTATTTATTATTATTATTATTATTATTATTTATTATTATTTATGGACATGTTTTTAAGCAGACATACAGAGGAGAGAAGTAGACATATATTGACATAAATATAAGAACACATTGAGCTAATAAATAAAGTTCTTACTCAATCATCGCAAGCCGGTCTATGACATATATTTTATTTTATTTTATTATATATATTTTTTTGTTTTCTGACAGAAAAAATACAGGCTACGGGAATAAGATATGTTAGCTAATAAACAATGCGTTTTTATCTTTTCTATTTTAAGCTGGCAGAATAATCTTCGCTAAAAATTCATCCATTCTTGGGTTTAGCGGATTCAGCCAATTAGCTTTAATTAAAATAGAAACACCTATTATTTTTTTTTTTTTTATAAAAGCTGGCAGAATTATCTTCGCTAAAAAATCATCCACTTTGGGGTTTAGCGGATACAACCAACTTTCTACTGCTTTGTAAACTCCGGTAATATTAACTGCCAAACGTTAACATTAATTCCATTAAGTCACTAGCAATATAATGTAAAAAATAATAAATTATAGGAACCTGCCGGTGGTTGTTTATTTAAACAACTCGGGCTCACACGTTTGGGCGCCAAAAAATAAGAATATAATATATAATAAATACTGTAACATATCACCTAGTGATAGGTACGAGTATGGGACGACGGATGGAAGGGGGTAACTCCTCTGGGAGGCACGCGAAGGGGTCCGGCTATAAGCTTGGTCGGTATCTGGGAGTGGGAGACAATTAAAGTCCAGAAGCGTCACCTAGTCGTCTATTTATTATACACTTATTTTGTTTTCGCGTGCAGCGAAGGGGGTAAGGAAAAACGTACACATAACGGACTAAAGGGAAATCTGCCTATCTGCCAAACAAACATCTCCGGAGCATCGCAGCAAGGTCAAACTGCCGCGGTCATGCCCACCCTACCTTGATTCCGCCGCCTCCTAGCTGTCTTCGGTCGGAATCCCATATGACCTGCTCCTAAGCCCTAGTTTTTATCCTCCCAAACCTTTTGCATCTGCATGGTCCCCGCTAGAAATTAAATTAGCAATTCATAATTAAGCGTTATTTATTCTAGACAATTTTTCCATCAAACCTAACCTTTAGCTGCATGCCTAATTTTCCTAGTTGGGCCAGCTAAACCTTCCGCAATAATTTGGAAATAATTAATTAACTCAGTATATAGTAACTTAAATTAAATTATAACAATAATATAGTTCATAATAACTGTATAACTTCTTTTCCATTTGACTTGTTTTGTTTGTAAATTCAATAATTCCCATTTTAATCGCCGTCGCAATCTAAAGCAAGGCCAACCGATCAGCTGCTACACTTCCTAAGCGGAACACGCTTACAAAAACAAACAATGCTAGCAAGTGCCAATAGGGCAAGGAAATAGAAAGAGAGGAGGAAAAACAACAAAAAATTGACGATCTTGCGTTGTCACTTACTGATGCTGCGGGAACTCCAACGACGAAAGCGCTTTCTCGTTCATTCTCTGCAAATATACTGGGCAAAACTATTTTGGGCCAAAAATCATCTCTAATTGCAGGACAACCAAAATTTCTAGAAAATCAATTAATTACTTTTTCCCTAGTCTCCTCTAAGTCCGGTCTTAGCTCGCTAAACGGCTCTCATTAATTTATTATTAATTTTTTTGTATTATCTCGCCTTTTAGTTATTTTTCTTTCAGTGTAGCGAACTAAGCGGTTGCTTTTCTCTTCCCTTGATCTTCATATTTTCCGTTTTAACACATTATAGGGCTTGGCCGGCAGACAGACAAGGAGAGAGAAAAGCTAAGACTGAGACGGAATATAGCGGCTTTAGCCTAGCTCATTGGCTTTTCTTCTTTTTTTTCCCCTGCTTCCTACTTGGTTATGTTTTAGGTCACTGCAGATGAGGACGACTTTAAATGCTAGCCCAACAAATTAAGAAAGTAGAAAACTCAAAATTAAATAGGAACAATTCATTTAAGGCTCGGCGGTTGCCGATCTCCTCCAGCGGTCAATCCTGGGTGCGCAGGAACCAAAATATGAATAACTGCCGAGACCGGAGCTCTCGGAGGCTTCCGAATCCCCTTACTCCGTCCCGCGCGTCTCCCGACCGAAGCAAGGGCGCGCTGCTGCTGTGCAAATAATTTCGCGCTGCCGGGAGAGGCGGATGAGCGGAGACGAAGCTGGCGGAACTGCAGGTGGCGGATTGCCGAAGATGGAGCTGACGTAGGCGGCAAAAAAAAATGTTTCAGCGGTCACTGAACTGCCGAATGCTTCCGCTGCTGACAGGCCGCTCGCCAAAGCCGCTCGCGTTAAATATTTCAGCGCTCCAAAAATTTGGGGCTCGCCTGCAACCACAATCACTCGATTAAAAGTTGGTCACTAGATCGAACTAGCGCCTTCTAAACTCACCTCAATTTAAGAGGGCACACACAAGTAGCAAAAATAAATATATAAATAATATGGATCGCTTAATTTACAAATAATACTGATCCAGGTCTTGTGGCCTGTAATTAAATTTTACTCGAAATCTTTAGGCACAATTTAAAATACCGTCGAAGTGCTTAACTCACGTCCGATCACACTGGGATTTTTGACTCGAATAAACTTAAGCTACGGCAGCAGGTCAGCCGAGACCCCGCCTAGGACGGCGTTGTCAGCAAACTCCATTTTGTAGAGAATTTCTCCGAGAGTCTGCTGATTAGGAGCGCTACTACTACTTAGTTTTTGGATCTTAAATCCGCGAGACCTTCTGGTGGCCTACTTTTAGGCATTTGTATCTGCCTATTCCTCTGCAAGCAGCATCCTACAGCATCGCCACTCGTTTTTGGAAGAAGGTGGAAAAACCTTTCCACTGGCGTAAGTCTCAAATTGTTGATGTAGACTGCCGTGAAAAGGTCCCTTAAGGTGGGCCACCGAAGGTAATCGCCTTCAAAGACTTCGATGTTTACTGGTGGCAGACGACAGCCAGTAGGAGTGGGCGGTTGGATGCTTGCGGACGACTGGGTGGACTGGGAGGAGCCCTTCTCTATTGCTTCGTGGAGCTGGGCGACACATCTCGAGTAGACGTAGTATCAGTAACTGTATTTGGATCCCAGCACTGTTGAGGTGGCTGGATCCTCGGCGGACACGGAAAGAAGGTCCAAACAGTTCTCATAGCCCTTCTTCACATCTACCCATAAGGCCCGGATTTCGTCCAAATGGACTCGGCACATGTGGGGGGAAAACCTCCAAATGCAGGGGCGCTCGGAGTGTAAATGTCAGCTTCGAACTGGATAATTAAATCCGTTGTAGAACTAAATTTCTTCACGGCGATGTCTACCGCATTTGGAGCCATATTGGAAATGGACGCGGTAAGCTTGGGCGAAGGGCTTTAGATGAGTTTAGCTTCAGTTTAAGCGGATTGACGGAATCGAATGTGGATCGGGCTGATCAACTGATCTGAATAGGACTGAATTGGATTTGGAATTGGACTTGGAGGGCGCTCAAATAGAAATTTGAGAACTGAACAGATTTGAGAAGAACGCAGGGTTTCCGAAGAAGAGTAAATTAAATCAAGAAATAAATTGATTCGAATTGTGGCGCCACTAAAATATTGCCACTGGCATGTAAATGGAAAATGGCCAGAAACGGAATACGTTGAAGTGCCCTGTAGGTGCCCTTAAGTAGGGTATTTGGTAAAAAATCGATCTGTCAAAAATATACAAAACAGCGAAAAAATACCCAAAAAGATACTGCGGGCGGTTGATGCCTTATGCGGATTCAAAAACAGAATTGGGAACAAGAATGTAGACAGGAAAGACTGAGATCTTGATGTTTTAGGAACCCAATATGTAAATATAAATGAATATATATATTTGGTTTATATATGTATATTGCTTGGCTTGGACGTGATAGTTCACTTATATTTAAGCTGACTCAGAAAAGAGGCAGTAATAGAAAATAAATTAATTAATAATTGAGGAAATTATTGGCCGTAAAAAATACTTAACTATCGACCGTAATTATTAGAAAGCCGAAAAGGTGGAATTGAAACCCTTGGCTTTGGTTCGGCCGAAAAGCAGTCGCGGTCCCGCCCGTGTGGATCTGTAATGATGTTTCGTTTTTAATATTTGTTGTATTGTCTCGGATTTAATTTGTATTTATGTATGTATGTATATTAGATGCGGTGCAGAGGTAGTTTCTGGGAGCGAAGGCAGAAAATATGTGGACAAAATATGCATGGGCATGCAAGCGAATATGTAGATATGTGGGTTTGTGTAGGGCACAGGTTGGCACAGTGGAGCATCGAGAAGTGGACTGTATATTGAATTGAAAGGACAGAAAAATTATGTGGAGAAAATTGGCACACAAGAAAAAAATATCGCGCCAGCGGCGGACTGTTCGGCGAACAGGGAACTCCCTATTCATTTCGGCGGACTAGGAGCACTATTAATTTCCTCACTGCCGAAAACTCTCGGATGTCGAGTTGACACAGAAAAAATAAACGATCTTACAGAAGTGTGAACTAAATTTAAAGTTTGGACCACTGCTGAAGATCGGCAGCGAGAAGGAGACGAAAAGACCTTGTACTTATCTCTAGCGGCGGCCGTCAGTCAGCGGGCGGACAGGGGGAATAACGGGTGAGAAATCACCTGCCGGAACTGTTCGCACCGTTGGAAGTGCGACTATACTCTCCCCGTGAGGGCGGCTGGAAGCAGGTCCCACTACGGTCATATCTCTGCTGAGGATGCTGACGAATGGTAGTCGGGCGGGGAGAAGAAAACTCCTGCCCAAAGAATTACCTCAATCCAAGGTGGAACAGCATATGCCGAGGGATGCGTGTCCGGGGGTGCTTGGACATTAGTATGCGGACTCTGGTGGACCGGCCGACTCATCAGTTTTCTCTTCCAAGTGAACGGACGTGTTTTTTTCTTGCGCTCTCGTTTTGTCCACATTTTTCCATTAAGACAAACGGGGTTTTATTTAAATCTTCTACTTTGTGATTAATAAAGTTACCGTTCACTTCGTGTGCATGCAGCTATTCTGTTTTGTGTATTTAATTGTTATTATTTTCACAATTTAGTTGTGCTGCCGGTGTTTGCTTTGCATTTTTTGCATTCCTCTTTGTGCCTTCTCCGTTTAGTTTGCGCCGTCGCGACAGCTAAACGTTAAGCTCGCTCCCACGCTCACCCGTTTACCCGCTCTCTCGTTCTCCCGCTCTCTTGGTACAGCTGCACTCTTATCTCTTCTACGTAAAGGTACAGTGGTAAGTCTTTATAATGTCCGCAATCGTCTGTAAAAAGGCAATTACCTCAAACGATCTTACAGTCGGCTGTTGGCTGTGCGACAACATTGTGCATGCCAAGTGCATTGGTGTTGTTGCTCGGACTGTGGACGATGTAAGAAGAAACATCGGTCTGCGTTACTGCTGCGAGGCCTGTCGCGAGGTTGAAAAAGAAATGATGTCTTTTATGCGGCAGACCAAGGGCGGTTTTAAAGACATATTATCGAGTTTTCGTAAAACTTATGATATGCTCTTGGCGCTGGACACTCAATTTAATAGCCTTAAGCTATTAAATGAGTCTCCTAGGCGCAAAAAAACCGCAACTGGTCTGCAGCAGATAGGCGGATCTAAACAACCAGCGGCGGACTCCCAGCAGCAGCCTCTCTCAACACAGCCCTCGACCTCAGAATTCAGTCAACGAGTTCTGAGATCGAGTGGCAAAAAATATTCGGCATCCGAATGTGTTGCGGGAGGGACCGCTCCCCCGATAATTTCCGTTTTGTACCCTGGGGGGTCTCAAATACTGACCCCTCAAAGGCCCGTTAATTTACCTGCTCAGGGTATCAGGCCCGGACTACCGGCCGATATCGGCAATGCAGACAATCAGTCTGCAGCGCCGAAAGCCCTTGTAGTAATACTACCTACGAAACAGATATTTGTTTCGCGGCTCTCCCCTGCTCTGACATCGGGAGATGTTATTGCCTTTATCCAAGGCAAAACTAGAGCTGAAAAAATACAAATAAAGGTGGAAAAATTCAAATTTTCTTATGCTAGGAATATTTCATCTTTTAAAATAAATGTCCCGAATGAACTCTTTGAAACAATATGCTCTACCAATTTCTGGCCAGAGTATATTGTCGTCAAAGAGTTTGAAGCTAAGAAAAAGAAACGGCGGCCCGTAGGAATAAGTCTTCCCAGTCCCGACCAGACCACTGCGCCCTCTACGACATCCGCTCCAAAAAACTAATAAATTCCCTCTCTATCTCCTATCAGAATGCAAGAGGCCTACGTAGTAAGCTTCCCAAATTGTATTCTGATAGTCTCTCGTTTGCATCCCAGGTTATTGTGTTCACAGAAACCTGGTTAAAGCCGGAGATTCTGAGCTCCGAAGTTTTCCCAGATGTGTTCACAATATATCGGCTGGATCGGCCTATCAGACGTGGGGGTGGTGTCCTCATAGCGGTTGACTCCACTCTCGCGTCGGAATTAATAACTTTCGAGGAGTTTGATGTTGAATTCCTCTGTGTGAAGCTAACCATCAATGGTAGCTCTATTTTCATTACCTGTTCTTACATTCCTCCTTTGTCCGAACTTCCTATTTATTGGAACCATCTTTCCGCTATCCAAACGGTTTTCAACCGACTTTCTAATAAGGATCATTTAGTAGTTCTTGGTGATTTTAATATCCCAGGGGCTATTTGGTCCTCAAATACTTCCTCTAATTTACTTTTCACCTCCACACAGCATGATTTTATTGCTGGCTTGCTCGACATTTCGCTGTCTCAAGTCAACCATGTACGAAATTCCCAAGAGCGCTTGCTTGATCTCTGTTTTGTCTCAGATCCGGCAAGAGTCAGTTTAGCCAGGGTGGCGCCGTTGACGCTTCCCGAAGATCCCTATCATCCGACTTTCGACGTGACTCTCGACATTGGGACTGACTTACAGAACAAATCTGACTGACCAGCCAAGAAAGTCCTTTGTTTTCGCAAAACGGACTTTGAACGGCTGAATAACTTTATTTTTGATTTTAATTGGTCCGATTTATACATGTGCACTGACATGTCAGCAGCCGTGGATATTTTTTACAGTGCCATAAATTCCTTTTTTACTGAATGTGTTCCGTTATACTATCCATCAACATCGAATGAGCCTCCTTGGTTTAATAAAGAGTTGAGTCATCTTAAAAACAAAATATCTAGTGTGTTACAAAAATCCAGATCTCTCAAAGGTCCAGATCTCTCAGGATCCAAAACAGTTTTATAATTTTGTTAACACTAAACGTAAGCCAATTACGCATCCTTCCTCGCTTTCATTTGAAAATACAACCGTAAAAAATGATCGGGCTATTGCCGATCTGTTTGCGCAGTTTTTTCAAACCACTTACTCAATTTCCACTGACTGTAATCAGACTTATTCCTACATCATGCCCAAATCGAGCTTTATTTTCAGTCCTACTTTGTGACGTTCAGTCAAGCCTCGGGTAGGTCAGGGCTGGCCAGGATCATCCAGGACATTTATTTGTGTCAGGAAAGTGGTGCTAGAAAGGGAAATTCCGACCCGAGCCCCAGTAATAACGCTGGTTTTAACCTGAACTAGGCTTACAATATATATATATAGTTTATTGATATTGGTGACAGAGTGACTATTTCCGGAGCCGGGGTTCCGACCAACAAGCGTCCGTGTTCCGCGGAAGGGGTCTCGGGTCCGGGGTCCGTGGAGATGTTTCCTGCCGTCCGGGTGGGATGATTGGGGATCCAGCGACGCGCCCTTTGTCCTCGGAAATACGTAGTATTGGGTTAATTAGGACGAGACCGTCAACAAGGATACGTAGTATTAATGGAGTAGGACGGAGCCGTCAGCGAGATACTTAGTGTTGAGCAAAACTAGGACGAAACCGTCTGCAGGACGAAACCGTCAGCGGGTTGTGAGAAATAGGACGAGACCGTCTGCAGGACGAAACCGTCAGCGAGTTGTGAGAAATAGGACGAGACCGTCTGCAGGACGAAACCGTCAGCGAGTTGTGAGAAATAGGACGAAACCGTCTGCAGGACGAAGCCGTCAGCGAATTGCGAGAATTAGGACGAAGCCGTCAACGATATACGAGAAATAGGACGAAGCCGTCTGCAGGACGAAGCCGTCAGCGATGTATGAGAAATAGGACGAAGCCGTCAGCGTGTTGCGAGAATTAGGACGAAGCCGTCAACGATATACGAGAAATAGGACGAAGCCGTCTGCAGGACGAAGCCGTCAGCGATGTATGAGAAATAGGACGAAGCCGTCTGCAGGACGAAGCCGTCAGCGTATTGCGAGAATTAGGACGAAGCCGTCTGCAGGACGAAGCCGTCAGCGATGTATGAGAAATAGGACGAAGCCGTCTGCAGGACGAAGCCGTCAGCGTATTGCGAGAATTAGGACGAAGCCGTCTGCAGGACGAAGCCGTCAGCGATGTACGAGAAATAGGACGAAGCCGTCTGCAGGACGAAGCCGTCAGCGATATAGGCGAGAAATAGGACGAAGCCGTCTGCGGGACGAAGCCGTCAGCGATATAGGCGAGAAATAGGACGAAGCCGTCTGCGGGACGAAGCCGTCAGCGATGTAGGCGAGAAATGGGACGAAGCCGTCTGCAGGACGAAGCCGTCAGCGAGGTATAAGACTTAATATGGCAATTATATATAGACTTAGTATGGAGGAATAGGACGAAGCCGTCAGCCAATACCTAGGTTAGTTAAGTCTTACTCCTTTGTTACCGCTGTTCCAGTTCCTTGGTTGCTGCTTGCTGCTTGCTGCTGCGCGCTAGGTGACTTCCACCTTGGTCGACTCCGACCACCGAATGATAGCTCTGAGGCTAGCGGCCGGCTTTATATAGCACTTGGCGGGTTTTAGTGTGCCTGCACGGGCCGTGGATTTGCCCGAATAGTGTGGCCGCTGCCTGGGAATTTGCCCGAATTAGTGTGGCCAGTGTCTTTGTTCGTTGGGGCGGGCGCGCGCACCGTGTTTGAATTTGAATGTCTTTCTCGTTGGGCGGTTGTTTATGGGTTTGGGATTATTAGTTATTTACAGTTGTTTATTATTTATTTAGCTTAGTCTTATTATTTATAGTTCGTGTTATTATTTCGTTGACTTCTTATTATTTATATACAGTTTTTTATTATTTATTTATTTATTATATCGTTTTCTATTATTTATTTATTTATTATTATTTGTGCGCCCCGCGTCACACTCCCCCCTCCTTAGGGAAGTGACGCTTTATGGTCACAAAATTACCTCTATTAGAGGTAATTCGCCACCAATTTCCGCCGTCCCTCTCCAGCCAGCGTTTCTGCGTCCGCTTCTTTTTCTCCGCCAGTGTTGCCCTTATTTTTCCCATTGTTGCTTCGGAAATTCGGGCTCCTTCTGGCATGGTCCATCCTGAGACTTTTCCCGCGTTATCGGAGTCTAGTTCCAGGATGTCCTGGTCCGGAGAGCTGTCTCGCGGTGTTGTTGTCCTTGCCGCTGAGCTGGTTATTCCGGCTGTTCGAAAGTTGACTGGCGCTGGTGCCGTCTCCATTGGTCGGTTTCCGTTCTCTTGTCCTGTTGGTTGTGCATGGGTTGTCATCGGTCTAATTGTCTGCCTCTCTCCGCTGCTTTGCTGGTGTCTTGGGTTCTCCCTTGGGAGATGCGCGACTCTGGTCCGGCCCCGTTGGACGGTCTCCGTCACCGGTCGGGCCCTTCCGTCGTCGCTCACCTCCCTCGGGTTAATCCTGCCAGTATTCCCTGGTGGGGTTCCGGCTTCCCCGTCTCGGCCCTGTTGGACGAATTCCGTCGGCTGTCGGACCGGGGCGGGGTAGCCTGTTCCCCTCTGGCATGGTGGTTGGGACACTCCAGCCTGGATCTTCCGCAATGTCTCCGGCGGTTGGATCCTCGCCTCGCGGCTTGATGTTGGTCCCTCGGCGTTTGGCTGGGCGCTTGGGTTGCTACTGCTTCCCTGGACGGTCTCCGTCGACTGGGCCTAAAATCTTCGGACATTGGCGAGATAGGCCTGGAGTTCAAACAGGCTTCAATCTTTGCCAGGAGGGTAGCCAGTTCCTCGAACGCGTACTTCCCAGCGGCTGTGTGCTTGTAAAAATGCACCTTAAAGCTCTTAACCCCCGCCTCCCAGAGTCCTCCCATATGAGGTGCGCCAGGAGGGTTGAAGTGCCAGGTCACGTTCTGAAGGTTGTGCTGGGATAAAACCAACGTTCTGGTTGCTTCAATGAAGTCTTTGGCTAAGGACGTGGAGGCTCCGACAAAGGTTTTCCCGTTGTCAGAGTAGACGTGCTGTGGGCACCCCCGCCGAGCGAAAAAACGGGAGAACGCGGCAAAGAACTTCTCGGTCGTCAGGTCGGAGGTCGCTTCGAGGTGGATGGCCCGGGTAGTGAAACATACAAAAACACAAACATACCCCTTTGTGATTTTGCAGGCTCGACCGACATAACTCTTGATGTCAAATGGTCCTGCGAAGTCCACCCCGGTATGGGTGAACGGTCTGGAGAACGTGGACCTCGCACGGGGCAAGTTCCCCATCAACTGCGTTTGCAGTTTCTTCTTGTGAATGACACAAACTCGGCACGAGTGTATTGTTTGTTTCACCAAGCTTTTAAGCTTAGGAATCCAGAATTTGGACCGAATCAGTCGAATCATTAATTGATTCCCCCCATGCAAGGATATGCGATGGGTAAACAGGACTTGGAGTTTGGCGAACCTACACCGTGCAGGAATGATGATCGGATGTTTTTCATCATAACTGAGCATCTCAGATGATTGTAACCTGCCGCTTGCCCTCAAGACCCCCTTTCCGTCGAGAAAAGGGTTTAAGTTAGCAATTGCGCTTGCGGGTGGAACTGACTGCTTATTGTTCAAGGCCTTGTATTCGGTGGGAAATTCGTTCTTTTGAGTGAGCACGATTAACCGCTCTTGCACGTCGGACAATTCCGCCGCGGTGAGTTCTACCGATGAGGCTACACTCTTCTCTCGGCAACCTTTTTACGAAACGAAACACATAAGCAAGAACCCGCAGAGCCCTGTCAAAGGCTGAGAAACGCTCTAGGATCTCGACTGCTGGGGTACTGTGACAGTGTGACATTTGATGGGGCGCTGCTCAAGCTCAGTATCCGGATGGACCCCTGAATCGCTCGGCCACTGCTCCTGTTTGAGGTGCAACCAAGCTGGCCCTTGCCACCACAGTGCGCTGTTCTCAAGCTCTTGGGCTGAGACGCCCCGGCTTGCCAGATCAGCTGGATTGTCTTCGGATCGTACATGTCCCCATCTGCTTCCGTTGGTGGACTGTTCGATTTTTGCGACCCTATTGGCCACGAATGTCGTCCAGGAGCATGCTGGCTTACTTAGCCAAGCCAGAACGATTGTAGAATCCGTCCAGTAAAAAGTCTCATAGACACGAGGAGGCATTTCGGAATTACTGATGCTGCTAGCTCAGTGAGCAGCACTGCTCCGCACAACTCTAAGCGTGGTATGGAGATGGATCTGACGGGAGCGACTCGGGTTTTAGATGTCAGTAAATGGGTACAACAGCCTTCCGTCGTTTCGATCCGAACGAAAATAGCAGCCCCATATGCGTCCTGTGACGCGTCGCAAAACGCATGGAATTGAAGTTTAGCAGCTGGATGGAAACGTACCCATCTCGGAATACGAATTTCCTTTAGGGCTGGATACCCTTCTAGGAACTCTCGCCACTGGGTTGCGAGGTCCATAGGGAGTGGCTGATCCCAGCCCAGCTCCCGTAGCCAAATTTTTTGCATGAAAATCTTGGCTCGGACTACGAACGGTGATAGCCAACCTGCTGGGTCGAAAAGTTTGGCTATTTGAGATAAAACCTCTCGTTTTGTGTAAGCAGTTTGGAGGCGGATATCCACCGGAATAAAAAAGAAACTATCGGACGTAGCTTGCCAGCGGATCCCAAGAGTTTTCGCCGTACTAGCCTCTTCAAGCTCAAGGAAGTCGGCACTCACCAAGTGCTCCTTTGGAATCGCTTGTAGGAGGTTCCTCTCGTTTGAGGTCCACTTTCGCAATGGAAAACCAGCACTCTCAAGAGCCAGCCGAAGCTCCTCGATGGCTAAAAGTGCCGACTGCTTAGTGTGAGTGCCGGCGAGCACAATCTGGATAGTCAGATCGGACTGAAGTACAGGCCCCGCATGAAGGATATCATTGAGGCTGTTCCCGTTTGATGAGGGACTGGAAGCATTGAACACAACTCGAACCTTCGTCGTGGTACTGTCTGGCTTGAAGACAGCGTGATGGGGCAAATAAAAATTGCTGGAGTCGTTCGGAGACTTGGTGCATATGGCCTAAATCTAGATACTCTTGAATGACTGAGTCGTACTGCTGTTTTGATTGAACGTCTTTACTCAGTCGAATCTCATTTCGCAGGAACTAAGCCAGTGCGATTGACCTGGAGTGTCCCAGATTGATATTGTTCGGCTCTTTAAAGGGCAACGAAACCACATACCTCCCATCCTCGTTCCTTTTGGTGGATCGGACAAAGTTCTCCTCGCAAACCATAGTAGATTCCCTAACCGGTCTCACTGGAACATCCTCCACCTCCCAAAACTTGGTGAGAATGTTGTCTAGTCTGGACTCGGTAACCGCTAGTCGGGATGAAAATGAGCATATTCTACTTGTGGGATTCGTTGCGATGGGCCCGCAAAGAATCCAACCGAAAATGGTCTCTTGGCCAAGAAGCGTGCCACAAATATTGGAATGGGAGCCGCTAAGAATGATCGATGGCAGGATATCGGCGCCAATAAGAACGTCGATATGCGAACTCCGGTAGAAATTCGGATCCGCTAGTTGCAAAGGCGGCAGCTGCTTCAGAGAGTTCTCTGGTATAGTACAGGATGGGAGATTTCCGGCCAATTGTGGTAGTACGTATGCAGACGTTTCAATTTGGATGTGGGGCTTGACTGGAGAACCTATGTTGAGCTGACAGCGCTTACGGGGCTGAGCCGCAACAGTGAGGTTGACCCCTGAAACTTGAGCTTGTACGGACTCATAAGGTAATTTAATCAAGTTGAACAACCGTTTTGATATAAAAGTTGCCTCAGAACCGGAGTCAATAAGTGCCCGTGCTGAGTATTTGATGCCCAAATGGCAAATCTCTATTAAAGCTGTACTCAGGAGGACCCCTTGAGTGCTTACAGCCAAGAACGTTTGCACATTCGGTTGACTCGTCGATGGAGTGGACTGTATATTTTGCTGGTGCTCAAATGTGGATAAGTGGGGCTGATGGTCAGGATTGACCGCGGATTGGACTGCCGGAGTGCTATTTCGGTGCAGGATAGTGTTTTGGCGTCCTCTGCAAGTATAGCAATTATGCGTGCTGGTGCAGTCCCTAAGAAGATGCGTTCTGGCGAAACAGTTTAAACACAACTTCTGCTGTTTTATGTATTTCTCCCGATCTCCTACTGGCATTCGTAAGAATAACGGACATACTCGGATGGGATGGTTCTCTTGAGAACAAAGTTTACAGGATTGTGGATTTACTGTAACTCTATTCTCAAAAGTTTGGATTGTCTGCGGTGCTCTGGATTGAGCGCTCGCGTTTGGCTTAAACTCTTCAATCGCCTCGAGCGTTCGATGACGATCTTGTAAGAAGGCCGTGAATTCAGCCCAGAGTGGAATATCTGTCTTACTAATAAGGGACTGTTCCCATAGAGACAGCGTTAGCTTTGGTAACTTGGAGGAGCACAGAAAAACTAGCAGGCAATCCCAGTTAGTGGTATCGATTTTTGCTATTTTCAGAGCCGTTAAACAACCTTGGACCGTGCTCTCTAGCTGTTTCAAGGATTTGCCGCATTCAAGGGGGACGGAAGATAAGTTAAACAAAGTCTTCAGCTGACTGTTGACCAGTAGCCTCTTATTTTCGAACCGATTCTGCAAGTTCCTCCACGCTGATTCAAAACCATCATCGGTTAGAGGTGATAAGGACACAATGGATTTGGCTTCTCCGCTAGTTTTCGCATTGAGATGGAACAATTTTTCAACTTCTGACAACCGAGGGTTATTTATGTAGATAGCTGAGAAAAGGTCCCGAAACGTGGGCCAGTGAACACAGAAAGTGTCGCACTCGACTGGAGGTAAGCGACACCCCCCCTGAGGAGGCGCCGAAGTGGAGGCCTGAGCGGACTGTCGCGAGCGTGAACCTTCAATGACCTCGTTGAGACTCGCAGCGCACCGCTCATAAACGGTGCAATTCAGTCCGGACAGAACTTCGGAGCAAGTCTCGTATTCCTTCTCCACCTTGTCCCATAGGGCTCTGATCTGCTCGAGTCGCACCCTACTCGTGTGGATTGACGGACTGGTGTCTGCTGGGGTGTTGACTCTGGCTTCGAACTGACCTACCCTATCGGTCACGGTCATGAATTTTGTCAAGGCCTTGTCTGCCTCAGCTTGCGCCATTTTTGCGGCTGATCTAGTAACTTGGGGTGAGAAGTCTGAAACCGCAGATTTCGTGTTCGGTACTGACCGCGGAACTTGGAGCGACGTGCTCGTAGATTTTAGTGGAGTTGTCAATGGGGTTCTACTTTGAGAGGGATTTGGGCTTTTGGGGGCCACAGAAGACTCGCTCTTGGCTCTAACTCGCTGAGACGCTTTTGAGACAGTCAAACGGGGTTTTCCCTCCTCACCGTGGCCAATTGGCATATTAAGCTCGCGTAGGAGCCGAAAACCGTAAGGGGGCGAAACTATCTGTCCACTTGGACAAATACCTAAATGTTCGAAATCTCTTATATGTTTGGGACGCTAGATAAGCGTGCTACCAGTTGAAAGAATCGAAACAGCTTATATATTTGGGACGCTGGATAAGCGTACAACCAACTGGATCGAGAAAAAGACGTATATATTTGGGACGCTGGATAAGCGTGCAACCAATTAAGCGATCGAGTTACCTTATGTTGTCGGGACGCTGGATAAGCGTGCAACCAATTGGATCGGGGAAAAACAAAACTTATATATTTGGGACGCTGGATAAGCGTGCTACCAGTTGAAAGAATCGAAACAGCTTATATATTTGGGACGCTGGATAAGCGTACAACCAACTGGATCGAGAAAAAGACGTATATATTTGGGACGCTGGATAAGCGTGCAACCAATTAAGCGATCGAGTTACCTTATGTTGTCGGGACGCTGGATAAGCGTGCAACCAATTGGATCGGGGAAAAACAAAACTTATATATTTGGGACGCTGGATCAAGTGTACAACCAGTTGAAAGATCGAAAAACAACATATATTTGGGACGCTGGATAAGCGTGCAACCAGTTGGATCGATCGAAATATTTCGCAATTGGAAAAAGTAACTGGAGTTGATGGATAAAACGGACGGATAAATATAATTGTTGTCAATTTTGAGTGATATGGGTTCGCTATATGAAGCGCAAAAAAATACTGAATAATCGGAAAAAAGTGTGTTATCGATTTACACAGACAATAGGGGGCGCTGGATTACGCGTGACACAGGTAATAATCGGAACGAAATAATGTTATCGGAATGGAAAGAAAATAAATCCGGGGTCGCTAGACTTAGCGCAACGAAATGAATTAACGGGAAAGTTTTATCGATTTAGATAAAAAATATAAATTAAAAAGAAATAGGGGGCGTTGGGTTACGCGTGACAAGTAATAATCGTGCCAATTATGTTATCGTTTTTATATAAAACGCGGGGTTGCTGGATAAAGCGCAGAATAATAATTATCGGGAAAAAGTCGATTAAGGAAAACCAGATATGGGGGCGTTGGGTTACGCTGGACTATGATTGTCGATCTGGGACGCTGGATAAGCTTGCGACCAATTATACGATCAACCTTTTATATATATTTGGCAAAAATATTAATATTAAAGAAAAAACACATCCACCGTCACTTTCTATTGGAACGTACAAAAAAGTAGTGCAAGTGAGAACGGTGCCTTAGCCGCGTATGACCCTAGTGTTGCTACCTAGACGTACATATGTCCGTATGCCTACACAAATATGTAAATATTAGCGCCGTCGGTCGCTTTTATTTGTTCGTTTGTTTATTTTTGTTTTGTCAAACCTTGTCGTGTTTGTGGTTGTGTTTGTGTCACTAGTGTTAGCCGCCGCCGGTTCTCAACTGCCGGTCTAGCACTCTTCTCTGTTTTTGCGTTTGTTTTTGTTGTGTGTGGGAGCTTCGTGAAATAAAACAATAACATGAATATGAATATGTATGTGAATATGTTGGGTAGGATTAATTCCTGATCCCCATTTATTTTCTACCGATTTATGAACACCCTATCACCCATACAGATATACGCCGTTGCGTATGTGCCATGTACTTAATGTACATATGCCGATGTAATGGACATATGTATGTTCATAGATCGGCCACGATGTCTTTTATGTATTTATGTATGTATGTTAATGTTGTGTGGAAGTTTTTAGGTGGGGGACTTGGATTAAGTCGTTCTTTTGTTGGAAAGTTTTATTGAATTTTTATATTGAGTATATAGCATATACACACATATG
The DNA here is from genome assembly GCA_018903765.1 of Drosophila aff. chauvacae BK-2020. Lineage (NCBI taxonomy): Eukaryota > Metazoa > Arthropoda > Insecta > Diptera > Drosophilidae > Drosophila > Drosophila aff. chauvacae BK-2020. The sequence goes on from JAEIGO010000419.1 coordinate 301,905, forward strand.
TACATATATGATTGCGCAGCCGGCTACTAGTTGATAGTGAGCAATCGCAGCGATATGTGCAAGTTATTTAAATTGGGGGTGGCAGGGGGATCCCTCGCTGCTGGTCCAAGTTATTAGGTTGAGAGGAACTTTCCTCTTTTAACTACCAGCCTTGTGGTCTGGTAGAGTAATTAATACAAATTTATTTTGCGACGTTCAGTCGGAGTAATAATGTTGACGAGCAGCCGCTCTTTATTAAAGTCAAGCATAAACTGAATATAAAAATGAATCTTACAGCTAACAAAAGACTCGCAGCGGCCACGCAAATATGCCGTGTTTGCCGGCTGCGCACGGGTTTCCGGCCCGATGCTGGGGTCAGCACTTTAACGTAATGGTATTATATTTCGTGCACTGAGCCAACTGGTCTAGCTCGTTGGCCCGTGTTAACTATCCCCCCTTCAAGATTGCGGCCGTCCTCGGTTGGTCCTAATTCGGCGATCATCCCGTTTAACTGGATTGCAGATCTCCGCGCTCCGATGTACCGTAGACAGGTGATGCCGATGCAAACCAATGCACAACAAATCGCTGCTGCGATAAATATTATGCGATGATGATGATTAGTATCAATTGCTCTCCCGAACTCTTTAATGAACTCCAAGTTACGTTCACTTAGCTGGTGAAGGTAGGGGAGGCTCAGAATATCTCTGTTGGCGGTGATATTCAATGATGGGGAACTCGCTACCCCTGGAGCTCTTGTTTGGGCCTTGCCGTGATTTACAAAGGTGGTGTCATTTATCACGACGCGATCGTTGAAGGTGATGAGATGTGTGCCGCGTAGGTAGACTTCTGTTTCGTTGTCTACCGTGACCCTGGCTGGCCGGTCATTGATGATGATGATACCCTCATCCACGCGGGTGAGCGGGTGTAGGTCACTTGGTTGTGACTCGCAATGTGCTAGGACGCCTGCATGTAGTTCCCTGGCGCATGAGCTTTCCGTTGATAGTTGGCAAAAGGTAGCCCCCGATGTTGGGATGCAATTTTTGATCGTGTGGATAACTTCACCACACTTTGCTACCATGTTGTCGGTTATCCGCAGCATAACTCCTTTGCTAGTGACTGGGAAAATAGTGACCTTTTTACAAGATAATTTTATTCTGGGAAATTTAATAATAAAGTGCATCATGTTAGGGGATTGCAGTATTTTCACAGACGATGCGGACATAAGATCCCCTATGGGGGTATCGGTGGGTTCTTTCAGCCAAACTGATTTTAAGTCTGCATGATCTAGGATATTTGGGCTGACAATATTGTTTTTTGCCAGTGTTACAGCCAACATTAAGTGTCTCGTATAAATGGCCGGTGTCAATTTGGATATTTTTGTGTGTTTGCAGGATTTGATTTACTGTTGTTGTTAATTGGTTAATTCGATTTTGTACCCTATTGTTAATTTTGATCTGCCTATTGTTTGACTGTGTCAACTGCCATTCTGTGAACCTAATTCTTTCTAAATCGCCGGCATCCGGCGTCCCCGCTACTACCTTTAGCATTGAGCCTAGAAAATCTAAACTCTTTGCTATTCTGTGGTGGACTTTTAGCGAATCCAGCGTGTCCCGAAGGTGCGAGGTATCCACTTCTAGCAATTTCCTCATATGAGATTGCGGAAACATCTCGTTCATGCCACTTGTTTCTTCTATTACGCGCATGTATTCCGAGAGATTTGCCGAGTGGGTCACATATGCGAGTTCTTCCCATACCAGGATCTCTCCATCTATGATGGGGATATACCTTGTTTGCGAATAGTCAGTGACGCGCGCTGACACCAATGCCAGTGAGAGGAGGATGAAAATTCCGCACCTGTGGAAATGCATTTTTAGTAGCTTTTTCTTGTTCGCCGAGGTTTATCCCATTACCAATTAATACTAAATTAATACCAATTAAAACTAAAACGTCGCGACTTTGGCAACGGACTTAATATCTATTAAATGGAAGTATGCCAAATGGCTGATAATAGGTAGTGATAATAAAAAATTAAAAATTAAGGGAGAGAGTCATTTTAAATTGTCCTTGTTGACCACCCTCCCTTCAATGAGGACCGTGGTCCCCAGGTCTGCTTGTATGGCTTTTTCCTCACACAAGGGAGTGAGTTTATTGCCAAGTCTTCTGTTAGTTTTGACCAAAACTTTTTCGCCCACTTCGAAGACCCTATTTTGCAGAGAAACATTCTCTCTAGACCTTAGCGCGTCTTGGGCATTCTTAATTTTGTCAACAATCCGTTCTCGTGTGTCGTCCGTGCATTCTTGTACTGCGTCGACTGGCCTCTTATCGATGACCGAATGGATTGATTTGTTATATCTGGTCGTGGCTAACAAGATTGTCTCTACGGTATCGCTCATGCCCTTGTCAATTTTTAGGCACCTGGCGAGCTCTAGTAGGGTGCAGTGAAAACGTTCCACTTGCCCGTTTGAGACACTGTGAAGGGGCGGCGCATTCGTGATGCTGACGCCAAAATGGTTGTATAACATGGCCGTGATCGTGTGCGATTTTAACGATGGCTCGTTATCGCAGTAAATTACTTTGGCCTTTGGGAAGAAATTCATGACCTGTAACAAGGCCGGTTTCAAGTCCTCAATTGTTCTTGACGGTACATGCTGTACGACGGCGAATTTCGAAAACTTGTCGATGCAAGTGAGGAAATATTTTTTGTCTGTTGAGAAAATGTCTATGTGTAGCATTTCTCCTACATGAGAGGGAATCGGGGACTCGCCAATCTCTTGCTTCCTAGGATGGCTATCATTCTTAGCTTTAGCGCATGTTTTGCAGTTTTGTACAACTTCATTGGCCAGTTTGGCCATTTTTGGGAAGTAGTATTCTGCGAGAACCTGCTTCACGTTTTCTTGGGCCGATCGGTGGGACCTATTGTGTTCTGCCAGTATGATTTCCCTTTTCTCCTCGACCCCAAAAATTTCTGTAACACGGTTTTTGCAGTGCCAGAATTTTGTAGTCGGGAATCTCCGGACTAAGTCGTCCCGCACCGTTGCTAGCGTGTGCAAATCGCAATGGAGGGCGTTTACGCCCTTGGGGACTATTGCGTCCGCAAGGTCATTGAGTAATGATTCCTTGTCAGTGAAGTTGATTGTATGTCGTTTCTTATTTTTAAAGAGAACGAAAGAGCGTTTTAGCGGAAAGCGGGCCTCTTCCAGAATTAGTTGGTTCTGGAAGCAATTTAGGGGCTTATCCGTAGTTTCTATGGTGTGAGTGAGGGAAATCTCACTGTGAATGGTCGCACCACATGATTCTGCGTCCTGTTCTTCTATGGCATTAATTTGCTGCCTAGACAGGGCATCAGCAACCAAATTTTCTTTTCCCGGTTTATAGACTACCTTCGCACCCGTTTCCTCGATGCGACCCTTCCATCTTTTAATTTTCGCGTTAGGGTTAGAGTCTGATACCGAGAATGACAATGGTTGATGGTCGGTGAAGATAGTTATATCTTTCACCGCATATAAATAGTGCCTCAGTTTGGCCAAAGCCCAAACGATGGCTAATAATTCCCTTTCGTTTGTGGCGTAGTTCATTTCCCTGTCCTTTAATGTCCTCGAGATCATTGTAATAGGACGGTTCTCCTGTGAAAGCACTGCTCCAATACCGTAGGCTGAAGCATCCGTCGTTAGATGGAATGGCTTCTTGTAATCCGGGTATCGGAGCATAACATCTTCGGATGCTAAAATGTTGCGCAGTTTTTCGAAAGAATTTTTTTGCGCCTCATTGAATTGTACTTGGATGTGTCGCGATCTGTGTCTGCTTACACTTCCGTTTTCGCCCTTTAAGATGTCCGAAATAGGCCTTGCTATGGCTGCGTCCTTAATAAAGCATCTGTAATAGCTCGCGAGGCCTAGAAATGATCTAACCTCAAATACCGTTTTTGGTTCAGGGAACTCCTTTATGGCCCTGACCTTTTCTGGGTCGGTGGTAGTGCCATCACTGGTGACTATAAAGCCAAGAAAGTTTACGCTTTTTTTAAAAAAACTTGACTTTTTCACTGAGACTCTCATATTTGCATCGCTTATGGTTTTTAAAACCCAATCCACGTGCTTGACATGAGCATTCTCGTTTTCTGAGAAGATTATTACATCGTCGACATAGACATAGCAAGTCTTGCCGATTTGTTCTCTGAGAATGTCATCAATGGCTCTCTGGAAGATGCTGGCAGCATTTCTCAAGCCAAAGGGAAGCCTCTTGAATTCGTACTTCCCTCCGCTTACGGAGAAGGAAGTTTTTTCGCGGTCATTTTCCGCTAAGATGATCTGGTGATACCCGGACTTGAGGTCCAGTGTCGTGAAGAATTTGGCCTTGCCCAAGTTGCCCAGTATCATGGAGATATCTGGCATAGGGTATTTGTCTGGGATAGTTCTTTCGTTTAGCTTACGAAAGTCTATGACTAATCGTCTATTTTGATTGCCGGCCTCGTCGGTTCCTTTTTTATCAACCACCCATATTGGGTTGTTATAAGGAGACACCGACTTTTGAATTATACCATTTTTAAGCAGGTCTTGGATTTCGTTGTTGACGAAATCTGCTGCCCCCATGGGGTATGGATATAATTTTGCGTAAATGGGCTCTTCGCTAGTAGTCCTAATCGTGGCCACTACCGATGTGTTATATGGCAGGGCCTCGTTGGGATCTGCGAAGGCGTTTTTTCGGCTCCTTATCATCCCTAGAAATGCCTTCTTCACCAAAGGTGGTGCATCTGCGCACTCCACGTTAGTGAAGTTGACGTCAGTGCATTTATGGAATGAAATCTTCTCAACTTCCTGACCCCATTTGAGTTGGGCAGAGGCGAGGCAAAGTGATGCACCGGCCTGTGTTAACAGGTCGGCCCCGATTATACCGTCGAATATTGTAAAATCTGGTAGAATGAAAAAAGTCGCTTTCAAATTAAAAATCGAGACGAAGCATTTTTTTGTAACGATGGTGGTGCCGTGAATTGAATGAATTTCGAAAGGAGAGTCCACCGGGCAGACACCATTTAGCTCTTTGCGAGGCCGGATGAAATTTTTTGATGCGCCGGTGTCTAAGAGGAATTTCATTGGTACCCCTGCTACTCTTCGTCTGATGACGGGTAACAGGGATTTTCCCCTAAAAAATTGAGGTAGTCAGAGTCATACTCGGTAATGGCATCGTCGTCTACTTTCGATTCCGCTTTGGCGGCGGCGGCGGCATATGCTCCTGTCTTTTCTTCGGCATTCTGCGTAATGAAGTTAACTTTTTGTTGTTTCCTCACGGCGCCTGTGCGCTCGGAGGTGGCTGGTCTTCTGTTCCCGTAGGTATTTGCCTGGGTCGGCTGCATCAATTTAGAAAGTGAGGGATCGACCTCCATAGGCTCTGGTGGGCCGTCGTCTTTGTAATTTTTGGTACCTTGCGGGTCGGCGTGGACCTGTGCCCTATGCTGCCTATTAAAATACGGGTTTTTGGTATTACTAGGTTGTGGGTCATGGCGGTCGTACTTGTCAAGTTGACGACCCTGCGCTTTTGCAGTAGGTTTGCGATCTTTGTCTTCTTGACTTCTTGCGAAACTAGCTGCAAAAACGTACCTCTCGTGGTTAGATTCCACTTCTTGCGCTAAGGCCAAGGCTGACGGCATGTCTCTCGGCTTTGCCGCGAAAAGCACGTCAGTGAGGTTACGTTTAAGTCCCGAGATGAAAATACGCAAGGCGTCCTCTCGGAATTTTTCGCACAATATATTTGCCGCCGATGGCTCGTGAGACATATGGGCTTTATTTGTGAGTAAGGTGAGTTTTTTCTCGACCTCATCATAATACTCCAACAGGGTCATATTGTTTGCCTGTCTTAAAGTGCTCATGTCCTGCTCAATGACATGCATTGGACGTTTGTCGCTGTAAGTGAAATCGAGCCGATTTATAATGGCATCGAAATTCAGTACGGTGCCAAACGAGGATAAAACGTTATTGGCCGCGCCCCTAATTTTGTTCCTAATAATTGTCACCGCCTCGTAATGGCGAGAGGTGCCGTTGTAATCTTTAAATATGCGATATGCAGCAACCGCCGCTTGTCGCCACGAAACATATGATTCCTGTGACCCCGAGAATTCAGGCAAATATTTAACGGCGTCTAAAGTCATGTTACATGATACACTACTAGTTATGTCTATGGGTTCGTAAGCTCTAATTGCGGGGACCACTGCTGAGGTGGGCGCGACCTGTGTTGCTGCCAACTGGCTGGCCAGCTCCTGAATTTTCTGACGCATTTCATTATGTGCGAGCTCGTTTCTGGCAGCCTCGTCCGCTAAAGTATTGGCTACCACTGCCTGTATTACAGCTTTGAGTTGTTCTGGGTCTATCGCCATTGCAGGGGAATTCGCGGTTGCACGTCTTAGAGGGGAAGGTTGATTTTCACAATCGGACTCTGAGTCCGTGGAGTATGGTGTACTAGTCCTATACTGTGAGAAACTGGGCTGCATGAGCAGTCCAATTCGCTTAGGTATGCAAAAGCTGCCTGTGTGGGCAGCAGTTGACCAAAGCCAAACAAACAACAACTAAAGACAAAGGCTGCAGCGTCGAATGTCGCGCTTGAACCGAATGGAGACACAAAACAACAACAATAAATGAAAAGCGAACGTATGCGCTGTTATAAAAGACAATTATACGATTTTTGTTTTTGTTCACATTGATGCGAGACCATGTTTTAGCGTATCTGTTGGATTAATAATTCTTTTATTATTATATATATTTTTTTTTAAATATTCACAGACTGAAAATGCGTTTAGCATCGGTTCCCACTCACATAATTTTTTGTTTTTGGTGTGTGTGTTATTTTGTCACTAATTCCCTTCACTTTTCCCGCGCCGCTGTCTTTTGCTTTGCCGCAAATTTAGTAGCTGTGTGGGCGGTGTTGGTGATGGTGGTGGTGGGTGGTGGTTTTTACCACTGGTTGGGCGCCAGTTATTTAAATTGGGGTGGCTGCTGGTCCAAGTTATTAGGTTGAGAGGAACTTTCCTCTTTTAACTACCAGCCTTGTGGTCTGGTAGATTAAGTAATACAAATATATTTTGCGACGTTCAGTCGGAGTAATAATGTTGACGAGCAGCCGCTCTTTATTAAAGTCAAGCATAAACTGAATATAAAAATGAATCTTACAGCTAACAAAAGACTCGCAGCGGCCACGCAAATATGCTGTGTTTGCCGGCTGCGCACGGGTTTCCGGCCCGATGCTGGGGTCAGCACTTTAACGTAATGGTATTATATTTCGTGCACTGAGCCAACTGGTCTAGCTCGTTGGCCCGTGTTAACTTGCATATGTGTACGTACATACATATATGGTGGGAATTCTGGCACCGTACTTATCTCGGCAAAGCGCTGGAAATCTCGGGCGAAGGACCAAAATGTTGTCGTCGGGGCCGGCAAGCTGGTATTCCAAAAATCCCAAGGAGTGAAATAAAGATATGGGGGTTAAAGTTCAGGAGCGTGTAAAGGCGACTTGTCGCTGTGAGTTTATTTTTCGTAAAGACGTCCATTTTGAACATGGCGGCTTCGTGCCCCAGTTCGGAACCGGGAAAAAGGTACATTTTCCGCCAACAGTGATGGTCTGCTGGCGGGATAGCTGACTCCCTTGTTCAGCATGAACATATATAATGATATACGAAACCACCCAGATAAGTTCTTTAACTATAAGCGGATGCCTATTTCGACTTTTGATTACATATTAAATAAAATTAGTAGTCGATTGATAGTTTGTCACATGGAATTAAATGTATTTAGTAATATTATGATATAATAAGACACATAAGCCACTTTAGGTTTTCATTGATTTATTTGGTTTTATTTATTCTGAAGTGATTTTAATAAGTTGGAAGTGGAGCAGGGAAGGTCCCGCTCCACTCTGATCTTGGATCTTGGCTTTTATATACGATCGGTTCTTAGCTTAATTCGGGGGAGCAGCGCTGCCGGCGTAGGCTGGAGCGCTGCGACGCTTATATGCATAACTTATATGTAGATATATAAAGATTGTCGTCGAGAGACGGCAAGGGGGGAGTTGGAATGCCGTGGGTACACATAGCAGCGTTTGGCCAGCGTGGGAACGCTGACTATGCATTTATACTTTGGAGCCTTCAAGTGGACGATCATGTTACGTCCGACTTGGGCCTTATTGGTTGCATAAACAAAGTAACAAAGTGTTGCTATGTGTTTGTATGTATGTTCTGAATATTACATAGGCGCATACTACATCTCCCTCCTTTTGAAAAATAACGTAACCTAGTGAAGTTATTTTAATTAATTAATGCAAATAAAAAAAATTTTATTTTTTTTTTTTTGTTATTATTATTTCTTTTTTTTTACTAATATATATTATTTTGTTTTGTTTTTTTTTCAAAATCATTTTCTCATAATGACAACTTTGTGTTTTGCTTTCCTTTCTTTTTTTTTATTTTGATTTGGTTTATATATGTTTTGGTTTTTTTTTTGTGTTTTTGGTTTTTTTTTAATTCAAAGTTACGAAGTCAAGGTCAGGGTTTTTTTTTTTATTACCTTGTCCGAAATGAACGTCTTCATTTGACCGTACTTTGGACTAAAAGATTCGAAAATTGCTTTAGTGACAAAATTTTTTTTTTTTTATTGCCACCAAATATTTGTTAAGTCACAAATCAGAGTGACTGGTTATTCGTTATTCGTTGCCATTTACTGACTGGGGTAGAGGACCTAATGTGTCCACTATCACTCTATCAAAGGTATTTTTGGTCCGTTAGGGTAATAGGTTTTTTTTGGTGCGTCGCTGTTTACGACGTCAGGCATTTATACTTTTCCTACAATAGTAGTGTCTTTTTACTTTGGCCAAAGTTTTGTTTATGCCATTATGACCTTTTTTAATGTGTTTTATTTTTAAGTGTAGACAGTAAGCTTCTTTTTGGGTCACCGGGTTGAGTAGCTACTCTCAATAAATTTGTGCTGGAGTGGGCGGATAAATGCCAAAATGGGTCCGTACGGCCACTGGAGTTTTGGTCGTGGTCGCTGGGAAGATGTGCAGGAGTGCTGCAGTGCTGTAGTTATTGCTGTTGGGGGCCCGAAGTAAATAGGCAGCGGGGGGAAGCTTCGTTTTCTTCACTTTATCTTGCACAGAACACTGTTTGCTTAAGATTAACTTATTCCTAACCAGAGAAAAGCCGCGGGACCGCGGAGTGGTGAACTTGCCGTTGGCGGAAAAGAGGCAGAGCGCGAGGAGAGCGAGAGAAGCGAAAGCTTTATCGCGAGCGCTGGCCGCTCACACTGCCGCTCAATAGTTCGCGCCCTTCTGGCGTGAACATTCTCCCCCCCCTTGCGTAGGCAAAGAACTCATCCTTCCAAACAAGCTCCTGATACGGTCCATTCGAACACCGTGTTCTGAGCGACGGGCAACCCATCGTCGAGTTTCAGGAACCCCGGTTGGATCAGCTTGGCGTAAACGTCTGACCCCAACACGAGGGAGATGGTTGCCGGCCGGTGGAAGCGCTCGTCCGCGAGACGGATATCGTTGAACTTGGCCCTTACTGCGTCGCTCAGCGCTCGAATAGGTGTCCGGATTCTGAGGCTGGGGTCAATCTTCAGGACGACCCCGAGCTGGAAGTGGTTTGTTCGGGACCGGAGCAAACCTCGTCGTCTCCCTGCCGCGTGGTAGGCAGCCGGAACGCAGACGCCAACGACCGATCGATGCTGCTCACTGCCATGCATGGGTCGATCATGGCGCCAGCCTCGAAGGTCTTCGCGCCCGTGTCAAGCACGACGACGGCTGTCGGCAGGATTGCCACTGACGGAGACGGGACGGAGACTGTCGGATGCGGGCGATCGTTGGCGACTGGGGCTGGCGACGGAGACCGCGAAATGGACATCGCGTCCGGACGGGGTGCAGCGGGCTGACGCCCTTTGCGGGCCGGAGGTGGCAGCACGGATCCCTTTGGAGCGGGGCAGGGTTCCTCGTGCATGTGGAGGAGGGTGTGGTGGTTCTGCCCGCACTTCTTGCATCCTTCTTGGCTGCGGCAGACTCCTCCTGAGTGCTCAGGCAGTTCGAGCAGTACTTGTTGATAAGTGCTGCTCGAAGGCGCTTTTCAACGCTCAGTTTGTGGAACCTCTTGCACTTCCGAAGAGGATGGATTCCCGGGCAGACTCGGCAGCGGTAGGATTGAATACCTCGAGTACGTCTGCGCTCCGCGGAGTTGGTGGCACGAGGACGAGGAGCCATGGTGACGAGGAGGATGCTGTCTGTCGATAAAACAAAAAAGAAACGGGGTTTAGAATGGGCAGACTACACTTTGGACCCCGGAATGGGGGAGCAGCCCTAATCCCTCGGAACGGAGGACTCTCGGTCATCCGCAGGCAGGAGAATGACCTTGTGGACAGGGCGCTTAATTGTGCCGCGAGACGTACGGATCTCGACGACACGGATGCGGTCATCGGCTCCAGGGAAGACAGAAACTATTCTGCCGAGCCGCCATTCGTTTGACGGTAGATTGTCCTCTTTGACGACAACCATATCGTCGACTTGGAGATTCCGGGTCGGAAAATGCCATTTGCTACGTTTGTGGAGTTCTTTGAGATACTCCTCTTTCCACCGTGCACTAAACTGCTGATGTTGAGCCTTGAGATGTTGCCATCGATTTAATATCGACTTGGCTTCGCCCTTTATCTCGGGTTCAGAAGTGGAAAGCAACGGCCCTCCGATAAAGAAATGGCCTGGTGTGAGGGCCAGCAAATCTGAGGGATCTTCGGACATAGGGGAGAGGGGTCTGGAATTGAGGCAGGCCTCGATCTTGGCGAGAAGCGTCGCCAGCTCCTCAAACGTATATTTGCGGGCGGACGTCGATTTATAGAAAAGGGTTTTGAAACTTTTCACCCCCGCTTCCCATAGACCCCCCATATGTGGAGCCCCTGGTGGATGAACCGCCACACGAGTCCCTGATGGCTATATGCATCAGTCACAGACTCTTTGACGGCTTGGAGGAAGTCCCTGGAAAGCAAAGTCGCTGCCCCTACAAAGGTCTTGGCGTTATCGGAATGAACCCGCTGAGGACAACCGCGCCTCGCTACGAAACGAGCAAAGGCCGCTAGGAATTTTTCGGTTGTCAGGTCGGAAGTGGGTTCCAAATAGATAGCCTTCGTAAAAAAGCACACAAACACACAAACATACCCCTTCGTTATGAGACACGCTCTCCCTGTATAATTCTTTATCTCGAAAGGGCCGGCATAGTCGATGCCCGTGTAGGTAAAAGCCCTCGAGAAAGAGACTCTATCTGTCGGAAGATCGCCCATCAGCTGTGTTTGCAGTCTCTTCTTGTAAATCGTGCAAATCTTGCACGGATTGAGCACAGCCTTCACCAGATTCTTGATTTTAGGAATCCAATACTTCGATCGGATCAGGCATACGATTAATTGACTACCGCCATGAAGAGTATTCTGGTGAGTAAATTGGATGAGAAGGCGCGACAGTCTGCAGTCGTAGGGAAGAATGATCGGATGGCGTTCATCATATTGTAGGGTTTTGGAGGCAGTGAGGCGGCCACAGGCCCTTAAAAGGCCGTACCGGTCAATGAACGGAAACAGGTTCAGCAACGGACTCGCCACTGGAAGAGGCCTTTTTTCTGCCAGATGCTTCAGCTCTTGGCCGTATACTATGCGCTGCGGCATGGAGATCAGAGTCCTTTCTGCCTCTCGGATTTCTTCACTAGTGGGTTGTGAGTTGGACGAGAGCGAACCCTTGCGGCAGCTTTTTAGGAAGCGTTGAACATAGGCTAGAACTCGTAGCGCCTTGTCCAGTTTGGAAAACCATTCGAGGAAGTCGATAGAAGGGGCCTTGACAAAATGCGCTTTGACCGCGCGCTGCTCCAGCTCTGTAACTGGAGGCGTATCGGGTTGCGCTGGCCATAGCTCTCGTGGCCCTTGCAGCCACTCTGGTCCGTGCCACCAGAGTTGATTACCCGCCAATTCATTTAGGGATACGCCTCGACTGGCTAGATCGGCGGAGTTTTGTTCAGATCGAACGTGTGCCCAACAGTCGACTGGTGTCGCCTGAGTGATCTTGGCAACTCTGTTGGCCACAAATGTGGTCCAGTTGCAAGCAGGCTTCCTTAACCAGGCTAGAACAATAGTGGAATCTGTCCAGCAGCGGATATCTGAACTGGCGGTTGGCATATGCGGAAGGATTGCTGTCACCATTTCGGTTAACAAGACGGCACCACAGAGCTCCAGCCGGGGAAGAGACACGGTTTTCACTGGAGCCACTCGTGTCTTGGCTGTAAGCAGACGAGTCAAGACTTCTTGCCCTATCTCGACGCGGACGTAGATAGCCGCTCCATAGGCTTTTTGAGACGCATCGCAGAATCTGTGATGCTCTATGGTTACCTCAGGCTGATACCAGACCCATCTCGGGACGCGGATCTGGTTGAGGTCGGAATACTCATCTAAGAACGATTGCCACCTGAGACTCATCTCGGTGGGAAGCTTATCGTCCCAGCCCAAGTCCTGCAACCATATCTCCTGCATAAATATTTTGGAACGGATAATGAACGGCGCGAGCCACCCGGCAGGATCGAACAACCTCGCGATTTGGGACAAAACTTCCCGCTTAGTATAGGAAGGTTACAACGCTATTTCAGGAGGGACGAAATAGAATTCGTCGGACTTGGCCCTCCACCGAATACCGAGCGTCTTGGCTGTGCTTTCGGCATCGATGTCGAGGAACTCGGAATGAAGGAGGTGTTCGGCCGGGACGTCCTTCAGTACGCCCTTGTGGTTGGAGGCCACTTTCTCAGCGGAAACCCGGAGGAACTTAGGGCTGCTTGCAACTCTTGAATGGAGCTTTGGGCGTCGCTCACGGAATTTGCCCCTGCCAGAACGTCGTCGACGTACATGTGCTGCTTAATGATGCGGCTGGCTTTTGGATATGACATTTGGACATCCTCTGCCAGCTGCTGCAGTACTCGAATGGCGAGGAAAGGGGCACAGTTGTCACCGAAGGTGACGGTTTTCAACTCGAAATCGCGGATATCTCCTTCCTTATTTCGGAACAGAATTCTTTGAAAGGGTGTATGCTTTGGATCGACCCAGATCTGACGGTACATTTTTGTAATGTCCGCACTGAAGACGTACTGGAAATACCGCCACTTCAGGATCTGGATCGTAAGATCGGATTGTAGGACCGGACCAGCATGAAGGATATCATTTAAGCTGGTCCCATTTGCCGACGGACTTGAAGCGTTAAATACAACGCGAAGTTTTGTAGTGGTGCTTTCGGTTTTAAATACCGCGTGGTGTGGAAGATGGTAAGTCGGAGAATCATGAGTCGACGGAACTTCTTTCATATGACCCAGATCCAGATATTCTTGGATCACGCTGTCATATTGCTCTTTTAGGGGAAAGTCTCTTCGTAAACGGTTCTCGTTTCTAAGAAACTGAGCTAACGCAATGGACCTTGAATATCCTAAATTGGATCCGGAATTCTCGTGGTCACAGAACGGGAGCGTCACCGCGTATCTCCCGCTTGCGTCTTTCTTCGTGGTTTGGAGGAAGTTCCTTTCGCAATAGAAATCAGACTCTTTTACCATCTTGACTGGTAGATCCTCCACCTCCCAGAACTTGCTGAGAAGCGAGTCGAGCGAATCAGGGTCCCCTATTGGGTGCACCTGAGTCGTAAAAGATGCGACCCGTTGCGGATTACCGTTGGAAATCGGCCCCGTTAGCACCCACCCGAAAATCTTTTCTTGGCCCAGGAGCGGGCCGCAAATATTTTGGCGGGTACCATCCATTATTATGGACGGTAAAATGTCAGACCCGATCAACACGTCAATTTGAGAGCTCTCAAAAAAGGTTGGATCTGCCCAGCGGAGCGCGGGCAACTTCATGAGGTTAAACAGACGTTCGGAAATGAACGTCGCCTCGGATCCCGAGTCGATCAAAGCTCGTGCTCGGTAGTTGGTTCCCAAATGGCACACGTCAATGATTGCCGTGCTCAGAAGAACTGCTGAGGTGCCGCAAGCCAAATAGCTTTGCACCTCTGAAGTGCTGGCAGATGCATTCCTGCTAGCGGGTCTAGAGGATTGTTCTGTGGAAGGCGAGGAGGTTGCGGAACTCGCACTCGCGGAATTTGGGGTGCTGCGATGCAGCAGAGTATGATGCCTCCCTCTACACGTGGAACAACTGTGTGTGCTCGTGCAGTCACGCAGTTGATGGCCTCTGGCGAAACAATTTAGGCAAAGCTGCTTCTTTTTGATGTAGCCGGAACGCGCGTCAACTGACATTTGGAGAAAGCGCGGGCACAATCTTACCGGATGGTTCTCCTTGGAGCATAAGTCACACCCTTTCTGTTTGGTGCTGACCTTTGTCTCGAAGGATTGAAGTTTTTTTGGAATTGTCCGATACCTTTCGCTCAGGAAGGTGTTCATTTCTTCCCAAGCCGGAATCTCGGATTTGGACGTAAGGGACTGTTCCCATAGAGAAAGGGTCACCTTTGGCAGTTTGCTCGCGCAGAGGAAGACTAGGAGACAATCCCAGTTGTCAGTGGATATCTGCGAATGGGCTAGCGCTGTTAAACACCCTTGAATCGTGGACTGCAACTCCTTGAGCGCATGACCAGATTCTTGGGATATTGAACTCAAGTTGAACAGGAGCTTGAGTTGGCTGTTGACTAAAAGTCGTTTATTTTGGAACCGGTCGTGAAGCGCTTCCCACGCCGAAGCGAACCCGTCATTTGTAAGAGGGGACTTGGACACGATGTTATTAGGGTTATTAACATAAATAGGTCCCGGAAAGTGGGCCATTTCAGTGTCGCAAGGAGGTAAGCGGCACCCGGATGAAATTAGCGGCTGGGAGGGCGTTTGAACAACTGGAGGTGTTGCCCTTTCGATACTTTCGCCAATCTTGGCTGCGCATGACTCATATACGGAGTAGCAGTAGTCATATTTGGACTGCAGCAGGGGAAATGTGCTGAGGGATCCTTCTCGGGCAATTAGGTCAGAGCATGTTTCATATTCTCTTTCCACTTTATCCCATAAGGCTCGCACTTGTTGTAGACGGACATTTAACGTGTGTAGGGAAGGAGAAACTTGATCAGGAGTGTTGATCTTGGCTTCGAACATGCTGACGCGATCGCTGACGGCAATGAATTTGTCCAATGCAGCGGCGGCGGGCGTTGGCAACTCTGCGGATTCCATCTTTTTGCTGATAGAGCGAGTCACCCTTAGAAAATCAGTCTTGACTGTAGAGGGATTTTTGGATTTTTTCGCCAGTGAAGACTCGCTGGACGCTTTCGTCAGCGGACGAGAAATTAAGATTTTTGGAGTAGTCTTCGAACTGGTCGATGGTAGATCGGATAGGATGTCGCTTTTTTGTCTCCCTCTATGGGCATAATCAGTTATACCCTCGGAAAAAATGACGGCACGGATGCCTGCACGCCAAGAAAAGTGAAAGAGGGAAAACGACCAAACAGACACTTCGATTCTGGATGGGCAATCAAACCCCGAATTCGAACGGAATAGTAGAATTGGAAACTTGAAAAAATGGATTCCGAAAAGAAATCACCGAAAATAGCTAAAAATTTCCCAAAGGAACCAAAAAAGATCTGGAAAATAGCAAGACCTAGCTCTCACAACACAAAAAAAAACGAATGGGAATTGACGGAGATGGACCGACAAAAACCCTCGCAGCGGTCGAACGCTAAGTGCGCATATGAGGTCTCGCCGCTCGCTTTATATAGTGCTTGGCGAGACTTAGTGTGCCCGCCGTTGGTGTGGAATCTTCCCTTTCATCGGGATTACGATTTATCGATTGGCGCGCGCGCATAAATATTTTAAATCGAATTTAGGAACTCGCTGACCGGTAGAGAAATGCGAAACATAAATATAAAACACGCCAAAAAAATCTAGCTGGAATAGCTAATAAATTCGGAGGGAATTATTAAATAATTATTGGGAATTATTTAGGTTGTTTGGGTGGTGTGGAAACGGACAAAAAATTAAAAGTAAACAAATTCTGTTGAAAAACCCGCCAAAATTGACGCGAAAAATAGCTAAAAAATAGCTAGGAACAATAAGGAAAAATTTGGCGGTAATTAATAATTATTTGAAAATTTCGCTTTAGTGTTTAGGAACCCCCAAATATTTCGTTTAAAGTTAAAAAGTAGCTAGAAAAAGGGGGAAATTTAGCGATATTAAAATAAATAATTATTTGCAACTGTCGGTTTAGTAATTCCGAAACCCGACAAATATTTTAAAATTTGTGTGGGAAAACCCGCCAAAACTCTCTGTAGTAGCTATAAAAATAGCCAGGGAATTTGGCTATAAACAGTTGTGAAATGTTTAGAATTTATTTGTAAACTTTCAAAATTTTTGTTCTCGGAAATATTTTTGTTTCGAGTGGAGGGTATTTTCTCGTCGGCACTGTGTCGCCGCTCTTGCCAGTGCAGTCTGTATGTGTGCCGAATAGATTGCACCTGCTGGCTGAACAAGAGGAGAAAGAGGAGACGAGAGAACTCGAACTTAGGCGAGTCTATGTATGTAGGTATGTATGTATGAAGCTGTATAGCGGAAAGCTGGCAAATATATATATGAAGGCGGATAAGCCGGAGTTTGGCGCTCCGCTGCAAATATGTATGTATGAAGTCAGGAGCGGAAGAAAAAACAATATTTGTTTGTGTGATTTCTGTATGTCAAATACAAATATATTTTTATTTATTTCCGGAGCGAAGGGTTATTTATTTTTTTTGTTTTAAAAAAAAATGGGAAGTTTTATTTATTTTTATTAGTTGTATATTTTTACACAAAATAGGTTAAGTGGCTGGATAATTTTGGTGGGGTATAAATTTGTATGTTTGTATGTATATTTTATGTATGTATATTATGTATGTAGTTTAAATATATTTAATTTCCTGCGGATGAATTTTTAGAATTTTAAAAATTCATTAATTTTCATGCACTTTTTGGAACTTAACTTTGTGTGTATATTTTTTTTATTAAAAACGAAAAAAACAGCAGTTTAGTGACGGACGATATATGTGAGAATGCGGATGTACATATGTGCATATGCAATATATATATGTATGTAAACTCGCTTGGAGACCAGCGGATCGCAGTGAGCCGAATTAGGGGGCCGATATTGGCAAAGCACTTATGTATGCACTTTAAAAAAATTATTAGGAAAATTCACTGCGGCTGGGCGACTGTACATAGGTTACTATGTATATATATATATATTATCACTTGCACTTTTTACTTTGAAATCGGTCTCGGATGGACGGAAAGAATTAAAAAACGCCTTTGGAAAAAAAGTATGGCGACCACGGACGGACTAGAAATAAAAGCCGTACTTATTTTTGGATTTTTCCGCTGGGGGCGCTGGTGGATCAGGATAGATCCGGCTCGAAGGACCATGTGCTGGAGTGGGCGGATAAATGCCAAAATGGGTCCGTACGGCCACTGGAGTTTTGGTCGTGGTCGCTGGGAAGATGTGCAGGAGTGCTGCAGTGCTGTAGTTGTTGCTCTTGGGGGCCCGAAGTAAATAGGCAGCGGGGGGAAGCTTCGTTTTCTTCACTTTATTTGCACTTCTTGCACAGAACACTGTTTGCTTAAGATTAACTTATTCCTAACCAGAGAAAAGCCGCGGGACCGCGGAGTGGTGAACTTGCCGTTGGCGGAAAAGAGGGAGAGCGCTAGGAGAGCGAGAGAAGCGAAAGCTTTAGCGCGAGCGCTGGCCGCTCACACTGCCGCTCAATAGTTCGCGCCCTTCTGGCGTGAAAAAATTTAATATTTTATTGCCCATTATATTGAAATTATCTATTGCAACATGTACAAAGATATTTCCCCACGGTGCCATTTGAGTTTGCAGATTGTATATACCGGCTTGCCGTCCAAGCCTTTGGAAAAATTTACCTAAGTCAAGGACTCCATTAGTCTATAAATCGCTAACTTCTTATCTTGCAATAATTTTCTTATCATGTTTAAAGAAACATAACATATTTTTTTATACTTTATTACTTTTCATAATCCGTAATTTTTTATGACGTTGGGCTTGAAGCTTTTAGTAGTTATTGCCTAGGAAATCCTACTTTTTTATTCTTTGTTTCCCTGCGCAGGATTTCTGTCTACTTTGTTGCCTGGTGGTGACTTTCAGGTCTTTATTTTGTATGTCTTTTTTTTTTTTAATTAAAAATTTTTTTTTTTGACATTGATATGTTACATAGCATTATATATATGTATTATGTATAATTAATTCAAATGGAAGAGTCATTATTCTTTAGAAGGAATTAGGGGCTATTTTTAGCCCGAATGGTAATCGCGTGTAGCGATATGCTCCTGTTGAAGTAGAGGATGATGTCATATTTCTTGACCTTTCATCTAGTTCGATTTGATGAAAATCTGACATCAAATCTAGGCACGAGAAATATTTTGCTCGTCCTAATTGATCAAGAATATCTTCTACTATTGGAAGTTGGAATTTGTCTGCTAACAGTTTCTTGTTGATTTGACGATAGTCAACTACTAATCGCCATCTCTTTTCCGCCGAATTAGGCAGTGATTTCTTGGGTACCAAGAGAAGTGGTTTATTATATTCTGAGATATTCTTATTCATTTGTCAACTTGCCTTTGCATTTCTGGCTTTTGACTTTCTGGCATTCTATTTTTTTTTTTAGAATCTTTTTTTATTTTCATTTTTGTTTTAGTTTCTCACTTTCTTTTCTCATTTAGTCATTTAATCTCAATTGCCTTAGATATATTCTATTTCTGGTATTGATATTTCTGTCATATAGCGTATAAATTTACAAGAGCGGCGTGTGCCATCCATGTAAAAAAAAACATTTCTACAATTTTCAACTAATAGCAACAGCACCTGCATCTATCAATGGGCCCATTTATATCCAAGCAAAACAAGAAAAACAAAATCATATATAAACCAATAAGATAAGATAAATCAAATTTAAATTGATAAGAGAAATCATGTAAATTAATTATATTTTTTTTTGAACATTAACGTTAACATTTAACATCCTACCTAGTATTTTGTGAGGCTTTACGGGCCACACATCTCATCGGGCAGAAAAAGTTCCGCTCAATGTTACAATTTTTCGTTTCAAATTAATATGCAGCGCAGTGCATCGAGTTTAGGTGTGCAACGCAGGGCAACAAAAAAAATTATTTAGCTGCAACTCCTTGGCTGCTTACTGGCTGCAACTCCTTGGCTGCTTACTGGCTGCAACTCCTTGGCTGCTTACTGGCTGTAACTCCTTGGCTGCTTACTGGCTGCAACTCCTTGGCTGCTTACTGGCTGTAACTCCTTGCGTCAGCTGGGCGTCGCCGGGCTGGCACGCTGACGCTCCCTCGAAGGCGCAGGTGGCGGTGTGCCTCCCGCGCTCTTTTCTCGGCTGCTGCTGACCTGGGCCTATGAGCTCAGGCGGCGCCGGTGCTGGTCCTCGCACAGACTATTTATCTTCCGCTGCATATACGGATGTTCTCGGCTAGTGATGCCGGGATGAGGATGTCCCAAGTGTGTTTCAGTTTCAGTAGAGCCTGGAATCTTCGAATCCTATGGTCAGGCGGCAACTTTCTCCATAACGGGGGTCTCGATCTTTTGCTCCGCAACATCAGCCATTTTGATTCAATATTGTTTTTACTTCCAGAGAATGACGAAGACACGTTAAATTATGTGGTCTGGGTTTTTGCAACTCACTATTCGCAGTAGATCATCACGTAGTTATAAACAAATTGGAAGATTGGAAGATCCATATAGGATTTTATAGTTGCTATATTTCATATAGTCACTGGTTGCTGAATTTGTTGATCGTCACACACTTATGTCCACTTATGTCCGAAGAACGCCGAATTTTTCCACATTCTTTATTTTTTGTTTTTCGGCTCCTTTGTCACGGTCGCCATATAATAAGACACATAAGACACTTTAGGTTTTCATTGATTTATTTGGTTTTATTTATTCTGAGGTGATTTTAATAAGTTGGAAGTGGAGCAGGGAAGGTCCCGCTCCACTCCGATCCTGGAGCAGGGAAGGTCCCGCTCCACTCTGATCTTGGATCGTCAATGCTCTTGGCTTTTATATACGATCGGTTCTTAGCTTAATTCGGGGGAGCAGCGCTGCCGGCGTAGGCTGGAGCGCTGCGACGCTTATATGCATAACTTATATCTATATATATAAAATGCTTTGTCCTGACTGACTGACTGACTGGCTGATATATCACAGCCATAGCCAAACCACATGTCTTAGAGACTTGAAGTTTTTTTTACAAAATCAGAAAAAAATTTCCAGATTCGTATGGGTATTTTAATTTTCTAATTCCACCTGCAACCTATTTAAAAAAATAAAAAACATAAATTAAAAAAAAATAATTAATGGGATAATATTGATATTTGTCTAAGGCTTAGAGTAGGCCTTGCCTCATTTTAAATTTGTCATTCGACTTCAAAGAATCTTTATTTCTCATTCAGTGCTCTGACTTCAAAGCTAAATTTAAGCGAAATTTTAAGTGTGGATCTGCATCCGATCAAAGCGAGGATGCAATAGCGAGCCCTCTAGTGTAGATATATAAAGATTGTCGTCGAGAGACGGCAAGTGGGGAGTTGGAATGCCGTGGGTACACATAGCAGCGTTTGGCCAGCGTGAGAACGCTGACTATGCATTTATACTTTGGAGCCTTCAAGTGGACTATCATGTTACGTCCGACTTGGGCCTTATTGGTTGCATAAACAAAGTAACAAAGTGTTGCTATGTGTTTTGTATGTATGTTCTGAATATTACATAGGCGCATACTACAATGATTTATTAACATTGGTATCGGAAGTACTGTCAAAAGAAAAATTAAAAATGGTTTTTTGTATCTCCATTCTGCATAATAACTTTTTCTTCTGATCCATTTTCCGCATATATGGTAATAGGCTCTCAAAAAATGCCTCGTCATCGTCTTTCTCTTTTTTGCTATTTTCTTTTCAAGCAACAGTATTTTTTTTGCTCAATAGCTACAAGTTCTTCCGATGCAGACATCTTCTTTTGCTTTTTTTTTGGTCTGCCGTCTGGTTCATCTTCACATAGGTCGCGTATTTCTTCAGAGATGGTCTCATCTAAAGGAACTTCTGATGAAAAAATTTCCGGAGAAGATGGCTCCACGCTAAATTGTGAAGAAGTATCAAAACTTCCAACCAATTTACGGGGTTTCATTTGGTCTTTTAAAAAGAGGAGACTATTAAAATGAGGCCAAGGAGTATATTGGCTGTAAGCCTCCTCTGAAACTCCAGGGTCTCCAGATTTTGGAACTGGAATTTTTTTTTTTTTTTTTTCCATTCGTTGCGAAATTGGTCACGGATGTTCTTCCATTTAAAAAAAAAAAAGCCTTCTGAAATAAAAATTTTATTAATTATTTTCACTGATGTCAAAAACTATCCGTAATTACAGAATTTTAGCTACTGGAGCATCTTTCTGATCATTGGCATATTCATTTAAAATTGGGAGGACTACTGTTTCAAGTGTGGTGAAAGAGACTCTAATAGCTCTTTGGGAGGAGCTACAACCGCTACATATGCCTCAACCCACGAAGGAAGTAATTAGCCAGACGGCAGACAAATTTCGGAATCTGTGGAACTTTCCCAATTGTGCAGGAGCAATTGATTGAAAACACATTCGTATTAAATGTCCAGCGGATTCCGGGTCTATGTTCTATAATTATAAAAAGTACTTTTCGATAGTACTTCAAGCGGTAGCAGATGCCAATTGCAAATTTATTGTTATTGAAGTTTGAGGTTACGGAAAACAAAGTGATGGTGGAACAATCAATTCATCACAACTCTATATGATGCTAAAGGATGGACAATTCATGCCGCCAGATTCTTGCATGCCTGGAACAAACACAAATATGCTATATGTTTTTATTGGTGATGAGGCTTATCCACTTCTCGGAAATCTTTTAAGACCATATTCAAGAAGAGATATAAATGCAAACAACGAATATTTCAACAGTAGACTTTCAAGAGCTCGAAGATGTATTGAATGTGCCTTTGGTATGCTAACATCCGAATGGCGTCTTCTCTGGAAGCGTATTGAGACAGACCCCAATTTTATTGATAAAATTGTGAAAAGTATATGTATTTTGCATGGGGGCTAAGGCTGGGTTGGTGAAGCGTGTGCGCTTGTCGCCTCGTCGATCCTACTCAGCTAGTGGTGGTTGGCAGTCACATGCCGACTACTAAAGACCGACCATACGTGGTGAAGAACCACATCCTGCTCGAGGTGCCCCTGCTCTAGACTAAATATGGCGGATCTAGAGAGGACAACTCGAAAAAACCCGTAATCACCGGTGTTACCGTACCGTGCCCCTGTGATGAATGGCACTACGTCAGTGTGTCTTTTAACGGTGGCTTCCGGATACCTGGCACCTCCGGTCGTACAAGCGCCCGATCCGGGGTATGAGGCTCTGCCCCGGGGATACTCCCTTCCTCAATACTCGTGGGACCAATCTATGGAAACCATTGAAAGTAAAAACCCAGAAACAGGGTGCTCTAGCAGCCCCAAATCGATCGATATCGAACAAATCCGGGAGCCCGAAGTAGCCATGGACGTATGTTCACAAGGCTCTGGCACCGACACAATCACCAAAGAAGAGGAAGAAGCCCTTCTCGCCTCTCCCAAGGTGAATAAGCCCAAGCGGATCGCCCTATCGGGCGCCGCTAGGAAAAGGTTGCGCAGACACCTTGCAAACGGCATTCCCATGGAGGAGGCCAAAAGGCTCGCTCAGAAGCCTATGGACCCTCCAAGGGTAGAGCCCAGCAAGAGTGGCGCGACCAAAAAGAGGATCAGATCGGCCAACACGACCCCAGAAGAGGTGTCGACCAAGAGGGCCATGATAAAAACCGCGGCACCCAGTGCCTTGACGAGGGGTGGCCTTGCGACTGCACCGCCTGCCACGGAGGCTCCAGTAGCCTCCACATCCGCAGCAGCAGCTGCGGCTGGGCAGCAGATACAGAAGCAATCACCCCAAGTCGGTATCATGCCCTCCTACAGGCACGTTGCCAGCTCGTCGAAGATGGCGATACTCCCTACCGACTATCCCAACAGCCTGCTCACCACGGAGCAACTGAACACCATCCAGGCTGCCATCCTGTCGAGGGTGATGGCACTGAGGCACGGCTCTGTGAAGCCACTGTTCTCCGGCTGCACCTTCAGACCGGGCTGGATGGCTGTTACATGTGGGAATTCAGAGACAGCTGAGTGGCTGAGCACCGAGGTGACCAAGCTCCGGCTGTGGAAGGACGCCCATATAAAAGTAGTCCCTGAGGCAGAGGCTCCACGTGCCGCTGTCTACGTCGGCTACTTCCCACTTCCAAGTGTGGACCTCAAGACAGCTGAGGTCTTAAACCTCATTGAAGGCCAGAACAGCGGCCTGCGAGTGGGAGACTGGCGAGTCTTCCATCGCGAAATGAGGCAAAGCACAGCTGTACTGACGATCGCGCTGGATCCGGTCTCGGCCAACCGGTTAAAAGCGCTTGGGCATAAGCTCAATTTCGCGTTTGGCACGGCTATTCTAAAGCCAAAGGCCGACACGCAGGCGAAGAGGCAGGCAGAGGCTCCCGTTCCCCCAACGGAGAAGCCCACCTGCTCGAGTGCCAGTGCTCCTGATATGGCTTCATCGACACCACAGGGCACTGCAGCCGCACGAGAGCCCGCAGCACTGCGGAAAGTCCTGCGCCCTCCACTCCATGGGCGCATCACGCGCGGAACCGGGCGCCCCACTCGAGGCACCGGGCGCGTACCCAAGGGTGCGAGGCGCACACTAGAGGAGGAGGCCCTTCTAGGCACAAACCGCGGCCGGAAGATGGCGGCCAGGGGCCGCAAGAGGGCGGACTAATATCCCCTCCCCCACTCCCCCTAACACCAGAAGACACCTCCGATGTCTCCAAGCGAACCTCCACCACGCAAAGGCCGCATCCGACGTACTTTGCGAGAGGTTCGCTACAATGGACATAGCGTTCATCCAGGAGCCCTGGATAAATGCAGGACGAGTCCGGGGGCTTAGCACCCCATCCGGTAAGTTGCTGTATGCAAATGACCAACCTCGCCCTAGATCGGCGTTGTTAATTAACAAAAATCTAACATTTGTTCCCCTTTCACAGTTTATAACTGAGGACCTGGTGGCGGTTTGGGCTAAAATACCCACCGCCCACGGCGAGCAGGAGGCAGTGTTGGCCTCCGCCTATCTTCCCGGCGACTCAGAGGAGGTGCCTACGGCGGCTACTTGTGCCCTGATAGAGCACTGCCAGAGAAACCGGCTCAGATGGATAATCGCCTGTGATGCCAATGCACATCACACGGTCTGGGGGAGCAGTGACATCAACAAGAGGGGTGAGTACCTTCTTGAATACATTATTAGTAATAACATAGGATTACTAAACCAAGGCAGCGAACCCACATTTATTAATGCCATTAGAGAGGAGGTCCTTGACCTGACTCTCTGTAGTACAAATATGTTGTCCGTTGTCTCAAACTGGCACGTTGCAAGTGAGATCACCATGTCAGATCACCAACACATTAGATTTGACATAGGATGCGCCTTGCAATGTAGCCTAGTCACCAGAAATCCCAGGAAAACCAACTGGGATCTCTTCTGTTTTGAACTTGAGCAATCCAGAGACTGCTCAACCCGTCCGATAATATCAATAGACGAGTTAGAGCGTGAAGCCACTGTGCTTCATACAAATGTTGAATCAGCATATCACGCCAGCTGCGACCAAAAGGTACGCAAGACCGGAAGGGCTGTTCCCTGGTGGAACAAAAGCCTTGACGATCTCAAAAAAGCTGCGCGCAGGCTCTTCAATAAGGCGAGGAGTGGGAGGGCCTCATGGGACTCCTACACATCTGCTTTAACGCTCTATAATAAAGAGCTGAGAAAGTCAAAACGGGCTACTTGGCGTCAACACTGCGGGCAGATCTCATCTCTCCCGGAAGCTGTTAGGCTGCAAAAAGCCCTCTCCAAAGACCACTCAAACGGCATCTGCACTCTGAAAAAGCCGGATGGAACATACACAAACAACCCAAAGGAGACGAGTAGCCTACTCCTGGCTACCCACTTTCCTGGGTGTGTGGCTGTGGAGCAACCCATCTCACAGAGAGAGGCACCAACCTACCTCTCTGAGACTGGAGAGTGCCCACACCTGCAAGTGTCTATGGTGGCAGACTCCAATGGGGCTGAGAGAGGGGAACCCCCCATCGCTCAGAACGTGTTGGAAACATGCCCTATAGGATGTTTCATCAAAATAGCGTACAATGGGCACTACAAAGTTTCAGCCCATACAAATCACCCGGACCGGATGGTATATATCCATGCCTGTTGCAGCGGGGTCTGCACCTAATCGCACTCCCCCTGGTCCGTCTATTTCGAGCCAGTCTCCTGCTTGGACACATACCAAGTGTTCAGGCCAAGGGCCACTGTACCCCCGCTGCTCTCAGAGCTTTCCTCGCTGCTCTGCCGCTGCAGTGATCGCTCTCCGTCGCTAGGCGAACTTCGGGACTGCTCGCGTCCGACCGTTGGTTCTCCCGCTCTCCTTATGTTATGCAGGCGGGAGTTCGGGTTTCTAGTATGTAAGCTAGCATGTTTAGTCATCAAACTGAAGTCAAAATATAGTGAAGTGTGAATCGACGCCCCCGTGCCTTCTTATTTTCATCGTCTTAATTTCGACTGCGTCGAGACGCCACCACCATCGACCTTCTTTTCCCGGACTTATTTTTTCTCGCTGAAGGAAGCCACCCCCCTCCAAAACATTGGTCCATCAGAGCCGGATCAGCCACACACCAGCAGCTCCGGTGATTTCTTCGTCAGGAAAAATAAGATAAGTACGAGACTCCATCCCTTCAGCCCAAAGTGCCGGTCTTCAGCAGCTGTTCGAATAACCAAATTTCGCTCAGACTGC
This sequence comes from Drosophila aff. chauvacae BK-2020, assembly GCA_018903765.1. Lineage (NCBI taxonomy): Eukaryota > Metazoa > Arthropoda > Insecta > Diptera > Drosophilidae > Drosophila > Drosophila aff. chauvacae BK-2020. Next base: position 327,817 of record JAEIGO010000419.1, read on the forward strand.
TGCAAGATTTCCCTGTCAACTCCGAGTCCGAGTCTCCGACATTACGGCAACTTGGGAGTTTTACTTTTGTCCATTTTCCAACGCCGTCTCCTCTTTCTCGCCGCCATCTTCCTCAGTCTTTTTGGCGTATCATCAACAGCATAAACGGCCTGTGTACATACATACATACATAAGTCCATTCCTACAATACTTACATACATATTTTCTCCGACTCCGCGGGAATTAATACATTTTTTTCCTATGTACATTTAATTGCATTAAATCCAGCCCACTGCAAATTTTCCTAACTCCCATTTAAATTCGCACATCCCGTCTGCTACCTTTTCGCCATACAAATATTTATGTACAGTGCATTCCTCCGTACATATGTATTTGTTCGTCTCCGCGGGAATTATACATTTTTTCTACATTTATCTACATCGATATATATTACATACATAAATACAGTCCACTGCAAATTTTCCTCTTTCGCCATTGTACAATATTTATTCCGCAATGGCAAAATAAAATACATATTAAAATTCTGAAACCAAACCAACAACGCTGTTCATAATTGTCTGTGCATTTATACATGTACATATACGTACATATATCCATCATCTTTCTTAGCATGGGCATCAGCAGCGGCAGTGCAATTGTTGTTGTTGCTGTGCTCTTGGGTTCGCCGGCTTGGGTTTTTGTCGCCCAGCCATACATACACACACATACCATCCGAAGCATACAGTGGGCCGTGGGCATTGCCGGACGGGCAATATCATAAAGAAAAAAACAAGAGAACACATTGCCGACAGTCCATTACAGTCCATTCCACCTGTGTCCGCCTGTGTGTTATATTTTTCCGTCTTGTCCAGCTGCTGCCGTTACACACACATACATTCACATACATAAGACCGTTGCATTTGCCTGCACCGTGTCCCAGTAGTCATTTTTTGGAGACCAAAATTAAAAGGTCAACATCAGTAAAATAAAATTCCGTATTACTAATTCCATCATTTACAATATTCCGTCGACATTACAAGTAATCAACAAATTAATAATATTCCGCAGGTCACACTGGTTTTGCCGAAAACTGTTTTATTCGGAGTGAGAGTGTTTCTGCTCAAGGTGTGAGTGTTCTCACGCGGTTTTGTTTGCTGCTTCACCCAGAACATTGCCTTTTTCATTTTGGATTTGCAAATTTTCGGTAGTGTGACCTTCTCGACGTTTCCAATTTTTGGGCGTAAGCCCCAGCCTTTTTGGGCGCAAGCCCAAAAATAATTACAAAATGGAAAAGCCACCAGACATACAAAAAACTTTAACAACATCAATCTACAAAAAAAACCCAGATGAACCGAAATATATTGTAATAAATAGAATCGATAACAAATCATTTGAAAATGTGTCACCGTTCCTAATTAAAAAATCAATTGACTTTGCTTGTGGAGGAGCAGTTGAATCATGCAAAAAAACTCGCGCTGGTTATTTACTCGTAAAAACAAAAAACAAATTACAAGCATCAAAATTACTTAAACTCAAAAACATGACAGACATTGAATTAAAAGCTACAGAGCATAAGACTCTAAACTTTTCCAAAGGCGTCATATACTGCAACGATTTACGAAACATAGACGAAGCCGAAATACTAAAGGAACTACAATCACAAAACGTTTCTGAAGTACGTAAAATCTTAAAGCGTCAAGACAATCTCCTAAAAGAAACCGGACTCATTATAATTACCTTTGCCTCACTTAATCTCCCAGAATCCCTAGACATCGGGTATGAAAGGATTCGCGTCCGCCCATACATTCCAATGCCATTAAGATGTAGAAAATGCCTACGCTACGGACACCCAACAACAGTCTGCAAAAGCCAAGAGGACCTTTGCAAAAACTGTTCAGCCACAGCACATACTAAGGAAAATGAGTCTTGCTTGAACGAAAAATCATGCATAAATTGCAAACACCTTCTTGAATCTGATGCCAAACACAGCCCAGTAGACCGGAATTGCCCAACCTTCAAAAAACATCAAGAATTGGTAGCCATCAAAATTACAGAGAAAGTCGATCACAAAACAGCGTTAACACTATACCACGCTCGTCACAATCAACAACAAAGCAACAGCTTCGCATCTACACTAAAAAATCAAATCAGTAATATAACAACAACAAACAAAAACTTCACATCCACGCCAAAAAACACATACCCAAATAAATCATCCCATCGTCATCAACAATGGCCTGTATCATACGAGGATCTCTTAACAGACACCCCACCATCAGCACATCTCTCAAATTATTCACCAACCTCCCAAGCTTTAACTGCTCTTAACAGCGCAGATGACATATACATGGATCTTGACACCCCCTCCACTTCAACCTCACGACCTTCTTACCTTGCCAGCGATAAAACAAACGAACTGAAACTTCGAATTTTTCCCAAAGAAAAAAACAAAACCCTCGCAACAAGTCTCAAACCAACTAAAAATATCCATTCAAAAGCAAAAAACCTAGCAAAAACCAAGGCTATTAATAACAGCGATTCCGATAGTTTTTAATCCAAAAACGAAAACAATTAACTCAACAAACTCGATCAACAACATAAACTAAATTAATTAAAAAACAAATCTTTAAAATGCTTAAAGTAATACAGTGGAACATGAACGGATACATTAATAACTACAGCCAACTGCAAATTCTTATTAAAAACACGGCCCTAAGATTATATCCATACAAGAAACACACCTACATTCTACTCAAAATATACCTATTCCAATCAACTATACATTATATCATGAAAACACCTCAACAAACCGATATGGAGGAGTCGCTCTCCTCATCCACAACTCATTACAACAACAATATGTTCAAATTAACGCTCCTGACTTTGACACAATAGCAGTAACAATCCATTCCAAATCAAAATTCACCATAGCATCATAATACATCCCTCCCAACAAATATTTTACAATACAAAACCTCCGAAATGTATACGACAACTTGCAACCACCCCTACTAATAACTGGAGACTTTAATAGCTGGCACAGGAGCTGGGGCTCGCAAACCAACAATATAAGAGGAACCATATTATTTAAATTCATCAATCAATATTCGCTTGTAACACTTAACAACGGCTCAGAAACTCACTTTAGCACCCATCATACATTCACGCACATAGACCTTTCCATCGCATCAACCCCTCTAAACCTGAGCTCAAAATGGTATACCGATAGCTCTCTTTCAGGCAGCGACCACTACCCAATCCACATAGACTTATTCGAAGAACGCAATATGAGTAATCCCACCGAAAGACCAAGATTCAACCTTAAGAAAGCTAACTGGCCCCTATTCCAGAAAATTGCGGATAAGCTATCTACAGAAAAGATTACAAGCTCCAATATAAATAAAGAAGTCGCTATTATAACAAGAATAATAATTCAATCTGCCAATGAAGCAATTCCCCAATCACATCATTCTAGAAGACAGCGGAACGTTCCATGGTGGGACCAAACCCTTCAACAATTAAAAAATGAAAAACAAATAGCTTGGAAAAATCTAAACAGAAACACTATCATGGTAAACATATTAGCCTACAAAAAAGCCAACGCCAAACTTAAACGAGAAATCAAAATTAGAAAAAAATCTGCAATGGAAAGCTTCACCGCCGAAATTAGCCCAAATTCGCCTATCGGACAAATATGGACAAAAATAAACCATTTCTGCGGACTGAAAACTAGACACCACATTCACTGCCTTACTAATCCTAACGACATAACACAAAGCATTCTAGACAAAAATTAAATATCCAACACCCTCTGCACCCATTGGTCTAACGCATCGCATGACAGCAATTTCCACGCAGCCTTCATACAAAGGAAATCACATCCAGTCCCCAATACACACGTTCCATCACCTATAGCGCTTAGCATCGAACAGGACATATCTTTTATAGAACTTATTGCTGCACTAAACACACTTAAAGGAAAAACTCCAGGACGAGACCGTATAAGTTACCCTATGCTACAAAACTTACCCTCAAGCCTACACAAAAGACTTCTTAATCTTTTTAACAACATCCTGAGCTCATACATACCTCAACAATTTAAAGTAAGCAGTGTTATACCTATACCCAAACCAAATATGGACAAAACCAACATCAATTCCTACCGACCCATATCACTAAATCCATGCATATCTAAAGTGCTAGATAAAATAATAGCAAAACCGGCTATGGTGGCTAGGTTCAAATAACAAGCTTCTAGATAACCGGCAAATGGGATTCAGAAAGGGTAAATCGGTTTCTGATTCTCTAGCTATTCTTGATTATCAGATAACTGGGTCCCTATCAAAAAACAACCACACGTCGATTATTTCCCTTGATTTTGCCAAAGCGTTTGACAGAGTAGGCATCCACAGCATCATTGACGAACTCATAGCCTGGAAAATAGGCCCAAGGATCTCCAATTACATAATAAACTTCCTCACCAATAGAAAAATAACAGTCCTTTCCAACAAATCATACTCCAACCCTCAACCACTACACAACGGTATACCGCAAGGATCTCCTTTATCTGTAATATTATTCGCAATAGCATATAACAAATTAAACAAAATACTAACTACACACAAAAAATGGATTTCACCGCATATGCTGACGACTTCACATAATTTACAATCTAGGAAAAAAACAAAACAACCTCAACTTAAACGCATTACTCAACGACATAAATCAATGGTGCAACTACTCCGGTGCATCCCTCTCAACCAGCAAATGTAAGCACCTGCACATTTGTAGGAAAAGAACCTGCAACTTCACACTGCAATCCAATGACTCCCCTCTACAAAATGTTACGTCACTTAAAATACTCGGTATAACAATAGCCAAAAACTACAGATGGAACGAACACATCGAAAACCTCACTCTAGGACTAGCTAAAAGACTAGACGTTATTAAGTGTCTATCTAACAAAAAATTCTGCTGCAACACAAACACAATAATATACGTGGTTAAATCAATTATTATGTCAAAAATAGACTACGGCTTACACCTCTACGGAAATGCACCGAAATCAACCCTGAGCAAACTAAGAACGATTTACCACTCAGCAATAAGAATCGCCTTCAATGCCTTCCGCACCACTCCAATAAACAACCTCATGCACGAAGCTAACATACTGCCAATAGAACATAGAACCACATATGCAACGCAAAAAAACATTAAAATCATTATCAACTCCAAGTTCTCTCCAATTGAAAAAATATACAGCAAAATTATTAAAGCCAAAAGAATACCAAAACTTCCGTCTTCACTACATAAAACAATAGAACAATTGAAAAAACTTAATATCCACATATCACCTGTAACATGCAGGAAGGAAAAGACCCCACACTGGATGTGCAGTAATGCCAGCATTAATACCACACTACACACCCAACCCAAAGCAAAAACGACACCCTTAATATACCAACTAAAATTTAAGGAATTAAAAAATACACTAGCACACAGATGTTTTCTCTACACAGATGGATCCAAGTCAGCTAACGGAGTCTCATATAGCGTAACGACGGAAAATAATATTATTAACCACCATATACTCCCACAATACTCCTCCACATACACAGCCGAAATATCAGCAATTCTGACAGCATGCAACTACGCCAGCAAACATCGAGGGAAATTTGCAATCTGCACAGATTCCCTCTCAGCTATACAAGAAATTGAAAATATAAAAAGCCAAAACTATTACACCACCTCCATCAGAAATATTTTAAACAAATACAAGAGAAACAAAATTTTAATAGTATGGGTCCCTGGACACTGTGGGATCCCAGGAAACGAATTCGCGGACGAATCAGCAAAAAACGCACATAACTTCCCTCTGATTACCCAAAAAAACTTCAACACATCAGACATTTTGGAACACCTCAAACGAAACACCGAAACCTTTAAAAACGCAATTCTCAACAACTCTTCAATCCATTATAAAAGTATCAGCCACGACAGTACCCCAGCAAAAAACATTTCACGAGCAGACTCAATCAAATTCACAAGAATAAGACTAGGACACACGAATCTTACCCACAGCTACATACTTGATAAAACTCCACCACCAATCTGTACAACCTGCAACACCAACATTACAATACAACATATATTATTGGACTGTCCTGCTCTTCAGCAAGAGAGAGTTAAACTTCTAAAACAAACATTAAAAGAAATTACCTCATTTGAAAATATTCATCACACACTGCAATTCTTAAAAAATACAAAACTTTACCACACAATATAAATGTAAACATTCATTTTCATAAACATCAACACTTCATGTAAATAACTTAGATTTAAACAAATAATTCATAGTCACCAATATTAAATTAAGAACTTCTCTTGTACATACATGACACCAAAAAATGTATATAACTAGCTTAAGGCCTTCAGCTGCTATAGCTAATACAAATTTTCACGTAATTTTAATTACGTGTTAATTTCTTAATAATAAAAATAATAATAATATTCCGATTCGAATTAAATAAATAAAATCCAGTAAACTAATTCCACCTGTTCGCCTGTGTCTTATTTTTTCCGTTTGGTCCAGCGGCTGCCGTACATGCATATGTATGTACGTACATATATCGGCACACTCATATGAGAGCATTTGCCAGCACAGTGTCCCAATAGTCATTCTTTTTGAACAAAAATTAAAAGGTCGATAACAATAAAATAAAATTTATTATTAATTCAATCTTTTACAATATTCCGTTCACATTGAAATTAATCAACGTAATAATATTAGTAATCGAAGTAAATAAATTGAATAATAATTTGATAAAATTAAATCCAGTCCAAAACAATAATTTGATAAAATTAAATCCAGTCCGAAACAAGGAAGTAAATTGATAATTGTTTTTTAATTATTAGTTTATTATCGAATTAACCTTACCTTGAAATATAACAGAGTTTAATTAATTTTTTAAATTATTAACTAAAGAAATATCGAGCCAGAAACTCCGAGCTGCGCATTATATACACAAATCTGCACACAATTTATTATTATATACACATTATATACACAAATCTGCACACAATTGATTATATACACATTATATACACATTATATACACATATCTGCACACAATTTATTATCTTATTTAAGGGGTTATATACACTTGCGCGAGCGGAAAAATAGGCTTTTTTACGATTTTTTTTGTGGAATAACAAAACAACTTGTCGTGAAACACTCAATGTATATTTATTTGAACACTTTCTGAGATTCTTCATGAAATTTTCCAAAACAAAATATTTATTTTTGTAGTTGCTGTAGGCCATAATGCAAAAACACAATTTTTCAAATATCGTCCGCGGTGACCACGATAACGAAGGATGTGCTCATCTGAACTACAAAAACAGAAAAAATTTATGTAGTTTACACCTATACGCTGTGCGTGGACGAAGGATTTTGCAAAACAAAATTTTTTACGAAAATTATGATCGTTTTACTAAAAAAAACCGGTTTTGAACGTATACATTTTTGGTTTTTACATCAGGAAAAAAAAAGTTTTGCCTTAAATTCAAAATCCTTCGTCCACGCACTGGCCAATATTGTTGTTAATAAGCCTGCAAAATTTCAGACTGACCGAGTTAACGGTTCTTTAGTAATCGTGGTCACCGCAACCACACTTTTTGAAAAAACAGTTTCGAGATAATCGCGTGTAAAGAATGATTCGCCGTTGACTCGTAGTGCAGATAGCGCGCTATAAATAGCTGCCAATCCGGTTCTAATGCTCAGAATTTTATGATTTTTGGGGAAAACATTCTCCAAGATATGTACTTTCAGAAAATGCAATAAAAAAATTTCGATTTTTTTGACAAACGCAAGTGTATATAACCCCTTAATCCGTACCAAAACACATTCCGGTCTGTCTTTCACCTGCTACAAATCTTCGCCTTGTCGCTTGCTTCCAGTTCGTTTGGGTATTTTCTTCTTCATACTAACGCTACGCAACGGATACCGCATAGTCACCATACTCTCACGGAGTTGGTCAGTATTTCCCAGGAGTTCGCTAATTTCTTCCCGGCGTTCAACCCGTTTCCCTTTGGTCCACTCGGTGTCGCGTATCCAAGTCAACGTTAAATTTGGAACATTAATTTCTTCATACATATTCTGTAACGGTCAATTGGTTTTTGAATCGTGGTTTATTCATTTTTTCCGATGCCAATAGGAGAGGATAAGAAACCTCATCCGATTCCATTAATTCGTCTAGACAGATCCAAGTCCGCATCTCCCCGGTCCTCTCAGCCGAAATCAACGTCCACAGTTGGCCAACACAGGGCGAGTAGCGAAAAGTCCTTAGATATCAGCGCAGGTCCTTCGTCAAGGGTCACTCGGTCGACTACAAAAATGGCTCAATCCGCCGTCGATATAGCCTTGAGGAAATTTATTGCCACCACGGATCGTGTGAGCCACTTTGAGGCGCACATCCACACTCCAGGCACCTCAGAAGCTACAAATCTGTCCCCGTCCATGTGCAAACTCCATTTGGACCAAATCCGTGTTTTTTGGGAAAAGGTGGAGAAAAGCTACGAAAGCTGCTCCGACCTTATTTCTGAGTCCGCTGACAGTACGACCGCCGCAACTGAACTAGAATCCAAGTACAGGTACTGCTACTCCGTGTATTCAAGGAGTGTTGTCCAACTTCAGGACATAATAAAGCAGGCTGAGTCCCAATCCACTCAGGTTTCCGTCAGTGAGTCCGCACCGCCGTCTACTGATTGTCGGCTACCACCCGTCGATACTGAGGTCTTCACAGGCGACTACCTTCGCTGGCCCACGTTTAGGGATTTGTTCACGGCGATTTATATCCAAAATTCGCGCCTCACGCCTGTGGAGAGATTGTTTCATCTACTCTCCAAGACTAGCGGCGATGCGCACTCCATTGTGTCCAAGGCGCCTTTAACCAATGAAGGGTTTATCTCAGCGTGGCGAAGCCTAACGGAGCGCTTTGAGAATAGGAGGCTGTTGGTGAATAGCCAGTTGAAAATTCTTCTGAATATTCAGGCTATCGCTCAAGAGTCAGGAAGCGCCCTTAAAGAAATGCAAAGCACTCTCAAAAGTTGCCTAACAGCTTTAGAGATGTCCGATATAAAGATAGAGGCGTGGGATTCCATCCTCGTATTTATGATCTCTGCCAAGCTGCCCAAGCTCACACGTTCCATGTGGGAGCATTCGCTTAATAACAAGGCCGAGATTCCGACCTGGAAAGAGCTGGATGCCTTTCTAACGGAGCGCCATCGTGCATTGGAAGCCATTGATGATGTTCCGCCAAAGCCGTCAAACGCCAACGGGCCTGCACGCAGGCTGAACGCGTACCAAGCCAGGGTGGTTCGAGCACCAAAAGGGTGTGACCTGTGCTCCAGGGAAAAGCATCCTGTGCGTCTATGTCCACGGTTTCTAGAGATGGACGTGACTGCAAGGTCAGACTACATAAAACGAAAGCAGCTTTGCCTCAATTGTTTTGCCCGAGGCCATCAGCAGCGGGATTGCACGAGCCTTCATAGCTGTTTTACGTGTCATAGCCGGCATCATTCGCTTTTACATCGCGGTAATCCCTTTGCGAGAGATCCCAGCCACGCGGCACCGTCAAGGTCACGTGCTGCTCCTGCTCCGGGTGCCGGTGCTGCAGCCTCCGACGATCCGTCAGATGTGCAAGTGTGCTTCGCGTCCGGCTCAAGAGCCGTCCTACTAGGCACGGCCATCATCAATATATGTCATTTAGGCTCCAACTTTCAAGCGCGTTGATCGATTCGGGGTCCGAGGCGACCTTTATAACTGAGCGTCTTTTCAACCTCGTTAAACTTCCATTCAGGAATATCCAAGCCCAGGTCTCTGGCCTCAATCAGACAGTTGCCGCTCAATCCAAGAAGCTCTGTCACTTTTCGATTCTAGCCCCTTCGAGACCCGGGCTGCAGCTTGAGACTACGGCTTACGTCCTTCCCCAGTTGGCCGGGAATCTGCCCTCGTATCCGGTTTCGCGAGATCTGCTTAAGGATCTTCCTGACCTTCCCTTAGCGGATCCTAAGTTCTTCGAAAGCTCTCAAATTGATGTTTTAATTGGAGCCGACATCCTTCCTTCGGTTCTTCTAGGTAGGTCTAAGCCTAACATTTGCGGCTCGCTTCTCGGACAGGAGACTATCTTTGGCTGGGTTCTTACTGGGCCCGTGTCGGCAGCAGCTCCTCGCAGCATCTCCGCGTTCTCAACGCAAGTATCCTGTTCGGTTGAGGCCTCATTGGACAAACTCCTTACCAAATTCTGGGAGGTGGAGGAAGTTCCGGCAAACTTAATGACCGAGGCTGAGTCGGTTTGTGAACAAAATTTTATCCGATCTACAAAAAGAGACAACAGTGGGAAATACGTGGTGACGCTACCCTTCCGCAACCCTGATCACGTTGGGGCCGGATTGGCACATTCCAGATCCTGCGAAACGAACTACGCTTGAAGAAAGATCCTTCACTCAAGGCACGGTATGAGGCCGTCATCCAAGAGTACCTGGATCTAGGTCAGGTGCTCAAGCCCGAGAGCACGACTACCAAACTTCGAGTCGTTTTCAATGCGTCCAGCCCGTCCGCCAACGGAACCAGCCTGAATGACATTCTTCATGCGGGCCCCGTCCTACAGTCCGATCTGACAATTCAGATTCTTAAGTGGCGCTATTTCCGGTACGTTTTTAACGCCGACATTGAAAAGATGTATCGGCAGATTTGGGTTGATCCTAGCCACACTCCCTTCCAACGTATCTTGTTTCGAAATTCCGAGGGAGAAATCCGAGATTACGAGCTCAAAACAGTCACCTTCGGAGTCAATTGCGCTCCTTTCCTGGCAATCCGAGTCCTGAAACAACTCGCAGACGACGAAGAGATTAGGTATCCGCGGGCTAGTAGCATTATTCGAGACTATATGTACGTGGATGACGTCTTAGCAGACTCCAAGGGAGAGGCTCAGCTAGCAATTCAAGAATTGGACAGGGCCTTAAGCTAAGCGGGGTTCCCTCTAAGGAAATGGACATCCAACAGCAAGGCTATTCTGTCCAATATCCGTAGTGACCATCTCCTTAGCACTGACTTCCTCGAGATCGACGCAGAGAGCACTGCAAAGACACTAGGTGTGCGGTGGAAGGCGACTTCGGACGAATTCTTCTTTGTTCCGCCTGATCTTACTTCCGAATCAGTACTCACAAAGCGCCTGGTCCTATCCCAAATTGCGAAACTATTCGATCCAGCAGGCTGGCTCGCCCCGTTTATCGTCCGATCAAAAATGTTTATGCAAGACATTTGGCTCCAGGACCTAGGGTGGGACGACGCTCTTCCTCAAGAATTGTCTCACAAATGGACTGATTTCCTACAAAGCTATTCCGCGCTCGATCAAATTCGAATCCCTCGTTGGGTCGCTTTCCGACCAGAACTGAAGGTCGAGCACCATGGGTTTTGTGACGCTTCGCAGAAAGCGTATGGCGCCGCCATTTATGTCCGAGTGGAGGTGGGTTCCACAATCATGGTAAACCTGCTCACAGCAAAAACGAGAGTGGCACCAGTCAAAACGGTGTCGCTACCGAGGCTTGAATTATGCGGAGCCTTGCTGCTGTCCGAGATGGCCACGGCGATTCTTCCCTAAGATGCGAGCGCCCACTTCAGGCGTACACTGTTGGACAGATTCGACAATAGTCCTAGCATGGCTGAGCAAGCCAGCGTGTCACTGGACTACGTTCGTGGCGAACCGGGTGACCAAGATCACTCAAGCCACCGAAGCTGAGAGATGGGCACATGTCCGATCGGAACATAACCCTGCTGACCTCGCTAGCAGAGGGTAACGCTCCAAGACCTCGCAGACAGCCAACTGTGGTGGCACGGTCCGGCCTGGTTGCGAATGCCTCGTTGTGAGTGGCCCACTCAGGGTTGTGAGCCGCCCATAACAGAACTCGAAGTGCGAGCAGTCAAGGTCAATGTCGCCAGAGCATCCTCAGAAGACATCCTCGAGCGGTTCTCCGAACTTGACAAGGCATTACGAGTCCTGGCGTACGCGTATCGCTTCATTCAACGCTCGCGGAAAAGAGCAGCGCCGTGTGAGGGGCAGCTATCTAATACAGAGATCGCCGCAGCTGAACGGCTCCTCATTTCCATGACACAACGCAGATGCTTCGCGCTCGAGTCCGCCTGTTTGATCCAAAAGCAGCCAGTTCCTCCATCTAGTTCCCTTCGAAATATGAACCCTTTTCTGGATCCACACGGCCTCATAAGAGCGTGTGGTCGGGGTGACGGCCTCCGAGGCTCTCAATATGACGAACGGCATCCGATCATTCTTCCATACAACTGTCATTTCTCTCGTCTCCTCGTTCGTTTTACACACCGCATAACTCTGCACGGAGGTAACCAACTGATGGTTCGTCTGACCCGCTCAAAGTTCTGGATACCAAAGATTAAGAACTTGGTTAAGTCCGTTATTTTCTCATGCAAGGTCTGCGTAATCCATAAAAGAAGATACAAACCCAGCTCATGGGAGAGCTACCTAAAGAGCGAACATCCTTTTCGCGTCCATTTACTTATACGGGCATGGACTATGTCGGCCCCTTCGACATTAAGAACTACACCGGACGAGCCTGCCTCTTGACCAAGGGGTATGTGTTGGTGTTTGTTTGTTTCTCCACGAAGGCGATTCATTTGGAGCCAACTTCGGACCTTACAACAGAGAAGTTTCTCGCTGCTTTCGCACGCTTCGTGTCCCGAAGGGGGTGCCCTCGACAAGTCCAGTCGGATAACGGAAAAACCTTTGTAGGCGCAGCCGCTGTGCTGTCCCGCGGTTTCTTCAGGCACTAAAGGAGTCAGTGACGAGTGCGTATAGTCATCAGCAGCTCCTGTGGCAGTTCATTCCTCCGGGAGCTCCCCATATGGGAGGATTGTGGGAAGCCGGAGTCAAAAGCTTCAAAACGCTGTTTTACAAATCCACGGCCACGCGTAAATACACATTCGAGGAACTTGCTACGCTTCTGGCCAAGATCGAGGCCTGTCTGAATTCGAGACCAATCGCTCCGATGTCCGAAGACCCCACAGATCTGCTGGCACTCACGCCGGGTCATTTCCTTGTTGGTGGGCCACTCCTGGTCACCGTTGAACCTGAAATACAAGGGGCCACCACGTCCATCATTAATCGCTGGCAGCACCTTAAGGCTCTTCACCAACAATTTCAGCTACGATGGAAGGAAGAATACCTCAAGGAACTCCACAAACGGAATAAGTGGCAAACCCCCATAGCCAACCTCGGCGTGGGGGATATGGTAGTCATCAAGGACGAAAATCTGCCATCCAATGAGTGGCGGCTCGGCAGGATCGATTCCGTATGTCCCGGACCCGATGGTCATGTTCGAGTAGTGAACATCCGTACTGCCAGGGGTTTAGTCAAACGTCCAGTCGCGAAGGTCGTACTGCTTCCAGGGGGGTCCTCCGAACGACCGCAATAGCTTCTCTTCCCCCTGATCCGTAGTTCTTATCGGCACCTAGTTCTAAGTCGCAAGTCTATCTCCTTCTAATATAATCTTTTTTCTGTCAGATCAAACACGATGTCCCCCACGTCCGCGCAGCGCTATCGTATTGGAGAGCAGACGTACGCGAGGTATGAATTCCTACCGATGCCGAGTCTGCCACGGAGTTCATCCGCTACGGAAGTGCCATCGTTTCCTCCGGCTGAGTGTGGAGAAGAGGCTTCGCGCGGTACTCGCAAACCGCTATTGCGCTAATTGTTTGGCGCACGAGCACTCGGACGGAGCATGTCGCCGGGGGATCGCTGCAAGGTGTGCAGACAGGACCACCACACGCTGCTGCATATGCACGAGCGGCCAGAGTCTCGCTCTCCTAGTCCAGTCGCCGCTCCTAGGCACTCAGCCGCCGCTCCTCGACGTTCTTCCGCCGCTCCCAGGCACTCGACCGCCGCTCCTAGGCACTCGACCGCCGCTCCTAGGCACTCGTCCGCCGCTCCTAGGCACTCGTCTGCCGCTCCTAGGCATTTGTCCGCCGCACCTAGGCTCTCGACCGCCGCTGCTAGGCACCCTTCCGCCGCCCCGACGCGCTCGGCTGCCGCTCCATCGCACTTTCCCAGTGCCCTTCGGGACGCTACGGCCACTTCGCACAGCGCGGCAGGAACGCCGACGGCACCATCGCTGGCTGGCCTGCTTCAGCGGCACAGCGTCAACGTCCTTCCGACCGCGCTGGTGCGGATTGATACGGGGACGCGGATTTTCAACACCGCTGCGCTCATCGACCCTTGCACACCCACGAGCTGCGTCGACGCTTCACTGGCCGCGAGTTTCCGGCTACCGACGACCGACGTAGGGGGCGATCAGATCTGCTCAGCCGCCGTGCTTTCCATGATCGATCCCAGCATCCGCCTCGATGTCCTCTTCAAAGTTGAGCCGTACGTGCGCATCCGCACTCCGATTCGAGAGCTCGATGAAGCCGTGCGGAACTGCTTCCAAGACATCACTTTAGCGGACGAGCGGTTCTATCTCCCCGCTACGATCGCCGTAGTCCTGGGTGCGGATGTATACCCTCAAGTAATGCAGTCGGGATTCAGGAAGTTCCAGGTCGGACGACCGGTGGCCCAGAAGACCGTATTCGGATGGGTCCTCTCCGGGGCCTGTCATCAACTATAGGAAGGCAGGAATATGTTGCAACCGGAGTGATTGCAAGGGGGGCGGAATGTTCAGGCCAAGGGCCACTGTACCCCCGCTGCTCTCAGAGCTTTCCTCGCTGCTCTGCCGCTGCAGTGATCGCTCTCCGTCGCTAGGCGAACTTCGGGACTGCTCGCGTCCGACCGTTGGTTCTCCCGCTCTCCTTATGTTATGCAGGCGGGAGTTCGGGTTTCTAGTATGTAAGCTAGCATGTTTAGTCATCAAACTGAAGTGAAGTGTGAATCGACGCCCCCGTGCCTTCTTATTTTCATCGTCTTAATTTCGACTGCGTCGAGACGCCACCAGCATCGACCTTCTTTTCCCGGACTTATTTTTTCTCGCTGAAGGAAGCCACCCCCCTCCAAAACACCAAGCAACTGGGCTAAAGTAAAAGTCGTGTTTATCCCAAAGGCAGGGAAGAAAGATTCCCAATTGCCTAAATCATATAGACCGATTAGCCTTAGCTCCTTCTTCCTTAAAACGATGGAGAAGATAATTGACCAGCATATAAGGGAGGTGAATCTCAAGGAACTACCCCTACACAAATACCAATATGCGTATCAAGCTGGTAAATCAACTGAGACCGCCATACACTGCCTTACAACAACCATTGAAAAGGCCATTGGCGCTCAACAGATAGCACTAGGTGCCTTCTTAGACATCTCAGGAGCTTTCGACAACACGTCATATGAGGCTATACGTGCCTCTCTTGTACGAAAGAATGTCTCCACACCTATCACTAGGTGGATTCTGGAAATGCTTAAATCCAGAATCATAACTGTAGACCTTGGAGGAACTATGACCTCAATCACAGCCACAAGGGGATGCCCTCAAGGGGGAGTACTCTCTCCTCTTCTGTGGACTCTGGTCATCGACGAGCTACTATATGAGCTCAACAACTTAGGGTTCCCTACTCAAGGCTACGCTGATGATCTAGTCATCTATATAGTGGGCTGGCATGAGCAAACCATTTCGGACCGCATGCAGCAAGCCCTTAATATAGCCAACGGATGGTGTCAGGACAAAGGACTGTCCATAAACCCATCAAAAACAGTTTTAGTCCCATTTACCAGGAAAAGGTCTCTCTCCTTAAAAAGACCATCCCTAAATGGGTCCATCATCGACTTTTCGGTTGAGGCCAACTACCTAGGAGTCACACTTGACTCCAAACTCAACTGGAACGCACACCTGGAAAAGACTATAAACAAAGCCACTCGAGCACACTTTGCTTGCAACAGGCTTTACGGTAGAACATGGGGCTTAAGTCCCAAAATGATCTACTGGTCTTTCAACACTGTGGTAAAACCGATCTTAACCTATGCATCACTTGCTTGGTGGACGAAATCTACCCAGAGGACAGCTGCGGCTGCACTTACCAAATTACAACGACTGGTCTGCATAGGCATCACTGGAGCCATCCGGACATGTCCCACTGCAGCACTAGGAGTCATAACTGGCATACCCCCTCTACCAATTACATTGAAAAAGGAGGCCTGCCTGGGGCACTTCGCCTTCAAAACATCACCAATATCAAAAGCGGCGATCTTACCGGGCATCTTAGGGTCCTTGAACCCCTAATAAATGAGCCCATTCTGCGCGTAACTGACGAGCAGAAACCAAAACTCGTTTTCCACAGAAACTTCTCAGTAGTCTTGTACACTAGGAACGAATGGAAAACAAAATCAATATCTCTGCCCAGTGGATCACAAACATGGTACACTGACGGGTCGAAACTGGAAAACGGTGACACCGGGGCTGGCATTTTCGGACCAAGGTTCAAAAAATCCATAGCCATGGGAAAGTCTCCAACCATCTTCCAAGCAGAGATACACGCCATAGAAATCTGTGCTCGTGAATGCCTTCGCAGGATTTTAGATTTTCAAGAGTTAGACGATTGGTTTACATTGAGACCATATAACTTACAGTTTCCAATCAATGTTCCCATACAGCTTAACTCTGGTAATAATTCAATATATTTACCAGAAAGAACGCAAGTCGTCCGAGAAATAGAGCTAACCTCGAATGAGCATATTGTAGTATGTTCACATTCGAATGCACACTGTACTCAGTGTTATGCATAAATAAATACAATAAATACAAATATATTAATGCACTTAATTTATAAGTCAAAGACCCTTGCAATGGGCTATCCAAGTGCCGAGTCCGCATTTCATACATGCGCGACATACGTGAACATAATACCTTCCCCCTATCTCAGCGACCCTTAGCCGTCGCTTACTTATATGTATATGCATATAAGCGTCGCAGCGCTGCAGCCTACGCCGGCAGCGCTGCTACCCGAATTAGGCTAAGAAACCTTTTGTATGAATAAGTTAAATCAATTAACAAAGCTACTTTCATTGGAGCGGGAACATTGCCTGCTCCAAATAATAAAAACCAAATAATAAAACCCAAAATATGACTTATTATATGGGAAAATATAAAACATCCTATATGGCGACCGTGACATAAGTGTCCAGGATAAGTGTGTGACGGAAAAAAAAATTCAGCAACCATAAAAATCCTATATGGATCTTCCAATCTACCAATTCGTTTATAACTACGTGATGATCTACTGCGAATAGTGAGTTGAAAAACCCAGATCTTCGTCATTCTCTGGAAGTAAAAACAATATTGAATCAAAATGACTGATGTGGCGAAGCAAAAGATCGAGACCCCCGTTATGAAGAAAGTCGCCGCCTGACCATAGAATTCGAAGATTCCACGCTCTACTGAAACTGAAACCGAAACCGAAACACACTTAGGACATCCTCATCCCGGCATCACTAGCCGAGAATATCCGTATATGCAGCGGAAAATAAATAGTCTGTGCGAGGACCAGCACCGGCGCCGCCTGAGCTCATAGGCCAGGTCAGCAGAAGATAAATAGCCTGTGCGAGGACCAGCACCGGCGCCGCCTGAGCCCATAGGCCCAGGTCAGCAGCAGCAGAAACCGAGTGCGGGAGGCAACCCGCCGCCTGCACCTTCGAGGGAACGTCAGCGTGCCTGCCTGGCGACGCCAAGCTGACGTAAGGAAGGAAGAGCAAACAGCAGCCAGCCCGGCAACAGCAGCATCGGACGATCGGACCAGCCGAATATAATTTTTTTTTGTTGCCCTGCGTGGCACACCCAACCTCGATGCACTGCGCTGCATATTATTTCTAAACGACACTTTGTAACATTGAGCGGAATTTTTCTGCCCGATGAGCAGTATGGCCCGTAAAGCCGTACGACATAATAGGTAGGACTATTGTAAAAAAGTAGGAATATCGAGCTAGAAAATTTAAAATTTAAATTTACATAAATTTATATAAAAATTTCATTTTTAAATTTAAAAAAAAAAATATATATATATATAAAATCACATAAACACAACAATTTAATTGAATGCCACTTAAAAAAGAAAATTCAGTAATACTTTTTGAAATAAATATACATATACATATAAAAGCTATATGTATAGAGTATCGACTTCAATAAGTAGTGCTGAAAAACCATTCATAAATGGTATACTATCAATAAGTAAAATTAAAATCAGAACCATGTTGAACAATAAGGCAGTGGACTCCACTGCAAATATTGAGAATAAGATCGAACTAGAATCGAATTCGAATCTTACGAATATACTGTTGTCAATAATCGTTGCAATTTTATGTGCATACATTTTGTATAAAGCTTATATTAAGCACAATAAATGTATCACGAAAAGGGCCTTAAGCCATGCAAACGACCTAGATAAGGTCTAAACGATTATGGCAGAAATATAGTACATTGTAAAAAAAAACATATACATATATGAAAAAAAAAAACCAATAAAGGAAAAAATATAAATAAAAATGTTGTATCATAAATTAATTAAATTAATTTTATTATTTGAAAATTATAATTAGTTCCAAAAAAAATAGTACACGAGTGCGTGACGCGATGAGTAAACGCGGAGGTGTAAAAGAAAAAAATTTAAAAAAAGTGGCTCACTTAATGTGGCTACTATATACACATTAACCACCTCCCGCGTGGGCAGTTGCCCACAAAATGCAGTCGTCCGTCTGTCCGTGTATGTGATTTTTGATTTCCCTTCCCCCCTTCTCGACGCTGCACGCAAATTTAATAAGATGTTGATCGTAAGAGGCAACTTTGAAGTGCTCCACCTCCTTAGTAGACGAGCAGAGCCGCGCAAATGCGCGTGCGCCCGGCTCTTCACTTCTTCACCTAGCCTGGTCGTTACAATTATGATTATTTAAGATCAATACAATTATTGGATCAATATAATTATTGGATTCGGACGAATCTGTTTCATTAATAGGTTTACTAGATACCATGGAAACCATAATGACCGACTCAGCGGCCCAACGGGGATATATCAAAGATATATCAAGCGCCATACCCGAATTCAACGCTGAAAAATTAAATCTGGCAAGATTTTTAACAGCCGTTAGATTGGTCAATTTAACAAAAGGACCATTTGAAGAATTAGCGGTAGAGGTCATTAAGTCGAAAATAATCGGGTCAACCTTGTACAAGGTTAAAAATGAGACCACTACCTCTTCGATAATTGCCATATTAGAAGCCAATATTGTCGGCGAATCGTCCGATGTAGTAAAAGCTAAAATGGCCAGAACAACGCAGAAGGGTAAAACTGCAGAAAAATTTACCAATGACATTAACCACCTTAGGAAACTCCTTGAAGCATCATATATTGATGAAGGTCTATCGGCTGAACATGCTGAAAAGTTCAGCACCAAGGAGGCCATAGCCACAATGACTAAAAATTGTGAGCATGGCAGGCTAAAAACGATACTGGAAGCCGGTAATTATAATACAATGAATGAAGCCGTTACGAAGTACATGCAATGCAGTACTGAAATGACTGGCAATGCAAATTCAGTATTATTTGCACGCGGTGGACAGACCTATCGTGGTAACTATCGAAGTAATTTTCGTGGTAGAGGCCGTGATACCTTTCAGTATAACGCGCACTACCAAGGCAACTATAGAAACAATGGATACAACGAAAATTATAATAACCAGACCAATAATTATAATAGAGGTCGTGGAAATTATAGGCAAAGGAATAACAGGAATAACGGTAACCAAAACCGAAACAATGTGAGAGTAGCTCAAAACTCGGAAAACTCTCAAACCCCTTCAGATGTGTAATACCGAATAAAAAAATCTATACCATCAATCTTAGTAATAACACTTTTGTATCTTTTTATAATACAGAAACAAATAAAAAACTTGTGTTCCTAGTGGACACGGGTGCAGATATATCAATATTAAAGGAAAATTCTGACATATTTCATGATGTTCAGGAAAATACTAAAATCAGTATTCAAGGCATAGGCCACGAATTAATTAAAACCAAAGGGTTAATTTTTATTGAGATACAGACAGATAAATACATAATTCCACATGATTTTCATATAGTAGATCCATATTTTGCAATACCATGTGATGGAATAATAGGCATTGATTTCATAAAGAAATTTAATTGTCAACTAGACTTCAAACCCAACGAAGATTGGCTTATAATGAGACCAACAAATTTGAATTTCCCAATTTATGTTCCAATAACATACAGTTCTGGTAATAATTCCATGATTCTACCAGCAAGATCTCAAGTGGTCCGAAAGATTCACATATCTTCAAATGAAGATAGTATACTAATTCCCAACCAGGAAATTCAAAATGGTATTTATGTTGCAAACACAGTTGCAACTGTCAAAAACGCATTTGTCCGATTGTTGAATACAACCAATGTTGATAAAATAATAAATATTAACGATTTAAAATATGAAACACTTTCGAACTACGAAATAGTTCAAACTAATCCCAAAGTAAGAGAAAAAACTGTCTTATCTCAACTAACAAAAAACTTCCCCCACAATTCAAAACAAAATTAACAGAAATATGCACCAGATATAGTGATATATTCGGACTCGAAACCGAATCAATAACAACAAATAATTTCTATAAACAAAAACTAAGATTGACTGATGACGAACCGGTATACATAAAAAATTACAGAAATCCTCATAGTCAAAAAGACGAAATACAGGTACAGGTACAAAAGCTAATCGATAATAAAATAGTCGAACCATCTGTATCACCATACAATAGCCCACTTTTGTTAGTTCCAAAGAAATCCCTTCCCGGTTCTGATAAGAAAAAATGGAGACTAGTAATCGACTATCGTCAAATTAATAAAAAACTGTTGTCGGATAAATTTCCGCTACCCAGAATTGATGATATTTTAGATCAACTAGGAAGAGCGAAATACTTCTCATGTCTAGACTTAATGTCTGGATTCCATCAAATCGAACTCGAAGAAAATTCAAGGGACGTAACATCTTTCTCGACGAACAATGGTTCATATCGTTTCACGCGATTACCATTCGGTTTAAAAATAGCGCCAAATTCATTCCAGAGAATGATGACTATAGCATTCTCCGGATTAGAACCTTCTCAAGCTTTCCTTTACATGGATGATCTAATAGTCATAGGTTGTTCCGAAAAACATATGCTTAAAAACTTAACTGATGTTTTTGAGAAATGTAGGAAATACAATCTAAATTACATCCTGAAAAATGTTCATTTTTATGCACGAGGTCACATTTTTGGGACACAAATGCACAGATAAAGGAATCTTGCCTGACGACAAAAAATACGACGTCATCAAGAATTATCCAGTCCCACATGATGCGGACAGCGCTAGAAGATTCATAGCTTTTTGTAATTACTATAGACGTTTGTGACGCGCCGTGCGCGCACATAGTCATAGGAAATAAGAGAAACATATGAAGAGAACAAATAAAGGTTAAGCAAATAGTATAAGGAAAGAAACACTCCTATAGAAAATAAGAAGAAATAAAAACATGAAGTCAAACACATAGAATAAGAGAGAAAAGAAATGAAGAATATAGAATATAGAAAATAAGAAGAAATAAAAACATGAAGTCAAACACATAGAATAAATGAGAAACACCGAACTGAAAGAAATGAAGAATAAATAAATGAAGAAAAGCCACACACAACCGCATTCAAATTCAAACCCAATGCGCGCCCGCGCCACTGATCGCACGCGACTGGGCACACCGACCGCGATCGGCAGGGCACACTAATGCGGCCAAATGCGGGCGGCGATGCGGGCACACTAGCCCCGCCGAACCGCTATATAAAGCGCACCCCAGCACTACGGAGCTCATTCAGTTTCGGCCGGCAAACGGCAAAGGTCTCCTGACTTAAACCAACTATCAGCAGCCAAGGACCAGCGGACAAGGACGAGCAAGGAGCATCGGTAAGGACGGGTAAACGGCGTGGTAATTAACTAATCCTAGTAGCCTTTGCATAGTACGTCTCCTTATACGGTTCGGCTTACCGACCCGCGTGTACCATATTTAGTAGACCTCACCGGCCTCTAACCTTCGCCTTATACTTAGTAGACCTTATCGGCCTCTAACTCTTCTCATATTTAGTAGACCTTACCGGCCTCTAAACTCTTCTCATATTTAGTAGACCTTACCGGCCTCTAAACTCTTCTCATATTTAGTAGACCTTACCGGCCTCTAAACTCTTCTCATATTTAGTAGACCTTACCGGCCTCTAAACTATTCTTATAATTAGTAGACCTCACCGGCCTCTAAACATTCGTCTTATAATTAGTAGACCTCACCGGCCTCTAAACATTCGTCTTATAATTAGTAGACCTCACCGGCCTCCTAAACATTCGTCTTATAATTAGTAGACCTCACCGGCCTCTAAACATTCGTCTTATAATTAGTAGACCTCACCGGCCTCTAAACCTTCGTCTTATATTTAGTAGACCTTACCGGCCTCTAAAACTTTCATACTTAGCAGGCCTTATCGGCCTCTCGAAACTCTTCTCACCTAAGTAGCAGACCTCACCGGCCTCTAAAACTGCGAAACACCTAGTAGACTTTATCGGCCTCTACAAAACCCCCCTAACTCGCAGACCTGACCGGCCTCTACAGAAACTCTAAACTCTCCCCACTAACTAGTAGACCCCACCGGTCTCTAACCCCCCTCTCATCCCTAGTGAACCTGAGTGGCCACACACAGGCGTGGGAGACGTTCGTGGGCGGATTCCCCGAGGACCTGCGAATCAACCTGTCGGAGCCTCGGCGTTCCCCTGTGACCCGAGGAGCGGGAAAGGACCACCTCGAGCCGGACGACCACCCGGACGCGTGGCCAGGCCGCGACTTCTTAATCATTTGTAACCGATTGCAGATCCAGAAAATAAAGACCCCATTTTATAATTACTGTGTAATTTTCTCGTCTTCGCCTCTGGTACCCGGGTCGGATTCTCTTCCAGCAACCCCACCTGAAACAAATAAAATATCTGCGACGACCCTGGCCATCCCTGAGCCACCCGGACACCGACAAACCGTCACAGTGGCGCCCGAGACAGGTGTAGGGGTTGCAAGAGATCTGATACCGAAAGAGGAATGTCGAGCTGGGTGTATCTGGCGACGAAAGACGAACTAACGGAATACGCAGCCGAGTTCGGATTAGAAGCTTCGGGGAGAAACGAGGAATTGAGGCGGTTAGTAGCCGCATTCGCGAAAAGAACGGATCATAGCGGAGCGGTTAAAGAGAGACTAGCAGAAGTAACGCGGAAATACAAGAAGGACAGGAGTCCGACGCGCGGAACAACACCGGAGATATTAATAACGGAGGCGGAAGAGAAAAGGGAGGAAATGGAGAAGGGAAGTGACCTAAAGATGGAACGAAGAGTCGAGACGGAAATCGTGGACAGAGTACGAAACTGGGGCATCCGATTCCAGGGATCAACGAACCCGTTAGAGTTCCTCAGCAAGATGGAGCAGTGGGCAGCTGGGTACGGGATTCAAAAAGACCAGCTCGTCCAGACGATGCCCTTTGTGCTGGAAGGAGCCGCAAGCGATTGGTGGAATAACACACCAACCCAGATCAACAGCTGGACAGAGCTGACGACGGAACTTCTGGAATACTTTTTGCCACCGAGATACGAGGAACAAGTGGAAATGCAGATCGCGCAACTACGGCAACGAGAGACGGAGCCGGTGCGAGAGTATGCAATGAGCTTGCGGAAGCTGATGCGGTTCACCAAGCTGTCAGAGGAAGAAAAGCTGGACCGTGTCTACCGGAATTGCAGGAGCAAGATAAAATTGTACACGCGGAGAACAGGATTCGAGACGCTAACACAGTTCCTCAAGTTGGCAGAAGAAGTAGAGGAGATAGAAGCCTCGGAAAACCGAACAAGGGTCGAACAGCCAAGTCAACAGCAGATACGACCAGACGTCTGCATGCGGTGTGGCGGAACAGGTCACGCGGCACGGGCCTGTAACAACCCGCCAAGGCTATTCTGCTGGGTCTGCGGAAGGGACGGCGTAAGAACAACGGAATGCTGCAGACCGAGATCGGGAAACGCCGGAGGCCTGAGCAGATAAAGCTGGCAACTCAGGCGGCGACCCAAGAGCCAGCGGTGGGGGACCAGTTGAGTTGCGACGGGTTCCAGATAGTAGCCAGAATAAAAGTGGGAGGAAAGATGGCGAAGGGTGTGATCGACACTGGAGCATCTCGGAGTGCCATAAGCCTGGCCAAGTATAGAGACCTCCGGAACCAGGGCAAATGGAATGGAGCCCAATCGGAGATAACGCTGGCCAACGGTGCAAAACAGAGGACCGTAGGAACGTTCGCAGCGGAAATACGATTCGGGGGAAGTCGTTTCCACATATCATTTGTGATACTGACAGACGTATCAGGAGGGATACTGTTAGGGATGGATTTCTTAGCCGGGGCCAACAGCACATTAAGATGTGGCGATTTGGAGCTGGAGATCACAACGGCGGATGACAAGGACAATAATGAAAACTCCGGGAGTGGATCGACAGACGAGGAGGCGGAAGAGCCGACGGAAGAAACGATACAAACGTTTCTAGAGACACACAGGCAAGTATTCGAGGGAATGAAGGGCGTAAGTAACATTACGACACATAGGATATACTTGAAAGACGAAAAACCGATCAAGCAGAGATATTACCCAAGGAACCCGAAACAACAGGCGGTCATCAACGATCAGGTGGATGAACTGATAGCGTTGGGGCTGATAGAACCGTCACGAAGTCCGTATAGTGCTCCGGTGGTGCTAGTTAAGAAAAAGAACAACGAATGGAGGATGTGCATCGATTATAGGTTGTTGAACGACAAGACGGAAAAAGACGCCTATCCGGTGCCCAGAATGAACTACATCCTGGACCAGCTAAGGGAGGCGAAGTTCATAAGCACGATCGACCTGAAGTCAGGATATTGGCAGATCCCGATGGAAGAGGACAGTCGCCAGTACACAGCATTCACGGTACCGGGACGAGGTCTTTTCCAATGGAAGGTGATGCCATTTGGACTGACTACAGCACCGGCGACATTTCAGAGGGCGCTAGACACGATCATCGGACCCGAAATGGAACCTTTCGCATTCGCATACCTGGACGATATCGTCGTTATCGGGCGAGATAAGAAGGAACACTTGGAAAAACTGCAGGAAGTCTTCAGAAGATTACAACAGGCCAACCTGAGGATCAACCCGGATAAATGCCACTTCTTCCAAAAAGAGCTCAAGTACCTTGGACACGTGGTGAGCGACCGGGGAATCAGAACAGACCCAGAGAAGGTATCGGCAATTCAAGATATACCGACGCCAACTACGACGAAGGAGGTACATAGTTTTCTGGGAATGGCGTCGTGGTACAGACGGTTCATACCGAACTTCACAGAGAAGGCCGCGGCGCTCCAAAATTTGACTAGGAAAGGACAGAAGTTCGAATGGAATCCAGAACACCAAGCATCCTTCACCAGTCTGAAGAAGAGCCTGACAAGCGCACCCGTGCTGGCGTGTCCAGATTTTACACGACAGTTTAAACTCCAAACGGATGCCAGCGACCTAGGGATAGGAGCGGTGTTAACACAGGACGGGGCTGACGGAGAACACGTGATCTCGTATGCGAGCAGGAAACTGAGTCCGGTGGAACGGAACTACAGTGCGACGGAAAAAGAGTGTTTGGCCATATACTGGGGTATAAACAAGTACAAGATGTACTTGGAAGGCTACCGGTTTATAGTAGTAACCGACCACATGGCTCTAAAGTGGTTGAACTCTATACAAAGCCCGTCAGGAAGAGTGGCACGATGGGCACTCGGACTGCAACCGTTCCAATTTGAGGTGCAGTATCGAAAAGGAAAATTAAACGCGGTGGCCGACGCGTTGTCTAGAGCACCCAACGCCCAGTTAAAACTAATAGGCACGGAAAAGTGGTGGGACAATAAGTACCGGGAGGTAGAGAGTGCAAAGGACAACGAGGAGTTCCGGATAGAAGATGGAAGGCTATACAGATTGAGCGAGAGCCGAAGGGATCAACAGCCGTGGAAGTTATGTGTGAAGGACGATGAGGTGCAGCAAGTGTTGACGGAGAGCCACAGTACGGCGGAGACGGGCCACCTCGGAATATTTAAAACACTGAAGCGAGTGAGAGCCAGATACTTCTGGCCACGGATGGCGGGAGATGTAAAAAAATTCGTCAAAAGATGCGAGTGTTGCCAGAAGTATAAGGTATCGCAACAAAAGGCCGCCGGGAAGATGCTAACAAGGATTGCAGAAGCACCTTTCGAAACCCTGTGCGTAGACTTCGTGGGACCTCTGCCGCGAACCAAACACGGGAACACGACGCTGGTGGTCATCATGGACAAATTCTCCAAGTGGGTCGAATTAACAGCAATCCGACAAGCAACAGCGGAGGCATTTCTACGAGTGTTCCGAGAGCGGGTTATATCAAGGATTGGGGCACCGAAGATCTTAATCTCGGACAACGGAGTGCAGTTCACGGGCCGTAGGACTAAAAAGGCAATGGAACAGTGGGGCGTGCAGCAGCAATTCACAGCACCGTACACGCCACAAGAGAATCCCACAGAGCGAACCAACAGGACGGTAAAAACAATGATTGCGCAGTTGGCAGGAGAAGATCAGACCCGGTGGGACGAACAGGTCCCGGAGTTAATGCTAGCATACAACAGCAGCACGTCGGAGTCAACAAGATACAGTCCGGCGCAGCTCGTGTTTGGCAGAGAACTCAGATTACCGAATACATTGTTCGATACCGTAACGCGGGGTTCGGGATTAAAAGCGGAAACCGTGGAAGCAAGGTGGAAAAGGCTGGGAAACATACGCAAAGAGGCAACGGGACACATGGAAGACGCGGCAGAACACCAGAAACAGCGTTATAATTTACGGAAAAGGGAGTGGAAACCGGCCATCGGGGATTTGATCTGGTGCAAGACGCACTTCTTATCGAAGGCAGCAGATAAATTCAATGCGAAGTTAGCGCCGAAATATGACGGACCATGGAAGGTGGATAGATTCATATCACCGGTGATCATCCAAGCAAAAGATCCGAAAACACGAAAAACAAAACGGGCATATATCGGGGACACGAAACCATATATCGAGGGGCAAGAATGAGACAGGACATAAAACATCACGGACCGACGCTCACTAGACAACACTAAGTTATAATACACGAACACTAATACAGCTACAGCTTGGCACTAATCAATACACATCACCCAATTGAAAACGCTTTACAACACTAAAAAACACTTTACAACACTAAACCAGCTGACACAACAATAAGATAACAAAGACCTTACAATTCTATTACAGCGGCAACATGCATCGAATTCAAGATAGCGTCCGAAAGTATCGGGAGACGCACAGGAAAATTGCAGCAGCCACTAGCAGAGCCAAGCTAGTCGAGGCGACGGCAATGCCAGGCACCTCCAGGAAGAGGACGGCGCCGGCCAAGATGGGCCGACCGAGACGCAGTGAAGAGCCGGTGGGACCACCAGCAAAAACAACAACGGCAAAAACTGCAGGTGGAAAACAACGGATCGCGCACACACCGGGTGGAGGAACAAGCGACGACGCGAACCCAGACGCCCACACCGAACCAGAGACGCCGCAGCACATCCACCGAGTGGCAACCATCAAGCAAATACAGCCGTTGCAACAGCCACCAAGCCCAGACGCACAGGTACCAAAACCGGCACGCACACACGCGCAGCCAACGCACGCACAGGCACAGCAACAAGCGGGAGTAGAGCATGAGCCACGAGCGATGCCGTTGCAACAGCCACCAAGCCCAGACGCACAGTGGCCAAAGCCGTCACGCACACACGCGCACTTGCCACAGCCAGCGCACGCACGGGCGCAGCAAAAAGCGGGAGTGGATCGCGAGCCACGAGCAATGCCGTTGCAACAACCACAACGCACAGACGCCCAGTTGCCAAAGCCGTCACGCACACACGCACACTTGCCACAGCCAAGGCACGCACAGGCGCAGCAACAAGCGGTAGTAGATCGCGAACCCACGACATCGGGCACAAACCCAGGACGAAACCAAACATCTCCAGACCGCGACATTATAGACTTGCACTCCGAGGAGCCGAGCAACTGGAACTGGCAAGGGCCAGCAGGAGCTCAGATGTCGGCCGGGGCCATCGAAGAAGTTCGACGACGGGTGGCCCGGAAGCGATACGGGAAGCAGATGGCATGCCTAATAGAGGACGGAGAAATGACATGGAGCGTGAAAGTCTCTCGCGCTAACATCGTGAAGATAAGGGAATACACCTTTCCCTAAAGGAGGGGGGGGTGTGACGCGCCGTGCGCGCACATAGTCATAGGAAATAAGAGAAACATATGAAGAGAACAAATAAAGGTTAAGCAAATAGTATAAGGAAAGAAACACTCCTATAGAAAATAAGAAGAAATAAAAACATGAAGTCAAACACATAGAATAAAAGAGAAACACAGAACTAAAAGAAATGAAGAATATAGAATATAGAAAATAAGAAGAAATAAAAACATGAAGTCAAACACATAGAATAAATGAGAAACACCGAACTGAAAGAAATGAAGAATAAATAAATGAAGAAAAGCCACACACAACCGCATTCAAATTCAAACCCAATGCGCGCCCGCGCCACTGATCGCACGCGACTGGGCACACCGACCGCGATCGGCAGGGCACACTAATGCGGCCAAATGCGGGCGGCGATGCGGGCACACTAGCCCCGCCGAACCGCTATATAAAGCGCACCCCAGCACTACGGAGCTCATTCAGTTTCGGCCGGCAAACGGCAAAGGTCTCCTGACTTAAACCAACTATCAGCAGCCAAGGACCAGC
Source organism: Drosophila aff. chauvacae BK-2020 (assembly GCA_018903765.1). NCBI lineage: Eukaryota > Metazoa > Arthropoda > Insecta > Diptera > Drosophilidae > Drosophila > Drosophila aff. chauvacae BK-2020. The sequence continues at coordinate 356,739 of JAEIGO010000419.1, forward strand.
GGACAAGGACGAGCAAGGAGCATCGGTAAGGACGGGTAAACGGCGTGGTAATTAACTAATCCTAGTAGCCTTTGCATAGTACGTCTCCTTATACGGTTCGGCTTACCGACCCGCGTGTACCATATTTAGTAGACCTCACCGGCCTCTAACTCTTCTCATATTTAGTAGACCTTACCGGCCTCTAAACTCTTCTCATATTTAGTAGACCTTACCGGCCTCTAAACTCTTCTCATATTTAGTAGACCTTACCGGCCTCTAAACTCTTCTCATATTTAGTAGACCTTACCGGCCTCTAAACTATTCTTATAATTAGTAGACCTCACCGGCCTCTAAACATTCGTCTTATAATTAGTAGACCTCACCGGCCTCTAAACATTCGTCTTATAATTAGTAGACCTCACCGGCCTCTAAACATTCGTCTTATAATTAGTAGACCTCACCGGCCTCTAAACATTCGTCTTATAATTAGTAGACCTCACCGGCCTCTAAACATTCGTCTTATAATTAGTAGACCTCACCGGCCTCTAAACATTCGTCTTATAATTAGTAGACCTCACCGGCCTCTAAACATTCGTCTTATAATTAGTAGACCTCACCGGCCTCTAAACCTTCGTCTTATATTTAGTAGACCTTACCGGCCTCTAAAACTTTCATACTTAGCAGGCCTTATCGGCCTCTCGAAACTCTTCTCACCTAAGTAGCAGACCTCACCGGCCTCTAAAACTGCGAAACACCTAGTAGACTTTATCGGCCTCTACAAAACCCCCCTAACTCGCAGACCTGACCGGCCTCTACAGAAACTCTAAACTCTCCCCACTAACTAGTAGACCCCACCGGTCTCTAACCCCCCTCTCATCCCTAGTGAACCTGAGTGGCCACACACAGGCGTGGGAGACGTTCGTGGGCGGATTCCCCGAGGACCTGCGAATCAACCTGTCGGAGCCTCGGCGTTCCCCTGTGACCCGAGGAGCGGGAAAGGACCACCTCGAGCCGGACGACCACCCGGACGCGTGGCCAGGCCGCGACTTCTTAATCATTTGTAACCGATTGCAGATCCAGAAAATAAAGACCCCATTTTATAATTACTGTGTAATTTTCTCGTCTTCGCCTCTGGTACCCGGGTCGGATTCTCTTCCAGCAACCCCACCTGAAACAAATAAAATATCTGCGACGACCCTGGCCATCCCTGAGCCACCCGGACACCGACAAACCGTCACACGTTTTATCAAAAATTTCGCCGAATATTCCCGTCACATAACAAGATTATGTAAGAAAGATGTTAAATTCGAATGGTCAACTGATTGCCAGAATGCCTTCGAACATCTTAAATCGGCACTAATAAATCCAAATTTATTACAATACCCAGATTTTAGCAAAGAATTTTGCATAATAACGGATGCTAGTAAGCAAGCATGTGGAGCAGTTTTAACTCAAATCAAAAACGGACTCCAGCTTCCAGTTGCGTACGCATCAAGATCGTTTACTAAGGGCGAAAGTAATAAAAGCACCACAGAACAAGAATTGGCAGCAATTCATTGGGCAATAACTTACTTCAGACCATACGTTTATGGTAGACATTTCACTGTCAAAACTGATCACAGACCACTCACATACCTGTTCTCCATGATAAATCCAAGCTCAAAGCTGACGCGAATGAGGCTTGAACTTGAGGAATATAACTTTACAGTAGAATATCTGAAGGGCAAGGACAATTACGTAGCCGATGCATTATCCAGAATAACAATATCAGATTTGAAGGAAATGCAAAATAAAAATTCCATTCTGAAAGTCACTACCAGAAACCAACGTAAACAGAAAAATTCCTGCGCAGGAAAAGAACAAGTAGATTTGCCCAGGCAAACTCAAAACAAAGCTTCTCAGCCCAACGTATACGAAGTCATAGTAAATGACGAGTAGTGACCTTGCGAATAACGAATTCACTATGTTTACTAAAACGTGGAAAAAAAATTATAGCAAGAATTGATGTTAGCGATATGTACACCAATGAAATTCTCGACTTAGGTCAGTTCTTTCAAAGGCTTGAAAAAGAAGCCGGTATACTTAATATCCGCCAACTCAAAGTGGCACCGAGCGAAAAGATCTTTGACACCATCTCAATAGAATCTTTTTAAAATTATGGGCAATAAAACATTACAATCTCTAAGAGTAGCGCTACTCAAGCCGGTGACCCTATTATCAAATAATGAAAAAGAGAAAGAAGCAATACTGTTTACATTCCATGATGATCCGATACAAGGAGGTCATACAGGCATAGCTAGAACATTAGCTAAAATAAAAAAGGAGTTATTATTGGAAAAATATGACCCGATACATATCAAATTATGTAAAAAATGCCCTAAATGCCAAAAGTCAAAAACGACAAAGCATACAAAGACCCCATTGACAATAACAGAGACGCCACAAATGGCTTTTGACAGGGTAATTGTGGATACGATCGGTCCACTACCCAAATCTGAAAGAGGAAATGAATACGCAGTAACATTAATCTGCGATTTAACAAAATACCTCGTAACAATACCCATCAAAAACAAAAGTGCAAAAACGGTAGCAAAAGCTATATTTGAAGATTTTATTCTGAAGTACGGTCCAATGAAGACGTTCATTACGGACATGGGAACAGAATATAAAAATTCAATAATTGAAGAGTTATGTAAAAATTTGAATATAAAAAACATAACATCTACTGCACACCATCATCAGACTTTAGGAACCGTAGAAAGAAGTCATAGAACACTAAATGAATTCATCCGGTCCTATATCTCACTAGACAAAACCGATTGGGACAATTGGATCCCATATTTCACGTATTGTTTTAACACTACGCCCTCAATGGCACATGACTATTGTCCATATGAGCTAGTATTCGGTAAATCATCGAACTTACTGATACATTTTAATAGCATAGATAGAATAGAACCACTATACAATGTGGATGATTACGCTAAAGAATCTAAGTATAGGTTAGAAGTAGCCTATAAAAGAGCTAGATTAATGATAGAAGATAACAAACTTAAAAATAAGGAATTATATGATAGGAAAGTTAAAGATATCCAACTAAAAATAGGAGACCAGGTTTTGTTAAAAAACGAAACCGGACATAAGTTAGATTTTAAATATACTGGACCATATAAGGTTGAAAGTATAGAGGAAAACGAGAATATTATAATTTCAAATAATAAAAATAAGAAACAAAAAGTACATAAAGATAGATTAAAAATTTGTATTTCCTAATCAACATATTATATGTATGTTTTTATTACTAAATCAATTAATTTTCATTCGAAAAAAAAAAAAAAAAACAAAAATAAGAATAATAATATAAATACAAAAAAAAGAAAACAACTGTAAACATCCCATTTTGAACCGCGCGCCTTAGTGTAACCAAATTGTATAATGTTAAGATATCGATATAAAGTGTTATCGATCTAAATAGAATTAAGATAGATTATAAGAATAAAGAAAGACGGTCACTTTTGATTTTGGAGAAAAACGACCGACGCGCAAATAAAATAGCGAAAAGAAAAATCAAATAAAATAAAAGCAATCCGACGTTAAATTATTATAAAATAAAACCTGGAGTATTACAAATCAGGTGTGGGGTTCGCCCAAAGTAATATATCGCCTTGAGAATGAAGTATTCAGTCATTCTTAACCTGACAATGGAGGAGCTTGCAAAATGGCTTTCCGAGAAGCGAGTGCCGTTGACCGGCGAGGAGACCATTCACCAGCTGCGGGGAATGGTAAAGGCTATGGTGGTAGACCAGGATAATGCCATAAAAGAAGGCGGAGAGCCGATCGGAGCGGATGGCGTGGCTGATGACATGGCGGAGAGCGTCGTTGAAAGCGTCGCTGAGAGCGTGGCAGACAGCGTCGCGGGAAGAGAGAGTGAGCAGGAGGAGCGGGTGTCGGACGAGTTGACCGAAATTACGAAGCAGATGACGTTGTATACAGCACGAAAGGATCTCGCGGAGTTGAAAGCGAAGGTTGCCGCCTTGGAGGGCAATTCGCTGGACCGCAAGCCCGTGGTTGAGATCAGAGACCTTGAGGCTAATTTACGAAAATTTTCGGGAGACGACAACATGTCTGTGCACGCATGGATTCGTGACTTCGAGCTGGCTGCAGTTATGTACGGACTGGACAGCTCTCAACGTTGGACACTGGGAAGTCGAATGCTGGAGGGATCGGCTCGCTCATACATTATGCTCGAAAAACCGGCTACTTGGAATGAGCTAAGTGAGAGTCTGCGAAAAACTTTTGGATTCCAAATGACGAATCACCAGGTGGCAAAGCAGTTGCAGAGTCGTTCCATTCGTGTGAATGAATCGCTGCTGCAATATTTCATTGCGATGCGTCAAATTGCCGAACAAGGGACCTTTGAGGACGTGGACATCGTAAAATACATCGTAGATGGTCTGCAGGACCATACCGGATGTGCAGCTCCATTATATTACTGTGCTTCCCTCGAAGAGCTGCGTGAGAAGATGATGAGATACCAGATGGTACAGACGGAGAACAGGCGAAGGACACCAGTTGCACCATTGAGGCAGGTGACTGTAGCGAAACCTGCACATGCTGGAGGAGATGTCGGGAGCATAAGGTGCTTCAATTGCCGAGCGATGGGGCACTTCAGCAGTCAGTGTACGAAACCGAAGCGCCCGGAAGGCGCTTGCTTCCGTTGTTTCGAGACTGGGCATCATTATCGACGGTGCCCGAAGCGTTTGCAAGCGGCTGCCCCTTGTAATGATGACATGCTAGACGAGAAGGAAGACGACGACGATTCAACTGGCGGAAATCCTTATATTCAATTAGTAAGCATACGATTACTTAGTAAAGAGGGGTGCATTGATATTGATAACATTTTTGCGTTGCTAGATACCGGAAGCCCAGTAAGCTTTATCAACAAGGAACTTATTCCGCAAGAATTGAAGGATGATCAGTTAAAAAAAAGTAGATTTCGCGGCCTGAGCGGCCAAAACGTTTTGACATTTGGAAAAATTAAGATTGTTCTTTTGTTTCAAGAAGATTATTACAGCATTGAAGCTTATGTAATTCCTAATAATATATTACCAACGCCTATATTACTGGGCAGAGATGTACTTAGAAAGTTATCACTTAAGTTAGTCAAACGCAAAAATGTTATTAAAAAGAATCTCAATCAATTATCATTAAAAAAACCAATGCATTAACCTCAAACCCAATCTGTGCATCCCTATTTACTACTACATATTACCCAAACAATAATATAACCGAAAGTAAAGATAGGTATCCACGTGTAAACGCAGTTGCAACTCCGGTGAAGCCTCAGGTCTTTCAGGAATGGATGCAGCAGTTCGAGAATTGTAGAGTATCAAGTAAGGATGACGTAGTTCAAGTGGGCGGTGAGTTTGGTCGCGCCTCGTTGCAAGAGTGTCGTGAAATAATACAAAACCAATATATTAATAGGTTTTCCAAAAGTTTTAGTGAGCCAAAGTATAGAATGGGCATTCGTCTTACTGATTCTACACCGTTTTATTGTGCCCCTAGAAGGTTGTCATATCGTGAGAGAGAGATAGTTTCCGAGACCGTTAATGATCTTTTAGCCAATAGAATTATCCGACCTAGTAATTCGCCGTATGCCTCAGCCGTGGTTTTAGTTAAGAAGAAGGATGGAAACGTTAGGATGTGTATTGATTACCGTGGATTAAATAAGAAGACCGCTAGAGATAATTTCCCGTTACCCCTTATCGAAGATTGCTTGGAATACCTTGAGGGTAAATCCGTGTTTTCAGTTATAGATCTTAAAAGTGGCTTTCATCACATAGGTGTTGAAGCTGAATCCGTGAAATATACCGCATTCGTAACTCCGGATGGCCAGTTCGAATACTTGAGAATGCCTTTTGGGCTTAAGAATGGTCCTGCCGTTTTCCAAAGATTTATTTCCGATGCCCTGAGAGACTTTGTAAAAAACCGTCAGATCGTTGTTTATATGGACGATATTATTTTAGCATCATATTCCGTAGAAGAGCATAAAAGCATATTAGCTAAATTGTTAGACAGGCTCGTTGAGTTTAACCTTGAAATAAATTTGAAAAAAAGTAGTTTTCTGCAGAAACGAATAGATTACCTAGGTTATGATGTTAGTGTTCAAGGAATTTTGCCTAACGATACACATTTAACTGCTATAAAACAATACCCGGAACCGATTAATAGCAAGACCTTGCATTCCTGTTTAGGTTTATTCTCTTATTTTAGAAAGTTTGTTCCAAATTTTTCGCGTGTAGCAAGGCCTTTAACTGACCTACTTAGAAAAGGGGGGCCATTCCCCATGTCGTGTTCCGAAAAGGATGCATTCCTGCAGTTAAGGACAGCGTTATCGAGTCCTCCCGTCCTGTCAATCTTTAATCCTCATTATGAAACCGAATTGCATACGGATGCGAGTTCCCATGGATTTGGGGCTGTTTTATTGCAGCGACAGCCGGATAATAAACTTCACCCTGTTTTCTTTTATTCAAGAAAGGCTACTGCAGCCGAATCTCGTTATCATAGTTTTGAACTTGAGACCTTGGCAATCATATATGCCCTGCGCCGTTTTCGAATATATCTGGAACATAAACCCTTTTTGATAGTAACCGACTGTAGTTCCTTAGTTCAAACCTTGAGTAAAAAGGCTATAAATCCCCGTATCGCCCGTTGGTCCCTTGAGTTGGAAAGTTTTAATTATTCTATAGCCCATAGGCCGGGGTCAAACATGGCCCATGTAGATGCGCTTAGTAGGCAAACAGAGTTGCTAAGAGAGGTGGAGGGAATTTCCGATCCGTGTCCAATTCCTTCAAGAGATATTGAACCTTGTAAACCGTATGGATCTTCTGAACCTAGTGAACCTTGTAAACCGTGTGAATATTCTGAACCTTGTAGACCGTGTGAACCTAGTGAACCTTGTAAGCCGTGTGAACTTTCTGAACCCCGTGGAACTAAGAGATCTTTTCAACCTACGACATGTGATGTACCTTGTAATCGTAAGAAACGTGTTAAATCCGTTAGGTTTGCCCCGGAAGTTGAGAATATTATTGGAATTGTAGGTGCGTCCCCTTATGATATTGATTTACTGTTGCAGACCGAACAGATAAGGGATTCCGAAATACGTCAAGTGCGAGAGAAGTTAGAGATTGGTGAAGTTGAAAATTTTGTGTTGATAGATGGAATAGTGTATAGATCGAAGGATAATGAGAAAATGTGTATGTATGTCCCGAGCCGAATGCAGGAAGATTTAATTAGGAAATTTCATGAAAAATTGGGACATTTTGCGACAGATAAGTGTGTTAATAAAATGAGAGAAAAATATTGGTTTCCTGGTATGAGAAGTAAGGTTGATTTGTTTATAAAGAATTGTCTACCATGTATTCTACATTCAGTCCCGAAGAGCATTCATAATAGAACGCTTCATAGTATACCTAAAGTTCCGGTCCCGTTTGATACGATACATATTGACCATCTAGGTCCCCTTCCGTCTATTAACTCTAAGAGAAAGCATTTGTTGGTGATTATTGATGCGTTCACGAAGTTTGTTAAATTATATCCTGTCAACTCCACCAGTACTAAGGAGGTAAATTGTTCATTAGAAAAATATTTCGAATACTATAGTCGGCCTCGTAGAATCATTTCCGATAGAGGCACGTGTTTCACTTCCTTTGAGTTTCAAGAGTTCCTCGAGTCCAGAAATATTGACCATATTAAGGTAGCTACGGCAGCCCCTCAGGCAAATGGGCAAGTTGAGCGTGTGAACCGTGTTCTAACACCAATGTTGGGAAAACTGTCAGAGCCCCTAAATCAAGCCGATTGGTATAAGCTTCTTAACCGTGTTGAATTCGCTATAAACAATTCCGTGCAGTGTAGTACCGGAAAGACTCCTAGTATGTTGTTATTTGGATGTGAGCAACGTGGTCCAGTAGTAGATGAGCTTACCGAGTATTTGGATGAGAAATTTAGTCAAGAGAAACCGCAATGTCTAGATACCGTAAGGGCCGAAGCAAGTGAGAATATTCGTCAATCACAGATCCGAAATGAAACCGCATACGGCTTAAAGCATAGGGCACCGGCGTTGTACAAGGTAGATGATTTTGTTGCTATTCGTAATGTTGATGTGACTGCAGGACATTGTAAGAAGTTTGCACCCAAGTATCGTGGCCCGTATAGAGTAAACCGTGTTTTTCCTAATGACCGTTATGAGATAACTGATATAGACAATTGTCAGCTGACGCAACTCCCATATAAGGGAATCCTTGAGGCTGCTAGGCTTAAACCATGGTTGCAAGTGTGTAATAAAACTATAGGATTATGTTTATGATCGAGGTCGATCAAATGTCAGGTTGCCCGAATGTAAACATCCCATTTTGAACCGCGCGCCTTAGTGTAACCAAATTGTATAATGTTAAGATATCGATATAAAGTGTTATCGATCTAAATAGAATTAAGATAGATTATAAGAATAAAGAAAGACGGTCACTTTTGATTTTGGAGAAAAACGACCGACGCGCAAATAAAATAGCGAAAAGAAAAATCAAATAAAATAAAAGCAATCCGACGTTAAATTATTATAAAATAAAACCTGGAGTATTACACAACAAAAAAAAAAAACTCTAGAACCTTAAATTTAACTTAAAATACTATTAAATAATAACAAATTAATACAAAAAAATATACAATAATTAGAAAATAACTCCATTAGATTACGTTATTTTTCAAAAGGAGGGAGATGTAGTATGTGTAAACGCTTAAAATAACTCCGGTGCGACGCTTTGCTTAGTTAAGTTTCTCTTTATTCACGACTTTGCTCTCCAAGAATCAGCGACCGAATGCCGCGTTTTGCTTCTTTCCCTTTGCTTCTGCTCGCTCATCTATCTGTGTATGCGTGAGCAGGAGGTATACAATATTATCTTTTAAAGCTAGCTTATGAATAAGAGCGAGACGACAGTATTGTTCTTATTCTAACGGGGATTTGATCGTGCGTGTCTCTTTGCCACCATGGGCCTCATACCCTAAGCTAATACATACATGATACATACATGGTACTGTGGGCCTTATGCGTATCTATCCTACCACAACTCGGCCGTCCTGACTAGCTGATCCCCTGATCATAATTTACATTGTTTGTTTGTAAATAAATACTGACTTAATCCTATTAATTTATACATATATACATCCTTTATTTGATTGTTGACCTTATTAACAATGTTTAATTGTGTGTTCGTATCTTTTTCTTATTGCCTATCCAATGTTTAATATTCTGAATGCTCCAGACACCTTGGTACGGATTGCGGGATACCTGAAAACCTTCTACGTCTTTTAGTAAAAACCTGTCGTTCCTCAATACTTTTGAAATTACATATGGACCTTTACATTTTGGAATTAATTTTCTAGAGATGCCTGCTGTGCTGTCGAAATTCTTTACCATTACATAATCTCCTTTTTTGTATTCAGAAGGCTTCCTTGCGGACTTATCATATTGCGTTTTGTTATAAGCTTGAGCTTTTACTTGATTCTTTTCTGCTTCGCTTCTAATCTTTCCTAAATCTCTGTTTTCTGGAGTATTATCTAATTCTTCTAGCTTTTCTTTCAGTTCGTCCACTATTTTTCCTCTCTGTTCTAACCCGAAAAGCACTTTGCTTGGAGTTTGCTTTATGCTGCGGTGTTGTGTATTATTTAATACGTGCTCAACTTTGTCTATTACTGTGTCCCAATATATACCTTTTTCTGGTTCTACTAATTTCGCTATCATTGGGCCCAGACTTCTGTTGACCCTTTCAACCTGCCCGTTCGCCTGGGGTGATCCAGTCGCAATCTTCATATGCTTAATATCGAATTCTAACATAAACTCTTCGAACTCCTTGGATGTAAAACAACTTCCCCTGTCTGAAATGATGCATCTAGGTTTGCTGTATGCTCTAAAATAGTCCTTCAGGGCTGCAATGACTTCTCTTGTATTGGTGGTCTTTGTAGTGTATAGCCGTACAAACTTAGTGAAACCGTCGATAACAACAAAAATATGTTTTTTGGCTCTGCCCGAGTCGACTGGGCCGTAATGATCTATATGTATTAGTTCAAATGGTTGACTACCTTTTGGAATGCAGTGCAGAAATCCTTCCTTACCCGTTTTAGGGGAGAACGCAACACATTTTAAACAATTTTCTATATGGCTTAAACATTTGTCTTTGGCATTGGGAAACCAATAAGATTTCAAAATTATATCTAACATTTTGTCTCTACCTATGTGTCCGATCTCATTGTGATATTTATATAGAATATGACCTTCCATGTCTGCGGGAACATAAAATAATAGTCTGCCGTCGTTACATTTTCTATAAATTATTCCGTTTCTCATTTCGTATAACTTATGTTCATTTTCCTCTAACAGTTTTCTAATTTCTTGAATTTTTTGATCTTTGGCTTGGCAAATTAATAAATTATCTTCAAACGTATTCGATTCTACTATCATGATATTCGTACATCTACTAAGAGCATCTACATGCTGCATCCTTTTACCTTCTCTATGTATAAGTTCATAGTCGTTGTTCTGGAGCTCTAACGCCCATCTAGCTATTCGTGGATTAAGTTCAATCTTATTCAGTGTTAAAGTAAGTGAATTACAATCAGTAATGATTTTAAAACGTTTTCCATACAAGTATATTCTAAATCGTCTCAGTGCGTGAATAATTGCCATCGTCTCCAGCTCGAAACTGTGATATTTCGCCTCAGCGACTGTTGTACGTTTCGAAAAATAAAATATGGGGTGTAATTTTCCATCCTCTTTCTTTTGACATAATACGGCACCGAAACCAAGAGCGCTTGCATCACAGTGCAGCTCTATCTCGTCTTTGAAATTATAAATGGCTAAAACCGGCGCTTGCACTAACTTTTCCTTGAGCGTAGAAAAACAGCTCATTTCTTTTTCTCCAAATTTAAATTTCTCGTCTTTTCTCAAGAGGTCGTATAACGGTTTTGCTAATGTTGAAAAATCTTTTATGAATCTACGAAAGTATGAACATAAACCTAGGAAACTTTGAACGGATTGTATCTTGTCTGGAATTGGAAAATGTTGTATGGCATCTATGCCTTTATCATCTGCCCTAATGCCTTCGCCGTTTATAATGAATCCTAAATACTTAATATTTGTTTGAAGAAACTCACATTTATCCATTCTTAATTCTAATTTGTTTTGAGCTAATCTGAGAAACACTTCCTTTAAGGTCTTTAAGTGTTCCTCCGTGACCTTGCTGGCGATCATGATGTCGTCCATGTATACAATTACTTTGTCGTCCCTAATGAGATCCTCGAAAATTTTTTTTACAAATCTTTGAAACACTGCCGATGCAGTTTTTAGCCCCATTGGCATTCTGAGAAATTCGAATTGACCTAACGGTGTAACAAATGAGGTGTATCTAACCGAATCCTTATTAACAAATATGTGAAAATAACCGTTTTTTAAATCAAGTTTCGAAAAAATTTTCTTGTTAACTAGTTTGTCTAAGAGATCATCGATAAGCGGTATCGGATAATTGTCCTTGATTAATATTTTGTTTAGTTTTCTAAAGTCTATGCATAGTCGTATGTCTCCCGTTTTCTTTTTAACTAAAACTATTGGCGAAGCATATTCGGATTCACTAGGTCGTATAATCCCTTCTTTCATATATTCATCTAACAATTTTTGTAATTTCTCCTTTTCTGAGTAGGCAAGTCTTCTTGGCGCGCAGCTAAATGGTTTTGACGCTTCTAAACATAGCTTTATTTCACATCTGACTAAAGGTTCGGTAGGCTTTCTAACATCTAAGTAGTTGCTTTTGATAGTCTCTTTCAATTGACTGTTTAAGGCTCGGTCATTTTCTGCGCCGCATATGTAATTCATTTGTTCATCCTCTTCGTAATTAATGTTAAAGATTTCTCTAACTGCTTTTTCATAACTGGGCATAACTGTATTATAACCTTTCTGACTAAATGCGGAATCCGTTGTGACGCTGCCTAAAGGAATAACTGTTTCGTTCAGTGTTATACTAACTGCAGGATTAACTGTTTTACTACTCGTTTCGATATCTGCTATACTAACTGTTCCATAACCTGTTTCACTAACTCTTCTACTAACCGTTTCATAACCTGTATTACTAACTGTATCACTAACCATCTCACTAACTGTATTACTAACTGTTTCACTAACTGTATTACTAACTGTATTACTAACTGTTTCACTAACTGTATTACTAACTGTTTCACTAACTGTATTACTAACTGTATCCCTAACTGTATTACTAACTGTTTCACTAACTGTATTACTAACTGTATTACTAACTGTATTACTAACTGTTTCACTAACTGTATTACTAACTGTTTCACTAACTGTATTACTAACTGTTTCTTTATTTAATGGGTTAACCGTAATCCTTCCCAAAGTATCTGGATCCAGTTTAAGCTGGCAAGCTTCCATAAAATCAAAATAACATTTTATTTTTTCTTTTGTAATGTAACATAAGGTTTTTCCGAGTATTATTAGTTGGCTTTTATTCAGCCCGAAATAGTTTTCAGCAGCAGACTCCAACTTGACTTCACTGGATATACTGCTTAATTTTGCAAATGATATTGGACTCCCGGTGTCTATGAGGCATTCTGTAATTAGTGGGGTTTTATAGCTACTGTGAAAAAAAATCTTAACATGCCTTACATAATTGTTGATATTGGCGCTCTTGCGCTCCGGGCGTGTCCGAAAGTTCCACAAGCGTAGCAGGATCCGGGCTCTCTCTTTGGCTTCAGGCATTCCTTGGCGAAGTGTCCTTTTGAGTTGCAGTTGGCGCAACGCAAATCCTTCTTAGTTGGACCTCCTTCAAAGAGGCGTTTTGGCGAACTATTATCAGGCTTGTGCTTTGGCAGACGGACTTCCGAGAAGGCTCTCAAAACCTGCATCGGTTCAGAAAAGCACTGTATGCGAGCCTGATTGCGTAGCGCTGGTGCCGGAATTCCCTCGATAATGTTTTCCAGGAGTTCCTCCAGATCGATGTTGATGCCGTTGGCCAGCATCATCTTGTCCTCGAAATAAGCCGCAAACTTCTCCTCTGAACGCCATTCCCGCTTTTGGAATGCGCTCCTCAGCTCTCCTTTGGACATTTTGACTCCAAATGACATAATTAACTGCTCACACAGCTGGTCGGTTGACTCCAGAATTCGCGTGGTGTTTGCGTGCAGCCAACGTTGTGCACTCCCTTTCAGCTTGGCAATTAGAAGCATATGCAAGCAGCTGTCGTCCAAATTGTAAATCTTGCCGATGTTCTGGAACTGTGTGACCCAATTACGCACACATACGCTGCCGTCGTACTCCATGGTGACCTCTTTTGCCAAGGCAAGTGCTGCTGCTGGCGATTCCAAAAGTTTGTTTACATTTGTACTCTGGCGTTGATCATCACTGCTAGCGGTCTCCTTTCCAACACTGTTATCTCCCTCGATAATGTTATCGGCAGTGATGGTCACTTTGGTGCTGTTAACTTTAACATTGGTGCTGTTAGCGCACATGTTAACATTGCCATCATTTTCAATGTTATTTTCGATGACGTCATGGGCTTGGCCAGCACGAACGGACTTGTTCTTGCTCGCCTCGTCGATTTCTGCGTAAATGCTCTGCAATACGGCCATGTTTGCATCTATTTCGTCACGAATTTTTTGCAGGGTGGCTTTTTCGGCATCCACTAGCGATAACTGCTCCAAATCCAGACTTTCTATGGTTTCTGATGCCGCTAATTGCGCGTCTAACGGGGTCGCTGGCGTGTCTCCCTCTTGCAGCTCTCGTTGTGCTAGCAGCGATGCAGCTCCATCCGTTGTTTCCGTTGCTGATCCGTTGTTTGACGGTGGATCGCCACGTATTTCCGGAGAAATGGCGACGCCCTATCAACTCCGCTTTAGTGCCGGAGGTTTGGTGTCCAAGGGCTCCCAACCATTTTTTAGTTGTTGCACCGAGAATTGGTTTAATTTGGTGTCAGGCATAGTGAGTTATGACCACTTCTGATGTTGTAAACGCTTAAAATAACTCCGGTGCGACGCTTTGCTTAGTTAAGTTTCTCTTTATTCACGACTTTGCTCTCCAAGAATCAGCGACCGAATGCCGCGTTTTGCTTCTTTCCCTTTGCTTCTGCTCGCTCATCTATCTGTGTATGCGTGAGCAGGAGGTATACAATATTATCTTTTAAAGCTAGCTTATGAATAAGAGCGAGACGACAGTATTGTTCTTATTCTAACGGGGATTTGATCGTGCGTGTCTCTTTGCCACCATGGGCCTCATACCCTAAGCTAATACATACATGATACATACATGGTACTGTGGGCCTTATGCGTATCTATCCTACCACATATGTTCACATAGCGAATGCACACTGTACTCAGTGTTATGCATAAATAAATACAATAAATACAAATATATTAATGCACTTAATTTATAAGTCAAAGACCCTTGCAATGGGCTATCCAAGTGCCGAGTCCGCATTTCATACATTCGCGACATACGTGAACATAATACCTTCCCCCTATCTCAGCGACCCTTAGCCGTCGCTTACTTATATGTATATGCATATAAGCGTCGCAGCGCTGCAGCCTACGCCGGCAGCGCTGCTACCTGAATTAGGCTAAGAAACCTTTTGTATGAATAAGTTAAATCAATTAACAAAGCTACTTTCATTGGAGCGGGAACATTGCCTGCTCCAAATAATAAAAACCAAATAATAAAACCCAAAATATGACTTATTATATGGGAAAATATAAAACATCCTATAATATTATATTGATCCCAAATCAGGAAATTCAAACAGGCATTTATGTTGCAAACACAATTGCCACAGCATCAAATGCATTTGTCCGTTTACTAAATACAACCAGTACCGACCAGTTAATTAACATCAACAACTTGCAATACGAATCACTTTCGAACTATGAAATAGTTCAAACTTCTTCAAGTAATAGGGAAAAAACTGTCCTAGCTCAACTAACAAAGAATTTTCCACCCCAGTTCAAAACAGAACTGGTGGAATTATGCACCATGTATAGTGACGTGTTCGGTCTTGAAACAGAGGCGATCACAACCAACAACTTTTATAAACAAAAATTGAGACTGACAGATACAGAACCGGTTTATATTAAAAACTATAGAAATCCACATAGCCATCAGGAAGAGATCCAGAAGCAAGTAGGGAAACTGATTACGAACAGTATAGTCGAACCATCCGTATCAGAATATAATAGTCCACTCTTGTTAGTTCCGAAAAAGCCCTTCCGGGCTCAGTAGATACAAAATGGGGATTAGTAATTGACTATCGTCAAATTAATAAAAAACTTTTGGCTGATAACTTTCCTCTGCCAAGAATCGAAGGTATTCTAGATCAACTTGGCCGAGCAAAATATTTTTCGTGTCTTGATTTAATGTCAGGATTTCATCAAATTGAACTTGATGAAAATTTAAGAGATATAACGTCCAGTTGAAGGCCAACACACATAATTGCATAGCCAGCATTCTCACGCTGGCCAAACGCTGCTATGTATGCCCACTGCCCTGAACCTCCTCCAGCGCCGCACAATGGACGGAAAGATAGAGATACGTTGCAAAAATCAAGTTTTTGATGACAACGGATCGTAAGTTCAAAAAGGTTGAATCCAAAAAATTATTCAAATCGGTTTATTATTTTAAAAGTTACACGTGTTCAAAGTTCAACCTTATATGGGTTGCTAAAAAAGCATGTCATTTTTTAGAAAAATTCTGACTTTGCGGTCGATTTTTAGATAAAATATGTAACCGATCGGCATGGCTATGGTCTCTATCGAAAGGGTCATCAAATCTCGGTAAAACCAAGGTAGAATAAAATTATAATATTTTTTGCACGTGCAGGCTTACCTGTTGTTCACGCCAAAAGGGCGCTTATTTCCCAGAGGCAGTGTGATCCCGTACACTCGCTCTCTCTCTCCCTCTTCCACTGCACTTTTGTGCATCGAGCTCCTAGTCCGCTCTCCCCAAGTTAGTTTTAAGGTTCTTCTTGTTAGTACTAATTTCCATACGATTCAATAAAGACCTCAAACGCACGTCGCGTAATACCCCGAAGTTATCCCGTGTTTTTCTTATCGAGTGTTTCAGAATAAAGCCACCCCCCTTCGAACATTTGGTCCATCAGAGCCGGATAATTCCATTCCAGCAGCTCCGGTGGCTTTAACACCGCACAAGATAAGTGAACATTCTATTAATGCTGCCGGTCATTTCCATGATTTTGTCTAAATCCGAGTCCGATTGATCCGACACCACGGCAGCTTCCGATTCCAATTCCGATTATTATAATCAAATTGTGCAATTAATTTCTGCCAGTTCCTAAATTTAAAAAGTGTGTATTTAAATAAATGCCATAAGCCACAGTGGAACTTCCAATTCGAATTTTCTCTTCGTTCACTGTGTTCCGCTTGCATTTATTCACACTCTCCTATATACATACAATACAGTCCACTCCACTGCTCGACGATCGCTTCTAACAATTTACATAAAATTAAATAAATATATACCTACACTTACAATTATTCCGGCACGGGAATTTTAATAATTTAAATAATTTACTCCACAACATAAAATAAATATATTTATTATAAATCCCCAACAATTAAGAAAAGGTATTTATTCCTATCCTGGATAATAATAATAAAATACAGTCCACTGCTTCTACAAATATATACTCGTATATAAAATATATCCAAGAACCCACGGCACAGCAACGCCGACTTTATTTGTGCATTTATTTATTTACTCTCCCGTGCTCTATCCTGAGCTGAGCTAAAGTCAAATAAACATATACACATTGAAATTACATACGTAATCGTCTGCAAGTCGACGCTCCGAATTTTGGCAATTTTTTCCGCCTCCGTTGTCTCCGCTATTCTGCATGGGCAACGGCTAATGCACAAACAGATTCACACGCACGCCTTATCTCCAAGAACAGTACCGCGGCAAATACAGCAGCGGTCAACTGAATAAATCCAGGCACACAAAATAATTTTAAAATTATTTTTTATAAAATCCCAACTAACTAAATCAGTTAGAAATTCAAGTGCGCTTCCATATCCGCATTAGTGTGACCGTACATCTCCGTACATCTCCGCCACTACACAATAAAATTACACTATACAAATAAATTAAATTCCTAATACATAAATTCCTAAATTCCAATTCCAGCTTCGACACGTATAACTAAATTGTCCCAAAAAAAAAATAAGTTGATTTTCGATTTCTTAACTGGTTGTACGCTTTATCCAGCGTCCCGAATATATACGTTTTCGATCCAATTGGTTGCACGCTTTATCCAGCGTCCCGAATAGAAGTTGTTTTCGATCATTCAACTGGTTGAACGCTTTATCCAGCGTCCCAAATATAAGTTGGCTTTCGATCTTTCAACTGGTTGTACGCTTTATCCAGCGTCCCGAAAATATAAGTTAATTCGATCCAAAATATAACCATAAAGAAACAATCCAGTTTGTTCTTTAAATATTTAAAATGACTGCTTCCAGTTTAAATAAATTTATTTCGATCTGTGACCGTCTAAGTCACTTCGATTCCAAAATCTGCAATCCAGCAGCAATTAGTCCATCCAAATATACGTGTCAAATTCATCTCGACCAAGTCAGAGCGCAATGGGATAAGGTCGAGAAAGAATATGAAACTTGTTCAGAGCAAATTTCAGTTGGCTTAGAGGGCACGGCGGACACTTTACCTACTCTTAAGGCAAAATACGAGTATGCCTATTTTATTTACGAAAGGTGTGCCGCAAAGCTCATGGAACAGATCGATGCGATCGCTTCCAATGCAGCTCAAATCCAACCCGTTCCGCCCAAAAATTCCTATCCGTCTGGCTGTCAGCTTCCTCCGTGCGAAACAGAAGTTTTCTCGGGCGATTACATTCGCTGGCCGACTTTCCGAGACCTTTTCACAGCGGTCTATATAGACAATCCTGCGCTGACCCCTGTTGAAAAGTTGTTCTATCTCAATGCCAAGACTAGTGGTGAAGCTCATTCCGTAGTTTCTAATTCGCCACTCACCAACGATGGTTTCCGCTCAGCCTGGAAAAACCTATCTGAGCGTTTCGAAAATAAACGAGCGCTGGTGAACAGCCAACTGAAAAAGTTATTAAACATGCAGTCCATTGCACACGAATCTTCGGCAGCCTTGAAGGAGCTGCAAAATACGATCCAAAACTGCCTCACATCCCTAAATTTGTCCGGCATTCCTACGGATAATTGGGATTGTCTCCTGGTGTATGTGTGTTCCACGAAGCTTCCAAAACTGACGCTCTCATTATGGGAGCAATCTATCCCGAACAAGACTGACATTCCTACGTGGCTAGCACTTGACTCTTTCCTGACTGAGCGCCATAGAACTCTGGAGGCCATAGAGTTTATACATCCTACTACGTTGCGCCTCCATCCGTCCGAACCGACACCCTCCGACGTGCCGCCAGGAATACTGAAATCCTTCAGTACGAGGATCGTTCCGATGTCCAAAAGTTGCGATGTATGTTCCAAAGAGAACCATCCAGTGCGTTTATGTCCACGCTTCCTTCAGATGACGACAGAGGATCGTACATCTTATATCCGAAAAAAGCAGTTGTGCTTAAATTGCTTTGCAAGCGGTCATCAACTCCGTAATTGCACAAGCGCCCACAAGTGCTTCAAGTGTCACGGTCGGCATCACACTTTGTTGCATCCAAGCAACTGCTCCTCCAGTGAACCGACTGCTCCTGATACTGCTTCTGATCCGATCCCAAGATTTTCCTCGTTCTCCACACGAGTGACAGCAGCTCCTGAGTCTTCCAATTACTGGGTCCCGTACAACGAGATGAAATGCAGACGTTCCCGAGGTATTTTATCCTACCCATGCCGAGTCTGCCAAGGGAACCATCCTCTTCGGAAGTGCCACCGTTTTCTTCGGCTTAGCGCGGAGAAACGGCTCCAAGCAGTCATCGAGAAGAAATACTGCGTCAATTGCCTCGCCCATCACCATTCCACTGGATCTTGCTGCAGTGACGACTGATGCCAGTCGTGTGGTCAGGATCACCACACACTTCTCCACGTCCACAAGCGCTCAGCGTATCCAACGCTTTCCCGAGCAAAGGCCTCCAATATTCCTACAGCGTATCCTCGCTAAGGGGGCCTCGAAGGTCTCCTTATAATATTGCTGCGTATCCTCGCAAGGGGGGGGGAGAATGATCACGCCAAAAGGGCGCTTATTTTCCGGAGGCAGTGTGATCCCGTACACTCGCTCTCTCTCTCCCTCTTCCAGTGCACTTTTGTGCATCGAGCTCCTAGTCCGCTCTCCCCAAGTTAGTTTTAAGGTTCTTCGTCGCGTAATACCCCGAAGTTATCCCGTGTTTTTCTTATCGAGTGTTTCAGAATAAAGCCACCCCCTTTCGAACACCTGTTTTACCGAAGTACTAATTTTCACCTATTTTTCAACTTTGATGGAATGTCAAAAATGTTATTTTTGTGTATTTTGTGTTTGGCATATGAGGTGTTGTTCTTGAATATGTTCTTTATCACAATCAAAAAGATCGGGTCCCCGACGTCCCACCCCGAATTTCCCAAGTAAAAGATACATAGTTTCAACTCAGCGTAAAAAACGCGCGGCTTAGTGCAAATTCTGTTACAAGCGCAGTAGCTGCGCAGTAGCTGCGCAGTACGAAATTGTATGGCGGGCATACATTTTTTCCTGTATTGGCGGCTTGTTTTTACATTCCTGACTTTGTAAGGCCTCTTAATGATTTGAAATGAATTTATAATGAATATTTATTCTTCAAAAATATTAAATGATGTAAAATTGATTGATTATTTGGAACAAAAAGTGCATAAAGAATAGAAAATTGGTCAAAAAGTAGAATTAAAGAAAAAAAAATTTGTGTTTTTCTTTAAAATTTGTTTATTTTGTTTTTAAAAAATTAAATTATTAAATTATTTTCAAAGAAAGCAAATGAAAAGTAATTTTCAAAATTGGATAAAAATTGAGAAAACTGCCTCAAAAAACATTAATTTGCGAGTATAAAATCTACTATTAATCACACCATATACTATGACCACTCATTCGAAAGGTACTGCTGCAGCTTACGCCGGCAGCGCTGCTCACCGAATTAGACTAAGAAACCTTTGTGTTTATAACTGAAGAATCATTAATAAATCTACTTTCATTGGATCGGGACCTTGAATTAATTGAAAGCGTTTTTCCAAATATTATTCAAAATCACAGAAATCACGATTGGTTGACAGAACGAGCAATATTGTCACCAAAAATGTACAGGTCAATAAAATCAATTTTTACATTCAAGAAAAATTGCCAGGCGTACTGACATCATATAAATCTGTTGATAGCGCAATGAATGAAGATGATGCAGTGAATTATCCAGTTGAATTTTTAATTCCCTAGAACCGCCTGGTAGGCCACCGCATTGTTTGAATTTAAAAATCGGCTCATCAATAATTTTACTACGGAATTTAAATGCACCAAAGTTGTGCAATTTCACAAGATTGGTTGTAAGAAAATTGATGCCGAATTTATTTGAAGCCAAAATATTGACTGGAAAAGCGAAAGGAGAAATGGTGTTGATACCAACAGACATGCCATTTGAATTTAAGAGAGTGCAATTTCCAGTGCGTCTATCATTAAAAATGTCCATTAATTAGGCACAAGGACAAACGCTTAAAGTATGCGGATTGAATTTGGAAGAGCCGTGTTTTTTTCACGGGCAGTTTTATACGTGGCCGTTCAAGAGTTAACATTCCAAAGTCTTTATTTGTATACTCACATAATGGACAGACGAAAAATATAGTTTATCCAAATATTTTGGATTAAAAATAACAATTTTTAAATAAAGTAAATGACTTTCTTATAACAAATTCTAGGAATTATTCTTTGAATTTTAAGACTGCATGCGGCGAAGCGCATAGGGCCCGCTACTATATAGATAATTTTAAAATTATTTTGTGTGCCTGGACTTATTCAGTTGACCGCTGCTGTATTTGCCGCGGTACTGTTCTTGAAGCGTGCGTGTGAATATGTTTGTGCGTTAGCATTGCAGAATAGCGATGAAAACAACTATTATTGCAAGTATGTAAAGATGTGGTATATGAGTGAGAGGCGTAAAGCGCTGTTCACGAAAAAGAAATGTGCAAATAACATAACACTGAACAATAATTTGTTAAATTCATTTAAATTTATTCTCTCAATGCTATGGAGTGCACAATATTCTTGGTTAGCCCATTTTTCGCTAGGATAAACAAACTAGAGGGTTTACCCACTCGCGAGCATGCAACGTATAATTGAAAAACATGGTTTGCTCAAATCTAAGCCACAAACTGACATCGTTTGACCTTGGGACTTATTAATTGTCATTGCAAATGCCAATCGAATTGGATACTGGATTCGTTTAAATGGACATGGCACATCTGTCGGGATAATAGGGATTCGCGGTATCAATATCTTTTCACCTCGGAACTTTCCATTTAAAATGCTGGCTTCGATAACGTTTTTCATTAATTTTTGAATAACTAATCGCGTACCGTTGCACAGTCGTGGCGGATTCAGATTCCTAAGCAAAATAATGGGAGATTCAACCTTCAATTCTAAATTATGCGGTGGCATGCCTGGATAATCCAATGAGTTCAAAAACTCTGTGGGAAAATTAACAGCTTCGCTTTCTTCACAAACTGTATCAATAGATTTGTATGATACCAAGTTCCCTGGCAACAACTCTTGTATTTTGAGATTCAAATCGTCAACGTCCGACTCCTGATTTATGTACTGTGTGTGTACATCCGGAAAAATTTTTTGAATCAGATCATGTTGGGAATCAATGATTGTGCAGAAATCTGTCGGTAATTTAATGCATCCAGTTTCATCTGTAGTAAGTTTCCCATCGCCGATAGTTAATAGTTGGTTTGAGAATGTCTCAGCGGATGGATCTTGAAGAATTTGAACGCGCATATTTACTTTGAGCTGTAGTTTTTCTACATTACGCCATAATGGGGATGATTTCAAGTACGCGTTTATCTCATCCGCGTATGTTGAAAGCGGAATGACGGGAAGTGTTTGTCTGAAATCACCTGAAAGGACTAAGATAGTGCCGCCAAATAGTTTGTTGTTTTTTTTAATATCTTTCAAAGTCCTGTTCAATGCCACAAGAGAATGTTTGTGTGCCATAGTACATTCATCCCAGATGATTATTTTACATTGCTTTAGCACTGTGGCCATGGACGATTGTTTTTTATGTTGATTTTAAATGTAGAATTGAATTGTTGACCATTTGAATTAGTATTTCTAATGATTTCTGTTGCTCCAAACGAAGTCATTTGAAAACATGAATTAAATGTTCGAATGGACTTTAGGAAGAGGTTAGAATTTGGATCTGTGCCTGTAAGTAAACCGTTCAATGGTTCAGGTGGTGTTTCAATAGGAGGTAGTTGTACCTTTCCAGACGCGCAACACATCCCGGCTGGCTGTTGTTGAATTCGAGGGCATGACAATGCATTCCTTGTCCATAGCACCAATGGCAACTTTTGAATGAGCAGAATACTCAATATCGGGCTCGTAATGGAATGCCAGACGCAGGAATCAATT
Source organism: Drosophila aff. chauvacae BK-2020 (assembly GCA_018903765.1). NCBI lineage: Eukaryota > Metazoa > Arthropoda > Insecta > Diptera > Drosophilidae > Drosophila > Drosophila aff. chauvacae BK-2020. Next base: position 379,390 of record JAEIGO010000419.1, read on the forward strand.
TGAGACAAATGCTCGATGTGCCTGTGTGCATTGTTGGTCATTTGTTCTGCTTCTATTGCTTCTGAAACGGCATATTTGTCTTTGTTCTGAACTTCTTTCTTCATTGCGTTCCACTCGTATATCTTCTGTTTCTTCTTGACGCACTCGTGCCATGGTCTCACGGGCATTAATGTTTTCTTGCTGGATCTCTTCTTCTGTTCTTTGGTCTCTTCTCTATCACTGGTTCCGACATTTGCTTGAACTCCGGCTCAAATCAGCCCCTTTGCGTTTTGTTGGCATTTTTTTCTTTAAAAAACACATATAAATATAACTAATTGAATCACTTTAAATCATGAATCTACTTTTCAAAAGAAAGTCACAGGTCGGCCACAGAAACCTCTTCCTTTCCAAAAACCAAAAAATAATACCGAATTGCCACAGCACTGCCAAATAAATATTATTTGCGTATTTCAAAATACAAAACTTGACGTCAATTTCATGGCTACCACATCCATAGATTCAAAATTTCTAATCTTACAGTCAGCAGGCAGCGACTAAAGCTGTATTGCGGACTACCCTTATCGGTTAGGGGTATGAAAAGTAGATGTTAGCCGATTCTCAGACCTAAAGAATATCCCCTCAAAATTTCATCCAAATCGGTCAAGTAGTTTCGGAGGAGTTTTCTTACAAAAACCGTGACAGCAGAATTTTATATAAGATTATGTTATTATGTAGCTCAGCTCAGAATAGAGCTAGGGAGAGGCAATATATACGTAATTAAGTTCGTCGATTATGTGCTGTGGCTTTTGTGGACTGTAATTTATATTTTAGTTTTATGTTTTGGACGATTTATAAATATATTTATTTGATTTTGTGGGGTAAATTATTTAAATTATTAAAATACCCGTGCCGAAATATTTGTAAGTTTATATTTAAGTTTGCTTAAATTGCTTGTGGCGATCGTAGATCAGTGGAATGGACTGTATTGTATGTATGTATATAGGAGAGTGTAAACAAATACAAGCGGAACACAGTGAACGAAGAGAATTTCGAAATTGGACGTTTAACTGTGGCTTATGGCATATATTTAACACACTCTTTGAACGTTGAATTCGCGGAAAATTAATATAAATTAATTGCGACAATAGGATTCTACAAATCGGATTCGGAATTGGAAACTGCCGTAGTGTCGGATCAATCGGACTCGGATTTAGACAAAATCATAAAAATGATAAGATATTTCAATTCCGATAACACCAAAATTTTTTTCGATGAAAATGATAAGATATTTCAATTCCGATAACACCAAAATTTTGTTCGATGAAAAAAACCTTAAAGACGATATGCATACTTTTTTTTATATGCATATTTGCATAAAAATGCATATGCATAAGATATGCAAAATATATGAAAAATATGCTAAATATATGCAAAATATATGCAAAATATGCTAAATATATGCAAAATATGCAAAATATATGCAAAATATATGCAAAATATGCAAAATATATGCTCAATATGCCTATGATAAAGTCATCTCAAAATACAGCTAGTATCTCCGTTTATCTCCAAAAATCATTTTCGAAGCCGAAAAGCTTCTTTCTACATCACAAGATGTACTGGGAGCAATTTGTATTTTATAATATTTTGATTTTTAACGTGTCCAAGCTCGGAAACATCGCCATCAAAACTTAAAATATTATTCATTTTTGCTTTTCGTATGTCGCCGGCTCCAAACTATGCATCATGTTGGTAAGATATGGTAACACTTTTATTAAAGTAAGTCTGTTCTATTCAAATTGATTGCATATATTTTGCATATTTTGCATATATTTAGCATATTTTGCATATAAGTTAACAACACGCTTTACCAAAAGCTTATAAAGCTTATAAAGTAAAGCTTAGGTCAGCGTCTGCATTATTTCCTGCACGCGCCAACATAAAGTAAACCAAATCATCAGATCACAGAGCATTGAACTGCAGTTGCAAAACAGTTCACACGGGCACCTGCAATTCCCAAGAAATATCAGCCACAACAGGAAATGGATTGCAGTCACACGGGCACATGCAATTCATGAGAAGTATTGACGACAACAGGGAAAAGCCAAATTTATTAAGAAGTCATCAGCAGAACTGCAATTAACCAATTGCAGCCGACTGCACCAGCGCTGCCACCTTCGCCGCACCAGCGCTGCCACCATCGCTGCCCTGACACACTGTTATCAATCTTTGCTTCGTCGCTGCCACCGTCGCTGCACCAGCGCTGCCACCATCGCTGCCCTGACACACTGTTACCAATCTTTGATTCGTCGCTGCCACCGTCGCTGCCACCGCTACACAAAAAATCTGATTCACAAAAGTCCAGATTAGGGAGCTAGAGTAGAACTTTAATTCAGTCTAAATTTTGCGTTCAATAAATAAAGTTGAAAAAACCAAAATCGTAAATTTATTTTTTTATTTAATTTATAAACAAATAAATTAACTGGCGCCCGAACAGGGACCGGTTTATAACTAACATAACAGAGCAAAAAGCCTCTAAGTGTTCGCGAATAAAAGAGCAAAAAGCCTCTACGCTCGCGTCGTGACGAAAAACAAAAAGTGTAAGTCGCGAATAACCGTGTTCCGTCAAATAAAAGGGAAGACTCCCACCCACAGTGGTGGCCCTAAAAAACAATATAAAGGCAACTCATCGCCTACAAAGACCAACGCCGTGCAAGGCCCGTCCCCACGGAACCTTCCGAAGGAAGTATCGCACCTGGATCCTCAGTAGATACAGCAAACCGGACCAAATCCAGACGATCAGGAAGGATGGCAACAATAACCTACTTGTAAGATAGTTTTAAGGAATATTTAAAGAAAAAAAAAAACTCACAATCAAAAAGTAAAAGAAAATTAGAAATTAACAATTCAAATCAAACAAAACTTTAAAGAAAAAACATATTGGCATAAGAAAACGAAAGTGAAGTGATCAACCAAAGCAAATAAACACTGTAAAAATATAAACGATTAATTGACTACAGAATACTGTAGTATAACAATTTCCAACTTTGCGACTCCCTACGAGGACCCTCCAAAGTAGAAGGAAGAAACCAGCTACTGGTTTTCAAACATATAAAAACTTTCCTCTTCGACCAAAATATTTCAAAATTTCGTTGAATCACTCTCACTGGTGAAGAGCATATTTTACCACAAATCCCTTTGCGAACAAACACTTACGATTTCTATTTTTATAAGCCTGAATTAATACGACATATTCTGAAATTTTTAAATTTCATTGACCGTTAATGGCAAATCCTAATAACTTACTTAGACCCCCAATGCTTCCAGCAAACCAGATAGAACAAAACAGAGTCAATATGAACCAACAAGAACTTAACGCATACATTGGCAGACTAATTTCAGAGGCCATCGCTTCTCAGGTTCCCCAATTAATCAGACAACAAAATAACCCGAATAGTAATTTCTTAGATGTACCAAACCAAATAATTCAGCCTCAACATCGGGGAAATCTTAACGAATTAGATAGAACACCGGATGTAGTTAAAGGCATCCGAGAGTTCTCAGGCGACCGCGGAGAATTCAGTTCATGGAAAAAGGGCGTAGATAGAATCATAGAGAACTACGCGGCACTACAAGGCACTGCTAAATATTTCGGTATAATACATACCATAAGAAACAAAATTGCTGGCAATGCCGACACAGTCTTAGAATCTTATAACGTGCCACTAGACTGGAATGATATTTCAAAGTGCTTAACAATGCATTACGCAGATAAGCGCAATTTGAGTACATTAGAGTACCAATTGACAACCATTACTCAGGGTGTCAATCAAACAGTAGAGGAATTCCATCAAGTAGTTTATCGTCACCTGTCCTTACTACTGAATAAAGTTGGTTGTATGGAATTATGTCGCGAGTCAGAACAAATGATGACTAAGCTTTACAGAGATAAAGCTCTAGACACTTTCATTCGTGGATTGAGAGGAGACCTACCTCGCCTTCTGGGAATGAAAGAGCCTGAAGATCTACCCCAAGCTTTGCATCTATGTTTGAAAATCGAAAACCAAACATATCGATCAAACTATGCTACAGGCAAAATTCAATCGACGGTCTTCCGACCAAACCAAAAACCAATACCAATGCCTAGAACTCAATACTTAAATAATTCGACTCCCAGAGCATTTCAAAACATGCCCCAAAGAGCACCAATTGCTCAACAATATACCAGACCAATGCACAACATGACATTCTCTGGCAATCAGGCACCAATACAACAACCGTACGTGCAACAACCATTCGCACAGCAACTATACGCAAGACTGCCGTTCGCACCAAACCCAACTTTCTCACCGAATCGCCCCACGGCACAAAAACCGCTGCCCCGTCCTGAGCCTATGGACGTGGACCCCAGCATCCGCACAAAAAAAGTGAACTATATGAACAAACCACGAAACTTCGAAATGGGTAAACGACCAGGAAACCCCATTCCCCCTGTTCCACAGGAGGACAAACGACAACGTACTTTCAATATAGAAAGTAATGAACAAAATAATGACACTACCACACCTAGTAGCAATGACTAGAACACAGAAAACAAACAAACAGAATATGAACAGTTAGCGTACAGCCAAACAGACTCAAACGAATATGGACAAACGTTAGACGAATACCAAGAACAATATGAGTACGGTTACGGGACCGATGTAGGACAAGAACAATACGCCGACCTGCATTTTTTAGAGTAAATTCCTCCTCCTTACCTTATTTTGAGGTGAACTTAGGAGGAGAAGTTTTGAGAATACTTATTGATACGGGATCTAATAGAAATTATATTAAACCTAGTTTAGTTAGTAATCCCGCTCTAATCGAGAAACCGTTTCAAGCCGTTACAGTTGGCGGTAACGTTAAAATTACACACTATAAAATGGCACATCTGTTTAATATCCGAGATGTGCGTATTAAATTTTTTCTTTTGCCGACATTAAAATCTGTCGATTCCATTCTCGGCAAAGACACTTTAAAAGAACTTAAAGCAGTAATTCACACACATTCGAATTATATGACCATTAAGGACAACGTAAAAGTAATTATTAAAGAAAAAAATATGACTCAATAAACAATATTTGCCCCCCTACAGCCCATTTGTCCGATCAACAAAAAAATAATTTAGAAAATCTACTTCAAAATTTTCCCAACTTATTCTCAAAACCAGACGAAAAATTGACGTACACTACTAACGTGACAGCAGAAATACGTACGAACAATGAAACACCTGTATATTCCAAATTCTACCAATATCCCATGTTTCTAAAAGACGAGGTTAATAAACAGATTTCAGAACTATTGGCAAATGGTATAATACGACCATCTTGTTCCCCGTACAATTCACCTGTGTGGATTGTTCCCAAGAAGATCGACGCTTCAAACGAAAAGAAATACCGAATGGTAATAGATTATAGGAAATTAAACAAAGTAACAATAGCTGATAAATACCCTATCCCCGAGATAAATGAAGTGCTTGCCCAATTGGGCAACAACAAACTTTTTTCCGTTCTCGACTTAAAAAGCGGATTTCATCAAATAAAACTAAAGTCCTCAGATATAGAGAAAACCGCTTTCTCTATAAATAATGCCAAGTATGAGTTCACACGCCTTCCATTCGGTCTTAAAAATGCTCCATCCATTTTCCAACGAGCACTAGACGATATACTGCGTGAACATATAGGAAAAATTTGTTATATCTATATTGATGATATAGTTGTTTTTAGCCAAGGCGAAAAATCTCATCTTGAAAACTTAAATATCATATTCGATACCCTATATAGAGCCAATATTAAATGTCAACTTGATAAATGCGAATTCCTCAAGAGCAAAGTTGAATTTCTAGGTTTCGTAATATCCGATAAAGGTATTGAAACCAACCCTGACAAAGTATCGGCGATAGCTAATTTTCCTACCCCAAGGACAATAAGAGAACTCAGATCATTTCTAGGCTTATCAGGATACTATAGGAGATTTATAAGGGATTACGCAAAACTTGCTAAACCACTCACCATACTGTTAAGAGGTGAAGATGGACACGTAAGCAAGAAAGCAGCATCAACTAAAGCAATAAGCTTCAACCAAGAAGCCATAAAAGCATTTAAGAAACTAAAAATTCATTAATATCACAAGATGTGATACTTAAATACCCCGATTTTAAAAAAGAATTCCACCTCACCACCGATGCATCAAACTATGCCATTGGTGCAGTTCTCTCACAGAACAGTCAACCTATCTCATTCATCTCACGAACCCTCTCCAAAGCTGAAGAAAATTATGCAGCTAACGAGAAAGAGATGTTGGCCATTATATGGGCCCTTAAAGCGTTACGCAACTATCTATACGGTAAAGCCAAAGTGAAAATATTCACTGACCACCAACCGCTTACACATTCATTGAGTAGTTGGAATGGCAACGCTAGAATTAAAAGATGGAAATCTCACTTAGAAGAATACGACTACGAGTTACTCTACACACCAGGAAAAGACAATGTAGTAGCAGATGCATTGTCTCGCATTTCAAATTTAGGTCAGATAAACTCAGTATCCACTCAACATAGCGACGAGAGTTCAAGCCATAACCTCATCCCTAGTATATAAGTACCCATTAACGCTTTTAGAAATCAAATCTTCATCCATAAAGCAAACAACAACGACTATAAATTTGGCATACCTTTCCCTACGTTTCATTGACATGACATATACTTACAAACTTACGAACTTGACGAACTTATACTAATACTTCGGAAATACCTTAACCCATCCGTTATTAACGGAATACAAACTTCTGAAGATATCATGGGGAAAATACAATCAATATACCCAGATAACTTTAGTAAAGTTAAAATTCGTTTTACCCAAAGTAAAGTTGCCGACCTCACTAATGAATCAGAGCAAGAAGAGGAGATACTTAAAGTCCACAATAGAGCCCATAGAAATGCTACGGAAAATAAAACTCAATTGTCCTGTAAAATCTTTATTTTTCTTTATTTCTCGTAATTACACTCTGTTCGTCTAGCGCCTTCTCGAGAGAGTGCCCGTACTCCTTCGATCGTGCACCATCGATTATAATATATCGAGTCCCTTCTTATCGATAGTTACAATGTTACCTTATATTTTACTTATAATATTTACATTATTTACATTCGGCCGACCTGACTACAGATCGACCACGATCTTTATAAACAAAGGGCAACAAGTTCGTTAACATTACTTATCCAAGGCTTAAGTCTAGCAGGTTCTAACACGCCTCTAAATGGCAGTTGAGTTAACTGGCAATCATCAATATCAACTACTTCGTATCGATCATTATCAAACACACGACTTATCCTATAAGGCCCACGGTACTTAGGGGCAAACTTCTTATTAATTCCTGCAGTAGTATCAACATTTCTGATGGCCACATAATCACCTACTTGATATTCACGAGGAGCTTTATGTTTTCTACTGTATGACTCTTCATTTCTTATCTGTGAATTCTGGATATTAACAGATGCGTTCTCACGGATGCTTACAAGATCTCTAGGTTCATCATTGAATTTATTCTCTAAATACTCAGACAGCTCATCAACTACAGGTCCCTTTTGTACTACTCCAAACAATAAAACACTAGGCGCTACTTGCGTGCTACTATGTACTGCGTTATTGATGGCATATTCCACTTTATTAAGTAATTTGTACCAATCGGACTGACTAAGAGGTTCTGCTAATTTCCCTAGCATTGGCGTTAACACCCGGTTTACACGCTCCACCTGGCCATTAGCCTGAGGCGCTCCTGTGGCCACTTTTATGTGCTCAATGTCTCGCTCTTGGCAAAAGGTGGTGAACTCAAGTGACGTAAAACAAGTACCACGATCCGATATAATCCTATGGGGTCGACTATAAAAATCAAAGTATTTACTTAACGCATCTCTCGCTTCTCTTGTACTAGTCGTATTAACGGGAAAAAGTTTGACAAACTTGGTAAAAGCATCAATAACAACCAGAAGATGCTTTCTCTTTGAAATGATACTCGGTAAGGGACCTAAATGGTCTATATGGAGTGTATGAAACGGAATACAAGGTTTAGGGATACTATGCAAGGTTCTGTTATGAATAGATCTCGGCACCGAATGCAAAATGCACGAAAGGCAATTTCTAATAAAATGCTCAACTTTAGCTCTCATTTCTGGAAACCAATAGGTCCTTCTTAAATCCTTAACACACTTATCTGCTGCCAAGTGACCTAGTTTTTCGTGAGATTTTCTAATTAGCTGTTCTTCCATACAAGCCGGTGCATACAAACAATAAGAATCGTCCACGTTCTTTCGACATACTAGTCCATCCCTTAACTCAAAGTTACGCACGTTTCCTCTCTCTAGTTTCTCTCTCAAATGAACTATATTTTTATCCCTCATTTGCTCCGTTTGTAGAATTAGGTCTACGTCATCAGGTGTTGCTCCTACAACTTCAACTAACGGTATTGATTTTAGAAAAGCGTCCTCACGAAACTCCAATTTACCATCTCCCCAGGCCTTTTTACTACCGTTCATGTAGTTACTGGCCGCTTTCTCACAATTTATTCCACCATTCTCTTCCTCTTCTTCTTCACGAAGGTTTTCTTCCAAAATAACACGAATTCTCTCTAAGGGATCTTCACAAAGGTCATCAAGTGGCACCGTGTCAACAAGGTTGTCTCTACGGATTTCTAAAAGACTTTGAATTATGCTATCTCTACTGTTGTCTCTAAGGTTGGTCTCTACGGATGTCTCTACGGTCTCAACAAGTTGGTCTCTACGGTTCTCTAGAAGTTGGTCTCTACGGCTGTCTCTACGGGTTTCCTCAAGGTTTTCTAACAAGTCTTCATTATCGCCAAACTCACTATCTTTTAACAACTTAACAACTTCTATCTGTCTGCTTAAAGCGTCCACATGGGACATATTTACACCCGGTCTATGCATAATCGAATAATCGTAATTCTCTAACTCAAGGGACCATCTGGCAATCCTAGGATTAATAGCTTTTCTACTAAGAGTTTGCACTAACGAATTGCAATCCGTAATTATCTTAAACGGTCTATGCTCAAGGTATACTCTAAACCGACGCAACGCATTTATTATCGCTAGTGTTTCCAGCTCAAAACTATGGTACCGGGATTCTGCCGCAGTGGTTTTACCGGAATAAAACGAAATAGGATGCATTTTTCCATCATCTTGTCGCTGCAATAGTATAGCTCCAAATCCATGGGCACTGGCATCCAGGACTGAAAATGGCTAAAACTGGGGGATTAGCTAATGCGTTCTTTAAATCTTTAAACGCTTTTAATTGCTCATCATTCAGTGGAAAAGGACCCCCTTTCGTCAACAACTCTGTCAAGGGTTTGGCTATACGCGCAAATGACAGGACGAAACGTCTAAAATACGAAAAGAATCCTAAACAGGAGTGAAGACTATGAACATTCTGCGGCACAGGGAAATTTCTCAAGGCTTCCAAATGCGATTCACTAGGCTTTATCCCGTATTTACTGACACTGTATCCCAGGAATTCGCATTCCTTCTTCAAAAATACGCATTTCTTCTTGTTTATCTCCAAATTATATTCGCTAATACGATTCAAAAGTTTTCCCAAAATCTCTAGGTGCTCATCTACTGTCTTAGTCGCAATAATAATATCGTCCATATAAATTACTAGGCTCTTCTTTCTTATAAAATCTGAAAACGTTTCTGAAATAAATCGTTGAAACACTGCCGGGCCATTTTTCAATCCAAAAGGCATCCTCAAATACTCATATTGTCCTTGAGGAGTAACAAATGCTGTATACGGCACGGATTTTTCTGCGACCTCTATTTGATGAAATCCGCTCTTAAAGTCAATCACAGAAAAACAACATTTCCCTTCCAAATACTCTAGGCAATCTTCAATAAGGGGCAAAGGAAAATTATCTTTAACGATACGCTTGTTCAAACCACCAGACTTTTTCTTCACAAGGACCAAAGGTGACGCATAAGGTGAGGCGCTAGGACGTATTACTTTTTTCTTAAGCAAATCATCAATGATTTCCGCTACTTTCTCCCTCTCAAAATAAGACAAACGTCTCGGAGAACAGTAAAACGGAGTGGTATCGGTTAATCTAATAGACATCCGATATCTAGGTGCAGTGTTATAATCGTATTGGATACTAGAATAATGAGATTGAATAATTTTTTCACACCTATTTGCAATTTCCAACCCAAACTCAAAGCCTATCTCAAATGAATCCTCTAATGATGGCTCAATGTCAGCCAAAAATCTCTGCGCATCACTGTCAGTACCCAAAATTTCTACAGAATTTTCATTATCTAAACCAGAGTTGTGATTATGACTTAAATTTATGGGATTATGAATAGCTGTACTTAAATTATTTGTATTGTTCACTTTAGCGGTGAAAAGGGAAGAGTCTTTAGATTTATAAGTATCATTATTGATTTTTCTATGAACTAATTGAACGTTCATTACCTTCAGTGCGTCTCGACCAATTAATACAGGGAGTGGTAATATTTTGTCATCAACTATATTTAAGAGGATAGAATATGTTTTCGCATTAAACTTAACAGAGGCTTTCAAAATGCCCCAAATCAAAATTTTTGGTCCCCCTAAACCAGAGTACTTCGATTTCTTTGAACTTAAAACAATATTTTTTCGGAATTAATGACTTACGAATTAAGCTTACCGGGCTGCCGGTATCAAATAGACTTAAGATAGAAATATATTTCCCCTTTTCACCTCGCAAACCTCAGATCTCGATTTTTTGAATCGCTGCCAAGACCTCTGATCCAGACTTCTCCTCATCCTGCAGCACTGCCGGCCTGGTTGACACCCTCCGCTCGGGGCATTGCTGGTACTTATGATCCACGCTGAAGCACTTGAAACAGGCCCCCTCCGGCCTCTTCGGTTGTTTGCACTCTCTAGCCATGTGTCCCATTTGCCTACAATTGTAGCAACGAATGTCATCGGGCATGGACACACGTACTTGGGACGTCACCACTTTTGTTTTCTCCGCCGCCTTTGAAGTTTGGACCGTCATCTTCTTGAATTTGTCGTAGATCATAATTTTGTTTCGCAACTCCTCCAAAGAACTACAATAAGCCATTGCAGACGCATGTCCGGATTCATCTCCCAAGCCTTTTACGATGAATCGAATAATATCTTCTTGTGCCAACTCCACTTGTCGCGCAATGCCGCACATGGAGAAAAAATACTGGAGAGCACCCTCGTCAGGTAACTTCTTCCTGGCTTCCAGTTGCTTGAACACATCGAATGCAGTAATCTTGAGGTCAAAAACGGCTATCAGCTCTGCTCGCAGACTCGGCCAATCCAAAGCTGCCGTTTCGTTCATAAACACTCTTGCTGATCCAGACAGTAAACGTTTGGCGAAGATAAAACGTTTTTTCTCCGGCACGCAATATACATCCATTATATTCGAAAAGTCGTCGATCCAACGAAGCACAGGGTATCCATTGTCTCCAGAAAACGATTGAATTAGGGCATCCAAATCACTCATATCAATGTTGTCTTGAGCTGATTTATTTTGGCCCAACGCGTTTTCTAAATCAGCCACTCGTTTGCGCGCAGCGTACAGCTTTTCAACTTGCTGCAAATGTTGTATTTCTGCCTCGACGTCCGCCATCACTCGATCACGACGCTGCACGTTCGCAGCCGCCACATCAGAACCTTCCAGAATTTCATCATACGCCGCCACTCGAACACGACGCTGCACGTTCGCAGCTGCACCGCCAGCAACTTCTCCAGACGCCGCCACTTCGTCACTGCTCGCCAACACACTATCGCCGTCTCTTTCTTGCTCATGTTCAATTTCGCAACTAACACCAGCGTCGCAGCCCGATCTCGAAATTTCGGCTACTTTGGGCGAGGTTTTATCCATATTCAACTCCTCCAGGTTTAGCTTATCCAGTTCCAAATGCTCTAGGTTTGACTCCTCCAGGTTCAGCTTCTCCCGTTCGTCTGCTTTCTTATTGTCCATAATGGTTTTCGCCGCTGCACGGAGTTGATATATGGTGGCGTCTTCTTGGAAAAACACGTTCTCTCGCTCCAGAATAACTTTCAGCTCAGGTCTCGTTTTTTTTAATATTTCACTATATCTCATAACAAAGGCGTTCTATTTTATACGGGCCTTGACCCCACACCTGATATGTAAAATCTTTATTTTTCTTTATTTCTCGTAATTACACTCTGTTCGTCTAGCGCCTTCTCGAGAGAGTGCCCGTACTCCTTCGATCGTGCACCATCGATTATAATATATCGAGTCCCTTCTTATCGATAGTTACAATGTTACCTTATATTTAACTTATAATATTTACATTATTTACATTATTTACAGTCCGAAAAATTTTACTTTCCCCAAATGAAGACGAAAATAGAAAAATTGGTAAAACAATGCAAAGTTTGCAAAGAAGAAAAATACGATAGACATCCGACTAACCCCGTTTTAGAGCAAACTTCTATTCCGGAATACCCCGGACAAATTATCCACATCGATATCTATTCTACAGAAAAGAATTTAGTTCTAACAGCCATAGATAAGTTCTCTAAATTAGCGCAGGCCAAAATAATAAAGTCCAAAGCAATAGAAGACATAAGAAACCCTCTAAGAGGGATTATTTTCTACTACGGCGTCCCCAAATATGTTGTCATGGATAACGAACAGTCTTTAAATTCACAGTCCATAACTTTTATGCTCAAAGACCAACTCAATATAGATATTTTTCAAGCACCACCCCACAAAAGCACTGTAAACGGTCAGGTCGAAAGATTCCATTCGACACTTTCTGAAATAATGAGATGTATCAAGAAAGATGGAATCCACAGAAACTTTCCAGAATTACTAGAAAGAGCAGTCTACGAATATAACTACACTATTCATTCTGTAACAAAGAAAAGACCACTTGAAGTGTTCTTTGGTAGAACAGTATCAACTAATCCCGAAGCCTACGAACAAACCAGACTAGACAACATAGACAGACTAATAGACAAACAGAAAAAGGACCTCGAATATCATAACCAGAACCGTAACGCATTAAAAAACTATAACGTAGGTGACGAAATTTATGTTAAGATAAACACACGACTTGGTTCTAAATTATCAGCAAGATATAGAAAAGAAATAGTTAAAGTTAACAAGAATACTACAGTTGTAACAGAATCAGGGAAGAGAATACACAAAAGTAACATACGAAATAACTAAAATTACCTTACCCTTTCAGGACATTAATGCTATGCACCATAACAATAGCGAATGGACTTCTAGACATTACCAACTATACCGACGTACAGACTGCAGTAATAAATAAAGGACTAGGGAAAATTCAAACATCCACCACAAGAATAATTCATGTTATAGATATAAACCACATTACAAACACTTTAAATACCTTAGCTTCATAGCTTCATATGTAGATAACGAACTAAATAAAACATTCAAACAGTTACCACACCATAAAACACGAATTGGTTCAAACATTCTCCATTCTCCAAACTTTATCCCGCACACCACATAATAGAAACACTAGAGCAATCAATTTAATAGGAACCGCATGGAAGTACATTGCCGGTACTCCAGACCACGACGACCTAATTCTACTCCAAGATAATATAAACGATCTAATTAAGAATAGCAACAAACAACTCTTAATTAACAATCAATTTCAGGAAAGACTAAATCAGATAACTAAATTTACTAATTCTTTATCAAATTCTATCAGAAAAGACAGCTATGTTAACACAGAAATAACTTTTAACTTGCAAAATCAAATCAGGCTCGTCAAAGAAGAAATCATAAATGTTAAATACGCCATTCAATGGGCTAAGCTAAATGTAATAAATACATTCTTATTAAATGAAAAAGAAATAATTGAAATTGATAAAATATTCAAAGAAAGCAATATGCCATTACTATCAATAGAAGAAATGCTAGAATTTTCCGATGTAACTATATTAAATAACAAAACTACAATTTTATATATAATTAAAGTCCCAAATTTAGAAAAAACTATATACGAAAACACACTTATCAAACCCATTATCAAAAAGAACACATTTGTAAACATAAAATTTCAAGAAATATTTTTTAATAACGAAAATATGTTTGGCATAAGAAATAAATGTAAAACTTATCATAAAATTAAAATTTGTAACAAAAATAAAATTGTAAACATAAGCAATAGTACTTGTCTACCTAAGCTTTTGATAGGAGAGAAAGGGTTATGTGAATTCAGCAACGCAGACCACATCGAAACAATAGAGGAAATAAGCAGCGGTCTTATAATGGTTAACAACTACAATGGCACACTAGAGTGGAACAACAAAATGCAGAAACTGCAGGGAACATACGTCATCAACTTCTTCAACGAGACACTCACCATCAACGGAAAAGAGTTCAGCAACGTTGAGACGAAGCCCATACAATCATCAAGGCCCATGATCCAAATAACCCCTGCAGAGAAAGAACGAATCAAAATACTATCTCTCAACGCTCTGGAAAGTTTACATATTAACAACACCAAACGTTTGGCAGAATTGGAAACAGATAGAAACTATAACAAATACTACGTCACCCTTCTCTTCGCTACCTCCACAATCGTCGCAGATTTTTTATACTGTTGCAAACGAAAGCAAGAGAAGATTATTCTACAAGTGGCATCTCCCGAACCCCTGAAAACCACCAACAGAGTTAATCTCAACACCATACCATTCTTCTAATGAACGTCGCTTGAGGGCAAGCTCAAAATAGAGGGGGAGGAGTTAACAACACGCTTTACCAAAAGCTTATAAAGCTTATAAAGTAAAGCTTAGGTCAGCGTCTGCATTATTTCCTGCACGCGCCAACATAAAGTAAACCAAATCATCAAATCACAGAGCATTGAACTGCAGTTGCAAAACAGTTCACACGGGCACCTGCAATTCCCAAGAAATATCAGCCACAACAGGAAATGGATTGCAGTCACACGGGCACATGCAATTCATGAGAAGTATTGACGACAACAGGGAAAAGCCAAATTTATTAAGAAGTCATCAGCAGAACTGCAATTAACCAATTGCAGCCGACTGCACCAGCGCTGCCACCTTCGCCGCACCAGCGCTGCCACCATCGCTGCCCTGACACACTGTTACCAATCTTTGATTCGTCGCTGCCACCGTCGCTGCCACCGCTACACAAAAAATCTGATTCACAAAAGTCCAGATTAGGGAGCTAGAGTAGAACTTTAATTCAGTCTAAATTTTGCGTTCAATAAATAAAGTTGAAAAAACCAATATCGTAAATTTATTTTTTTATTTAATTTATAAACAAATAAATTAACTTATATTTTGCATATTTTGCATATATTATTTTGCATATATTTTGCATATATTATGCATATTTTCAATATGCATCCAAAATAATAATAAGTGATTTTTATAAAGTCTAAATTGAAAATTTTGCATCAATCGGATGTAAAATATGAAATTATGCAAATTCCGAGGTCTATGTATATGTATAGCATTATAAGCCACAGTGAAATTTCTAGTTCCGAAATTCTCTTCGTTTACTCTCCTATATACATACATACAATACAAATAAAATAAAATAAAATAAAATAAAATAAGAAATATACATTCTTCTATGAAAATTAAACGTAAAAAAAAAAATATATATATTTTAGCAATACAATTATTATTACAAAGGCCTTGTTGCACTGCGACCAGATTTTAGATCTTTTGTGCCGGCCTGTAGGATTAGGGAAGAGGCCCTATACCTAGGCTTTTAATGAAAGAGAGCACTTTGGTAAGGTCTATTTGTTCCCAAATCCTGTAGGGGGGAATAAGTTCACCTCCTATATGTTGAAGTCGACGTCTGATTAGCGATGGGCACTCACATAGAATATGTTCTGATGTTTCTTGCTCCATCTCGCAGAATCTGCAGGTGTCGATTTCTGAAAGTTTTAATTTCTTAAGGTGATACCTAAGGTTGCAGTGACCCGTTAGGTAGCCCGTTAGAGTGCGAATTTCGCTCTTTGGTAGGTTGATGATGCGTTTTGATCGCGTCATCTGGGGGACGAGAAATTGTTTGGCTTGTCTCAGCCCTGCACTGTCGGTCCAGTGACGATTTATCTCTGTTTCCTCCCATTTCCTGAGCAGTTCTCTATTGTGTCCTTTCGATAGTCCACAGAACGGCTCAGGGCCGATGAAAGGTGTCATCGCCCCGCGTTTAGCTAGGAAGTCTGCCACCTCGTTTCCTATATGGCCTTCATGCCCTGGCACCCAGCCCACCGTTAGGGTGTTTTTGGAGGCAAGGGCGTTCAGCTGCTGGAAACAGTTCTCTACAAGTCCGGATGAGATCGTAAAGGAACTCAGCGCTATGAGCGCTGCCTGACTGTCAGAGAAGATGTAAATCCGTGCGCCTTGCATTTTCCTGCGAAGGCATTCACGAGCACAGATTTCTATGGCGTGTATCTCTGCTTGGAAAATGGTTGGGGACTTTCCCATGGCTATGGATTTTTTGAACCTTGGTCCGAAAATGCCAGCCCCGGTGTCACCGTTTTCCAGTTTCGACCCGTCAGTGTACCACGTTTGTGATCCACTGGGCAGAGATATTGATTTTGTTTTCCATTCATTCCTAGTGTACAAGACTACTGAGAAATTTCTGTGGAAAACGAGTTTTGGTTTCTGCTCGTCAGTTACGCGCAGAATGGGCTCATTTATTAGGGGCTCAAGGACCCTAAGATGCCCGGTAAGATCACCACTTTTTATATTGGTGATGTTTTGAAGGCGAAGTGCCCCCCAGGCAGGCCTCCTTTTTCAATGTAATTGGTAAAGGGGGTATGCCAGTTATGACTCCTAGTGCTGCAGTGGGACATGTCCGGATGGCTCCGGTGATGCCTATGCAGACCAGTCGTTGTAATTTGGTAAGTGCAGCCGCAGCTGTCCTCTGGGTAGATTTCGTCCACCAAGCAAGAGATGCATAGGTTAAGATCGGTTTTACCACAGTGTTAAAAGACCAGTAGATCATTTTGGGACTTAGGCCCCATGTTCTACCGTAAAGCCTGTTGCAAGCAAAGTGTGCTCGAGTGGCTTTGTTTATAGTCTTTCCAGGTGTGCATTCCAGTTGAGTTTGGAGTCGAGTGTGACTCCTAGGTAGTTGGCCTCAACCGAAAAGTCGATGATGGACCCATTTAGGGATGGTCTTTTTAAGGAGAGAGACCTTTTCCTGGTAAATGGGACTAAAACTGTTTTTGATGGGTTTGTGGACAGTCCTTTGTCCTGACACCATCCGTTGGCTATATTAAGGGCTTGCTGCATGCGGTCCGAAATGGTTTGCTCATGCCAGCCCACTATATAGATGACTAGATCATCAGCGTAGCCTTGAGTAGGGAACCCTAAGTTGTTGAGCTCATATAGTAGCTCGTCGATGACCAGAGTCCACAGAAGAGGAGAGAGTACTCCCCCTTGAGGGCATCCCCTTGTGGCTGTGATTGAGGTCATAGTTCCTCCAAGGTCTACAGTTATGATTCTGGATTTAAGCATTTCCAGAATCCACCTAGTGATAGGTGTGGAGACATTCTTTCGTACAAGAGAGGCACGTATAGCCTCATATGACGTGTTGTCGAAAGCTCCTGAGATGTCTAAGAAGGCACCTAGTGCTATCTGTTGAGCGCCAATGGCCTTTTCAATGGTTGTTGTAAGGCAGTGTATGGCGGTCTCAGTTGATTTACCAGCTTGATACGCATATTGGTATTTGTGTAGGGGTAGTTCCTTGAGATTCACCTCCCTTATATGCTGGTCAATTATCTTCTCCATCGTTTTAAGGAAGAAGGAGCTAAGGCTAATCGGTCTATATGATTTAGGCAATTGGGAATCTTTCTTCCCTGCCTTTGGGATAAACACGACTTTTACTTTAGCCCAGTTGCTTGGTATGTGTCCAAGCAGGAGACTGGCTCGAAATAGACGGACCAGGGGGAGTGCGATTACGTGCAGACCCCGCTGCAACAGGCATGGATATATACCATCCGGTCCGGGTGATTTGTATGGGCTGAAACTTTGTAGTGCCCATTGTACGCTATTTTGATGAAACATCCTATAGGGCATGTTTCCAACACGTTCTGAGCGATGGGGGGGTTCCCCTCTCTCAGCCCCATCGGAGTCTGCCACCATAGACACTTGCAGGTGTGGGCACTCTCCAGTCTCAAAGAGGTAGGTTGGTGCCACTCTCTGTGAGATGGGTTGCTCCACAGCCACACACCCAGGAAAGTGGGTAGCCAGGAGTAGGCTACTCGTCTCCTTTGGGTTGTTTGTGTATGTTCCATCCGGCTTTTTCAGAGTGCAGATGCCGTTTGAGTGGTCTTTGGAGAGGGCTTTTTGCAGCCTAACAGCTTCCGGGAGAGATGAGATCTGCCCGCAGTATTGACGCCAAGTAGCCCGTTTTGACTTTCTCAGCTCTTTATTATAGAGCGTTAAAGCAGATGTGTAGGAGTCCCATGAGGCCCTCCCACTCCTCGCCTTATTGAAGAGCCTGCGCGCAGCTTTTTTGAGATCGTCAAGGCTTTTGTTCCACCAGGGAACAGCCCTTCCGGTCTTGCGTACCTTTTGGTCGCAGCTGGCGTGATATGCTGATTCAACATTTGTATGAAGCACAGTGGCTTCACGCTCTAAATCGTCTATGGATATTATCGGACGGGTTGAGCAGTCTCTGGATTGCTCAAGTTCAAAACAGAAGAGATACCAGTTGGTTTTCCTGGGATTTCTGGTGACTAGGCTACATTGCAAGGCGCATCCTATGTCAAATCTAATGTGTTGGTGATCTGACATGGTGATCTCACTTGCAACGTGCCAGTTTGAGACAACGGACAACATATTTGTACTACAGAGAGTCAGGTCAAGAACCTCCTCTCTAATGGCATTAATAAATGTGGGTTCGCTGCCCTGGTTTAGTAATCCTATGTTATTACTAATAATATATTCAAGAAGGTACTCACACCTCTTGTTGATGTCACTGCTCCCCCAGACCGTGTGATGTGCATTGGCATCACAGGCAATTATCCATCTGAGCCGGTTTCTCTGGCAGTGCTCTATCAGGGCACAAGTAGCCGCCGTAGGCACCTCCTCTGAGTCGCCGGGAAGATAGGCGGAGGCCAACACTGCCTCCTGCTCGCCGTGGGCGGTGGGTATTTTAGCCCAAACCGCCACCAGGTCCTCAGTTATAAACTGTGAAAGGGGAACAAATGTTAGATTTTTGTTAATTAACAACGCCGATCTAGGGCGAGGTTGGTCATTTGCATACAGCAACTTACCGGATGGGGTGCTAAGCCCCCGGACTCGTCCTGCATTTATCCAGGGCTCCTGGATGAACGCTATGTCCATTGTAGCGAACCTCTCGCAAAGTACGTCGGATGCGGCCTTTGCGTGGTGGAGGTTCGCTTGGAGACATCGGAGGTGTCTTCTGGTGTTAGGGGGAGTGGGGAGAGGGGGAGGGGACATTAGTCCGCCCTCTTGCGGCCCCTGGCCGCCATCTTCCGGCCGCGGTTTGTGCCTAGAAGGGCCTCCTCCTCTAGTGTGCGCCTCGCACCCTTGGGTACGCGCCCGGTTCCGCGCGTGATGCGCCCATGGAGTGGAGGGCGCAGGACTTTCCGCAGTGCTGCGGGCTCTCGTGCGGCTGCAGTGCCCTGTGGTGTCGATGCAGCCATATCAGGAGCACTGGCACTCGAGCAGGTGGGCTTCTCCGTTGGGGGAACGGGAGCCTCTGCCTGCCTCTTCGCCTGCGTGTCGGCCTTTGGCTTTAGAATAGCCGTGCCAAACGCGAAATTGAGCTTATGCCCAAGCGCTTTTAGCCGGTTGGCCGAGACCGGATCCAGCGCGATCGTCAGTACAGCTGTGCTTTGCCTCATTTCGCGATGGAAGACTCGCCAGTCTCCCACTCGCAGGCCGCTGTTCTGGCCTTCGATGAGGTTTAAGACCTCAGCTGTCTTGAGGTCCACACTTGGAAGTGGGAAGTAGCCGACGTAGACAGCGGCACGTGGAGCCTCTGCCTCAGGGACTACTTTTATATGGGCGTCCTTCCACAGCCGGAGCTTGGTCACCTCGGTGCTCAGCCACTCAGCTGTCTCTGAATTCCCACAGGTCACAGCCATCCAGCCTGGTCTGGAGGTGCAGCCGGAGAACAGTGGCTTCACAGAGCCGTGCCTCAGTGCCATCACCCTCGACAGGATAGCAGCCTGGATGGTGTTCAGTTGCTCCGTGGTGAGCAGGCTGTTGGGATAGTCGGTAGGGAGTATCGCCATCTTCGACGAGCTGGCAACGTCCCTGTAGGAGGGCATGATACCGACTTGGGGTGATTGCTCCTGTATCTGCTGCCCAGCCGCAGCTGCTGCTGCGGATGTGGAGGCTACTGGAGCCTCCGTGGCAGGCGGTGCAGTCGCAAGGCCACCCCTCGTCAAGGCACTGGGTGCCGCGGTTTTTATCATGGCCCTCTTGGTCGACACCTCTTCTGGGGTCGTGTTGGCCGATCTGATCCTCTTTTTGGTCGCGCCACTCTTGCTGGGCTCTACCCTTGGAGGGTCCATAGGCTTCTGAGCGAGCCTTTTGGCCTCCTCCATGGGAATGCCGTTTGCAAGGTGTCTGCGCAACCTTTTCCTAGCGGCGCCCGATAGGGCGATCCGCTTGGGCTTATTCACCTTGGGAGAGGCGAGAAGGGCTTCTTCCTCTTCTTTGGTGATTGTGTCGGTGCCAGAGCCTTGTGAACATACGTCCATGGCTACTTCGGGCTCCCGGTTTTGTTCGATATCGATCGATTTGGGGCTGCTAGAGCACCCTGTTTCTGGGTTTTTACTTAAAATGGTTTCCATAGATTGGTCCCACGAGTAGTGAGGAAGGGAGTATCCCCGGGGCAGAGCCTCATACCCCGGATCGGGCGCTTGTTCGACCGGAGGTGCCAGGTATCCGGAAGCCACCGTTAAAAGACACACTGACGTAGTGCCATTCATCACAGGGGCACGGTACGGTAACACCGGTGATTACGGGTTTTTTCGAGTTGTCCTCTCTAGATCCGCCATATTTAGTCTAGAGCAGGGGCACCTCGAGCAGGATGTGGTTCTTCACCACGTATGGTCGGTCTTTAGAAGTCGGCATGTGACTGCCAACCACCACTAGCTGAGTAGGATCGACGAGGCGACAAGCGCACACGCTTCACCAACCCAGCCTTAGCCCCCTTAGCAATACAATATATTCACACTAAAACTAAATGACTACAGGTATTACGTCATTTCTTTAAAAAGGGAGGTGTAGCATATCTACCCTACCAATGCATTATAACTTAGGGTATAACTTCGCGTTTATACATTGTGACATTTTGTTAGAATAAATATAAAAATACAAATACCCAAAAGACCACCAACAACAACATAAGCATTCCAGCGCTATAGCAACACGATCTACCGCTTATACATAAGCCGATAGTGGAGCGTAAGAATGCTGAGCATGCACTTTTCAACTCAAGTGCTCAAGCCATACATAACATATGCATGCCTTCCGCATACACATGTATATGTATAAATGTAATTGCAAAGAGATAGATATAAGCATTTTTATGTGCGGGTTAGCTGAACCCAAAATCAGCTCATACGATTCATTCAATAATGAACGGATCGTTCTTCTCTAATTAAAACAAATATTTTGAAGCAGTTCTTTACTACATTTCTATAAGGTAAAACTTATCATGCAGGCAGGCACGTTCGACAACATGAACGATGCAATTTCCAAATTCGCACTGACGCAACTGGGCATTCAAATTCCGTACTCTATTATAATAATGTAGAGAACCGCGGAGGTTATCGTAGCCGAGGTGGATATAACCGAGGCGGCCAAAACCGCGGAGGTTATAACAACTATAACCGGCGCTACAATAACAGAGGTAATTATCGAAAGGGCCAAAGGAGCAACTACAAAAATAATGCCAATAATGGACAAGTCCGAGTTGTTCAAAGCAACCCGAAAAACCAGCAGTGACTTTTAGGAGCATGCCAAGGTTCATAAAGTAAACCTCAGTCTCCATATATTTATAAGGCTGACGGCAGAGTGCGAGCGAGAAGCTATGAGCAAAGCGAGAAGCTATGAGCAAAGCGTGAAGATGTCAGAGTGAAAGCGAAGCGAGAAACGAGCTATAAAATTTAGTTAGTTTAGTTATTAATGTCAACGGGATGGATTCGGACGATGAATTTTTTGCATCAAGCACAACTATTAACTTTCGGTTAAAAAAAAAACTGGCGTCCACCCCTTTAACTGCAATAGAAATGAAAAAGGAGAATTCAATAATTTATATAATGATATACGAAACCACCCAGATAAGTTCTTTAACTATGAGCGGATGCCTATTTCGACTTTTGATTACATATTAAATAAAATTAGTAGTCGATTGTTAGTTTGTCACATGGAATTAAATGTATTTAGTAATATTATGATTTATTAACATTGGTATCGGAAGTACTGTCAAAAGAAAAATTAAAAATGGTTTTTTGTATCTTCATTCTGCATAATAACTTTTTCTTCGGATCCATTTTCCGCATATATGGTAATAGGCTGTCAAAAAATGCCTCGTCATCGTCTTTCTCTTTTTTGCTATTTTCTTTTCAAGCAACAGTAATTTTTTTGCTCAATAGCTACAAGTTCTTCCGACGCAGACATCTTGTTTTGCTTTTTTTTTGGTCTGCCGTCTGGTTCATCTTCACATAGGTCGCGTATTTCTTCAGAGATGGTCTCATCTAAAGAAACTTCTGATGAAAAAATTTCCGAAGAAGGTGCCTCCACGCTAAATTGTGAAGAAGTATCAAAACTTCCAACCAATTTACGGGGTTTCATTTGGTCTTTTAAAAAGAGGAGACTATTAAAATGAGGCCAAGGCGTATATTGGCTGTAAGCCTCCTCTGAAACTCCAGGGTCTCCAGATTTTGGAACTGGAATTTTTTTCCATTCGTTGCGAAATTGGTCACGGATGTTCTTCCATTTAAAAAAAAAAAAAAAGCCTTCTGAAATAAAAATTTTATTAATTATTTTCACTGATGTCAAAAACTATCCGTAATTACAGATTTTTAGCTACTGGAGCATATTTCTGATCATTGGCATATTCATTTAAAATTGGGAGGACTACTGTTTCAAGTGTCGTGAAAGAGACTCTAATAGTGCCTTTGGTATGCTAACATCCAAATGGCGTCTTCTCTGGAAGCGTATTGAGACAGACCCCAGTTTTGTTGATAAAATTGTGAAAAGTATATGTATTTTGCATAATAAAATCATTGACCTAAGGGCCTTATGATATTAATTTAGAAACACCAAATTTTCATATGGACAACGAAACTCATAGCGACGAAACTTTCAATCATGTTAATTTAAGAACAGGCCAAATAATTAGAAACGCTTTTCGCGACTTTGTTTGCACACACAGAAACACCGAATAAAAATATGTAAATACAAATAAATCGATACTTACTTTTTGCCCTTAATACGTTTTCCATTTCTGTCCAATTTTTTTTCCACCAAGATTCTATTGTGATAGTTTTTGCTCTTTTGATCCCATAGCGCTGGCCGTAAAAAGATCTCATTAATTAAATTTTCCACGTTTACCTCCATTTCCTTCTGGTGTTTTCTCGCCAATGACAAATGAAAATTTTCAACACGGTTGCATTGAAAATGAACGATAGATAAAGCAGAATGTCAAAAATCAAAACAAAAACCGTGCGAGCATAGAAAATAAAAAGTAAACAAAGCACAAAAAGAAACAAAACAAAAATCGTACGTTCTGAGCGAGTTGAAGCGATAAAGCAGGTTGGAAACTGCTCGCTCGCTTTGCTCTCGCTTTATCGCTTGAGCTCGCTTCTCGCTTCGCTTTCACTCTGACATCTTTCTAGCGATTTCATATAAAAATACATGAAGTGCTTTATCGCTCGTTCTCGCCCAATATTATCGCTTCGCTTCTCGCTCGCACTCTGCCGTCAGTCTAACATTAACAAATGGAGCAACTCGTAAAAAGCTAACATTTTTAATTAACACTGGTGCAGATATATCCCTATTAAAAACCAAATCCGATGTCTTTCATGGCATCAACAGGGATAAAATAATTAGTATTCAAGGCATAGGCGAAGGAGTAATATACTCGAAAGGCCAAGCCTCCGTAGAGCTACAGACAGGAAATTATATAATCCCGCACAGTTTTCACTTGGTAGATTTTAATTTACCACTACCAAGCGATGGGATTATAGGTTTAGATTTTATAAAACGATTTAATTGCGTTTTAGACTTTCAAGAGTTAGAGGATTGGTTTTCATTGAGACCATCTAACTTACAGTTTCCAATCAATGTTCCCATACAGCTTAACTCTGGTAATAATTCAATATATTTACCAGCAAGAACGCAAGTCGTCCGAGAAATAGAGCTAACCTCGAATGAGTATATTATATTGATCCCAAATCAGGAAATTCAAACAGGCATTTATGTTGCAAACACAATTGCCACAGCATCAAATGCATTTGTCCGTTTACTAAATACAACCAGTACCGACCAGTTCATTAACATCAACAACTTGCAATACGAATCACTTTCGAACTATGAAATAGTTCAAACTTCTCCAAGTAATAGGGAAAAAACTGTCCTAGCTCAACTAACAAAGAATTTTCCACCCCAGTTCAAAACAGAACTGGTGGAATTATGCACCATGTATAGTGGCGTGTTCGGTCTTGAAACAGAGGCGATCACAACCAACAACTTTTATAAACAAAAATTGAGACTGACAGATACAGAACCGGTTTATATTAAAAACTATAGAAATCCACATAGCCATCTGGAAGAGATCCAGAAGCAAGTAGGGAAACTGATTACGAATAGTATAGTCGAACCATCCGTATCAGAATATAATAGTCCACTCTTGTTAGTTCCGAAAAAAGCCCTTCCGGGCTCAGTAGATACAAAATGGGGATTAGTAATTGACTATCGTCAAATTAATAAAAAATTTTTTGCTGATAACTTTCCTCTGCCAAGAATCGAAGATATTCTAGATCAACTTGGCCGAGCAAAATATTTTTCGTGTCTTGATTTATAGCCTATTTACACTATCGTGCGTTACCTATCGATATCGAAGGAAACGCAATAACGTAGAATGTGTGTTTCTATTGCGTTATTGCGTCTGTTTTTGACAGCTGTCAGCATTTATTGAAAAAGTAAACAAAAATTGACGAAAATGAGCAATTCGAACAACGACGAAAGCCTGATATTATCAGCTATGGAGCACAGTAGAAAAACCATGATGAAGGTCATGGATTTGCCTGCGATGTCTTTTTCTTTGGAGAAGCGAATTGGGATTGTCTCTTACTGCTTGGGATCTTCTACGGAATACCGCACTATAGCGAGTCTCTGGCGTACCCAATATATGCAGGATTTTGGTTGCGAGTATCCACCAGGATCCCTCACCAATAAGTGAATAACAATATCCGTTAAAGACTTTGATGATATTGGAGGCAACCTGTTCAAGAAACTTGGATAGGAAATACAAACGAAAGCGCTGAACTCATTGGGCACGCCTGGGTCTCAATGTTCTTTTTGGAACCATTATTAAATAATTATTTTGTACATTAATTTTAAAATATTTTTTGAAAGAGGTCCATCCAAGCGGTCGGCTAGCATCGATCCCAATTTGAATTATATTTTATCTTTCTGTATATGTGGGAGTTCTTCAGAACTCACTGAATTCTCTCATATTCTTTGTCCACAGATTCGGAAGTGCCGACCAGAAGTCCCCAAGAGTGCACTGCTCAAACCGTCAGTTACTAGGTTTTGATTTTTATTTGGTGGTGAAACTTGTACGATAGTCCGAATATAGAGTTGTTATCGAAATACCCAGGTGTTATCGACACAAACGTAACTTGAACGCAACTTGGACGCAACTTTTTCCCACCTCTAGGCCCCTATACAAAACCTATGTAAAAAAAAACTACGTTTGCTCTGAGACGCAAAAACGCAAAAACGCAGCCTAGTGTCAGGATTTCATCAAATTGAACTTGATAAAAATTTAAGAGATATAACGTCCAGTTGAAGGCCAACACACATAATTGCATAGCCAGCACTCTCACGCTGGCCAAACGCTGCTATGTATGCCCACTGCCCTCAACCTCCTCCAGCGCCGCACAATGGACGGAAAGATAGAGATACGTTGCAAAAATCAAGTTTTTGATGACAACGGATCGTAAAATTTGTTATTGCATTCGACAGGTAATAGTTCAAAAAGGTTGAATCCAAAAAATTATTCAAATCGGTTTATTATTTTAAAAGTTACACGTGTTCAAATTCCAACCTCTTATGGGTTGCTAAAAAAACATGTCGTTTTTTAGAAAAATTCTGACTTTGCGGTCGATTTTTAGATAAAATATGTAACCGATCGGCATAGTTATGGTCTCTATTGAAAGGGTCATCAAATCTCGGTAAAACCAAGGTAGAATAAAATTATAATATTTTTTGCACGTGCAGGCATACCTGTTTTACCGAAGTACTAATTTTCACCTATTTTTTAACTTTTATGGAATGTCAAAAATGTTATTTTTGTGTATTTTGTGTTTGGCATATGAGGTGGTGTTCTTGAATATGTTCTTTATCACAATCAAAAAAGATCGGGTCCCCCGACGTCCCACCCCGAATTTCCCAAGTAAAAGATACATAGTTTCAACTCAGCGTAAAAAACGCGCGGCTTAGTGCAAATTCTGCTACAAGCGCAGTAGCTGCGCAGTACGAAATTGTATGGCGGGCATATATTTTTTCCTGTATTGGCGGCTTGTTTTTCAATTCCTGATTTTGTAAGGACTCTTAATGATTTGAAATGAATTTATAATGAATATTTATTCTTCAAAAATATTAAATGATGTAAAATTGATTGATTATTTGGAACAAAAAGTGCATAAAGAATAGAAAATTGGTCAAAAAGTAAAATTAAAGAAAAAAAAATTTTTTGTTTTTCTTTAAAATTTATTTATTTTGTTTTAAAAAAATTAAATATGCACCATATTAGTATTTTCAAAGAAAGCAAATGAAAAGTAATTTTCAAAATTGGATAAAAATTGAGAAAAACTGCCTCAAAAAACATTAATTTGCGAGTATAAAATCTACTGTTAATCACACCGTATAGTATGACCACTCATTCGAAAGGTACTGCTGCAGCTTACGCCGGCAGCGCTGCTCACCGAATTAGACTAAGAAACCTTTGTGTTTATAACTGAAGAATCATTAATAAATCTACTTTCATTGGATCGGGACCTTGCCTGCTCCAATAAATGAATCAAACATTTTAAAAACTAAATCCACAAATGACTATAGAATTAATTGAAAGCGTTTTTCCAAATATTATTCAAAATCACAGAAATCACGATTGGTTGACAGAACGAGCAATATTGTCACCAAAAATGTACAGGTCAATAAAATCAATTTTTACATTCAAGTAAAATTGCCAGGCGCACTGACATCATATAAATCTGTTGATAGCGCAATGAATGAAGATGATGCAGTGAATTATCCAGTTGAATTTTTTAATTCCCTAGAACCGCCTGGTATGCCACCGCATTGTTTGAATTTAAAAATCGGCTCATCAATAATTTTACTACGGAATTTAAATGCACCAAAGTTGTGCAATGGCACAAGATTGGTTGTAAGAAAATTGATGCCGAATTTATTTGAAGCCAAAATATTGACTGGAAAAGCGAAAGGAGAAATGGTGCTCATACCGCGTATTCCGTTGATACCAACAGACATGCCATTTGAATTTAAGAGAGTGCAATTTCCAGTGCGTCTATCATTAAAAATGTCCATTAACCCTCTCAGCCCACATTTAAAATTAGCCAAGATAAACATTTTTTTTTAACAGATATGTATTTGGCTTTACTCAAATATGAACTGACGAAAATTTCAAGGTCCTTGGTGTCCTGGTTCGATAGTTACAGGATGTTGCCACAAAATGTTCACAAAATTCTTGTAGACAAACTATAAACTTTTTTTAAATTTTTTTATTTTTAAATAATTTACTTACCCCTATATATGTATAATTCCCACCTAGTTTTCCATTACAACAAATATTTATTGAATAAAATAAAAAAAATGAATTTTTATTTTACCAACACTTTTCCCGCCAACCATTTTTTTTCATACATGTGCACTTAAAACGTCTGCTAAATAAACACGTTTGCAGCTTACAAGTAACTTATTAGTTATTTTGGTTGCAGAAAACATTAAGGAAGATGTTGAAAAAAAGCGCGAAGCAAAAAAATGTATATTCCAGCTAACTGAGGCGTATTTCTACAATGTTGCCTATAGGCAACAAATGGGCTGAGAGGGTTAATAAGGCACAAGGACAAACGCTTCAAGTATGCGGATTGAATTTGGCCGTGTTTTTTTCACGGGCAACTATACGTGGCCTGTTCAAGAGATAACATTCCAAAGTCTTTATTTGTATACTCACATAATGGAGCGACGAAAAATATAGTTTATCCAAATATTTTGGATTAAAAATAACAATTTTTAAATAAAGTAAATGACTTTCTTATAACAAATTCTAGGAATTTTTCTTTGAATTTGAAGACTGCATGCGGCGAAGCGCATAGGGCCCGCTAGTATATAGATAATTTGTGACGTTCAGTCGAGCCTCGGGTAGTCACGGCTGGCCAGGGTCATCCAGGACATTTATTTGGTTCAGGAAAGTGGTGCTAGAAAACGAATCCCCGACCCGAGTCCCAGTGAGAACGCGCAGAGTTTAACCTTACTAGGCTTATATATATAGATAGATACGAAGTTTATTAGTTTATTGACAATTTATAATGCTACAGGATACGAAGACGGGCGGTGTTCGTGGTGACGAACGTCCTGGTCCGGGTAAAGCTCCTCGTGTCCGGGGTCCGTGTATGGGGTTCCTTGCCCTGGCTGGGATAAGGGTTGATATCGCAGGACGACTCCGTCAGCAGGATACGTAATATGACTAGAGTAGGACGAAACCGTCAGCAGGATACGTAATATTGATATAGCAGGACGACACCGTCAGCAAAGATACGTAGTGTGGTTATAGCAGGACGAAACCGTCAGCAAGGATACGTAGTGTTGATAGGGCAGGACGAAACCGTCAGCAAAGATACGTAATATGGTTAAGTAGGACGAAGCCGTCAGCAAAGAAACGTAGTGTTGATAGAGCAGGACGAAACCGTCAGCAAGGATACGTAGTGTTGATAAAATAGGACGAAGCCGTCAGCAAAGATACGTAGTGTTGATAAAGCAGGACGAAACCGTCAGCAGGATACGTAATATGGTTAAATAGGACGAAGCCGTCAGCAAAGATACGTAGTGGTGATAAAGTAGGTCGAAACCGTCAGCAAGGATACGTAGTGTTGATAAAATAGGACGAAACCGTAAGCAACGATACGTAGTGTTGATAAAGCAGGACGAAACCGTCAGCAGGATACGTAATGTGGTTGAATAGGACGAAGCCGTCAGCAAGATACTTAGTGTGGTTAAAGTCTTACTCCTTGTTACCGCTGACTCCTAATCCTGAGTTGCTGCTCGCTGGTGACTTCCACCTTGGTCAACGCCGACCACTGAATGAATAATCTGAGGCCAACGGCCCGCTTTATATAGCGCTTGGCTGGCTTTGGTGTGCCCGCTTGGGCCGGGGGTTTTGCCCGAATTAGTGTGGCCGAGGTTCGGTATTTGCCTGACTTAGTGTGGCCGGCTCTCGGGTTTAGAGTGCCCCTACGCTTGTTTGGGCGCGCGCGCGAATCTTGTTCGAATTTGAACTTCTTTATCACTGGGTGGTTGTTTATGGGTCTTGGTTATTATGGATTATTATTTATTATTAGTTTATTATTATGTTTATGTATTATTTATTTACAGTCTATTATTATGGATTAATATGTTTTATTATTTATTTACAGTTTCTTATTATTTATTTAGTTTATTATTATTTATTATTTAGTCATTTGTGCGCGCCCCGCGTCACAAATTTTAAAATTATTTTGTGTGGACTTATTCAGTTGACCGCTGCTGTATTTGCCG
Organism: Drosophila aff. chauvacae BK-2020; assembly: GCA_018903765.1. Lineage (NCBI taxonomy): Eukaryota > Metazoa > Arthropoda > Insecta > Diptera > Drosophilidae > Drosophila > Drosophila aff. chauvacae BK-2020. The sequence goes on from JAEIGO010000419.1 coordinate 409,476, forward strand.
CGGTACTGTTCTTAAAGATAAGGCGTGCGAGTGAATATGTTTGTGCGTTAGCATTGCAGAATAGCGGAGACAGCGAGTGGCGGAAAAAAATTGACAAAAATCGGAGCGTCAACTTGCAGTCGAATATGTATGTAATTACAATTTGCTTTTGGTTGCCTATGCTTGCATGTAGCGCCGCTCAGGATAGAGCGAAGGAATGACAATAAATATACATAGGTTTATTATGTTATTATGTAGCTCAGGTCAGAATAGAGCTAGGGAGAGGCAATATATACCTAATTAAGTTCGTCGATTCTAGTTTTATGTTTTGAACGATTTATAAATATATTTATTTGATTTTGTGGGGTAAATTATTTAAATTATTAAAATACCCGTGCCGAAATATTTGTAAGTTTATATTTAAGTTTGCTTAAATTGCTTGTGGCGATCGTAGATCAGTGGAATGGACTGTATTGTATGTATGTATATAGGAGAGTGTAAACAAATACAAGCGGAACACAGTGAACGAAGAGAATTTCGAAATTGGACGTTTAACTGTGGCTTATGGCATATATTTAACACACTCTTTGAACGTTGAATTCGCGGAAAATTAATATAAATTAATTGCGACAATAGGATTCTACAAATCGGATTCGGAATTGGAAACTGCCGTAGTGTCGGATCAATCGGACTCGGATTTAGACAAAATCATAAAAATGATAAGATATTTCAATTCCGATAACACCAAAATTTTTTCGATGAAAATGATAAGATATTTCAATTCCGATAACACCAAAATTTTTTCGATGAAAAAAACCTTAAAGACGATATGCATATTTTTTGTATATGCATATTTGCATAAATATGCATATGCATAAGATATGAAAAATATATGCAAAATATGCTAAATATATGCAAAATATGCAAAATATATGCAAAATATGCAAAATATACATATGCACAATATGCCTATGATAAAGTCATCTCAAAATACAGCTAGTATCTCCGTTTATCTCCAAAAAATCATTTTCTAAGCCGAAAAGCTTCTTTCTACATCACAAGATGTAGTGGGAGCAATTTGTATTTTATAATATTTTGATTTTTAACGTGTCCAAGCTCGGAAACATCGCCATCAAAACTTAAAATATTATTCATTTTTGCTTTTCGTATGTCGCCGGCTCCAAACTATGCATCATGTTGGTAAAATATGGTAAACCTTTTATTAAAGTAAGTCTGTTCTATTCAAATTGATTGCATATATTTAGCATATTTTGCATATATTTTGCAAATTTTGCATATATTATTTTGCATATCTTTTGCATATATTATGCATATTTTCAATATGCATCCAAAATAATAATAAGTGATTTTTATAAAGTCTAAATTGAAAATTTGGCATCAATCGGATGTAAAATATGAAAGTATGCAAATTCCGAGGTCTATACGTATAGCATTATAAGCCACAGTGAAACTTCTAGTTCCGAAATTCTCTTCGTTCACTCTCCTATATACACTTACCAGAAAAACTATGCGTACAAACATGTTCGCCAACTTTGGCTTTAAAAATTAATGTTAAATAAAATACATAAAAAATGAATTTATTTTGCAGTAAGTAGTACATTTTATTAGCTTTAATATTATATATTTTTATACCCTGGCAGGGTATTATAATTTTAGTCAGAAGTTTGCAACGCAGTGAAGGAGACATTTCCGACCCTATAAAGTATATATATTCTTGATCAGCATCACCAGCCGAGTCGATCTAGCCATGTCCGTCTGTCCGTCTGTCTGTCTGTCCGTCTGTATGTCTGTCCGTTTCTACTCAAACTAGTCCCTCAGTTTTAAAGCTATCTGAATGAAACTTTGCACATATGCTTCTATATGCTCTCACTACTATATATGTCGGAACGGGCCGGATCGGACGACTATATCATATAGCTGCCATAGGAACGATAGGAAATTTTTGAGAAAAAAATGTTTACTATGCCAATTTTCAATATATTTTCCTATAATTTGATACATGGCCATTTTGTATTATTCCAGAATTTCGGGTTTAATTTTATTCAAATCGGACCACTATATCATATAGCTGCCATATCAATTCATTTAATTTGTTCGCAACATATTTCGTTTGCAACATTTTTATCGCTAGCAACATTTTTTGCTAGCAACATTCTGAGAAAGCGGAAAGTCAGAACATTTTTCTTCTTCTTCTTCTTCTTACTACCAGGGTATTTAAACTTCGGCATGCCGAAGTTAGCTTCCTTTCTTGTTTTAATTTCTAGCTATTTAACTTTAGAAAATATAACAACAAATTAAAAAAATTGCCTGATTTTCAGTTAGAAAAAGTATGCGTACAAAAGCAAAAATCTATATAAAAAAAATTATTTTTAAATATATTATTATGAACTTGGATATCCTTTTCGTTTAAGTACTTTAGCCAACCGATTTGGCATTGAGTGAACATATTTTGCCGTATCTTCGGCCGTTATTTGGTTCCATTCGTCCTGAATGATCCTTTTGAGCACAATCTTTGAAGTAATCGTGTGTTGGCGGATCTGTAGCTCCAATAGGTCCCACAAATTGGTGGCATTGTTGAAAGGACACATTCCTCCGTACAAAGAGTTCTTCAAAACGTAAAATTAGGAGGTTCCTGTGAGTCCAAACCCCGTTCTGGTAAGCCACCGAAGCTTACTAAGCGGGAGCAGAACAGCATTTTTAAGGCAATAAGGGTCAATCCAAGAACAACAGCATCTCAAACTGCTAAGGATATTAAGGACAAGTTTGCAAAGAACCTTCATGATGATACCATTCGCGAAATTATTAAGAAAGAAGGCTATAATAGCCGTACTGCTCGGAAGAAGCCACTAATATCCGCTGCTAACAAAACCAAGCGTATGGAATTTGCAAGAAATTTTCAAAAAAGGCCCACTGCGTTCTGGAAAAAAGTTATTCTTAGTGACGGAAGCAAATTTTGTATATTTGGGGTAAAAGGGCGAAAGCTTGTATGGAGAAAAAATGGTACAGCCCTAGATATCCAAAACCTTGCCCCAACCGTAAAACACGGTGGTGGTTGTGTAATGGTTTGGGGATGCATGGCGGCTAGTGGAGTCGGTAATCTTGAATTCATTGAATCAACGATGGATCACAAGATGAATATCGAGATTTTAAACCAACATTTGCGGCCAAGCGCTGAAAAATTAGGACTGGCAGACCAATTTTGGGTTCAACAGGACAATGATCCAAAACATTGTGCATGCGATACCAAGCTGTGGTTGCTTGACAATGTTAAATATCAATTAAAAACTCCACCGCAATACCCTGATCTTAATCCCATTAAACATTTGTGGGACCTATTGGAGCTACAGATCCGCCAACACACGATTACTTCAAAGATTGTGCTCAAAAGGATCATTCAGGACGAATGGAACCAAATAACGGCCGAAGATACGGCAAAATATGTTCACTCAATGCCAAATCGGTTGGCTAAAGTCATTAAACGAAAAGGATATCCAAGTTCATAATAATATATTTAAAAATAATTTTTTTATATAGATTTTTGCTTTTGTACGCATACTTTTTCTAACTGAAAATCAGGCAATTTTTTTAATTTGTTGTTATATTTTCTAAAGTTAATTAGTTAGAAATTAAAAAAATATATAATATTAAAGCTAATAAAATGTACCACTTACTGCAAAATAAATTGATTTTTTATGTATTTTATTTAACGCTTATTTTTAAAGCCAAAGTTGGCGAACATGTTTGTACGCATAGTTTTTCTGGCAAGTGTACATACATACAATACAGTCCACTCCACTGATCTACGATCGCCACAAGCACGGTTTTTGTAAGAAAACTCCTCCGAAACTACTTGACCGATTTGGATGAAATTTTGAGGGGATATTCTGTAGGTCTGAGAATCGGCTAACATCTACTTTTCATACCCGTAACCGATAAGGGTAGTCCGCAATACAGCTTTAGTCGCTGCCTGCTGACTGTAAGATTAGAAATTTTGAATCTATGGATGTGGTAGCCATGAAATTTACGTCAAGTTTTGTATTTTGAAATACCCAAATAATATTTATTTGGCAGTGCTGTGGCAATTCGGTATTATTTTTTGGTTTTTGGAAAGGAAGAGGTTTCTGTGGCCGACCTGTGACTTTCTTTTGAAAAGTAGATTCATGATTTAAAGTGATTCAATTAGTTATATTTATATGTGTTTTTTAAAGAAAATAATGCCAACAAAACGCAAAGGGGCTGATTTGAGCCGGAGTTCAAGCAAATGTCGGAACCAGCGATAGAGAAGAGACCAAAGAACAGAAGAAGAGATCCAGCAAGAAAACATTAATGCCCGTGAGACCATGGCACGAGTGCGTCAAGAAGAAACAGAAGATATACGAGTGGAACGCAATGAAGAAAGAAGTTCAGAACTGTGACGTGGTTTCTATAGCCGGGGTAAGATCTCAGTCGCGGCCAAGGAACCTACACAAGAAATTTGTATAGAAGGGATGGGACCTGTAGCTAGGAATTATGTACGTGGGAGCGGAGAGACCGCCAGAAGTACTGAGGCATAATCCTCTACCGCTTATCGACTTGTTATCTGGGTGCTGGCCCGTTCTCGACTTGCGGCCACGCTGCTGAGCGGCCGACAGTCGGTTGTGTAACACAGGGACGTCTCTGCTGTTAACACGTGGCGATCGTCTGGCTTGGCGATCGACGACCCGGACCACGTAGCACGTTCTGGTAGCTCTGGGGACGCATCTACAATCCTAGTGGGTTCGGTTGATCTGGCAACCCTGGCGACTTTTGGTTGATCTGGCAACCCTGGTGATTTTTGGTTGATCTGGCAACCCTGGTCAATTCTGTCGATCTGGCAACCCTGTTGATTTTTGGTTGATCTGGCAACCCTGTGGATTTTGGGTTGATCTGGCAACCCTGGTCAAAGCTATCGGTCTGGCAACCCTGGTTAATTCAGTCGATCTGGCAACCCTGTGGATTCTGAGTTGATCTGGCAACCCTGGTCAAAGCTATCGATCTGGCAACCCTGGTTAATTCAATCGATCTGGCAACCCTGTGGATTTTGGGTTGATCTGGCAACCCTGTGGATTTTGGGTTGATCTGGCAACCCTGGTCAAAGCTATCGATCTGGCAACCCTGTTAATTTTGGGTTGATCTGGCAACCCTGGTCAATGCTAACGATCTGGCAACCCTGTGAGACGAGGGGGGCGGGGAAGTCAAGGGGAATCCTCGGGACACTGGGGCTTCTCGGGCCGCCGCCTCCGGCTAGTCACGGAGGCTCCGGGATTCCGACTACTCCGGGTGCACGCGGAGGCTACTGGGGATTAACGGGCAGGCCAGGGGCGCAGCGGCGAGAACTCGGCTGTTCCGGTGCGGATGCGAGACCAAGCGCAGGGAAGCAGTCGGGCCAGGCGGCGTACGCTGGCAGGGATCGGGATCGGTGGATAGGCCAAGATACAGCGGCGAGAACTCGGCTGTTCCGGTGCGGATGCGAGACCAAGCGCAGGGGAAGCAGTCGGGCCACGCCGTGTGCTCTGGCAGAGGATCGGGAGGGGAAGGAGGAAGCAGAGGTGCAGACGTGGAAGGCTTGGGCGGATGCGAAACCACCTGCTCCAAGTTCCCGACGCACTCCTCTAAGCTAGCATGCAAAGGGGATGGGGGTCAAGGAAAAGAAGACACTACGATCTCTATATTATGGTCTTTATTTACTCAAACAATAACTTGCCCGTGGCTGCGGCCAGCGGGGAGGGGAAATAGTGGCTTACGTGGTCTGGCACTACAGCGGGAAAAGCTGTCGCCGCTGGAGTCGCCGTCTGGAGTTGAGTCTCAACGGGAAGACGCTTTCGCCGTTGGCAGATGCTCGCGCACTCGCGCGTCACTCACGATCGCCTCGTCTGGCGGGATACTGTCGCCGCCGGTCTTTGCGCTACGCACTCGCGTGTCTCTGGGGGCTTCTTGGTCGCCGATGCCGCGTGTTGTCACAAATCGTTCCGTTTTCGCTCGCGCACGTCTGTCTTCTTTCAAAACCGGAAACCAAAAGCCACGATCTCCAGTCTAGAGGTCGTACATCGTCGATCGTTCCTTTTATCGATATATCGTGTCGGGCTATCGGGGTCTTGGGTTGCCACCTGGGCACTCTAGTGTACCGATATGGATGAACTTAACAGATGGGGGGATGGACTTCGTGTCCCTTAATACGATAGTTATGAATAACCGATGGTGGATGGACTTCGTGTCCCTTAAAATAACAGATGGGGGATGGACTTCGTGTCCCTAAGGTTATTGTTAATTCTAAACTTAATATTTAATGCGTATTGTTTACACGGAAGTATAAGGAAGATGATTATTATTATTTACAGTAAAATATATATATATGGACATTTGTAAGATCCTCGGCGAGGATCATTACATCCCTCCGTACGTCGGGGGGATGAAATTGATCGTGATGGTTCCGGCCGGCTTCATCGTCACCTGATACGCTCCTTCTCCCGTTTGGACCCGGAATCGCTGTCTCCTTCGTCGGGCTGCTTGTTGCCGTTCCTGTATTGCCGTCCAGACTACTGGCGGCAACTCGTTGTTCGGGACGGTGCCCACCCAACCGGCTGGTAGGGGGTGGTACCTCTCCTTCGGGGGTCGTGGCCGGTGTTGTCCCCTTCGTCGATGTGGATCTGAGCCGGGGGCGAAGTGAGTGGACTCCGCGGATCCCAGTCGTCAGGGAGGTCCTGAAGATACTCCTCCCACTCTGCGGGAACTTCCTCCATTAGTAGCCCACGCGCGCCGGGTGACAGGCCGAGGTCTAAGTCGGTCTCGCTGGATGTGGCCGTGCTGCCGGGAGCGTGTCTGGGCTCTGGTGTTGCTACTGCAACCAGGGGTGGCATGATGTACGACGTGAGCTGGCTTGGCTCGCCTGCGGCCTCTGCCTCCTGGGGCTTCTCGCGGCGCCGAAATCGTTGGCCGGTGTTCGCCTCCTCGTCACTTGTCTCGCTCTCCCACTCCATGGCCTTGCTGGCCGGCGTGGTGGGCCGGGAGGCGGTTGGCGCTGGCAGGGTGATCGGTTGAACGATCGGTGAGGGTGGTGCTCGTACGGGGTGTCCGTCGTTCGCCGGGACATCCTCCGCAGCTCGGGTGTAGGTACCGGAGGTCGTTAGTGGTGAGTCCATGATCCACACTTCTCCATCTTCTGTTCCGTCCCATCCCGGATGGTGATCTGGGCCCATCACACAGAGTCTTTCCGGCGATGGCGGGAAAGTTATGATCGGGCTCGGCGTTGGGCGGAATGGTGCTTCTATCTGGATCACTTGGTATGTCGTGTGGGTGAGGTATACCCACGACCCACGATGGAAGGCGAACCGGTCCTCACCCTCGTATATATAGTGGGCGGCTCCTTCTCCTGGGTGTGCCTCATCAGAACAGCTGTTATCAGTATCTGACCCGTTCGTGGAGTCATCCTCGACTCGGACGTTCGGGCCTCTGCCTCCGGAGTCCGGGCGTTGGGTGTCGAGGAATTCTCTCTCGTCCCCATCCTCCTCGTCGTGACCACACGGGTCGTAGATTTCCCCGTCGTCGGACACTGACATATCGTCGGGATTGGTGACCGGGTTTGCCGGGTCTGCTCCGAAGTACGGGCAGTTCGAGTAGACACTCTCGTCCGTGTCATAGTCCGGGGAGGCAGTCGGCGCTGCCCGATGGGCCTGTGTCCGAGTCCAGGAGGCCTCTGGTGAGGGTTGGGGCGCTCGACCAGAGTTCCCCGGCTGGCTCCCACCCATCGGACATGGTCGTGTGGACCGCCCGACGTACGCCGTTCCCGGACGTAGTCGGGGGTCACGGTTGACTGCCGGCTGCCTGGAGGGCGCTGTTGCGCCGTCGTCGCTGTCGCTCGAAATGGATATTGTGTCCATGCTGGTCCTGTGGAAGAGAGAAAGGAAAAAAAACTTTTCTTAGTACTTGTATGCGGTAGGCAGGGCCGCGTGGCCAGCAGTAGGGCGTTGGTTAATGCGTCGGTCGGTACGGGTAGGTTGCTGGTAAACCGAGCGAGGTTACAAGTACGGGTCAGTCTTTGGGGCCAGGACTCTGGTTTCCCTGGGCGACAGAGTCATTCATGCCGACATCTTCGGCGTCAGGGGCTGCGAGAGGAGATGAGTGGAATTGTTTTAGGTCACCTATATTGACCAGTCGACCCTTGCGGTGACCTGGCAAGCGGACACGGACCACGTTAGGGGATGGAAACGCAACCACCTTGTATGGCCCGTCGAACTTTGGTGCGAGCTTCGCAGCAAAGCCTTCCACCGCTTTGGACAGGTGGTGTTGTCGCACTAGGACCAAGGATCCCATCGCGGGCTTCCAGCTCCTTCGACGTAAGTTGTAATGTCGTCCTTGTTCCCGGCTGGCCTTCTGGAGGTTGTTCTGGACGATGGCGAAGATCTCCTTGAGGTGTTCCGACCTCTCGAGCGGTGACTGAGGTAACGCGGCCGTACCCGGCGTGACCCGTTCATACCATGATCCAGGTAATCTCGGCTCTCGGGCTTGAAGCAGGAAGGCGGGACTATATCCCGTCGTCTCCGAGATGCTGGTGTTGATTGCAAGTGACAATTCCGGCAATAAGCTATCCCATGTGTTCTGGTTGGTTTCGACGTACTGCGAGATCATAGTTTTGACCGTACGGTTAGCTCTTTCTGTCGGATTTTCCCTGGGGCAGTATGGAGCAGTGAACTGAAGGTCTATTCCCATTTCTTGGAGGAAGTCTCTGAATGCTTTACTCGTGAACTGAGTGCCATTATCACACACCAGTTTCCTGGGCGCTCCGAAGTGACTGAGGATCCTCTCGCGGAACGCTCGTATCAGGGTAGCCGTGGTTGCCTTCCGTAGGGGTATCAACTCGACCCATTTCGTGAAACTATCGAAGAATACTAGGAGCATCGTATTCCCTTCCTTTGACCGGGGCAACGGCCCCACGAAGTCTGCGCATAAGATGCCGAAAGGTTCACTGACTTGTCGGGTTAACATCTTTCCGGCTTGTTGTCGTTGTACTGACTTGTACTTCTGGCATGGGAGACATTGCCGCACATGTCGTCGTACGTCGCGGAACATTCCAGGCCAGTAGTACTTCTGCGAGATTCGGAGAATTGTCTTCCGAATGCCGAGGTGGCCGGCCGTGGGGGCGTCGTGGCATTCCTGGAGAATGCGGCCCCGATGTTCGTTCGCTATGCACAATTTCCAGGGGATATAATCTTGGTCGTCAGGGCGGTGTCCTAAGTGTCGATAAAGTTCTCCGTTTTCGATGGTGTAATCGGGGAACTTCTGGGGTTCCTCTTTGACCTCTTGGAGCCTACGTTGAAGCCACTTGCACTGGTGACCGTCGGGAGTGAGCATCTGAAGGTGTTCCAGGGGTTGTCGGGATAAGGCGTCGGCGACAACATTGTACTTCCCACGTCTGTAATGCACGTCGTATTGGTACTGTTGGAGCTCTAGTGCCCATCTCGCGATCCTTCCGGTTGGGTTCTCGATGTGATCGAGCCACTTAAGAGCCAGGTGGTCGGTAATCACGTCGAACCTGTACCCCTCGAGGTAGCAACGGAGTTTTCGGATACTCCAGACAATAGCGAGGCATTCTTTCTCTGTGGAAGAATAGTTTAACTCTGCGGCATCGAGCTTCCGGCTTACATATGCAATGACCCGTTCTTGGCCGTGGACTTCTTGGGTTAATACTCCTCCGAGTCCGTAGTTGCTGGCGTCGGTCTGGAGCGTCATCTTCGCGGAGAAGTCCGGGCATACTAATACGGGTGCGTCTGTCAGCAGGTTCTTGAGGAGGTCAAAGGCAGCCTGTTGCTCCTGTCCCCACTTCCACCGTTGGTTCTTCTTCAGCAGGTTCGTCATGGGTTGGACTACGGCCGCGAAGTTTGGTACGAAACGCCTGTACCATGAAGCCATGCCGAGGCATCTCCTTAGTTCTCTCAGACTCGTTGGCGGATTCAGGTTTCGTACCGCGGCTACTTTGTCTGGGTCAGTGTGTATTCCTCTGTCGCTGATCATGTGTCCTAAGTAGGCTAGCTTCCGTTTAAAGAAAGAACACTTTTCTTGGTTAATCCGCAGATTCGCTCTCCTCAAGCGTCCGAACACCTTACGTAGATTAGTCATGTGTTCCTCTAAGCTGGCCCCTATGACGATTATGTCGTCAAGGTATGCGAAGGCGTGTGGGTCGAGATCTGGCCCGATCACGCTATCTAGCGCTCGCTGAAAGGTCGCTGGTGCGGAGTGTAACCCGAAGGGCATGACCCGCCACTGGTACAGGCCGCGTCCGGGTACTGTGAAAGCGGTGCAGGCTCGGCTCTCTGCTGCCATGGGTATTTGCCAGTATCCATTGCGTAGGTCCAACGTGGAGATAAACTTTGCGTTCCTCAATCGTTCCAGGATGTGGTTGATACGCGGCAACGGATACGCGTCCGGGACGGACTTCGCGTTCAATTGCCGATAATCGACACACATTCGCCATTGGCCGGTCTTCTTCCGTACTAGAACCAAGGGTGCGCTATGAGGGCTGTGTGACGGCTCTATGCATCCTTGCTCCAGTAAGGCATCCACCTGTTCGTCGATGATACGTTGCATGGCGGGGTTCTTTGGGAAGTAGCGTTGTTTAATCGGCCGGTCGTCCTTCATCGTTATTCGATGTTCGGCTATGTTGGCTACTCCTGCCATGCCTTCGAATAGTGCTAGCTGCTCTCTGAGGAACGCTCGTACGCGGGGCGGAATCGTGTCATCGTCTTCTGGGTTTCCGGGGTCGGGTGTCCGTGGACCCGGTGCCTCTGGCTCTGGGTTATCGTTTCTCTGCGTCTCTGGCTCCGGGTTATAGTAGCTATGTGTCTCTGGCTCTGGGTTGTAATGACTCTGCGTCTCTGGCTCTGGGTTGTAATTTCTCTGCGTCTCTGGCTCTGGGTTGTAATTTCTCTGGGCTTCTGGCTCTGGGTTAGAATCGCTTTCTGATTCCTCTACGTGGTTCTCCTTGATTATTTCTATATTTCTTGCGTTCCGTGGTCTTATCTCATGATCCGTAATGCCGAGGCGGGGTTCGATGGTCGAGGTTTGTGAGGTCCTTGTGCCGTCTATTTGCCGTGGTGGTCTCTGGGGTCGAGGTCGAGGCTCGGGTTTCATTTGCGCGTTTTGCTCGGGGGGGTTATGTCTGGCCGGGTCGTTATCCTCAGGTCTGCGCCGAGATAGTGTGAGACTGGCGGTCCCACATCGGAGGGTAGTACCTATGGTGGCCAAGAAGTCCATCCCTAAGATCAGGGGTTCTAGCATAGCTGGCATGACTAGTAGAGACACCTGGATCGTCTTCCGAGCGAGCGTTACGTTCGCCAGCAGCAATCGGGTGACCTCCACTCGCGACGTGTCCGCCAGATTAATCTGGGTGCGGATCTCTCGGAACTGGTGGGGTTGTCCGACCACTTCGGCAATGTCTTGGCTTATGAAACTCCTAGAAGCCCCGGTGTCGATGGTGGCTAGTCGCACATGTCCGCCAATCTCGACTTCGGCGGCGATTCTCCCCCTTTCTATCCTCAATGGTGCATTTACTGGCGGCGCTCGGCTGGGTTGGTCCCCGACGGATTCCGCCGATCGCGGGGACCCGTCTCGTTTCCCTGTTGTGGACGTCGGCAGCACTCCACCGTGCGTATGCCTCGACGGCCGCAGTCCCAGCAATAGTACTGGCGAGGGTTTCGGCAGTCATGGCTGAGGTGTCCGGTCTCTCCACAATTCCAACATGCGTCTCGCACCTCAACGCGGGGAGCGGGCGCTGACACTCGATTGACTCTAGCCGGCATTTGTACTCTGGGTTCGGGCGGTGTGCGCAGTATGTGTCCCCGGCTGTTTTCTCCGTGGGACACAGGCAGAGTTCGGGTCGGAGCGGTGGCATTCGGCGCGGGCATAGAAACTTGGTTGGCGTTGTGACGCCCTAGGTCTCGTATCTTGACAGCTTCGAACTCGGTGGCTAAGTGGACCAGGTCTCCGATGGTCCGGAACTCGCTACGGCGGATATACATTTGGTATTCCGGGGCCATGTTTTCATAGAGCCTATTCAGCTCCTGTTCTTCAGTGTAGCCGGCGTGACGCATGAGAATGCGAAGGTCTAATATGAAATCCTTGAAAGTCTCCCCGTCTAGCTGCTCACGACGCCGAATCTGGTCGTCTAAGCGCTGGAGATACCTAGGCGGGAGGAAAAACTCTAGGAACTCTCTCCGAAAGTTGGTCCAATCAGCCCCTTGCAGGCGGCTGGTTTGGAACCATTTATCAGCCCTGCCCGTCAGCAGTTCCGCCATGGCTCGGGGAAGGAGTCCGAAGTTTATGCCATAAGATACGGCGCGGCTCTCTACCTGTTCTATGAATGCAAGTGGATCAGAATAACCGTCGAATTGGAGACCCCATTTGCGGATTCTTTCCGGCACGCACACGTATTCGCGGCGGTGTCGGTCGCTACTCGGGTCAGAGGAAGTTTCTTGGGTCGTGTCGAGCGGAGCAGGGGCGGAGACAACGATGCCAGGGGTATTGCGACTACGAGGGGAGGTTCCGGGGTTCAACCCTGCGTTTGGGTTGGCGAGGTGGCCGCTGGGGCCGGGCCGGTCCTCACCGGGAGGCACTGGGCTACTGGGTCGGGCTGTATATCGTTTCTCTAGATCGAAAAGTCGAGCCCATACTTCTTGGGTCTGTTCTGAGTCCTTGACTAACGTGGCAAAGCTTCGGCGTAGGTCATCGACGACGCCGTCGGCAGAGAATCCGAATTCTTCCGCAAAGGCCAGCAGCTCGACCTTGAGTCGGCTGTAGATCCACCGTGTGGAGACCCCCGGATTCTTAATTCTACGTGGAACGAACTCACCGGGCACTTTCTGGTCGGCGTCCATGGCTGTGAGGCTTTGTTCTGGGCTTCCTCGTTCTTCAGCTGATTTTAAGCGTTTTCCCTCCTTCTCGGATGGTTGTGTCTTTGCGTCGCTGATTTACAGGCACTGAGTTCGCTTTCCGCTTCGGGGATGCGTCTCTATAGTCTAAGTCTTTGTTTTGTCTTATCACTGCACTGGCACTCGTTCGCGTGGACTGGGCGGTTTCGCGGCTAAGCACGTGGGCTTGGTTCTGGACGCGCGGACTGTTAGTTCGAGTGTTTTTGCACGGTCGCGGGCACTTTGTTCACTTTTTGGTCATTTCTCGAGGTATTTTGAGGTTATGTCCCTATTCTGGAGGCTTCGCACTCCGTATACAGATGGTAATATTCCTGGTATTTCTCCCTATCAGGTCCCTGCTCGGGCGCCACTTGTGACGTGGTTTCTATAGCCGGGGTAAGATCTCAGTCGCGGCCAAGGAACCTACACAAGAAATTTGTATAGAAGGGATGGGACCTGTAGCTAGGAATTATGTATGTGGGAGCGGAGAGACCGCCAGAAGTACTGAGGCATAATCCTCTACCGCTTATCGACTTGTTATCTGGGTGCTGGCCCGTTCTCAACTTGCGGCCACGCTGCTGAGCGGCCGACAGTCGGTTGTGTAACACAGGGACGTCTCTGCTGTTAACACGCGGCGATCGTCTGGCTTGGCGATCGACGACCCGGACCACGTAGCACGTTCTGGTAGCTCTGGGGACGAATCTACAATCCTAGTGGGTTCGGTTGATCTGGCAACCCTGGCGACTTTTGGTTGATCTGGCAACCCTGGTTAATTCAATCGATCTGGCAACCCTGGTGATTTTTGGTTGATCCGGCAACCCTGGTGATTTTTGGTTGATCTGGCAACCCTGGTCAATTCTGTCGATCTGGCAACCCTGTTGATTTTTGGTTGATCTGGCAACCCTGTGGATTTTGGGTTGATCTGGCAACCCTGGTCAAAGCTATCGATCTGGCAACCCTGGTTAATTCAATCGATCTGGCAACCCTGTGGATTTTGAGTTGATCTGGCAACCCTGGTCAAAGCTATCGATCTGGCAACCCTGGTTAATTCAATCGATCTGGCAACCCTGTGGATTTTTGGGTTGATCTGGCAACCCTGTGGATTTTGAGTTGATCTGGCAACCCTGGTCAAAGCTATCGATCTGGCAACCCTGTTGATTTTGGGTTGATCTGGCAACCCTGGTCAATGCTAACGATCTGGCAACCCTGTGAGACGAGGGGGCGGGGAAGTCAAGGGGAATCCTCGGGACACTGGGGCTTCTCGGGCCGTCGCCTCCGGCTAGTCACGGAGGCTCCGGGATTCCGACTACTCCGGGTGCACGCGGAGGCTACTGGGGATTAACGGGCAGGCCAGGGGCGTAGCGGCGAGAACTCGGCTGTTCCGGTGCGGATGCGAGACCAAGCGCAGGGGAAGCAGTCGGGCCAGGCGGCGTACGCTGGCAGGGATCGGGATCGGTGGATAGGCCAAGATACAGCGGCGAGAACTCGGCTGTTCCGGTGCGGATGCGAGACCAAGCGCAGGGGAAGCAGTCGGGCCACGCCGTGTGCTCTGGCAGAGGATCGGGAGGGGAAGGAGGAAGCAGAGGTGCAGACGTGGAAGGCTTGGGCGGATGCGAAACCACCTGCTCCAAGTTCCCGACGCACTCCTCTAAGCTAGCATGCAAAGGGGATGGGGGTCAAGGAAAAGAAGACACTACGATCTCTATATTATGGTCTTTATTTACTCAAACAATAACTTGCCCGTGGCTGCGGCCAGCGGGGGAGGGGAAATAGTGGCTTACGTGGTCTGGCACTACAGCGGGAAAAGCTGTCGCCGCTGGAGTCGCCGTCTGGAGTTGAGTCTCAACGGGAAGACGCTTTCGCCGTTGGCAGATGCTCGCGCACTCGCGCGTCACTCACGATCGCCTCGTCTGGCGGGATACTGTCGCCGCCGGTCTTTGCGCTACGCACTCGCGTGTCTCTGGGGGCTTCTTGGTCGCCGATGCCGCGTGTTGTCACAAATCGTTCCGTTTTCGCTCGCGCACGTCTGTCTTCTTTCAAAACCGGAAACCAAAAGCCACGATCTCCAGTCTAGAGGTCGTACATCGTCGATCGTTCCTTTTATCGATATATCGTGTCGGGCTATCGGGGTCTTGGGTTGCCACCTGGGCACTCTAGTGTACCGATATGGATGAACTTAACAGATGGGGGATGGACTTCGTGTCCCTTAATACGATAGTTATGAATAACCGATGGTGGATGGACTTCGTGTCCCTTAAAATAACAGATGGGGGATGGACTTCGTGTCCCTAAGGTTATTGTTAATTCTAAACTTAATATTTAATGCGTATTGTTTACACGGAAGTATAAGGAAGATGATTATTATTATTTACAGTAAAATATATATATATGGACATTTGTAAGATCCTCGGCGAGGATCATTACAGAACAAAGACAAATATGCCGTTTCAGAAGCAATAGAAGCAGAACAAATGACCAACAATGCACACAGGCACATCGAGCATTTGTCTCAAATTGATTCCTGCGTCTGGCATTCCATTACGAGCCCGATATTGAGTATTCTGCTCATTCAAAAGTTGCCATTGGTGCTATGGACAAGGAATGCATTGTCATGCCCTCGAATTCAACAACAGCCAGCCGGGATGTGTTGCGCGTCTGGAAAGGTACAACTACCTCCTATTGAAACACCACCTGAACCATTGAACGGTTTACTTACAGGCACAGATCCAAATTCTAACCTCTTCCTAAAGTCCATTCGAACATTTAATTCATGTTTTCAAATGACTTCGTTTGGAGCAACAGAAATCATTAGAAATACTAATTCAAATGGTCAACAATTCAATTCTATATTTAAAATCAGATGAAACTGGATGCGTTAAATTACCGACAGATTTCTGCACAATCATTGATTCCCAACATGATCTGATTCAAAAAATTTTACGGATGTACACACACAGTAAATAAATCAGGAGTGGCTTGCACAAAGAGCAATTGCAATTGCGGCAAAAAATGCTGACGTTGACGCTTTGAATATCAAAATACAAGAGTTGTTGCCAGGGAACTTTGTATCATACAAATTGTATTGATACATTTTGTGAAGAAAGCGAAGCTGTTAATTTTCCCACAGAGTTTTTGAACTCATTGGATTATCCAGGCATGCCACCGCATAATTTAGAATTGAAGGTTGGATCTCCCATTATTTTGCTTCGGAATCTGAATCCGCCACGACTGTGCAACGGTACGCGATTAGTTATTCAAAAATTAATGAAAAACGTTATCGAAGCCAGCATTTTAAATGGAAAGTTCCGAGGTGAAAAGATATTGATACCGCGAATCCCTATTATTCCGACAGATGTGCCATGTCCATTTAAACGAATCCAGTATCCAATTCGATTGGCATTTGCAATGACAATTAATAAGACCCAAGGTCAAACGATGTCAGTCTGAGGCTTAGATTTGAGCAAACCATGTTTTTCACATGGTCAATTATACGTTGCATGCTCGCGAGTGGGTAAACCCTCCAGTTTGTTTGTCCTAGCGAAAAATGGGCTAACCAAGAATATTGTGCACGCCATAGCATTGAGAGAATAAATTTAAATGAATTTAACAAATTATTGTTCAGTGTTATGTTATTTGCACATTTCATTTTCGTGAACAGCGCTTCACGCCTCTCACTCATATACCACATCCTTACATACTTACAATAATAGTTGTTTTCATCCTAGACAGAGATAAAAATGGTTTTTGTTTATACAGCATGAATTGAATCAGGGATAGGTGGGACGAAGTTCACCGGGTCAGCTAGTATATTTATAAATCGTCCAAAACATAAAACTAAAATATAAATTACAGTCCACTGCTCCAACAAATAAATATATCCAAAAACCACGGCACAGAAACGCCGAATTAATTTTACTCTTCCCTGCTCTATCCTGAGCGGAGCTTCATCCAAATAAACATACATATATTTTTTGTCTCCCCTTTGCTCTATCCTCAGATCAGCTGCATGTAAGCATTGGCAAACATTGCAATTACATACGTAATCGTCGGCTTGCCGACGCTCCGATTTTTTGGAAATTTTTTCCGCCTCTCCCTTGTATCCGCTATTCTGCATTGGCAAACGGCTAAGGCATAAACATATTCACACATACGCATTATCTCCGAAAACAGTACCGCGACAAATACAGCAGCGGTCAACTAAATAAGTCCATATATATATAAATAATACTATATTCTGATTGGTTCCTAAATTCCAATTCCAGCTTCGACACTTATAACTAAATCGAACAAAAATTAATCCATATACAAACAATCCAGTTTATTTTTTAAATATCCAGAATGACTTCTTTAAGTTTAAATAAGTTTATTTTAATCTGTGACCGTCTAAGTCACTTCGATTCCAAAGTCTGCAATCCAGCAGTACCCAGTCCATTCAAATATACGTCAAATTCATGTCGACCAAGTCCGCGCGAGAAAGAGTATGAAGCTTGTTCAGAGCAAATTTCAGTTGGCTTAGAGGGCACGGCGGACACCTTGCCTACTCTTAAGGCAAAATACGACTATGCCTATTTTATTTACGAAAGGTGTGCCGCAAAACAAACAGATCGAAACGATCGCTTCTAATGCAGCTCAAATCCAACCCGTTCCGCCCCAAAATTCATTTCCGTCTGGCTGACGCCTTCCTCCGTGCGAAACAGAAGTTTTCTCGGGCGATTATATTCGCTGGCCGACTTTCCGAGACCTTTTCACAGCGGTCTATATAGACAATCCTTCGCTGACCCCTGTTGAAAAGTTGTTCTATCTAAATGCCAAGACTAGTGGTGAAGCTCATTCCGTAGTTTCCAATTCACCACTCACCAACGATGGTTTCCGCTCAGCCTGGAAAAACCTATCTGAGCGTTTCGAAAACAAGCGAGCGCTGGTGAACAGCCAACTGAAGAAGTTACTAAACATGCAGTCCGTCGCACTAGAATCTTCGGCAGCCTTGAAGGAGCTGCCAAATACGATCCAGAACTGCCTCACATCCCTAAAATTGTCCGGCCTTCCTACGGATAATTGGGATTGTTTCCTGGTTTATTTGTGTTCCACGAAGCTTCCAAAGCTGACGCTCTCATTATGGGAGCAGTCCTTAACAAAAAAAACCGAAATTCCTACGTGGCAAGAACTTGATTCATTCATGACACGCAAGAGGGGGGAGAAAAAGAAAAACAACAATAACGCGCCCGCTGCAGCGATTAAGTCGTTAATTTGGCAAAACAGTCGCGGTCCCGCCCGTGTGGATCTGTAATGATGTTTCGTTTTTTAAAATTTGTTGTATTGTCTCGGCCTTAATTTGTATTTATGTATGTATATTAGTTTCGTTGCAGAGGTAGTTTCTGGGATCGGAGGCAGAAAATATGTATGGGCATGCAATCGAATATGTTGATATGTTTGTATGTGTAGGGCACAGGTTGGAACAGTGGAGCATCGAGAAGTGGACTGTATATTTAAAAATGAAAGGATAGAAAAATTATGTGGCGAAAATTGGCACGCACAAGAATTATAAAACAAATATCGCGACAACGGCGGACTGTTCGGCGAACAGGGAAATTCCCGAAACAGTGCACACCGGTTGGCCAATATTTATTATGCCTTTCTCACCACACAATTTAACTTTTCACTTGTTAATTTGCGCGGAGTTGCGCCGAAATATAAAAATATGTCGCTTGTGATGCTGAGAATGCATACACATATATGTACATATGCATACACATATATGTACATATGCATACACATATATGTACATATATGTAAATATACATATACGACCGTTGGCAAGTTGTTGTACAACGAGAACGAAAAGAAAAACGGCCAGGAATACGGCGACACAAAGCGGAGACGAATGGAAAATTTCGGCGGACTAGGAGCACTATAAATTTCGGCGGACTAGGAGCACTATTAATTTCGGCGGACTAGGAGCACTATTATTTTTCTCACTGCCGAAAACTCTCGGATGTGGAGTTGACACAGAAAAACTAAACGATCTTACAGCAGTGTGAACTAAATTTAAAGTTCGGACCACTGCTGAAGATCGGCAGCGAGAAGGAGACAAAAAGACCTTGTACTTATCTTTAGCGGCGGCACCACCAGAGCTGCTGGTGAAAAAAGGATTCCAGGACGATATCCTTATCCGGCTCGAAGGACCATATTTACACGTATGTAGGGGGGTGGCGAGGATCCTCCGCTAAAGGATTCCAGAAAATATAAAGTGTATATATCCCGCGAAGAAAAAGACGTAGAAAATATTCGGGGGGTCGAGAGTCGACACTGGCATGGAGCGCCCGTAGTGTTTATTTCGCATTCATTTGGTTACTAATCTAAGCTTAAACATACAGCCGTGCTCGCGCCGGCTTACTCCGCTAAAGCGAGAGCGGGAGATCGGCGGCGGCCAACTGCTGATTCGGATTTGACCCTATGCACTAGCTAGGGCCGCTGGAGCACACAGGAAGGTGAACTCGGGAGCAACAGCAGGGCGAGAGAGGATGCGCTTGGCCAGGGAGCGGCGGAAGAGCGCTGCGGAGTGGCCAAAGATGTAGAGGAGCACAAGAAAGGTTTCGAGGAGGAATATTGCCGCGAAGCGGCCGAATATTTCCGAAGAGCGGGGAGCGGGCGAGCATCGGCACGCTCAACGAACAATGCGAAGAGGCCCGAAATACGGGATCGCAAGAGCGGCCGAGCTTTCGGACGCTCGGTGGCCAGAGGGGGTACAGTAGGCCCCTCACGTAAACACTAGGGAAGGATTAAAGTGTGAGAAAAAGTCGAATAATATCCGGGAAAACCCTAAAAACAGCCTTTTTCTATCTCCCATACAGAATAAAATTCGAATTTTGTAATAGTAGGCAAAGAGACGTTAATCATCCTGTTGTAAAGTCGTCGTTTTTAAAAAAAATTCAGTAGAATTCAAAACTTGAGTACTGGAAATCAGACTCTGAAAATCAAAAAGCGCATCTCGAACAGATAAGTAATATCGCGCATGGAACAAAGTTAGCCAGGTCAGCTAGACTGCGTCCCGGACAAACATCAACTGAGTTTAAAATTACAAAAAGGGACGAGACAACGTTCGCCAGAACCGCTAGTATACTATATTAATGTATTATTTGTGCCTCTCTCAATTCTTCAATTATAGATGTAATCTCATTTGAATATGTGACGAAGTCACAACCCTTTGTATATATGTAAATATAATCTAAGCCTAAGTTTACTCCAAACTCCTGCAAACTCACTCATTCTCCTCGAGCACATAACCCACTTACAAGCACTCACTCAGAGGCCCGCTCATACAAGCCACTCACTCACACACCGCACACTCACTCAAACCCAAAAACACACTCAAACGCCGTCGAGCAACGGAGGGGAAGAAGAGAGAGAGAGAGCAACCGCCGATCGCCGGCAAAGGCGTCGGCACTCGCCAGAAGGGCACCAACCAGGCGGACGCTGTACCCTTGGGAGTGGAAAATTACCACGCCACTGACGAGCGTGTCTTTGATTCCTTCTAGCGATTCGCAGTACCTGCTCCAAGAGTCTTTCTTGGCTGGGTATATCGCTTTTTTGTATTCCTTGTGTATTTCCATATATGGTTCCTTAACTTGTATTGAAGGCTTTCTTAGCCCTTTTTCTGAGCTCGCTTAGCTCTTTGTTCCACTATTGCGGATATGTCTTCTTGGAGTACGTTATTTTGCACGACTCTTCGTACGCGTTGTTGAGAATATTCGTGAAGTCCTCGACTTCCTTGTCTATTCCTTCCGGGGTGGGTCTTACCTTGACCTTCCTGTTCTTCACCTTTGACTGTACAATCTTTTCATATTTGTTCCAGTCTGTGTTGCGGGGATTGCGCTTTGGGGCCGTTTCGCAGGTCGGCATCGAAATCTCAAAGAATATGTAAATATGGTCTGAAAAAGAGATTTTTGGCGAAACCCTCCCTTTTTCTACCCTGTGATTACTGTGCTCCAATTGGAGCGTTATATCTAGGACCTCCTCCATTCCTTGAAATTCTTCCGTACTCGGAGAAATAAAAGTGGGTGTTTCCCCTTTGTTGCAGATAGTGACGTCACGACATATAATATGTTCAAGAAGAGACTCGACTCACCCCTTTCGTTTGTTTCCTTGCTTCCCCACAGTGTGTGCCTGGCATTGGCGTCACACCCGAGGATGAGTTTCGTTTTGGAGTCCTCGGCCCATTGCATCACCCTGACAAACGCTTCAGGGGGTGCCGGTTCATCGTGGGCCATCCGCTGCTATGATTGGGATGTAGAAGAGCGTTAAAGTTGTTTTTAATGATTATACCCGCCCTCGGCCTACTTGTCGAGTTTATGTATAGTGTTCTATATCCTTTTATAGCCACGCCATAGATTTCGCCGTCCCTGGTCCATGGCTCTTGTAAGAGGCCGATGTCGATGTCCTCCATTTCGGAGGAGGACTGCAAGATTTGCTAAAGCGTGCGAGCTACGCTTCAGGTTTATCTGCACGACCTTCGGCATTATTGCGGTGTGGTGTTCGGGTTGTCATCGTCGATCACCAAGTCATCGAGCATCTGCTTGGTGTCATCGACGTCGTCTTCAAGATTATCGTCTGGCTCGGCTAGAAAGACTTTTGTAGTGGTGTAGTGGTGTAGTGGATAGCGCAGCTACCTGCTAAGCACGGGGTCGTGGGTTCAACCCCCACCCATGACGAGAGCATGGCCATACAAACTTCCTCTCAGAAATACTTTTCTAACTTTTAGAAAGTATTCTTCCACATAAAAATGCCTATTACAACAATTTTTCGGCAACTCCCACTTGCCCCCCCTCCTCGCTATATGGGAGAAAAAACGGGGGCAACCCACATAGTACCAAGCGCACCCTGTGTTTTCCTGCGAACAGCAACAACACCCAGCAGGGGGCGAGCGCGTTACCAGACTGTTCGCTTTTCTACGAATAACAACACAACACCATAGACGCCACTCCCCGATGGCGACAGGTGGCAGCCCCACCACTGGGATAAGCCGCATCTGGCCAATCACCAGATCGGTCGAAAAACTTAAAACCGATTACTGAAACTAATACGAGAAATTTAAACATAAACGGCTCCCCAAATTCGACGACGACCATAGGCATTTCAAAACGGACACGAATTGGACAATGGAACGTTAGAACTCTAAGAGAACCATCTAGGTTAGCACAGTTCGAGGCAGAGATGGAGAAACTCCACATTGCAATAGCTGGAATCAGCGAGATGAGGTGGGCTGGCAGTGGGGAAACAACAACATCAGATAGCAATCTAGTCCTACACAGTGGCAACAATGACGGCAGCAGGTATGGAGTGGGAATTTACGTGTCCAAGCGCATAAATCGGCCCCAACAACACCGGACTAAGATCTGTCATGGGCCAGCATGGAACTGGGATTCGCAACGATAACGGAGAGAGATTAGTGGAACTCTGCCAGCTATTCCAACTGGTCATCGGCGGC
Organism: Drosophila aff. chauvacae BK-2020; assembly: GCA_018903765.1. Taxonomy (NCBI): domain Eukaryota; kingdom Metazoa; phylum Arthropoda; class Insecta; order Diptera; family Drosophilidae; genus Drosophila; species Drosophila aff. chauvacae BK-2020. The sequence continues at coordinate 431,877 of JAEIGO010000419.1, forward strand.
ACGCTGTTCCCACACAAAGACGTCCACAAATACTCCTGGACATCTCCAAGTGGTAACACGCGCAATCAGATCGACCACATATGCATTAGCAGGAAATGGAGACACTCGCTACTGGACGTACGGAACAAAAGGGGAGCAGCCATAGACAGTGATCATGAGCTGGTCATTGGAGAACTTTCCATAAAGCTCAACCGCAACCACTCAAGGAACACTGGCAACAGCCAACACCGGCGAGCGCCCCCCCTGAACCTGCACCTTCTTAGCGACTCTACTCTGAAGACGAGAATGATGTCCACATTGCGAGAACAGCTGATCCCCCTAGAAGGCCACCCATGGGAGCACACCTGCAGACAACTAAGGACCACGGCGGAGGAAATACTTGGCCTGCAACAACGCGGAAGATCGGACTGGATATCTGAAGGGACCTGGGACCTGATTAGAAGGAGGAACAACCTGAAGCCCCTGGCGGACCAGCTTACACAGTACCGTGAGGACACACAGCTGGATAGACTTGCGACAGACGCAGAACGAGCAGCCGGCGAGAACAACATGCGCTCGCTATACCAGCAGATTGCACGAATTGCAGGTACCAATCACAGGCAGAACAAACCAGTCAGAGATCTAGACGGTAACCTCCTATCCAATGATGATGCACAAATCCGAAGATGGCGCCAACACTTCATGGGAATTAGCCACACCACATCACCAAACGTGGCTCCAGACTATAGGAGTGTTGTGCCGCCAAGTGGGAGTAGCAGGATACCCTCTGCACCCCCGAATGTAAGAGAAATTGTGAATGCAATAAAGAAGCTGAAGCACAACAGGGCAGCTGGCGAAGACAACATCCGAACTGCTTCAAGTTGACATCCAACTGATGGCTGAAACATTGCATCCACACTTCTCACGCATATGGGAAGGCGGAACGGTGCCAGACTCCTGGAAAAGCGGAATCATTGTGAAGCTTCCTAAGAAAGGCGACCTTAGTGACTGCAACAACTGGAGAGGGATAACCCTGCTCAACACCAGCTACAAGATCTTAGCTACACTTCTGAACGAACGCCTCCAGGAAAAAATTGAGCCAACAATTCGAGACGAACAGGCAGGCTTCAGACCACACAGGAGTTGCGTAGACCAGGCAAATACACTACGCATAATCACCGAGCAAGCTGTGGAATGGAGAGCCCCGCTTTACCTCCTGTTCATCGACTTCAAGAAGGCGTTCGACTCAGTTGAAAGAGCAGCAATATGGCGAGCACTTGCAAGAAAAGGAGTACCTGCGAATCTCATCGCCATCATTAAATCGATGTATGACGATGCCAACCTGGCGGTAATGCACAATGGAAAAACTAGTGCACCTTTCCAGACGAACACCGGAATTCGGCAAGGATGCCCGCTGTCACCACTCCTCTTCAACATCGTAGTCGACGAGTTAATGAGCGAATGCTCGTCCAAGCGCGGAATCACGTGGAACCTCACCAGACACCTTGAGGACTTGGACTACGCAGACGACATCTGTCTCATATCGCACAGACTCGGCGACATACAGAGGAAAAGTGACGATCTCGTCAGGATAGCCAGCAGCGTAGGACTTGAGATAAACGTAGCGAAAACCAAAGCTATGCGCTTCAACCACTCCAGCCAAGGAAACATCATCATAAATGGGAACCCGATCGAGTTCGTCAGCAGTTTCCCATACCTTGGCACCATCATATCCAACAGTGGTGGAGTGGATGATGATGTCTCCAGTCGTCTCGGCAAAGCCCGATCAGCATTTGGGAGACTATACCGCATATGGAGAGACCGACAAATAAGCAGACGAACGAAGCTCAGGATCTACAATGCGTGTGTGAAGTCCATACTACTATACGGAAGTAAGACATGGCTCGCCACGAAGAAGATAACGCAGAAGCTGCAGACTTTCAGCAACAAATGCCTGAGAGTCATATGTGGGGTATTCTGGCCAAACAGAACTGTGGCGCGTTACAGGCGAGCCCCCGATACACACCCAAATAAGGAAGAAAAAATGGATGTGGATAGGGCACGCTCTCAGAAGAAACCCTAGTAGCATAGTGAGGATGGCACTGGACTGGAACCCCCAAGGAAGCAGGAGAGTAGGAAGGCCAAGAGCAACCTGGAGAAGAACCGCTCACCAAGAACTAGCCCAAATAGACAGCACATGGGAAAATGCAAAACAGACAGCTCAAAATAGAGTTAGATGGAAGGCTCTCGTAGAAGCCCTAAGTTCCCGAGAGGAATAAGAGGAATTAAAAAAAAAAAAAAAAATGTTCTAGCTATGCCTGTATCGGATCATCATGGAATGTAAACAGTATTGCTTCTTTCTCTTTTTCATTATTTGATAATAGGGTCACCGCCTTGAGTAGCGCTACTCTTAGAGATTGTAATGTTTTATTGCCCATAATTTTAAAAGATTCTATTGAGATGGTGTCAAAGATCTTTTCGCTCGGTGCCACTTTGAGTTGGCGGATATTAAGTATACCGGCTTCTTTTTCAAGCCTTTGAAAGAACTTACCTAAGTCGAGAATTTCATTGGTGTACATATCGCTAACATCAATTCTTGCTATAACTTTTTTTCCACGTTTTAGTAAGCATAGTGAATTCGTTATTCGCAAGGTCACTACTTTTCGTACCTCGTCATTTACTATGACTTCGTATACGTTGGGCTGAGAAGCTTTGTTTCGAGTTTGCCTAGGCAAATCTACTTGTTCTTTTCCTGCGCAGGAATTTTTCTGTTTACTTTGGTTTCTGGTAGTGACTTTCAGAATGGAATTTTTATTTTGCATTTCCTTCAAATCTGATATTGTTATTCTGGATAATCGGCTACGTAATTGTCCTTGCCCTTTAGATATTCTACTGTAAAGTTATATTCCTCAAGTTCAAGCCTCATTCGCGTCAGCTTTGAGCTTGGATTTATCATGGAGAACAGGTATGTGAGTGGTCTGTGATCAGTTTTGACAGTGAAATGTCTACCATAAACGTATGGTCTGAAGTAAGTTATTGCCCAATGAATTGCTGCCAATTCTTGTTCTGTGGTGCTTTTATTACTTTCGCCCTTAGTAAACGATCTTGATGCGTACGCAACTGGAAGCTGGAGTCCGTTTTTGATTTGAGTTAAAACTGCTCCACATGCTTGCTTACTAGCATCCGTTATTATGCAAAATTCTTTCCTAAAATCTGGGTATTGTAATAAATTTGGATTTATTAGTGCCGATTTAAGATGTTCGAAGGCATTCTGGCAATCGGTTGACCATTCGAATTTAACATCTTTCTTACATAATCTTGTTATGTGACGGGAATATTCGGCGAAAGCTATGAATCTTCTAGCGCTGTCCGCATCATGTGGGACTGGATAATTCTTGATGACGTCGTATTTTTTGTCGTCAGGCAAGATTCCTTTATCTGTGCATTTGTGTCCCAAAAATGTGACCTCGTGCATGAAAAATGAACATTTTTCAGGATGTAATTTTAGATTGTATGTCCTACATTTCTCAAAAACATCAGTTAAGTTTTTAAGCATATGTTTTTCAGAACAACCTATGACTATTAGATCATCCATGTAAAGGAAAGCTTGAGAAGGTTCTAATCCGGAGAATGCTATTGTCATCATTCTGTGGAATGAATTTGGCGCTATTTTTAAACCGAATGGTAATCGCGTGAAACGATATGAACCATTGTTCGTCGAGAAAGATGTTACGTCCCTTGAATTTTCTTCGAGTTCGATTTGATGGAATCCAGACATTAAGTCTAGACATGAGAAATATTTCGCTCTTCCTAGTTGATCTAAAATATCATCAATTCTGGGTAACGGAAATTTATCCGACAACAGTTTTTTATTAATTTGACGATAGTCGATTACTAGTCTCCATTTTTTCTTATCAGAACCGGGAAGGGATTTCTTTGGAACTAACAATAGTGGGCTATTGTATGATGATATGTGAATCTTTCGGACCACTTGAGATCTTGCTGGTAGAATCATGGAATTATTACCAGAACTGTATGTTATTGGAACATAAATTGGGAAATTCAAATTTGTTGGTCTCATTATAAGCCAATCTTCGTTGGGTTTGAAGTCTAGTTGACAATTAAATTTCTTTATGAAATCAATGCCTATTATTCCATCACATGGTGGCCTATGCCTTGAATACTGATTTTAGTATTTTCCTGAACATCATGAAATATGTCAGAATTTTCCTTTAATATTGATATATCTGCACCCGTGTCCACTAGGAACACAAGTTTTTTATTTGTTTCTGTATTATAAAAAGATACAAAAGTGTTGTTACTAAGGTTGATGGTATAGATTCTTTTATTTGGTATTACACATCTGAAGGGGTTTGAGAGTTTTCCGAGTTTTGAGCTACTCTCACATTGTTTCGGTTTTGGTTACCGTTATTCCTGTTATTCCTTTGTCTATAATTTCCACGACCTCTATTATAGTTATTGGTCTGGTTATTATAATTTTCGTTGTATCCGTTGTTTCTATAGTAACCATTGCCTTGGTAGTGCGCGTTATACTGAAAGGTATCACGGCCTCTACCACGAAAATTACCTCGATAGTTAACACGATAGGCCTGTCCACCGCGTGCGAATAATACTGAATTTGCGTTGCCAGTCATTTCAGTACTGCATTTCATGTACTTCGTAACGGCTTCAATCATTGTATTATAATTACCGGCTTCCAGTATGGTTTTTAGCCTGCCATGCTCACAATTTTTAGTCATTGTGGATATGGCCTCCTTGGTGCTGAACTTTTCAGCATGTTCAGCCGATAACCCTTCATCAATATATGATGCTTCAATGAGTTTCCTAAGGTGGTTAATGTCATTGGTAAATTTTTCTGCAGTTATACCTTTCTGCATCGTTCTAGCCATTTTAGCTTTTACTACATCGGACGATTCGCCGACAATATTGGCTTCTAATATGGCAATTATCGAAGAGATAGTGGTCTCATTTTTAACCTTGTACAAGGTTGACCCGATTATTTTCGACTTAATGACCTCTACCGCTAATTCTTCAAATGGTCCTTTTGTTAAATTGACCAATCTAACGGCTGTTAAAAATCTTGCTAGATTTAATTTTTCACCGTTGAATTCGGGTATGGCGCTTGATATATCTTTGATATATGCCCGTTGGGCCGCTGAGTCGGTCATTATGGTTTCTATAGTGTCTAGTAAACCTATTAATGAAACAGATTCGTCCGAATCCAATAATTATATTGATCCAATAATTGCATTGATCTTAAATAATCATAATTGTAACGACCAGGCTAGGTGAAGAAGTGAAGAGCCGGGCGCACGCGCATTTTCACGGCTCTGCTCGTCTGCTAAAGAGGTGGAGCACTTCAAAGTTGCCTCTTACGATCAACATCTTATTAAATTTGCGTGCAGCGTCGAAAAGGGGGGGGGGAATCAAAATCACATACACGGACAGACGGACGACTGCATTTTGTGGGCAACTGCCCACGCGGGAGGTGGTTAATTTGCATATAGTAGCCACTTTAAGTGAGCCACTCTTTTTTTAATTTTTTTCTTTTTACACCTAATCGGGTCACGCACTCGTGTAGTATTTTTTTTTTAACTAATTTTATTTTTCTAATAATATAAATACTCGATACTCTATACATAAAGCATTTTATATGTATATGTATATTTACTTCAAGAAGTATTACTGAATTTTATTAAGTATCATTCAATTACATTTTTGTGTTTATGTGATTTTAATTTTTTTTTTTTAACTTAAAAATGAAATTTTTATATAAATTTATGTAAATTTATATTTGTATAAAAGTTTTTTTTTTTTTAGCTCGATATTCCTACTTTTTTACAATAGTCCTACCTATTATGTCGTACGGCTTTACGGGCCATACTGCTCATCGGGCAGAAAAATTCCGCTCAATGTTACAAAGTGTCGTTTAGAAATAATATGCAGCGCAGTGCATCGAGGTTGGGTGTGCCACGCAGGGCAACAAAAAAAAATAATTATATTCGGCTGGTCCGGTGCTGTTGTTGCCGGGCTGGCATGCTGTTTGCTCTTCCTTCCTTACGTCAGCTGGGCGTCGCCGGGCAGGCACGCTGACGTTCCCTCGAAGGTGCAGGCGGCGGGTTGCCTCCCGCACTCGGTTTCTGCTGCCGCTGACCTGGGCCTATGGGCTCAGGCGGCGCCGGTGCTGGTCCTCGCACAGACTATTTATCTTCTGCTGACCTGGCCTATGAGCTCAGGCGGCGCAGGTGCTGGTCCTCGCGCAGACTATTTATTTTCCGCTGCATATACGGATATTTTCGGCTAGTGATGCCGGGATGAGGCTGTCATAAGTGTGTTTCGGTTTCAGTTTCAGTTTCAGTAGAGCCTGGAATCTTCGAATTCTATGGTCAGGCGGCGACTTTCTCCATAACGGGGGTCTCGATCTTTTGCTTCGCCACACCAGTCATTTTGATTCAATATTGTTTTTACTTCTATTCGCAGTAGATCATCACGTAGTTATAAAAGAATTGGTAGATTGGAAGATCCATATAGGATTTTTATGGTTGCTGAATTTTTTTTTCCGTCACACACTTATGTCCACTTATGTCACGGTCGCCATATAAGAGGTTTTATAAGTCACCATATAATAAGTCATTTTTAGGTTTTGGGTTTTAAGATTTGGTTTTATTAATTGGAGCAGGCAATGTCCCGCTCCAATGAAAGTAGCTTTGTTCATGTCTTAAATTATTGATACAAAAGGTTTCTTAGCCTAATTCAGGTAGCAGCGCTGCCGGCGTAGGCTGCAGCGCTGCGACGCTTATATGCATATACATATAAGTAAGCGACGGCGAAGGGTCGCTGAGATAGGGGGAAGGTATTATGTTCACGTATGTCGCGCATGTATGAAATGCGGACTCAGCACTTGGATAGCCCATTGCAAGGGTCTTTGACTTATAAATTAAGTGCATTAATATATTTGTATTTATTGTATTTATTTATGCATAACACTGAGTACAGTGTGCATTCGCTATGTGAACATACTACACTCCGTTCAAACACAGCTGGATTAACCCCTCAGCTGCGAACCTGAAAGCCAGCTGGCACGGGTCGCGTAACACGCCTGGCCCGTTTTAAGACTTACCCAGGTATCGGTAAGGAAGTGGAGTCAAAGGAATTATTGGATGGAGGATTCACAGGGAATTGCCGCTCGCATTAGCCGTACCGTAGTACGTTTCCAGGAGGTACCACGCGGAGGACCCTCTCCGAGGAGAATGTGGAGTCTATCACCTGCGAGTCGACTTGGTGCACCAGTAGAGCCATGGAATATCCATCAACAAATAATCTGCTGATTTTGCCTTGGTCTGATGCACTCTTACCACCCTTTGAAGCCTTTACTGCACTAAATGTTGAATAATGATTAATTTTATAACGCTTCCTTAATGTATTAAATTGGGTGTTAAAGAACTCTCTCCCATCATCTGTTTGAAGATTTGTGGGGACTCTACCACCATTCTTAAATACTTTTTCCATAGCCCCAGTAACATCTCTTGCACTTTTTGTTTTAATCGCTTCACCCCAGCTTTCCCCTTTGGTCAGATCGGCACGCGCCAGAAGTGCGAAAACCGAGACCAGTATAAGAAGTAAAAAAAGTCACCATATAATAAGTCACTTTAGGTTTTGGTTTTAAAATTGTTTTTATTAATTGGAGCAGGCAAGGTCCCGCTCCAATGAAAGTATAATTTCATGTCTTAAATTATTCATACAAAAGGTTTCTTAGCCTAATTCAGGTATCAGCGCTGCCGGCGTAAGCGAAGGGTCGCTGAGATAGGGGGAAGGTATTATGTTTACGTATGTCGCGCATGTATGAAATGCGGACTCAGCACTTAGATAGCCCATTGCAAGGGTCTTTGACTTATAAATTAAGTGCATTAATATATTTGTATTTATTGTATTTATTTATGCATAACACTGAGTACAGTGTGCATTCGCTATGCGAACATACTACATCTCCCTCCTTTTGAAAAATAACGTAATCTAATGGAGTTATTTTCTAATTATTATATATTTTTGTATTTATTTGTTATTATTAAATAGTATTTTAAGGTAAATTTTAGGTTCTAGAGTATATTTATTTTGTTTTGTTGTCTTTTTTTTTTGTATTTATATTATTATTATTATTATTATTATTATTTTTTTTTTTTACTACTTGAAAGTTAATTGATTAAGTAATAAAAATATACATATATTGATTAGGAAATACAAATTTTTAATCTATCTTTATGTACTTTTTGTTTCTTATTTTTATTATTTGAAATTATAATATTTTCGTTTTCCTCTATACTTTCTACCTTATATGGTTCAGTATATTTAAAATCTAACTTATGTCCGGTTTCGTTTTTTAACAAAACCTGGTCTCCTACTTTTAGTTAGATATCTTTAACTTTCCTATCATATAATTCCTTATTTTTAAGTTTGTTATCTTCTATCATTAATCTAGCTCTTTTATAGGCTACTTCTAACCTATACTTAGATTCTTTAGCGTAATCATCCACATTGTATAGTGGTTCTATTCTATCTATGCTATTAAAATGTATCGGTAAGTTCGATGATTTACCGAATACTAGCTCATATGGACAATAGTCATGTGCCATTGAGGGCGTAGTGTTAAAACAATACGTGAAATATGGGATCCAATTGTCCCAATCGGTTTTGTCTAGTGAGATATAGGACCGGATGAATTCATTTAGTGTTCTATGACTTCTTTCTACGGTTCCTAAAGTCTGATGATGGTGTGTAGTAGATGCTATGTTTTTATACCCTGGCAGGGTATTATAATTTTAGTCAGAAGTTTGCAACGCAGTGAAGGAGACATTTTCGACCCTATAAAGTATATATATTCTTGATCAGCATCAACAGCCGAGTCGATCTAGCCATGTCCGTCTGTCTGTCCGTCTGTCTGTCCGTCTGTCTGTCCGTCCGTTTCTACGCAAACTAGTCCCTCAGTTTTTAAGCTATCTGAATGAAACTTTGCAGATAGTCTTCTATATGCTCTCACTACTATATATGTCGGAACGGGCCGGATCGGACGACTATATCATATAGCTGCCATAGGAACGATCGGAAATTTTTGAGAAAAAAAATGTTTACTATGCCAATTTTAAATATATTTTCTTATAATTTGATACATGGCCATTTTGTATTATTCCGGAATTTCGGTTTTAATTTTATTCAAATCGGACCACTATATCATATAGCTGCCATAGGAATATATATATCAATTAATTTAATTTGTCCGCAACATATGTATTTCGTTAGCAACATTTTTCGCTAGCAACATTTTTTGCTAGCAACATTCTGAGAAAGCGGAACGTCAGAAAATTTGTCTTCTTCTTCTTCTACTTACTGCCAGGGTATTTAAACTTCGGCATGCCGAAGTTAGCTTCCGTTCTTGTTTATATTCAAATTTTTACATAAATCTTCAATTATTGAATTTTTATATTCTGTTCCCATGTCCGTAATGAACGTCTTCATTGGACCGTACTTCAGAATAAAATCTTCTGTAGTATGCGCACATACATATAAGTATAAACAACAACAATAATGTCGTTGCACTCTGTTCCAACATTCAAGTGCATATGTAACATGAGCACCCATCTGGCGGCTCGGAACAAATGCAGAGTCAGCGTTCTCACGCTGACCAAATATATGGGCGCATAAACAAACCTTCCTCTAAATAAATATATATAAGAAATATATATAAGAACGCCGCTCCGCTGCCGGCGTCAACGGGCGGCGACGAGACGTAGGCTTACTTAGAACCTAAGATACAATATTAAAACGAGATCCAATGTGGACATGGGGAGCGGCACTCTTGCTCCTCCCCCAAGAAATAAATGAACAAAATCAACCTATTTCAAAATAATAATTCTTTATTATTATACTTCAAATATAGCTTTTGCTACCGTTTTTGCACTTTTGTTTTTGAATACCCATCAAATTATTATTATTAATTATTAAATCGCAGATTAATGTTACTGCGTATTCATTTCCTCTTTCAGATTTGGGTAGTGGACCGATCGTATCCACAATTACCCTGTCAAAAGCCATTTGTGGCGTCTCTGTTATTGTCAATGGGGTCTTTGTATGCCTTGTCGTTTTTGACTTTTGGCATTTAGGGCATTTTTTTACATAATTTGATATGTATCGGGTCATATTTTTCCAATAATAACTCCTTTTTATTTTAGCTAATGTTCTAGCTATGCCTGTATCGGATCATCATGGAATGTAAACAGTATTGCTTCTTTCTCTTTTTCATTATTTGATAATAGGGTCACCGCCTTGAGTAGCGCTAATCTTAGAGATTGTAATGTTTTATTGCCCATAATTTTAAAAGATTCTATTGAGATGGTGTCAAAGATCTTTTCGCTCGGTGCCACTTTGAGTTGGCGGATATTAAGTATACCGGCTTCTTTTTCAAGCCTTTGAAAGAACTTACCTAAGTCGAGAATTTCATTGGTGTACATATCGCTAACATCAATTCTTGCTATAACTTTTTTTCCACGTTTTAGTAAGCATAGTGAATTCGTTATTCGCAAGGTCACTACTTTTCGTACCTCGTCATTTACTATGACTTCGTATACGTTGGGCTGAGAAGCTTTGTTTCGAGTTTGCCTAGGCAAATCTACTTGTTCTTTTCCTGCGCAGGAATTTTTCTGTTTACTTTGGTTTCTGGTAGTGACTTTCAGAATGGAATTTTTATTTTGCATTTCCTTCAAGTCTGATATTGGTATTCTGGATAATGTCCTTGCCCTTTAGATATTCTACTGTAAAGTTATATTCCTCAAGTTCAAGCCTCATTCGCGTTAGCTTTGAGCTTAGATTTATCATGCAGAACAGATATGTGAGTGGTCTGTGATCAGTTTTGACAGTGAAATGTCTACCATAAACGTATGGTCTGAAGTAAGTTATTGCCCAATGAATTGCTGTCAATTCTTGTTCTGTGGTGCTTTTATTACTTTCGCCCTTAGTAAACGATCTTGATGCGTACGCAACTGGAAGCTGGAGTCCGTTTTTGATTTGAGTTAAAACTCCACATGCTTACTTACTAGCATCCGTTATGCAAAATTCTTTCCTAAAATCTGGGTATTGTAATAAATTTGGATTTACTAGTGCCAATTTAAGATGGCAATCAGTTGACCATTCGAATTTAACATCTTTTTTACATAATCTTGTTATGTGACGGGAATATTCGGTGAAATTTTGGATAAAACGTCTATAGTAATTACAAAAAGCTATGAATCTTTTTGCGCTGTCCGCATCATGTGGGACTGGATAATTCTTGATGACGTCGTATTTTTTGTCGTCAGGCAAGATTCCTTTATCTGTGCATTTGTGTCCCAAAAATGTGACCTCGTGCATGAAAAATGAACATTTTTCAGGATGTAATTTTAGATTGTATGTCCTACGTTTCTCAAAAACATCAGTTAAGTTTTTAAGCATATGTTTTTCGGAACAACCTATGACTATTAGATCATCCATGTAAAGGAAAGCTTGAGAAGGTTCTAATCCGGAAAATGCTATAGTCATCATTCTCTGGAATGAATTTGGGGCTATTTTTAAACCGAATGGTAATCGCGTGAAACGATATGAACGAGAAAGATGTTACGTCCCTTGAATTTTCTTCGAGTTCGATTTGATGGAATCCAGACATTAAGTCTAGACATGAGAAGTATTTCGCACTTCCTAGTTGATCTAAAATATCATCAATTCTGGGTAGCGGAAATTTATCCGACAACAGTTTTTTATTAATTTGACGTTAGTCGATTACTAGTCTCCATTTTTTCTTATCAGAACCGGGAAGAGATTTCTTTGGAACTGTACGAATAATAAGTCGCTTTAGGTTTTATTTTATAATTGGTTTTATTTAATTGGAGCAGGCAAGGTCCCGCTCCAATGAAAGTGATTTTATTAATGTCTTAAATTATGCATACAAAAGGTTTCTTAGCCTAATTCAGGTAGCAGCGCTGCCGGCGTAGGCTGCAGTCGCTTTAGGTTTTATTTTATAATTGGTTTTATTTAATTGGAGCAGGCAAGGTTCCGCTCCAATGAAAGTGATTTTATTAATGTCTTAAATTATTCATACAAAAGGTTTCTTAGCCTAATTCAGGTAGCAGCGCTGCCGGATTAGGCTGCAGCGCTGCGACGCTTATATGCATATACATATAAGTAAGCGACGGCAAAGGGGTCGCTGAGGTAGAGGAGGTATTATGTTCACGTATGTCGCGCATGTATGAAATGCGGACTCAGCACTTAGATAGCCCATTGCAAGGGTCTTTGACTTATAAAATAAGTGCATTAATATATTTGTATTTATTGTATTTATTTATGCATAACACTGAGTACAGTGTGCATTCGCTATGTGAACATACTACATCTCCCTCCTTTTGAAAAATAACGTAATCTAATGGAGTTATTTTCAAATTATTATATATTTTTGTATTTACTTATTATTAAAAAGTGTTTTTAATTAAAATTCAGGTTCTATAGTATATATATATTTTTTTTGTGTTTTTTTTTGTGTATTTATTAATATTATTATTATTATATATATATTTTTTTTGTTTTTTCTTTTTCAATTGATTTATTTATTTATTTATATTTATATTTATATTTATATCTATATATAAATATATATATACTAGAGGGCCCGCTATTGCATCCTCGCTTTGATCGGATGCATATCCACACTTAAAATGTTGTATTAAATTTCGCTTTGAAGTCAGCACACTGAATGAGAAATAAAGATTCTTTGAAGTCGAATGACAAATTTAAAATGAGGCAAGGCCTACTCTAACCCTTAGAGAAATATCAATATTATCCCATTAATATTATTTTTTTAAATTTATGTTTTTTATTTTTTAAAATAGGTTGCAGGTGGAATTAGAAAATTAAAATACCCATACGAATCTGGAAATTTTTTTCTGATTTAAAAAAAAAAACTTCAAGTCTCTAAGACATGTGGTTTGGCCATGGCTTTGATATATCAGTCAGTCAGTCAGTCAGGACAAAGCATTTTACATATATAGATATGTATATATTTTTATACCCTTGCAGGGTATTATAATTTTAGTCAGAAGTTTGCAACGCAGTGAAGGAGACATTTCCGACCCTATAAAGTATATATATTCTTGATCAGCATCAACAGCCGAGTCGATCTAGCCATGTCCGTCTGTCTGTCCGTCTGTTTCTACGCAAACTAGTCCCTCAGTTTTGAAGCTATCTGAATGAAACTTTGCACATATGCTTCTATATGCTCTCACTACTATATATGTCGGAACGGGCCGGATCGGACGACTATATCATATAGCTGCCATAGGAACGATCGGAAATTTTTGAGAAAAAAAATGTTTACTATGCCAATTTTCAATATATTTTCCTATAATTTGATACATGGCCATTTTGTATTATTCCAGAATTCGGTTTTAATTTTATTCAAATCGGACCACTATATTATATAGCTGCCATATCAATTCATTTAATTTGTTCGCAACATATTTCGTTAGCAACATTTATCGCTAGCAACATTTTTTGCTAGCAACATTCCGAGAAAGCGGAAAGTCAGAACATTTTTCTTCTTCTTCTTCTACTTACTGCAAGGGTATTTAAACTTCGGCATGCCGAAGTTAGCTTCCTTTCTTGTTTTTTTTTTTTAATTCCTTTTTTTTTTTAAATGTATAAAATTACTTTCTTCACTGTTTTTTTTTGTATTTATATTATTATACTTTTCATATTGGTTTTAACCTATCCTTATGAACTTTTTGTTCCTTATTTTTCTTATTTTTTATTACTATATTATTCCTTTCCTCTATTCTAATGACCTCAAATGGTCCTATATAGACTGGTTCTAACTTTTGTGCTGTTTCATTTTTCAATAAAACTTTATCGCCTACGCCTATTTTAAAGTCTGATACCTTATTGTCATATGCTAGTTTTTGTCTTTTTGGCCCTCTTATACGCGTTTTCTAATCGAAATTTAACCTCTTTAGCATAGTCATCTATAGTATATAGCGGGTCTATTCTATCTATTCTATTGAAATGTATTGGTAAGTTGCTTGGCTTACCAAATACTAGTTCATATGGACAGTAATTATGGGTTACTGATGGTGTAGTGTTAAAACAATACACAAAATATTGTAACCATATGTCCCAATCAGTTTTGTCAACTGATATATATGAACGGATGTACTCGTTGAAGGTTCTGTGACTTCTTTCAACGGTACCTAAAGTCTGGTGGTGATATGCAGTAGACGTTATGTTGTCTATTTTCATATAACTGCACAAATCATTTATAATTAAATTTTTATATTCTGTTCCCCTGTCCGTAATGAACGTCTTCATTGGACCGTACTTCGGAATAAAATTTTCAAAAATTGCTTTAGCGACAGTGTTTGCACTTTTATTTGCAATTGGAATGGCAACTAAATATTTTGTTAGGTCGCAGATTAAAGTGACTGCGTATTCATTGCCAGACTCAGATTTGGGTAGCGGACCAATTGTGTCCACTATCACTCTGTCGAAAGCTTTAGTTGGTGTGTCGGTTAGGGTCATAGTTGTTTTTGTGTGCGTCGTTGTTTTCGACGTCAGGCATTTTTGACATCTACGTATGTACTCCTTGACATCACGTGTAATGTTTTTCCAATAGTAGTGTCTTTTTATTTTGGCCAATGTTTTTGAAATGCCTGTATGACCACCTTGTATGGGATCGTCATGGTTTGTAAACAGAATCGCTTCTTGATCTTTTGTATTTTTGATTAGGGTCACCGGCTTGAGTAGCGCTACTCGTAATGTTTTTAGTTTTTTATTGCCCATTTTGATAAAAGATTCTATTGAAGTTAATTCAAAGATCTTTTCGCTCGGTGCCACTTTGAGTTGGCTGATCTTAAGTATACCGGCTTGCGTTTCAAGCCTTTGGAAGAACTGACCTAAGTCTAGAATTCCATTGGTGTACAGATCGCTAACATCAATTCTCGCAACAACTTTATTTCCATGCTTCAATGAGCATTTGGATTCGGTTATTCGCAAGGTCACTACTTTACGTACTTCGTCATTTGTTATGACTTCATATACGTTGGGCTTTGAAGCGTTGACAATAGATTGCTTTGGCAATTCTAATTGTTAATTTCCTGCGCAGGATTTCTTCTGTTTACTTTGATTTCGCGTAGTGACTTTTAATATGGTTGCATTCATGTGTTTTAGTTCGTCGATGGTTATTCTTGATAACGCATCCGCTACATGATTGTCCTATATATATATATATATATAATATATATATATATATAATATATAATTTTTGCTGACGTCATATTTCTTGTCATCTGGCAAGATTCCTTTATCTGTGCATTTGTGACCTAGAAAAGTCACTTCACGCATGAAAAATGAGCATTTTTCTGGATGTAATTTCAAGTTATTTTTTCTGCACAGTTCAAACACGTTGGTCAAGTTTTTGATCATGTGTCGCTCTGAGCATCCAATAACTATTAAGTCATCCATATAAAGGAAGGCTTGGGAAGGTTCAAGTCCTGAGAATGCTATAGTCATCATCCTCTGGAATGAATTTGGCGCTATTTTTAAGCCGAAAGGTAATCGCGTAAAGCGATATGAGCCATTGCTCGTTGAAAACGACGTTATATCTCTTGAATTTTTATCAAGTTCAATTTGATGAAATCCTGACATTAAGGCCCCATTTACACTAGGCTGCGTTTTTGCGTTTTTGCGTCTCAGAGCAAACGTAGTTTTTTTTACATAGGTTTTGTATAGGGGCCTAGAGGTGGGAAAAAGTTGCGTCCAAGTTGCGTTCAAGTTACGTTTGTGTCGATAACACCGGTGTATTTCGATAACAACTCTATATTCGGACTATCGTACAAGTTTCACCACCAAATAAAAATCAAAACCTAGTAACTGACGGTTTGAGCAGTGCACTCTTGGGGACTTCTTCTCGGCACTTCTGGAACTGTGGACAAAGAATATGACGGAATTCAGTGAGTTCTGAAGAACTCCTACATATACAGAAAGATAAAATATAATTCAAATTGGGATCGATGCTAGCCGACCGCTTGGATGGACCTCTTTCAAGAATTGCAATATGGCGTTTTAAAAAACCGCGTAAAAACCCTTTTTTTTAATTAAAAAATATTTTAAAATTAATGTACAAAATAATTATTTAATAATGGTTCCACAAAGAATATTTAGACCCAAGAGTGCCCAATGCGTTCAGCGCTTTCGTTTGTATTTCCTATCCAAGTTTCTTGAGCAGGTTGCCTCCAATATCATCAAATTCTTTAACGGATATTGATATTCACTTATTGGTGAGGGATCCTGGTGGATACTCGCAACCAAAATCCTGCATATTATTGGGTGCGGCAGAGACTCGCTATAGTGCGGTATTCCGTAGAAGATCCCAAGCAGTAAGAGACAATCCCAATTCGCTTCTCCAAAGAATAAGACATCGCAGACAAATCCATGGCCTTCATCATGGTTTCTCTATTGTGTTCCATGGATGATAATATCAGGCTTTCGTCGTTGTTCGAATTGCTCATTTTCGTAAATTTTTGTTTACTTTTTCAATAAATGCTGACAGCTGTCAAAAACAGACGCAATAACGCAATAGAAACACACATTCTACGTTATTGCGTTTCCTTCGATATCGATAGGTAACGCACGATAGTGTAAATAGGCTATAAATCAAGACACGAAAAATATTTTGCTCGGCCAAGTTGATCTAGAATATCTTCGATTCTTGGCAGAGGAAACTTATCAGCCAAAAGTTTTTTATTAATTTGACGATAGTCGATTACTAATCACCATTTTTTATCTATTGAGCCCGGAAGTGCTTTTTTCGGAACTAACAAGAGTGGACTATTATATTCTGATACGGATGGTTCGACTATACGATCCGTAATCAGTTTCCCTACTTTCTTCTGGATCTCTTCCAGATGGCTATGTGGACTTCTATAGTTTTTAATATAAACCGGTTCTGTATCTTTCAGTCTCAATTTTTGTTTATAAAAGTTGTTGGTTGTGATTGCCTCTGTTTCAAGACCAAACACATCACTATACATGGTGCATAATTCCACCAGTTTTGTTTTGAACTGGGGTGGAAAATTCTTAGTTAGTTGAGCTAGGACAGTTTTTTCCCTATTGCTTGGAGGAGTTTGAACTATTTCATAGTTCGAAAGTGATTCGTATTGCAAGTTGTTGATGTTAATTAACTGGTCGGTACTGGTTGTATTTAGTAAACGGACAAATGCATTTGATGCTGTGGCAATTGTGTTTGCAACATAAATGCCATTTTGAATTTTCTGATTTGGAATCAATATGCTATCCTCATTCGAGGTTAGCTCTATTTTTCGGACGACTTGCGTTCTTGCTGGTAAATATATTGAATTATTACCAGAGTTAAACTGTATGGGAACATTGATTGGAAACTGTAAGTTAGATGGTCTCAATGTAAACCAATCCTCTAACTCTTGAAAATCTTAAATCGTTTTATAAAATCTAAACCTAAATTAAAATCTACCAAGTGAAAATTGTGCGGGATTATATAATTTCCTGTCTGTAGCTCTACGGAGGCTTGGCCTTTCGAGTATATTACTCCTTTGCCTATGCCTTGAATACTAATTATTTTATCCCTGTTGATGTCATGAAAGACATCTGAATCAGTTTTTAATAGGAATATATCTGCACCAGTGTCAATTAAAAATGTTAGCTTTTTACGAGTGGCTACATTTGTTAGTGTTATAAATATATTGAGACTGAGGTTTAGTTTATGAACCTTGGCATATGTTAGGTTTTTGCACCTAAAGGTCACTGCTGGTTTTCCGGGTTGCTTTGAACAACTCGGACTTGTCCGTTATTGGCATTATTGTTGGAGTTGCTCCTTTGGCCTCCTCGATAATTACCTCTGTTATTGTAGCGCCGGTTATAGTTTTTATAACCTCCGCGGTTTTGGCCGCCTCGGTTATATCCACCTCGGTGTTGTCCACCTCGGTTACGATAACCTCCGCGGTTCGCTACATTATTATAATAGAGTACGGCATTTGAATGCCCAGTTGCGTCAGTGCAACTGTTTCCGAATTTCGAGATTGCATCATTCATGTTGTTGAACGTGCCTGCCTGTATGATAAGATTTACCTTATCTATTGAGCAATTTTTAGTCATTGCCTTTACAGCGTGTGTTACACTGTATTTGGCTGCCAGTTCTTGGGGTAGCATATCATTAATATAGGCTCCCTCTAAAGCTTTAGTTAATAGCTCCACCTCTTGGGTGTAAACAATTTTGCTGATAACACTTCAACTGATTCACCTTTAACAGCGGACTGAAGCTTGTTTATGACTTCAATTATTGTTGTATCACTGTTAATCAGGTTTCTGGCTGACCCTTTTAGTTTTGTCTTGATTATCGACACAGCCAGTTGCTCATGTGCACCTTTTATGGTGTCGACTATAATGAGAGCATCCAAAAAACTTCTCAAGTTTTCCGCTTTACCATCAAAAACTGGTATAAGCTTAGATGCTGTGTTTATAAACTCAATATTGGTCTGAGCCATTGTTAAATTTATACTTGGCTGGATGCCTTCTGGTTGTTCGGGCACGTTACGTGTTGATAGCAACACAGATGGATCAAATGATGAAGGTTGTGTGGACACGTTAATAGTCTCTTCCGACTCCTTAACGTCCCTTGACAACAACACAGATGGGTCAAGTGATGCAGGTTGTACGGACACGTTAATAGTCTCTTCCGACTCCTTAACGTCCGGTGACAGCAACACTGATGGATCAAATGATGCAGGTGTACTTAATATAGATGGGCAAAATAAAAATAATTTATGCCTATCTGATACACAAATCAATTGTTCCCGCAAGCGTTTTAAGATGTCTGAAGCTTGCACCCAGTTTAGGCCGCTGAGCCTGTTTTTATTAGCTGAGATTAATTCGCGTATTTTATTGTATTTTTCAATAAGAATCTCAACGTGCTTTATCTTGGTCTGATTTGATATTACAGCGCTTTTATTTTAGCACTTAAATGATTTATCAAATTCTACTCGTACCTCTTTGATTTCTGAGGGGAGTCTGGACCATTCCATTTGTTAGTGTCCTCCAATGCTCGAAGGAATGGCTTTTGCCAAAAAGTTCTGAGGAAGAGGGACACTATTTATTTTTTTGGTAGGCAGTGACTGCACGTATAGTTGCAGTAAACACTGTCCATTGGCCCAGGGCAGTCAGCTGGGCACCTTTTTTCCCGTTGTGTGCAGGAGGCTTTATTTTTTCCTGATTGTTTATTGTTCTTATAATTGAGTGCGATTGGGCTTGTGGGTTCTTGTTTTCGAGTCTTGATGTAAGTGAATCAAGCTCGCATTGCAATACCTGGGCGGTAGCCCACGCGGGAGGTGGTGTACTTGAATATAAGAGCCACTTTAAATGCGCTACTCTCTTTTTTATTTTATTATTTACACCTCCGCGTTTACCCATCTCGTCACTCAAGTTTTTTTTTTTTTTTTATATTGTCTTGAGGGGAAAAAAAATTCATAAGGTGTTGGGAGTGGATAAACTAATTTTTATTATTTTATTTTTATTTTTTTTAAATAGTGAAAAAAATGAATTTTATTCAAGTGTATATATCTTTGTTTTTTTTTTTTTTGTTTATTTTATTTATTTTATATTTTATATTGTAGTTTGTATTTATTTCATTTATTTATATTTTTTTTTTCTCAAGCCTTGTCGAGACCATCGGCTCGGCTCATATACCGTTTCCTTAAAGTTCTCTTATACATAAGATATACTTTAAGTAACAGATTTAGTGAAAGTATCACTGCAATAAACATTAAGAGGTTTAACTGAGACTCTAGATGCGGGGTGGTATCAACCACAACAGTATTGTCAACGTTAGCAGCGTTATCTTTTACTTCGGGCTTGGATTCTTTTCCGCCCATTTTATAATTTGGAATTTGGACGATTAACGTCAATATGAACAAATAGTCTCAGTTACTTTACGCCAATTGGCGGAGAGAAATTTAACATGAATTCACTCCTGGGTGAATGTACAAAAATCCTACCTAGTGTTTCGTGAGGCTTTACGGGCCACACAGCTCATCGGGCAGAAAAAGTTCCGCTCAATGTTACAATGTTTTGTTTTAAAAAAAAATATGCAGCGCAGTGCATCGATATTGGTGTGCCACGCAGGGCAACAAAAAAAAATTATTATATTCGGCTGGTCCGGTGCTGCTGTTGCCGGGCTGGCATGCTGTCTGGCTGCAACTCTTCCTTACGTCATCTAGGCGTCGCCGGGCAGGCACGCTGACGTTCCCTCGAAGGTGCAGGCGGCGGGTTGCCTCCCGCACTCGGTTTCTGCTGCTGCTGACCTGGGCCTATGGGCTCAGGCGGCGCCGGTGCTGGTCCTCGCACAGGCTATTTATCTTCTGCTGCATATACGGATGTTCTCGGCCAGTGATGCCGGGATGTGGTTGTCCTGAGTGGGTTTCAGTTAGACGTTGGTGGGTTTAGCCTGAGACGATGGTCAGAGCGGCGACGATGAGGAATTGGTCTCTGCTTGCTGCTGAAGTGGCTAACGAAGGTGAACTGCTTGCAAGTCGAGTATTACACACTACACCCTGTTTGAGTGCTTGCGCTGGATTTTGTGACTTTTGGATTAGATAAGTTTTTTGTTTTTCATTATCTTAATATTTGTTAACTTGTTCACTCGATGTTGCTCCAACTTTTTTACTCTCGATCAACTATGGCTGTGTCTCAGATAAACTTGTTAACTCGATGTTGCTCCAACTTTTAGCGTCCGCTCAATTATGGCTGTGTCTCAGATAAACTTTTCCTTTGATAAGCGTTTTCCTTGATCATCTTTGCCCAACGTTTTGTTGTTTTTTCTCATAATCATTTTCTCATAATTACAACTTTGTGTTTTGCTGGTTTCGATGTCACGGTCGCCATGTACGAATAATAAGTCGCTTTAGGTTTTATTTTATAATTGGTTTTATTTAATTGGAGCAGGCAAGGCCCCGCTCCAATGAAAGTGATTTTATTAATGTCTTAAATTATTCATACAAAAGGTTTCTTAGCCTAATTCAGGTAGCAGCGCTGCCGGCGTAGGCTGCAGCGCTGCGACGCTTATATGTATATACATATAAGTAAGCGTTGGCAAAGGAGTCGCTGAGGTAGAGGAGGTATTATGTTCACGTATGTCGCGCATGTATGAAATGCGGACTCAGCACTTAGATAGCCCATTGCAAGGGTCTTTGACTTATAAAATAAGTGCATTAATATATTTGTATTTATTGTATTTATTTATGCATAACACTGAGTACAGTGTGCATTCGCTATGTGAACATACTACAGAACTAACAAAAGTGGGCTATTGTATGGTGATACAGATGGTTCGACTATTTTATTATCGATTAGCTTTTGTACCTGTACCTGTATTTCGTCTTTTTGACTATGAGGATTTCTGTAATTTTTTATGTATACCGGTTCGTCATCAGTCAATCTTAGTTTTTGTTTATAGAAATTATTTGTTGTTATTGATTCGGTTTCGAGTCCGAATATATCATTATATTTGGTGCATATTTCTGTTAATTTTGTTTTGAATTGTGGGGGAAGTTGGACAGTTTTTTCTCTTGCTTTGGGATTAGTTTGAACTATTTCGTAGTTCGAAAGTGTTTCATATTTTAAATCGTTAATATTTATTATTTTATCAACATTGGTTATATTCAACAATCGGACAAATGCGTTTTTGACAGTTGCAACTGTGTTTGCAAAATAAATACCATTTTGAATTTCCTGGTTGGGAATTAGTACACTATCTTTATTTGATGATATGTGAATCTTTCGGACCACTTGAGATCTTGCTGGTAGAATCATGGAATTATTAATAGAACTGTATTTTATTGGAACATAAATTGGGAAATTCAAATTTGTTGGTCTCATTATAAGCCAATCTTCGTTGTGTTTGAAGTCTAGTTGACAATTAAATTTCTTTATGAAATCAATGCCTATTATTCCATCACATGGTATTGCAATATATAGATCTACTATATGAAAATCACGTGGAATTATATATTTATCTGTCTGTATCTCAATAAAAATTAACCCTTTGGTTTTTATTAATTCGTGGCCTATGCCTTGAATACTGATTTTAGTATTTTCCTGAACATCATGAAATATGTCAGAATTTTCCTTTAATATTGATATATCTGCACCCGTGTCCACTAGGAATACAAGTTTTTTATTTGTTTCTGTATTATAAAAAGATACAAAAGTGTTGTTACTAAGATTGATGGTATAAATTTTTTTATTTGGTATTACACATCTGAAAGGGTTTGAGAGTTTCCGGAGTTTTGAGTTACTCTCACATTGTTTCGGTTTTGGTTACCGTTATTCCTGTTATTCCTTTGTCTATAATTTCCACGACCTCTATTATATGTAGTTATTGGTCTGGTTATTATAATTTTCGTTGTATCCGTTGTTTCTATAGTAACCGTTGCCTTGGTAGTGCGCGTTATATTGAAAGGTAGCACGGCCTCTACCACGAAAATTACCTCGATAGTTATTACCACGATAGGCCTGTCCACCGCGAGCGAATAATACTGAATTTGCATTGCCAGTCATTTCAGTACTGCATTGCATGTACTTCGTAACGGCTTCATTCATTGTATTATAATTACCGGCTTCCAGTATGGTTTTTAGCCTGCCATGCTCACAATTTTTAGTCATTGTGGTTATGGCCTCCTTGGTGATGAACTTTTCAGCATGTTCAGCCGATAAACCTTCATCAATATATGATGCTTCAAGGAGTTTCCTAAGGTGGTTAATGTCATTGGTAATTTTTTCTGCAGTTTTACCCTTCTGCGTTGTTCTGGCCATTTTAGCTTTTACTACATCGGACGATTCGCCGACAATATTGGCTTCTAATATGGCAATTATCGAAGAGATAGTGGTCTCATTTTTAACCTTGTACAAGGTTGACCCGATTATTTTCGACTTAATGACCTCTACCGCTAATTCTTCAAATGATCCTTTTGTTAAATTGACCAATCTAACGGCTGTTAAAAATCTTGCCAGATTTAATTTTTCACCGTTGAATTCGGGTATGGCGCTTGATATATATTTGATATATGCCCGTTGGGCCGCTAAGTCGGTCATTATGGTTTCTATAGTATCTAGTAAACCTATTAATGAAACAGATTCGTCCGACCCCAATACCTCTTCCTGTGTTGTTGGTATTGTTAAAACCGCGGGAATGGTAAGATCGCGTAAATCTTGTTCCTCAACATGAGCTTCTTCTGCCTCAGTTTCAGGGTCCTGAGTTTCAGGGTCCCGAGTTTCTACCTCAGTCGGCTCAGAATCTTCGCCTGTTTCAAGTGTCGATTGGGTGTTCAAAATGTTTGGGATTAAAATGTCCAATTGGAATTTGTCTCTTATAGAAAGCAAGTGTTTTCGAAACCTGTTAAGGAATCCCGACACTTCGGACCAATGTTTCGTGCTTAGTCTTTCTCTATTTTCGTATATTATTGCGCGTGCTTGGTTGAAACACTCTACCAAAAAAGTTGCATGTTTGTTTACAGTGGCCTTTTGAATTGGCCTATTCTGTGTCAAAGATTTATACGACTTATCGAACTGGTGCTTTATTTCGTTTAATATTTTGCACAATTCGTTCCATTCCATGCTAAAATTTGTATAGACCTTGCAGTCTTTTAATATTCAAGCTGGAATTTTAGAGAAATCGTTTTTTTTTTAACGACTCTTTCAGGTGGGTTTTTTTTATTCATATTTCTCTATTAAGGCAAGAAAATGTGTTGATGGACTTTTCAAGGCTGGCATTGACTGCACGTATAATTGCTGTGAACACTGTCCAGAGGCCCTGGGCAGTCGGCTGGGAAACTTTTCTTTTCTTGTGGTAAATGTTTTACTGGTGGTGGCTTAATAATTTTCTTATCACATAATGATTTTATCACGGAGTGCGTACTGCCTTCTGGGCTTTGCTTTTGGAGACTTGATGTGAGAAAATCAAGCTCGCTTTGCATTTTCTGGGCAACTGGCCACGCGGGAGGTGGAGAATTTGTATATAGTAGCCACTTTAAGTGCGCCACTCTTTTTTTGATTTTATTTCTTACACCTCCGCGTTTACCCATCGCATCACGCACTCGTGTAGTATTTTTTTTTACGAATTTTATTTTTTCAAATAATATAAATAATTTAATTAATTTATGATACAAAAAAAAGTTTTTTTTTTTTAATCTTTATTGGTTTTATTTTTCATATATGTATATGTATATTCGTTTTTTTTTCTGTTTGCAACAATAATATATTTCTTCCATAATCGTTAGACCTTATCTAGGTCGTTTGCATGGCTTAAGGCCCTTTTTGCGATACATTTGTTGTGCTTAATATAAGCTTTATATAAAATGTAAGCACATAAAATTGCAACGATTATTGACAACAATATATTCGTAAGATTCGAATCCATATTTTGAAATTCGATCTTATTCTGAATGTTTGCAGTGGAGTCCACTTCCTTATTGTTCAACATGATTCTGTTTTCTTGCTGGATTTTATTTTTGCTTATTAATAGTATACCATTTATGAATGGTTGTTCAGCACTACTTATTGAAGTAGAGACTCTATACATATAGCATTTTATATGTATATTAGGGCGGGTCGATTTGTATGGAGGCAAAAAAGTCGCATAAGCGGCACGGAAATTCATGTTCTGGGGATCAAAATAAGCAACTTTTCCCAAAGAACCATACCTTTAAAATGCATTCTGATGTTCCCCTTTTTGATGCAAGGAAAAATCTCTTTTGATTAGTAGAGAAATTCAGTTTTGACCCATTTAGTGAGCCCCAATCGAGTCCAAATGTATGACCGACCCCCACTACTTTTCGATGGCCGATCCACTCATGCTAGTGGCGTACCCCCTAGACTGCCCCTAGACCCCCCAATAGACCACCCCCTACAAAGATGTTCCAAAATCACCATTATTAGCACGGTGCATGAAAAAAAAAACTATGAAATGCCTAAATTAGGGAAGAAAACATTATTTTTCAAGAACATACTTATGTAAATGCAAAAATTAATTGAAACACGCATGGATTTTAATGGTTTTTCTCCTACATTTGTCAATGAAAACAAGAAAAGAAGCTAACTTCGACAAGCAGAAGTTTAAATACCCTTGCAGTAAGTATTTAAAATTTAATATACATTTAAGGATTGCGGTTCCTTTCGCTTTCGCGTGTTTTTCGATAATATAAATGTTGAGCGAAACATGTTGACAGTGAAAAATGTTGCGCAACAACTAAATGTTGCTAGCAACAAAGCTTTCAAAATAAATTAATTGCACATATTCCTATGGCAGCTATATGATATAGTAGTCAGATTTTGATAAAATTAAAACCGAAATTCTAGAAACAAAATGGCCATATCTCAAATTATATGAAAATTTGTTGATAATTGGCAAAGTTATAATGTAGGAGAAAAACAATTAAAATCCATGCGTGTTTCAATTAATTTTTGCATTTACATAAGTATGTTCTTGAAAAATAATGTTTTCTTCCCTAATTTAGGCATTTCATAGTTTTTTTTTCATGCACCGTGCTAATAATGGTGATTTTGGAACATCTTTGTAGGGGGTGGTCTATTGGGGGGTCTAGGGGCAGTCTAGGGGGTACGCCACTAGCATGAGTGGTTCGGCCATCGAAAAGTAGTGGGGGTCGGTCATACATTTGGACTCGATTGGGGCTCACTAAATGGGTCAAAACTGAATTTCTATACTGATCAAAAGAGATTTTTCTTTGCATCAAAAAGGGGAACATCAGAATGCATTTTAGAGGTATGGTTCTTTGGGCAAAGTTGCTTATTTTGATCCCCAGAACATGAATTTCCGTGCCGCTTATGCGATTTTTAAATCGACCCGCCCTAATGTATATATTTATTTCAAAAGTATTACTGAATTTTATTAAGTGGCATGAAACTTATTTATTATTACTAATATATGTTTTCTTTGTCCATGTTTTAAATTTTAGCTGCACGCTTTTGCTCTTTTCGGTTTTATTTGTGTTTATGCGAGGGGGAGCTTTCGCTCTCGTCCGGAGCTTACGCTCTCGCGCTCCGGAGTCCGGGATCGGTTTTCGTCGCTCTCCCGTGCTCGCTTGAGCGGCTCTACTTTATAAGCTAGTTTTTAGTCTCATGTATAAATGCGAGAAATACACACTGAATTACCACGACGCCCCCGCCTCTTTATATTTCGCTATTCTGGTGCCTTCGCTTCCCTTTCTACTCGGAATTGTTTCGCTCTGCGCCGTGGGAATTGGTGCATTTTTCATCCTCTACGTGATCGCTACTTATTGTTGGACACCGAGTCGGCCCCCCTACAAACATTGGTCCTACAGAGCCGGATAAGGATTCCGTTTCTTCTGCCAGCAGTTCCCGGCCTTTGGTTCCCCAAGATAAGTAAGTGCTGTAAGACTATTTTTTACGTGTCAATTCCACCTCCGCGAATTTTCCTGACACAACGGCAGTTGAGAATTTCATTCCTCCTCGTCAATATTCGTCCACTAGTCTCCGCTTCGCTTCTTTTTCGCGCCGCCATATTCCGCGCCGTTTTCGGTCCGTACATCAAAGTGCAAACGGTCGCGGCATATGTACATATATATGTATGTGCATTCATCCCATACATGCTAGTACATATATATGTACATATATTAGTATATGTCGGCGCAATTCCGAATCCGCAAGTGAAAAGTGAAATTGTGTGGTGAAAAAATACAGACAAACAATATCGGCCAACGAGTGTGCACTGTGCGGTAGTTTTCCCTGTTCGCCGAACAGTCTGCCGTTGTTTCGATATTCTTGCTGTTTTTCATTCCGGTGTGTGTTTTTTTTTCGCCACATAATTTTGCTGTCCGTTTCCAGACATTCAAACCTACATAATACAGTCCACTTCATCGATGCTCTACTGTGCCCTTACATATGCATGCATGCCCTTATATGTACATATATTTTCTGCACCCGATTTCAGGAAAATAACCCCCGCAACGAAACGTCAAAATTAAATACAAATTAAAAAAAGAGACATCCTACAATTATTAAAAATAATTATTACTGCAAATTCACACGGGCGGGACCGCGATTGCCTTTATTTCAATTTTCTTGGATATTCCGCAGCAGCCGTGTTATTGCTGTTGCTGGCTGTTTTTTCTTCCGTTGTTTTTCCGTCTTTTGCACACGCACTGC
The DNA here is from genome assembly GCA_018903765.1 of Drosophila aff. chauvacae BK-2020. Classification (NCBI taxonomy): domain Eukaryota; kingdom Metazoa; phylum Arthropoda; class Insecta; order Diptera; family Drosophilidae; genus Drosophila; species Drosophila aff. chauvacae BK-2020. The sequence goes on from JAEIGO010000419.1 coordinate 459,150, forward strand.
TTTGCCGACGGCAAGCAGGGAGGCCGTTGCCGAACCAAGCCAAGGTTTTTAAGTCCACCTTTCCGGCTTCTCGATTCTTATTATGTTTAAGAATAATTAATTATTAATTATTAGAAACTATTATTGCAAATCCACACGGGCGGGACCGCGATTGCTTTTTCCAAGTTTTTTTTTGTTTTTTCCGCAGCAGCCGAGTTATTGCTGTTGCTGGGTTATTTTTGGTTGTTCCTTTTTTTGCGCACACGCACTGCGTTGCCGACGGCAAGCAGTGACGCCTTTGTTTTGAATTTGCATTCGAAAGGGCAAGGGATATACTTTAAGATGGCTTTTTTTGTATTTTCAGTAAAAGAACAAGTCGATGCTACATAACCTCAAATATTGACAAAAAACGCTGTTTTTGCACTTTTAGGTTAGGATATCTCGGAAACCAGAGCCAATTCGGAAATTTCGATCTCGGATTTGGATTCAGCGCACCGAAAACCTTTGGAAAAGTATATACTGGTTTCTGGGTCAGAGGGTTGAGCTGATTTTGTCGGCCTGTGTTATTAAAGAAATTATTAATTATTTGATTTTGGGATCACGGCACCCGATCGACACTGTCGCGAGCCTAATTTTTCTCCTTTGTCAACGGCAAAAATATTCGAGATCCACGTCTGAGCCACGCATATATATATTTATACCGAAATATTTATATTTACATTTTTCCGTTCCCGGCCGCAATTTTCCTGCCATTTTTGGCTATTTTTTTTCGGCTAATCCGCATAGGGCAATATCCGCCCGCAGCAGCAGTCGGCCGTCAAGAGTGTTTTCTGACCGAATTTTCGTCTATGTCTCCTCGAGCCCCGCACCCCTTTTGCCAGTTACTCCGGTGATTTTTTTGGATCCAAATTATTCCCTGGCAAGTGATTTCTTGATTGTTTTGGGTTTTGTCCGCTATACTAAAAATACTGCAATATTTCAACCAGCGTAAGCGGCCGTGTGCAACTTTGATTTCTGCGTATTTTGCCATTTTTTTTCGGCGACGCCCGCTGATCAGCTGAGTTGAATTCGGAGAATGCCCACGGGAGGCGACAAAAAGCCACGTCTGGTCCCATCCATCCGCCTAGACAGGTCCCAATCCGCATCTCCGCGGTCGTCCCAATTAAAGCCAAAGGCTGCCCCTGCCATTCCAAAGGCAAAGAGCGACGAGTCAGTCGATACCATCCACGAGCCATCCTCACCAAGACTTACTCGATCGGTCGCAAAAATGGCGCAAAGTACGGTAGACGTTGCCTTAAGGAAGTTCGCTGCCACAACAGACCGAGTTAGCAAATTCGAAGCTGACCTACACACTCCGGGCGCCCCAGAAACTGAGAGATTTTCTCCACATATGTGCCGAGTCCATTTGGAAATCCTGGGCTTATGGGAAAGTGTGAAAAAGGGCTATGAGAGCTGCTCCGATCTTCTTTCCGGGTCCGCTGAGGACCCAGTCACCTCTACAGTGCTGGAATCCAAATACAGCTACTGTTACTCCGTATATTCGAGGTGCGTAGCCAAGCTTCAGGAGATAATAGAAAGTGCCGCCGTCCAGTCCGCTCAGGCTTCCGCTCCCAGCCAACTGCCCACTTCTACTAGTTGCCGGTTACCGCCAGCGGATACTGAAGTTTTCTGTGGTGATTATCTTCGGTGGCCCACCTTCAGAGATTTGTTCACCGTCATATATATCCGCAACTCGGGGCTCACACCGGTGGAAAAGTTGTTCCACCTGTTGTCGAAAACAAGTGGCAACGCGCACGCCATTGTTTTTAAGGCCCCGCTAACCAATGAAGGTTTCGTCTCGGCGTGGCAAGGCCGATCGTTTCGAAAATCGGCGGTCTTTGGTCAACAGTCAGTTGAAGATCCTCTTCAACATCCAGAGTGTTCCCCAAGAGTCCGGAGCCGCTCTAAAAGAGCTACAAGGCACCATTCAGAGTTGCCTCACTGCCTTACGCATGTCCTCCATTAATGTCGAGGCTTGGGATTGTCTCCTGATATATATGGTTTCGTTGAAGCTTCCCAAGATCACGCTTTCCATGTGGGAGCAATCAGTCCACAACAAGGCCGAAATTCCAACCTGGGGTGAGATGGACGCATTCCTGACAGAGCGCTATCAGACTCTGGAGGCAATCGACGACATCAGACCTAGCGTTTCGGGGCAAGTTCCGCCAAGACCGTCAACTGCGAGCGCTCCACCGCGCAGGCTCAACTCGTATGAGGCCAGGGTGGCTCCAGCGCCCAGGGGGTGTGATCTCTGTTCTAGGGAGAACCATCCTATTCGCATATGTCCACGGTTCCTCGAAATGGACGTGGATGGTCGCTCCGACTACATCAAGAGAAGGCAACTTTGCCTTAATTGTTTTGCCCGAGGGCACCAGCAACGTGACAGGGCCAGTGCCCACAGCTGTTTCACATGCCACAGCCGGCATCACACCCTCCTGCACCGCGGTAATCCTTTCGCGACCGCTCCAAGTCCGTCGACGACAGCCAGGCCTCGGCCCGCGCCTACTCCAAGAGACAAGGGTGCCTCAGACGACTCCGCAGATGTGCAAGTATGCTTCGCCACTGGTTCAAGAGCCGTCCTACTGGGCACTGCCCTTATTAACGTGTGCCATCTGGGATGCAATTTCCAAGCGCGAGCGTTGATTGATTCTGGGTCGGAAGCGATCTTCATTACGGAACGGCTGTTCAACCTAGTCAGATTTCTTTTCAAGACTATCCAGGCCCAAGTGTCCGGCCTGAACCAGACCGTTGCCGCCCAGTCGACTAAACTGTGCAATTTCTCCATTCAGTCGCCTTCCAGACCTGGAATCCAAGTAGACACTACAGCTTATGTCCTTCCGCAGCTGGCCGGTAATCTGCCGTCGTATCCGATCCCACGGGATCTTCTTAAGGACCTCCCTGACGTCCCCCTTGCGGACCCCAAGTTCTTCGAGAGCTCCCAGATCGATGTCTTAATAGGAGCAGATATTCTTCCTTCGATCCTCCTCGGCAACTCCAAAACGAACATTTGCGGTTCGCTTCTCGGCCAGGAAACAATTTTCGGGTGGGTGTTGACAGGCCCAATCCACTCGACAGGCCCCCGCAGTGTGGCTGCCTTCTCCACGCGAGTTACATGTCGCCTCGAAGGCTCCCTGGATCAGCTCCTCACTAAATTCTGGGAGGTGAAGGAAGTGCCTACTCAGATCGTCCCCGAGGCTGATTCTTTTTGCGAACAAAATTTCGTGAAAACCACCAAAGGGGACCATCGTGGCAAATATGTTGTGACGCTCCCCTTGCGCGACCCCGAGCACGAGGGTTCCGAGCTAGCAGCTTCACGTTCCTTCGCTCTAGCTCAGTTCCTCCGGAACGAGCAGAGCCTGAAAAGAGATCCTCTCCTCAAAGCCCGGTATGACGCTGTGATCCAAGAGTACCTCGACTTGGGACACATGACAGAGGTTCCTACGACGAGCCACATATTACCTTCCGCATCACGTCGTTCTCAAGCCCGAAAGCACGACTACTAAAGTGCGGGTAGTCTTTAATGCCTCTAGCCCTTCCGCAAACGGGACTAGTCTAAATGACATTCTATTCGCGGGCCCAGTCTTACAGTCCGACCTGACTATTCAGATCCTGAAGTGGCGATACTTCAGGTTCGTTTTCAACGCCGACATCGAGAAGATGTATCGGCAAATTTGGGTAGACCCCCGGCACACCCCGCTCCAACGCATACTGTTTCGCAACCCCGACGGGGAAATCCGCGACTACGAGTTAAAGACGGTGACCTTCGGGATCAATTGTGCCCCATTCCTGGCAATACGCGTCCTGCAACAGCTCGCCAAGGACGAAGAGGTGAGGTATCCGCAGGCTAGTCAAATCATCCGACATTTCATGTACGTCGACGACGTGCTCGCTGGGTCAGACTCAAAGTCGGAGGCGCAGGCAGCTATCCAAGAGCTCGAGGGGGCCCTGGGTTCGGCAGGGTTCCCACTTAGGAAATGGACGTCCAATAGGAAGGCGATTTTGGCAAATATCCAGCCTGACCATCTCCTTCGGGCTGATTTCCTCGAAATCGACGCAGAAAGCACGGCCAAGACTCTTCTTCATTCCGCCAGAATTGACCCTGGGATCATCGTTCTCGAAGCGTCAGGTCCTCTTCCAAATTGCCAAGTTGTTCGATCCAGCCGGCTGGCTAGCCCCCTTCATTGTCCGGGCGAAAATGTTTATGCAGGACATTTGGCTCCAGGATCTGGGCTGGGACGATGTCCTCCCTCAAGACTTCTGCGAAAGATGGGTTGACTTCCTGAAAAATTACGCAGCGCTCGATCAGATCCGCATTCCCCGCTGGGTCTCGTTCCGACCACACTTAAAGGTGGAGCATCACGGCTTCTGCGACGCCTCGCAAAAGGCTTATGGCGCCGCCATTTACGTTCGAGTTGAGGTGGGGTCCACGGTAGCGGTGAACTTGCTAACGGCAAAAACGCGGGTGGCCCCAGTCAAGAATGTTTCACTCCCGAGGCTGGAGTTGTACGGAGCCGTCCTGTTATCCGAGATGGCCAACGCCATTCTTCCGAAGATGCCCGGGTCTGCGTCCGCTCTCCATTGTTTGACGGACTCGACCATTGTTCTTGCCGTGGTGGAATCATATAAGGTGAGGACAGGGCCCTCTCGTAGGGTAACACCAAAAGGAAAACGAAAAACAAATTCTTTGAGAGCGACTGAAGCTTAGGGTAACAAACGAGATAGTGCTATAGTAGAGTGGCCTCACCTTGTATAATTCCACCATGGTTCTCGCCTGGTTGCACAGGCCGGCATGCCACTGGACAACTTTCGTGGCAAATAGGGTGACAAAGATCACTCAATGCACGGAAGTGGAGAAATGGGCACATGTCCGGTCCGAGCATAATCCGGCAGATATCGCTAGCCGGGGAGTAGGGCTGCAAGACCTCGCGGACAGTCAGTTGTGGTGGCATGGTCCTGCATGGCTGCAAGGGCCGCGTTCTGAGTGGCCCAGTCAAGGCAATGACTCCCCCGAGACTGAACTCGAGAAGCGAGCGGTTAAGGTCCACGTTGCGAAGGCCCCGCCGGAAGATATTCTTGAGCGTTTTTCCACCTTCGACAAGGCGTTGCGAGTCCTCGCTTATGTTCGGCGCTTCATCCAGCGCTCGCGAGAGGCCAAGACTTCGTTTGAAGACCACTTGACTGCTTCTGAGATTGCGTCGGCCGAACGTCTCCTAATTTCCGTCACGCAACGCCAGCATTTCATCCAGGAGATTGGCTGTTAAGCCAAAAGCGTCCACTGCCAGCAGGCAGTCCGATTCAAAACTTGAACCCGTTTCTGGATTCTCAAGGGCTCATAAGAGCTTCCGGCCGGGTTACAGCCTCCGAACTCCTCCAATATGACGAACGGCATCCGGTAATCCTTCCATACAACTGCCATCTGTCTCGTCTCCTCGTCCATTTTACTCATCGCATAACGCTGCACGGCGGCAATCAGTTGATGATCCGTCTGATCCGTTCCAAATTTTGGATTCCGAAGGTGAGGAATTTGGTCAAGTCCGTGATCTATTCGTGCAAGGTATGCGTCATCCACAAAAAGAAGTTGCAAACGCAACTCATGGGAGAGCTACCCAAGGAACGGGCGTCTTTCTCGCGTCCCTTCACACACAGCGGCATAGACTATGCTGGACCCTTTGACATCAAGAACTATACGGGACGAGCCTGCCTCATTACAAAAGGGTATGTGTTGGTATTCGTGTGCTTCTCCACCAAGGCCATCCATTTAGAGCCGACCTCCGACCTCACGACTGAAAAATTTCTCGCCGCTTTCGCCCGTTTCGTGTCCCGAAGGGGATGCCCCCGTCAAGTGCAGTCGGACAATGGAAAGACCTTCGTGGGTGCGGCTAGCCTACTCTCCCGCGATTTCCTCCAGGCTCTCAAGGGGGCTGTGACAAGTGCCTATAGTCACCAGCAGCTGCTTTGGGATTTCATCCCTCCGGGAGCCCCCCACATGGGAGGCTTGTGGGAGGCGGGCGTCGAAAGTTTCAAGACCTTGTTCTACAAGTCTACTGCCACGCTGAAGTACACTTTCGAAGAGCTGTCTACGCTCCTGGCTAGGATCGAAGCGTGCCTGAATTCGCGTCCGCTCGCGCCAATGTCCGAAGACCCCGCTGACTTATTAGCCCTTACTCCTGGGCACTTCTTGGTTGGAGGCCCCCTCCTGGCGATAGTGGAACCTGAGATAAAGGGGGATACCACGACCATACCTGAAGGAACTCCATAAGCGAAATAAGTGGCGAGTCCCCACACGAGATCTCAAGGTCGGAGATATGGTGGTTGTCAAGGAGGACAACCTTCCGTCCAATGAGTGGCGATTAGGCCGAGTTGACGCAGTGTTTCCAGGATCCGATGGCCACGTCCGGGTGGTCGATATCCGCACTGCGCGAGGGCTCATCAAGCGTCCCATCGCCAAGGTCGTGCTTCTGGCGATGGAAGCGCCGGCTTGCGCGCAATAACCAGTCGTCCGTCCAGTCCAATGTTCCACATCAGTACTGATTGCCACGTTTTTTCTCCTATTCCGCTAGACATATCAAGCACGATGTCTCCACGTCCACGCAGCGCCATCGCATTGGAAAACAGATGTACTCGAGGTACTTACTCCTATCGATGCCGAGTCTGCACTGGGATCCATCCGTTACGGAAGTGCCGCCGATTTCTGCGCTTGAGTGCCGAGAAGCGGCTACGGGCAGTCCTCGCCAATCGATACTGCCCCAGTTGTTTGACGCACGAGCATTCCGACGGAGCAAAACGTGCGGCCAGGATCATCACACGTTGCTGCACCTTTTTGAGCAACCGGTGACTGCGCGCCAGCCGCGTCAGGAGTCTCGCCGATCGCCGAACCACTCCCCACGGAACTCTTCAGCTGCTCGTCGCCAGTCATCTGCTACTCCACGGCGTTCCCCAGCTATCCCTCGGCCCTCCTCCGCCGCTCCGCGGCGTTCGTTAGCCGCTCGTCCGCATTCGTCCGCCGCTCCTCGGTCCTCGACCATCACACCACAGCGTGCTTCGAGGACTCATCAGCAGCCGTCCGCCGCGCATGGGCATTTTTCCGCCACCCGTCCGAGGAGCCCGCAGAGCGAGGCCACCGCTCCGTCACTGTCGTCGCTGTTGCAGCGGCACAGCGTGAACCTGCTACCGACTGCGCTGGTACGGATCCATACCGGGACGCAGGTCTTCGATACGGCGGTACTCATCGACCCGTGCACACGCACGAGCTGCATCGACGCGTCGCTGACGACCGCTTTCCGACTGCCAACGACTAGAGTTGGGGATGAGCAGGTGTGTGCGGCCACCGTGGGCTCCAGACAAGACAGGAGTGTCCGGTTCGAGGTCGTATTTAAAGTCGAACCCCATGTGCGCATTCGCACTCCAGTCCCACTTCCGGGACGTTACCCTGGCTGATGAGCGGTTTTACCTACCCGCGACCATCTCCGTGGTCCTAGGCGCGGATATGTATCCGCGTGTGATGCAATCCGGCTTCCTGAAGATCCAGGAAGGACTGCCAGTTGCCCAGAGCCACGAGCCGTAAAAAGACCTATGTTGCAACCCGGGTGCTTGCAAGGGGGGGCGGAATGTTTATGCGAGGGGCCACTGTGCCGCCACTAGCCCTCTTGTGAGCTTACGCTCTCGCGCTCCGGAGTTCGGGATCGGTTTTCGTAGCTCTCCCGTGCTCCCTTAAGCGGCTCTACTTTATAAGCTAGTTTTTAGTCTCATGTATGAATGCGAGAAATACACACTGAATTACCACGACGCCCCCGCCTCTTTATATTTCGCTATTCTGGTGCCTTCGCTTCCCTTTCTACTCGGAATTGTTTCGCTCTGCGCCGTGGGAATTGGTGCATTTTTCATCCTCTACGTGATCGCTACTTATTGTTGGACACCGAGTCGGCCCCCCTACAAACAATTTGCTTTTTTCGTGTTCGTGCATATGTTGTGTTTTGCTATATTTTTGATTTTGTAAGAATAATTTTTTTTTTATATAAATTTTTCCTCATTTATTAATATGTGATTTTTCTTACCCTGAATGTATGCAATTAAATTTTAGTGTTTATGTGTTTTTTTCACATTTTCGAATCTTAACATATAGTTTTTACCATTGTTTTTATAATGTTCATTATATTATTCGGTCTTTAAAGCAGTGTATTAATTGTTAGCTCGATATTCCTACTGGAGGTGTTTTTAACCACTGAGTGGCGGGGAGGAATTTAATATTACAATTGTCCTACCTATTATTTCGTACGGCTTTACGGGCCATACTGCTCATCGGGCAGAAAAATTCCGCTCAATGTTACAATCGTTGTCGTTTAAAAATAATATGCAGCGCAGTGCATCGAGTTTAGGTGTGCCACGCAGGGCAACAAAAAAAATTATTTAGCTGCAACTCCTTGGCTGCTTACTGGCTGCAACTCCATGGCTTACTGGCTTCAACTCCTCCTTACGTCAGCTGGGCGTCGCCGGGCTGGCCCGCTGACGTTCCCTCGAAGGTGCAGGCGGCGGGTTGCCCCTCGCACTCGGTTTCTGCTGCTGCTGACCTGGGCCTATGGGCTCAGGCGGCGCCGGTGCTGGTCCTCGCACAGACTATTTATTTTCTGGTGACCTAGGCCTATGAGCTCAGGCGGCGTCGGTGCTGGTCCTCGCACAGACTATTTATCTTCCGCTCCATATACGGATGTTCTCGGCTAGCGATGCCGGGATGAGAATGTCCTAAGTGTGTTTCAGTTTCAATAGAGCCTGGAATCTTCGAATCCTATAGTCAGGCGGCGACTTTCTCCATAACGGGGGTCTCGATCTTTTGCTCAGCCACATCAGCCATTTTGATTTACTGTTGGTTTTACTTCCACAGAATGACGGAGACACGTTAAATTATGTGGTCTTGAGTTTGCAAATCACTATTCGTAGTAGATCATTTTGTATAGTTGTATAGTATCACGATTCGTAGTAGATCATATCGTAGTAATATGGAAGATTTTATAGGTTTGTGCTGACTGCTGCTCATTCTTTAATTTTTTATTTATTAATTATTATTTTTTTTTTCGCTGGAAAAGTCGCTGGTTGCTGGATTCTTGATTAATCGTCCATACTTAGAAAATCGATTTCTTTTTTTCCACACATTTATGATTCGACGTCACGGTCGCCATATAAGAAGTAAAATAAGTCACCATATAATAAGTCACTTTAGGTTTTGGTTTTAAAATTGTTTTTATTAATTGGAGCAGGCAAGGTCCCACTCCAATGAAAGTAGATTTGTTCATGTCTTAAATTATTCATACAAAGGGTTTCTTAGCCTAATTCAGGTAGCAGCGCTGCCGGCGTAGGCTGCAGCGCTGCGACGCTTATATGCATATACATATAAGTAAGCGACGGCGAAGGGTCGCTGAGATAGGGGGAAGGTATTATGTTCACGTATGTCGCGCATGTATGAAATCGGACTCAGCACTTAGATAGCCCATTGCAAGGGTTTTTGACTTATAAATTAAGTGCATTAATATATTTGTATTTATTGTATTTATTTATGCATAACACTGAGTACAGTGTGCATTCGCTATGTGAACATACTACACCAGAGCGACGACGCATGCGTCGAAATACCCAGAGCGGGAGAACCTGCAGGAGTAAGAGGGAGGCAAAGAGACGCCCCCTACGCTCAGCGATAAAGCCGACAGAAATGGATATTACTCCTATGCGATTGAAAAATGTACTGAAAATTAAATCATAATTTAATTACATTTATAGCTTATATCAGAAAACCTGGTAGGTTAGGTTAGGTTAGGGCGGTGACTAGCCCGGCATAGAGCCGGGCCGTCCACTTGAGCCTAAGGAGGCTCCTTGTGATGCCGCATAGGCTAGATCCCCCGTCCGTTGCAGGAGCTCATGGGCCAATGACCTACGTGAGAGAGGACCAACCCGATCCTTGGATGAACCGGGTTATCTGCCTCGGTGATGTTCCGCTCAGATCGGCGAGATCTAAGAGGGTAAAGAAGCCCAGGTACTGCAGTCTTCGTCTGCTTAGTGCCGGGCAGTGACAGAGGATTTGGAGAACGGTCTCCTCCTCCTCCTCATCTCTGCAGCTTCTGCAGAAGTCATTGTGGTGCACCCGCAACCTGGACGCATGCGTTCCAAGCAGCCAGTGACCAGTAAGAGCCCTAATGGCAAGGGCGCAGCTTTCCCTGTTTAGTGACAGTAGCTCCTTGGAGCGTTTTGCTGATCAGCGTGGCCAGATCATTCTAGCATGGCGGCAGGAGGTTAGGTTTTCCCATTTCCTGTCCGCGAGAAGGTGGAAGTGCTCCTTGCACAGTAGTCTGCGAGTGGCCAAGGGCATGTCAACTAACTCCCTCTCCGGTTGGAGAGGGGAGGTTGTACCTTGCCGGGCCAGCTCATCGGCAGCGCAGTTACCCTCGATGTCCCTATGTCCTGGGACCCAGATGAGGTGGAGGTCGTACTGCTCCGCCATCTCGTGAAGAGATTTGCGGCAGTCGTTGATGGTCTTCGAGTTTGAAGAGATAGCTTCAAGTGACTTCAGGGCAGCCTGACTCTCCGAGAATATGCAAATAGAGGCGCCAGCCCCGATTGAGGGGAGCTGATGAAGGGCCTCTTTGATGGCGTAAACTTCCGCCTGAAAGACGCTACAGTGGTCGGGTAGCCTAAAAGAGACGCTTAATCCCAGGTGTTCAGAGAATATACCTCCTCCCACCCGGCCGTCCAATTTAGAGCCATCCGTATAAATGTGAAGGGACCCTAGTGGTCCAGGTGGTCCTTGATTCCATTCCGTTCTATCGGGAATGGAAACTTGGAAGGGTGTGATTGGGTGTTCCGCGGGGACACAGTAGTCAGTGTTCCCCTCAATAAGGTGTGAAGCAGAGTCGAGATTCGTGTGTCCGAAACTCGTCCTTCTCCACAAACCCGCGCCATTCAGCCTTAGTGCTGAGAGTGCCGCGGTCATCTCTCCCATTATTTCAATTGGGAGGATGTCCAGGAGAACGTCCAAGGCGTCTCCAGGAGTCGTGCGCAGGCCGCCTGTCATACAGATCTCAGCCATGCGTTGGATTTCCCTAAGCTTGCCCAGGCAGGTGGACCGCTTTAGAGCTGGCCACCAGATTGCCACTCCATATAGGAGTATCGGGCGGATAATGGCCGTGTACAGCCAGCGGACTATTTTTGGGGTCAGTCCCCATATTAGCCCGATAGCCTTACGGCAGGTATAGAGCGCGATTGTGGCCTTTTTGGCCCTTTCGTCCGTGTTAAGGGACCAATCGAGTTTCCTGTCTAAGATGAGACCAAGATACTTGGCCTGATTTTTAAGGGGAAGGGGCACCCCGCAGAGCTTGGGGGGTACCATATTGGGGATTTTGTATTTCCTGGTAAAAAGGACTAGTTCAGTCTTCGCTGGGTTTACACCCAGTCCGCATCTGGCAGTCCAATCCGCCAGAAACCGAAGGCTGTTGCTCATCCTATCGCAAAGGGTTTGCGGGAATTTTCCCGTGAACGCCAAGGCAACATCGTCCGCATAGGCCACAACTCGACAGCCACCCTCCTCTATGCCCTGTAGCAGCTCGTTGACCGCCACATTCCATAGGAGAGGGGAGAGTACTCCGCCTTGGGGTGTGCCTCTGTTGACTTGTCTGGAGATGGTTGACCCCCCCAGTGTTGCCTCAACCGTTCTGCCGCGCAGTATCCGGTCAATGAGACCCACTGTGTGTTGATCAATCCCCAGCTTAGTCAGTGCCGTCGTGATTGAGCCTGGAAGGATGTTGTTGAAAGCGCCCTCAATATCTAGGAAGGCGACAAGTGTGAACTCCTTTTCGTGGAGCGATTTTTCTATTTCTATTTCTGTCTCCGTCGATCTGCCTCTCCTATACGCATGTTGGCATCCAGATAGGGATGATTGGGGAATGTTAGTTCTGAGATGCAGACCAATGAGTCTCTCCAACGTCTTGAGTAGAAACGAGGAGAGACTAATCGGTCTGTAGTTCTTCGGCGTGCAATGCGATGGCTTGCCTGCCTTGGGGATGAAGACGACTTTTGAGCGGAGCCATTCACCTGGAATGACCCCTGTGTCGAGAATGATCGAGAAGATCAGTCGAAGCCAGGAAGTGGATAGATCGGCTGCATAGCTAAGCTGTGCAGGAATGATACCATCCACCCCTGGGGATTTGTATGGGCTAAAACTGTTTATTGCCCATTTGATGTTCCTATCACTAAGAAGGTAGTCCATTTCGGACGGACCCCTCCGTGTCGGGGGGTTAGGCGGACTGCTCTGAGACGAGCTAGCAGGAAAGTGAGCATCCAGGGAACTCCGAGAGTTTCCTCACTACCGGGTTGGTGGGCGTCGTCGATTGGACCTTCCGCAGCCTAGACGCCTCTGAGTAGTCCTGGATTCCTGAGCAAAAGTCGGACCAGGCCCTTCTTTTGGCCTTTCTTAATACCCTGTTATATAGGGCCAAATTTGTTTTGTATAAGCGCCACGATGCGTCCGTATTGTCGCTCTTGGCTTGGTTGAAGGACTGCCTCGTGGTCTTCTTGAGGCTACCTAATTCATTGCACCACCACGGTGGCTTCTTCCCAGTCTTCCCCCCATTCCTACTACGGGGACAGGACCTCTCCAGAGCCGTGCTACAAGCATCGGTAAAGGTTTTAACAAGGCACTCCAGCCCCTCTGGACTGTAGTCCAGGTTGGTTGGGGTTGGAGGGGGTTTTAGGATCTTATTCAACTGGGATCTATATTTCACCCAGTCAGTCCTTCGGGGGTTCCGAAAAGTGACCGGGTTAAATCTATCGAAGCCCAGCGTGAATTGGATGTACCTGTGATCGGAGAAGGAGTGTTTCTCCAGCACCTTCCACGACTTTAAAGTATCCCTAAGAGATTCAGAGAGAAGGGTAATATCCAGTACCTCCCTGCGGTTTTTGATGATGAAGGTGGGTTCGTTCCCCGAGTTTCCCACCAGTAGATTGGATGTAAGGATAAAATCAAAAGAGACTCACCCCTGTCGTTGGTGTCAGTGCTGCCCCACTGATGGTGATGGGCATTGGCGTCGCACCCGATGATCAAGTCCACGCCCAGCTTTTTGCTGTCCTCGGTGACTTGCCTCAGGGTTGGGGGGATGGGGTCCTGATCATGCCCCAGGTATGCGGAGCATATCCGGAGGGATCCATTTGGTCCCTCTAGACATGCTGTTAGGAAGTCTTCATTGCTGAAAATAGGAAGCATAAAAGGGTTACGTCCTTCTTAGCGAGTATGCAGGCTCGCGTTTTACCTGTTGTAGTGGCCGCGTACAGCCTATAGCCAGCTGCCCTCAGCCCCAGGATTCTGTCGCCACAGATCCAGGGCTCCTGTATGAGGACAGCGTCGGTGCCACCTTCCGCCAGGTGGTCGAGTAGAGCAGCGGAAGCTGCCTTACTGTGGTGGAGGTTTATCTGCAGGAATGTCAGAGACATTCTGCTTCTTGACCTCCACCACAGTAATGTCGGCGTCCGAGGTCGGCTCGTCCAGCCCGTCCTCCTCCTCGGACATCCCAACTTCGCGAAGGCCCCTCGCCAGTTCGCTTCCATCGGAGACGTAGCCTTCCAGAATGTCCTCTTCATCGGACAATCCTGGCGCCTCCTCGATATGAGGACCCTCCAGGTCAGGGTCCTCTTTCTTTAGGCCCGACTTGGCGTCGGCCTTGTAGACGCGCACGGCCACTCTCTCAAAGCCGTACCGAAGTAACCCCCGTTCTTCGTCAGCACCTCAGCTGTCCCCTCATTGAGAGTCAGGACAACCTGGCGCCTCGGACCAACGGCCTCCTCGACCTTGGCTACTCGCCAGTCGGAGGAGGGGAAGTCGGGATTACTCAACTGCAGCAGCTTGAGTATCTTAGCCGGTTCCGCCGGCTTGTGGGACAGCCATGCTCTGGCTCTGGGCTTGCTGGGGATCTTGTCCCAGTCTACCGCTACGAGCTTCGCGCCTGGGTACACTTCACCCAATCCCGCGATCGCTCTCTTGTAGAAGGTGACCGACTCCGCGTCTTCGCATGCGATCACCTTCACGCCTCCTTGATGCCAACCTGCATCCTCACAACTGGGCAGTGCACCACCCGACGCCAGCAGCTCCTCCACGAACTTATTGTGCAGTTCCCCAACAATCCAACGCCACTGGTCCCTCGGGATCTGTCCGTCAATGGAGCCCTCGTCCACCACTCCAATCAGGATCTTGCCTTTGGTAACCTCGGCGAAGGACCGCTGGGGCTGCACCCTAGAACGCTTTGGCTGCGGCGGCTGCACCTGCGTAGACCGCTGGCGTTTGGCGGCGCTCCTGCCCGCGTCTGTGCTGGTTTGTTGGGCGTTGGGGGCAGCTGCTCTTCCCGCCTTGACAGGCTGGAAGTCCGGCAGTATGCCTTTCGCCCAATTGATGAGACCCGCTTGTTCCGGGTCCGCCTCCATGGCTTTGTTGGCACGCGAAAGGATGAAGGCCGCTTTCCTACGCTCGTGGAATTGCGTCTTCTTCTTCCTCTGCTGCTGTTGAGCCGAGCTTCCTGGGTTGGATTCGCCTCTGGAGCCGCCCGCGGTCACGTCGAGGGGCTTGCCCCCGATCTCGCGGCTCGGCGGTCCCATTGGCTCACCCTTCCCAGTGGCACCGGCTTTCGGATCGAGGCGCTCCGAGGAGCTCACCTCTTCCTTCTTGGGCACTCGATCGCTAAGCGTCTTCGAGTTGTTATTGAGGGGGGTTTCCCCTGCCGCCTTTGAGGTTTGACGGTCACCTACATTTTTGTTGTTTTGTTTAGATAAGTTCATTTTGTTCCCACGAGTATGCTGGGATGGGGATGGTCCGCCACGGTAGAGCCCGCATACCGTGGTAAGCCTAGTTTAAACTGATGGGTCGGCCGGTCCACCAGAGTTCGCATACTAGAGTCCAAGCACCCCCGGACACGCATCCCTCGGCATATGCTGTTCCACCTTGGATTGGGGTAATTTTTTGGGCAGGAGTTTTCTTCTCCCCGCCCGACTACCATTCGTCAGCATCCTCAGCAGAGACATGACCGTACTGGGACCTGCTTCCAGCCGCCCTCACGGGGAGAGTATAGTCGCACTTCCAACGGTGCGGACAGTTACGGCAGGTGATTTCTCACCCGTTAGTCTCCCTGTCCGCCCGCTGGCTGACGGCCGAAAACCTGGTAACCTAATCAGTTAATTAGACCTGGTAACCTGATCAGCTCACCAGGTCTGGTGACCTGTTCGGTTAATCAGAGCTGCTAATAGCCATTCATTAAAAGAAAAAAATATATCAAGCTGAAAACAAATTTTCCCATTTCCCAATCATTAATAAAAATATTTTCAAATCTAATGTTTAAAATTCCCCCATTATTTATAGTGAGACAGGCAGGGGAAACGGGGATGGCGCTGGTGAAAGCACGAATTTGCTTTAGGAGGATAATTTGGGAAAGGGGCGTCGGAGCCATTGGAGGCGTGGCCGGGTACCCGGCCCTGTTTACCATGGTGCCGGGCCGCTGGCCGCGCCGGGGAAGATGCCTAGGTCAGGATGGTCGAGCGCGTAACCGTCGTCCCGGCCTCCTGATCCCGGAGCGGAGCCTCGGAACCGGGAATCGGCCCCGTTTACCGTGGTGCCGATGCCGTGGTCCGGAGCCGAGGCTGGGAAGGAATCCCGGGATCTTAGTGCCGACCCTGTTTACCATGGTGCCGGCGCTCCGACCCCGAGCGAAGCCGCGGAACCGGGAAAATCGGCCCCGTTTATCGTGGTACCGATTGCCCTGATCCGGAGCCAAAGGTGGGGGGTGATCTCGGGATCTGAGAGCCGGCCCTGTTTACCATGGTGCCGACCCTTCGATCCGCGAGGCTCTCCGAAACCTGAGAGCCGGCCCTGTTTGCCATGGTGCCGGCTTCCAAGTCTCGGCCTCCGCCGCTACGGGAAGGTTGCGGAACTTGAGATCCGGCCCTGTTTACCATGGTGCCGGGTCCAAGTCCGCCTAGGAGTGGGTTCTTGGGAAGAGGAGGAGGAGGAGGAAGCAGTAAGGAGGAATGCCAAAATGCCGTCGGGATTTTATGATTTGCCTTTTATTGTCAGTCTAGTTTCCCTATGCTCGTTTTCCTACCTCTTGCCCACACCGCCGGCTGCCATGCCGCGGGAGGCCGCTTGGCCGGCTCACCCTCCTTAGCCCTGGGCGCTGGACTCCATATCCATGTGGCCCAGAGTTGAAATCCCATCGGTACTTTTCCTCCACGTGTTTTCCTGCGGGAATAGCGTCGCACGTCTGTACTGCTTGAGGGCCGCCGAAGTAAGAGAGCGATCGTTGGCGGCGACGCTGCTCGGGCCCTTCCTCTGCCAACGTTCTGGCGCAGAAGCTTCGGCCTCTGCCGCGGCGTATGTTCTTGCCGTCTCTCTCCGGCATGCGTGCTTCCCGATCGCGGCTCTCTCTCTTGAGCTTTCGGGTTGCTCGTTCTCTGTCCTCTGTCTGTGTGGTGGTGGGCTCTTCGGCCATGTTGCGGTCGGGCTCTCTCTCTCGGAGAGGCGATGTTGCTGGTGTATGCTTGCGATGTCTCGGGTCGATGTTGCGGGCGTGTCTGCTCGCAATGTGGCTGGCCGTTGCTAGCGTGTGTTGCGGGCGTGTGCTCTCGATGTTGCGGGCCGTTGTTAGCGTGTGTTGCGGGCGTGTGTGGCGGGCGTATGTGGCCAGTGATGAGGCGTCGTCGTGGTGTTGCCAGTGATGCCCGACTGGCTGTCGATGTTGTTGGCGGGTGTTTGGTTTTCCCTAGCTCCTAACTAATTATATACAGGTGCCCTTCGTGGGTCTTCTTATGACACTTAAAACTAACTTATGGCTAACTTAACTATATGTACAAAATATTTACACCGTAGGGGTGAGGCACTCCTCACATCCCATCCCTACTTCGGGGGTGGGGAAAGATTTTGACACTGTCGCCGACTTCGTCGAGGTAGCGGAGGCTGCGGTCCCCACGCTGGCGGATGCGCTCCGAGACCCGGCCGTGGAGCTCTACCGGGATCCATCCGTCGTCAGTGGTCCATCCGGCGGGCGCGCGCATGACAGCCTCGGGGTCCGGCACGGGATCCTCCTCCGGCATATCCTCATCCTCCGTGGTGTCTTCGGCCTCGGGCCAACGGGCAGGGCGGCGCTGGGGTGCGCGGCGTAAGATGCCCGGCCGCTCTCCGGTGGCTCCTGGTGCGATGGCGGCGGGTGCGGCGGCGTCGCGAAAACGCCAGCGCCAGGCGTCGGTGGCCGGCAACGGCTTCACCCGGTGGGTCGGGAGTGACTTTGCAGTGGCCCGTCCCAATGTAGCCATTTCCCGTTCCATTGGAGAAGGCGCTTGGGATGCGGCGTCGTGTGGTCCTGGCTGGTGTGGTGTGTCTCCGGCGACGGGTAGCGCAAGCTCGGCCGATGCCATGGCCAGCAGCTTCTCCATGGCGGCCCTTGCGGTCTGACGCCTTTGAGCGTCCGAAGCGGCCGAAGGGCCCACTTCGGGGGAGGCCGTCAGCTGCGCCAGGAGGCGGCGCATGTTGCTGACGCTCCGCCGCCTTGGCGGGGTGGTGTCCAGATCCCGGTGGCGGTCGGTGGCACACCGTGGGTTCCTGGCACGCCTGGGGCTGTGGTCGCCACTGGTCGTATGGCTCGGTGCGACGGTGCTGGCATCCGGGTCCGTATGTTCCGGGTGCGACGTTGCAGGTTTGGGTGGCGTAGCTGCCCTGGCAGTGGCGGCGCCGGGCGTGTGGGTGGCAAGCGCTGCGGCGCTGGGCGATGGCTGCGCGAGAGTGCGGGTCTGCGCCGTGGTGGCCTCGGTGTCCGCATCGGACACGTCACTATAGTTGGCCCCAAGTGGTCCGGCGGCAACCAGTGGCAGCGGTCCGGGAGAGGGTTCGCGCTCGCTGGGAGGTGCGGCCTCTGGCGGGTGTCCTTCGGTGGCTTCCGGCGCGAGCTCGTCAAACTGCGCAGGGAAACGCAGCTCCGGATCCTCGGCGAGGATTACCTCCACCATCTCCTCCAGACTCAGCCCCTCGCACCAAGACGGGCTGATGGGCGATGGCGGGCGCAAGTCCTGGTTGATGGTCACCAGTAGTGGCGGCGGGTCCAGGATGACGGCAGGCAGGGTGCCATTTAGGTCTCCGGGCCGCGGGAGTGCCAGCCGCGGATTCCTGGCGGGCGCGCGAAGGTTGAGCGCTTCTAGGGCATCTGCGACCCTTGCTGGGGCCGTATCCGGTGGCCGGGATGATGGTGAATGGGAGCGCGATCCGGTGGTTGGGCGCGTCGTGGATCGGTCGCGTCGATGCGACTGGCGCGAATGGTGACGCCCGTGGCGGTGCTCGCGTTCTCGTCGTGGCATGATTATGTTTCGAAGTGTTTCTATGCGGCGTACTCCTTTGCTATTGATGATGGGTTCCAGGCGCTGCGAGGGAGGAAACGGCGATGTACCGTTCAGGATCGTTTCCACGAGCGTGTACGTGTATGCGAGCGCGAGATGTTTGCGTGGCTTCTGTCAGGCGTAGCGAAGACCAGTCCGGTGTCGCTTGTTTCCCCCAAGAGGGGTAGGAACGTTGGACGGGCGCGCCCGTCAAGAAGTGGCCCCTATGACACCCTGGTTCACTTTGACGCGGCCTGATATAATAATTTTTTTTGTTGCCCTGCGTGGCACACCAATATCGATGCACTGCGCTGCATATTTTTTTTTTTAAACTAAACATTGTAACATTGAGCGGAACTTTTTCTGTCCGATGATCTGTGTGGCCCGTAAAGCCTCACGAAACACTAGGTAGGATTTTTGTACATTCACCCAGGAGTGAATTAATGTTAAATTTCTCTCCGCCAATTGGCGTAAAGTAACTGAGACTATTTGTTCATATTGACGTTAAT
Organism: Drosophila aff. chauvacae BK-2020; assembly: GCA_018903765.1. Taxonomy (NCBI): domain Eukaryota; kingdom Metazoa; phylum Arthropoda; class Insecta; order Diptera; family Drosophilidae; genus Drosophila; species Drosophila aff. chauvacae BK-2020. The sequence continues at coordinate 478,055 of JAEIGO010000419.1, forward strand.
CGTCCAAATTCCAAATTATAAAATGGGCGGAAAAGAATCCAAGCCCGAAGTAAAAGATAACGCTGCTAACGTTGTCAATACTGTTGTGGTTGATACCACCCCGCATCTAGAGTCTCAGTTAAACCTCTTAATGTTTATTGCAGTGATACTTTCACTAAATCTGTTACTTAAAGTATATCTTATGTATAAGAGAACTTTAAGGAAACGGTATATGCGCCGAGCCGATGGACTCGACAAGGCTTGAGAAAAAAAAAAAAATATATAAATAAATGAAATAAATACAAACTCCAAATTAAATTATAATATAAATAAAATAAACAAAAAAAACAAAGATATATACACTTGAATAAAATTCATTTTATTTCACTATTTCAAAAAAAAAATAAAAATAAAATAATAAAATTAGACTATCCACTCCCAACACCTTATGAATTTTTTTCCCCTCAAGACAATAAAAAAAAAAAACTTGAGTGACGAGATGGGTAAACGCGGAAGTGTAAATAATAAAATAAAAAAGAGAGTAGCGCACATAAAGTGGCTCTTATATTCAAGTACACCACCTCCCGCGTGGGCTACCGCCCAGGTATTGCAATGCGAGCTTGATTCACTTACATCAAGACTCGAAAACAAGAACCCACAAGCCCAATCGCACTCAATTATAAGAACAATAAACAATCAGGAAAAATAAAGCCTCCTGCCCCATAGCCGCTCCCACAACGGGGAAAAAAGGTGCCCAGCTGACTGCCCTGGTCCAATGGACAGTGTTTACTGCAACTATACGTGCAGTCACTGCCTACCAAAAAATAAGTAGTGTCCCTCTTCCTCAGAACTTTCTGGCAAAAGCCATTCCTTCGAGCATTGGAGGATACTAACAAATGGAATGGTCCAGACTCTCCTCAGAAATCAAAAAGGTACGAGTAGAATTTGATAAATCATTTAAGTGCTTAAATAAAAGCGCTGTAATATCAAATCAGACCAAGATAAAGCACGTTGAGATTCTTATTGAAAAATACAATAAAATACGCGAATTAATCTCAGCTAATAAAAACAGGCTCAGCGGCCTAAACTGGGTGCAAGCTTCAGACATCTTAAAACGCTTGCGGGAACAATTGATTTGTGTATCAGATAGGCATAAATTATTTTTATTTTGCCCATCTATATTAAGTACACCTGCATCATTTGATCCATCAGTGTTGCTGTCACCGGACGTTAAGGAGTCGGAAGAGACTATTAACGTGTCCGTACAACCTGCATCACTTGACCCATCTGTGTTGTTGTCAAGGGACGTTAAGGAGTCGGAAGAGACTATTAACGTGTCCACACAACCTTCATCATTTGATCCATCTGTGTTGCTATCAACACGTAACGTGCCCGAACAACCAGAAGGCATCCAGCCAAGTATAAATTTAACAATGGCTCAGACCAATATTGAGTTTATAAACACAGCATCTAAGCTTATACCAGTTTTTGATGGTAAAGCGGAAAACTTGAGAAGTTTTTTGGATGCTCTCAATATGGTCGACACCATAAAAGGTGCACATGAGCAACTGGCTGTGTCGATAATCAAGACAAAACTAAAAGGGTCAGCCAGAAACCTGATTAACAGTGAAACAACAATAATTGAAGTCATAAACAAGCTTCAGTCCGCTGTTAAAGGTGAATCAGTTGAGGTGTTATCAGCAAAATTGTTGAACCTACAACAAAAGAGCAAAACAGCGAACGTTTACACCCAAGAGGTGGAGCTATTAACTAAAGCTTTAGAGGGAGCCTATATTAATGATGGGCTACCCCAAGAACTGGCAGCCAAATACAGTGTAACACACGCTGTAAAGGCAATGACTAATAATTGCTCAATATATAAGGTAAAACTTATCATGCAGGCAGGCACGTTCAACAACATGAACGATGCAATCTCGAAATTCGTAAACAGTTGCACTGACGCAACTGGGCATTCAAATGCCGTACTCTATTATAATAATGTAGCGAACCGCGGAGGTTATCGTAACCGAGGTGGACAACACCGAGGTGGATATAACCGAGGCGGCCAAAACCGCGTGGGTTATAACAACTATAACCGGCGCTACAATAACAGAGGTAATTATCGAGGAGGCCAAAGGAGCAACTCCAACAATAATGCCAATAATGGACAAGTCCGAGTTGTTCAAAGCAACCCGGAAAACCAGCAGTGACCTTTAGGTGCAAAAACCTAATATATGCCAAGGTTCATAAAGTAAACCTCAGTCTCAATATATTTATAACACTAACAAATGTAGCAACTCGTAAAAAGCTAACATTTTTAATTGACACTGGTGCAGATATATCCCTATTAAAAACTGATTCAGATGTCTTTCATGACATCAACAGGGAAAAAATAATTAGTATTCAAGGCATATGCAAAGGAGTAATATACTCGAAAGGCCAAGCCTACAGACAGGAAATTATATAATCCCGCACAATTTTCACTTGGTAGATTTTAATTCACTCTGGTAATAATTCAATATATTTACCAGCAAGAACGCAAGTCGTCCGAAAAATAGAGCTAACCTCGAATGAGGATAGCATATTGATTCCAAATCAGAAAATTCAAAATGGCATTTATGTTGCAAACACAATTGCCACAGCATCAAATGCATTTGTCCGTTTACTAAATACAACCAGTACCGACCAGTTAATTAACATCAACAACTTGCAATACGAATCACTTTCGAACTATGAAATAGTTCAAACTCCTCCAAGCAATAGGGAAAAAACTGTCCTAGCTCAACTAACTAAGAATTTTCCACCCCAGTTCAAAACAAAACTGGTGGAATTATGCACCATGTATAGTGATGTGTTTGGTCTTGAAACAGAGGCAATCACAACCAACAACTTTTATAAACAAAAATTGAGACTGAAAGATACAGAACCGGTTTATATTAAAAACTATAGAAGTCCACATAGCCATCTGGAAGAGATCCAGAAGAAAGTAGGGAAACTGATTACGGATCGTATAGTCGAACCATCCGTATCAGAATATAATAGTCCACTCTTGTTAGTTCCGAAAAAGCACTTCCGGGCTCAATAGATAAAAAATGGTGATTAGTAATCGACTATCGTCAAATTAATAAAAAACTTTTGGCTGATAAGTTTCCTCTGCCAAGAATCGAAGATATTCTAGATCAACTTGGCCGAGCAAAATATTTTTCGTGTCTTGATTTAATGTCAGGATTTCATCAAATTGAACTTGATAAAAATTCAAGAGATATAACGTCGTTTTCAACGAGCAATGGCTCATATCGCTTTACGCGATTACCTTTCGGCTTAAAAATAGCGCCAAATTCATTCCAGAGGATGATGACTATAGCATTCTCAGGACTTGAACCTTCCCAAGCCTTCCTTTATATGGATGACTTAATAGTTATTGGATGCTCAGAGCGACACATGATCAAAAACTTGACCAACGTGTTTGAACTATGCAGAAAAAATAACTTAAAATTACATCCAGAAAAATGCTCATTTTTCATGCGTGAAGTGACTTTTCTAGGTCACAAATGCACAGATAAAGGAATCTTGCCAGATGACAAGAAATATGACGTCATCAAAAATTATCCAGTCCCACATGATGCGGACAGCGCTAGAAGATTCATTGCATTTTGCAATTATTACCGACGTTTTATAAAGAATTTCGCCGACTATTCACGGCACATAACAAGATTATGTAAAAAGAATGTTCCTTTTGAATGGTCAATCGAATGCCAAACTGCATTAAATACAGTCCACTGCAATTTCTCCTAACGCCCTATACATACATTCACACACATACCATCTTGTGCCTTTTTCTCCATAAGTTTAAACATAAAAACATTTATTCCACAAATACAAAAATATTAAATAAAGAAATTACAAAGAAATAAAACTGCTCAACGCTGTTCGTAATTTTCTTTGCGCGCATACATAAATACATACGCTTGCGGAGCATCAGAAGCGGCAGTGCAGTTTTGTTGGTTGCTGTGTTCTCTTGGTTCGCCGGGCCGGTTCGCCCAGCCATACATACATACATATTTACATACATAAATACCGCGGTGCCGGGCGACCAAAGGCTTATCTAAGCTTGGCGCGGCCGCCAGTTGCCATCTGAAGCATACAGTGGGCCGTGGGCATTGCCGGACGGGCAATAGCAATCAAGAGAAAACAATAAAACACATTTGCCGACATTTCATTATAGTCAGCTCCACCTGTGTCCGCCTGTGTCTTATTTTCTTTCGTTTTGTCCAGCTGCTGTCGTACATATGCACATATGTACACATGTATGTGCATTCATATCCATAAGAGCTTTGCATTTGCCGGCACAGTGTCCCAACATTCATTTTTTTGGAACGAAATAATAAAAGATCAATAAAATAAAAGGAAGTTTATTCCTTCTTCATTAAATTAAAATATTCGTTCTCTATTAAATAAAATTATTAATCAACTTAAAATAATATTAGTATTTAAAAGGCTAATTATTATTAAATCCAGTTAAAACCAAAAACGTAAATTAATAATTTTTTGAATTATTATTTTATTTAAATATTCTAATTTGATTAAATTCTTAATTCAACAAATAATGAACCAAAATCTCCAAACATCGCTTGCTTCTAATTCGTTTGGGTTTATTTTCTTCTTCATTCTTCATACATATATTCGTCAACGGTCAATTGTTTTTTTGAGTCGTTGCTTCACGAGGTCCAGTGTGACCGCCTTCATTAATATTCGGGTTTTCCAACTTTGTCAATCCGGGCAGTCAGAGTCCGAGTATGCCAATAGGCGAGGATAATAAACCACATTCGATTCCATTAATTCGTTTAGACAGATCTCCGCATCTCCCCGGTCCTCTCAGCCGAAATCAACGCCCACAGTTGGCCAATACAGGTCGAATAACGAGAAATCCTTAGCTATCAGCACAGGTCTTTCGTCAAGGGTAACTCGGTCGACTACAAAAATGGCTCAATCCGCCGTCGATATAGCCTTGAGGAAATTTATTGCCACAACGGACCGTGTGACCAGCTTTGAGGCACACATCCATACTCCAAGCACCTCAGAAGCTACAAATCTGTACCCGTCCATGTGCCAACTCCATTTGGACCAAATCCGTGTTTTTTGGGAAAAGGTGGAGAAAAGCTACGAAAGCTGCTCCAACCTTATTTCTGAGACCGCTGACAGTACGACCGCCGCAACAGAACTGGAATCCAAGTACAGTTACTGCTACTCCGTTTATTCAAGGAGTGTTGTCCAACTTCAGGACATAATAAAGCAGTCCCAATCCACTCAGGTTTCCGTCAGTGCATCCGCACCGCCGTCTACTGATTGTCGGCTACCACCCGTCGACACTGAGGTCTTCACAGGCGACTATCTTCGTTGGCCCACGTTTAGGGATTTGTTTACGGCGATTTACATCCAAAATTCGCGCCTCACGCCTGTTGAGAGATTGTTTCATCTACTCTCCAAGACTAGTGGCGATGCGCACTCCATTGTGTCCAAGGCCCCTTTAACCAACGACGGGTTTATCTCAGCGTGGCGAAGCCTAACGGAGCGCTTTGAGAACAAGAGGCTGTTAGTGAATAGCCAATTGAAAATCCTGCTTAATATTCCGGCGATCACTCAAGAGTCCGGAAGCGCCCTAAAAGGAAATGCAAAGCACTCTCCAAAGTTGTCTAACAGCCTTACAGATGCCCGCCATTAAGATAGAGGCGTGGGATTCCATCCTTGTGTTTATGATTTCCGCCAAGCTGCCCAAGGTCACACGTTCCATGTGGGAGCATTCCCTTCATAATAAAGCCGAGATTCCGACCTGGAAAGAGCTTGATGCCTTTCTAACGGAGCGTCATCGCGCACTAGAAGCCATTGATGATGTTCCGCCGAAGCCGTCAAACGACAACGGACCTGTACGCAGGCCAATCTCTCACGAAGCTAGGGTGGCTCTTGCACCCAAAGGGAGGCTCCCTGTGTTTCAGGGAAAATCACCCCATTCGTGTATGTCCCCGTTTCCTGACAATGAGTGTCGATGATCGGTCAGATTTCGTCAGAAAAAAGCAACTATGCTTGAATTGTTTAGCACGAGGCCATCAGCAACGGGACTGCACCAGTGCCCACTCATGCTATACGTGCCGCGGACGGCATAATACTCTGCTGCACCGCGACAATCCAGTTGCCGGCACTCCAAGCCCCTCCAATCCGTCTAGTCCACGACCTGCGCCCACGGCAGTAAGCGTGGCAACCTCCGAAGATCAGTCAAATGTTCAAGTGTGCTTCGCTTCCGGGTCCCGAGCTGTCCTACTGGGCACAGCTATCATTAATATATGTCATCTAGGCTGCAATTTTCAAGCGCGTGCGCTGATCGATTCTGGTTCCGAAGCCACCTTCATTACTGAGAAGCTCTTCAACCGAATCAACCTTCCTTTCGAAACAGTCCAGACCCAGGTTTCCGGTCTCAATGAGACAGTTGCGGATCAATGCACGAAGTCCTGCAAATTTGCTATTCGCGCTTCCTCCAGACCCGGACTGCAGTTAAATACGACTGCTTACGTTCTCCCTCAACTAGCCGGAAAGCTGCCCTCATATCCAATTTCGACAGCTTGTCTAACGGAGCTTCCCGATCTCCCCCTAGCGGATCCGACGTTTTTCGAGAGCTCCGAAGTAGACGTCCTGCTAGGGGCCGTCTGTGCTTCTAAGCGGCTTCAAGAGCAATGTTCTGGGCTCTCTTCTGGCACAAGAGACTATTTTCGGATGGGTACTCTCGGGCCCAGTATCTACAGAAATCACGAGTGGCGTGTCTGTGTTCTCAACACGACTTTCCATTGCGTCCAAAAGTTCGGGGGACAGGTTCCTTGCCACTCGCAAGGCGGCCGCCTGTGAAGTCCGGAGTTCTAGAAGCACTCACTGAACCCCCTATCGTTGTCGAGTATGCAACGAAATCCACCCGCTTCGAAAATCCCGACACTTCCTCCGGCTTATTGCTGAGAAGAGGTTCCGCGCGGTTATAGTTAACCGCTATTGTTCCAACTGCTTGGCCCACGAGCATTCCGAGGGAACCTGCCGCCGTAATGACCGATGCAAAATATGCAATCAGCTCCACCATACCCTTCTTCATAAGCACGACGGTTCTCAGCATAGGAAACCTCCCTACTTCTAGTTCGCTTGTTACTGACCATCACTGACGCTATATTTTCTTTATTCAGATCAGATCCGAATCATCACTTCCACGCACCGTACTCTCTAGTGAAAGCAGACGTACCAGAGGTACTGAGTTCTACCAACGCCGAGTCTGCACGGAATCCATCGATCCGGGAAAATCAACGTTTTGGTACTCTCCGTGCCGCTCAGCTTCGATGTCTTCATGGCCAACGACGCTCCTCGATAGATTTTTTTGTCCCCATCTCTGCGCCAAGCAGCTGCCTCTTAATGAAGTTTTTCCGTCGGTCCACGGCACTCTTTAGGCTTCCACGGCCATTCAGACGATGCAGAGTTGCAACATTAACGTCTTACGATGCCAGCTCACCTGCCCTCAAGCATAAACGGATTTATTGCAACCCGAGTGATTGCAAGGGGGCGCAATGTTCAGGTCAGGAGGGGCCCACTGTACCCCCTCTGGCCACCGAGCTGCGAAGCTCGGCCGCTCTTGCGCTCCCGTATTTCGGGCCTACGCGCAATGTCCAACGATCGTGCCGATGCCCCGCTCCCCGCTCCTCTGCAATGTTCGGGAGCTTCGCGGCAATATTCCGCCACTCCTCGGCCAAGCGCATCTGCTCTCGCCCCGCTGGTGCTCCCGCGCTCACCTTCTTGTGTGCTCCCGCGGCCCGAGCTAGTGCATCGGGTCAAATCCGAACCAACAGTCGATCTCCCGCTCTCGCTTTAGCGGAGTAAAGCGGGCGGGAGCATGGATCTATGTTTAAGCTTAAGTTAGTCTCAAAACTGAATTCGAATAAAGCGCATATACGGTTCCCCGACGCCCCCGTGCCTACTGGTCTTTTCTACGAGTTATTTCGACTGCGTCGTGGGACTTTTCTGGATTGCGATCAAAGGATCTTTTTGGACCAGGAATCCACCCCCCTTCAAATATTACCAATACATTTCAATAGAATAGATAGAATAGACCCGCTATATACTATAGATGACTATGCTAAAGAGGTTAAATTTCGATTAGAAAACGCGTATAAGAGGGCCCGTATAATGTTAGAAAATAATAAAATAAGACAAAAACTAGCATATGACAATAAGGTATCAGACTTTAAAATAGACGTAGGCGATAAAGTTTTATTGAAAAATGAAACAGCACATAAGTTAGAACCAGTCTATATAGGACCATATGAGGTCATTAGAATAGAGGAAAGGAATAATATAGTAATAAAAAATAAGAAAAATAAGGAACAAAAAGTTCATAAGGATAGGTTAAATCCAATATGAAAAGTATAATAATATAAATACAAAAAAAAAAAAGAAAGTAATTTTATACAAAAAAAAAAAAAAAAAAAAGGGAATTAAAAAAAAAATATATATATATATAGATATAAATATAAATATAAATAAATAAATAAATCTATTGAAAAAAAACAAAAAAAAAATATATAATAATAATAATAATATTAATAAATACACAAAACAAAACAAAAAAAAAACACACAAAAAATATATATATACTCTAGAAACTGAATTTTAATTAAAAACACTTTTTAAATACCTCCATTTGAAAATACCTCCATTAGATTACGTTATTTTTTAAAAGGAGGGAGATGTAGTATGTTCACATAGCGAATGCACAATGTACTCAGTGTTATGCAGAAATAAATAAAATAAATACAAATATATTAATGCACTTATTTTATAAGTCAAAGACCCTTGCAATGGGCTATCTAAGTGCTGAATCCGCTGTAAGGAAGCGTCTCTGGCCGGGGTAAACCTCAGCGGCTCCAGAGGTCCCCACAGAATTTATTTATTTCTGCGGCAGCCAGGACATAAAGGCGGCCGTAGTTTTAGCTATATATTTCTACAAAGGGGTCGAATCTGAGCGGGGAAAATGGGAGAGAAACGGGAGAAAATGCCTCGGAACCGCCTGGAAGACTTTCCGATCGGCGGTCCCTGCGAACCCGGAAGAATTTCCGGTCGGTCCGCCTATGCCCTGGACCCGGAGGGATTTCCGGACGGCCCAACCTGCGCCACGCCTGGAAGACTTTCCGAGCAGCGTGAGCCCCTGGACCCGGAGGAATTTCCGGACGGTCCACCTATGCCTCGGACCCGGAAGATTTTCCGGACGGTCCACCTATGTCCTACGCCTGGAAGAATTTCCGAACGGCGCGCTCCCCCCCAGCGACACGATGAGTTGGACAGGGCCGGGACAAGTGAGAAGCAAGAGTTTCCACCACATAGGGTTTATTTGCACAGGTTATGGTTATTCAGCCGGCGGCGGCCAGACTGCTGGTTGAATTTAATGTTTAAAGGTATTTGGCCTGCGGCCCTAAGAAGGCAGCGCGGGAACAGAGCCCTAGTTCGGCGGGCGCCTTTGCCCGGCGGCGACGGGATTTATTAATTATCTTAAATATTTAAACGGCCTGCGGCCGGCACAAAACTGAGTGGAGAAAAAGGGGAGAGAAGGGCCTTAGTATAGCGGGCACCTTCTCCGGCCCCTGACAAAGCTTGGCCATGCGGCCATGTCTCGCTCACTCTCACCTCCTCTCCTTGGAGAATCCTGTGACCGGATCCTCGTCCTGGGCGCGTAGGCGTGGCACTCGCGGCGGTGGCTATACGTTTAGAGTTCTCAACCGCGTGGTGGCGGGATCGCGGACTTGGTTTTCGCACTTTGACTTTTCTTGCTGCTGGTCGCGTTCAGAGTCGGGAACTGAATGCTCAAACTCTGCCTAGCGTGGCTTGGCTTTGACCTATTTTCCGCTGGAGTTTTGGCGGCGTCTCTTTCCTTCTCCCTTGCTCTTCCAGGCGATCGGGCCGGTGGCATTACTCTTGCGCTCTCCCGGTTTTCTGCGCATGTGCCGTCGCTCTCGTTTTGGTCTGCGCTCGTGGCGTGATCTTATCGGGCCAATCGGGGCGGCTTGGCACGCGCCCCTTTTTCCCACGCCTGCGCCGTGGTGATAGCGGCGATCGGCCGCTCACTCGATCGGCCGCTACTCCCTCTCTTGAGTGGTTTCTCCCGTATTCTTGAGTGAGTTTGTCCGAGCGTGAGTGTGGGCGGTCTGGCTATTATTATGCTTATCTTATACCTACTCTTATAGCTAACTATTTACATAAATTGTGACTTCGTCACACTCCCCTCTTACTTCATGGGGGGGGTAAGAAATGTCCTGGTGTGTCGGGTCCGTGATGCTGGTCCTGCTGGCAGCTCGCGCCGGTGCGCGATTCCGGGCGGCGTAGCGCCCCGATTCGGTGGTGCAAATCGGCGACAACGCTGGGTGCCGCGGGTGTGCGCAGCTCCGAGCGGCTGGGCGCCTCGGAGACATGGGTGCCGTTCCAGGTGCGCAGATCCGGGCGGCTGGGCGCCTCGAATGCGATGGGCGCAGATCCTGGCGGCGTAGGGGCGCAGATCCGGGCGGCGGGGCGCTCTGGAGGCATGGGTGCCGTTCCAGGTGCGCAGCTCCGGGCGGCTGGGCGCCTCGGAGACATGGGTGCCGTGGCAGGTGCGCGGCTCCGAGCGGCTGGGCGCCTCGGATGCGATGGGCGCAGATCCTGGCGGCGTGAGCGCCGATCCGGGCGGCGTGGCGCCCCGGATTCGATGGCGCTTAGTCGACGACGACGGTGGTGGCGCAGGTGCGCGGCTCCGAGCGGCTGGGCGCCTCGGATGCGATGGGCGCAGATCCTGGCGGCGTGAGCGCCGATCCGGGCGGCGTGGCGCCCCTGATTCGATGGCGCTTAGTCGGCGACGACGGTGGCCGTGGCAGGTGCGCAGATCCGAGCGGCTGGGCGCCTCGGAGGCATGGGTGCCGTGGCAGGTGCGCAGATCCGAGCGGCTGGGCGCCTCGGATGCGATGGCGCAGGTCCGGGCAGCGTGGCACCTCGGAAGCGATGGCGCAAGTCGGCGGCGACGTAGGCGCGCAGGTCCGGGCGGCGTGGCGCCCCGGATTTGATGGCGCTGGTCGGCGACGACGGTGGTGGCGCGCGTGCGCGGCTCCGAGCGGCTGGGCGCCTCGGAGGCTGGGTGCCCCGGAGGCATGGGTGGCCGTGGCAGGTGCGCAGATCCGGGCGGCGTGGCGCCTCGGATGTGGTGGGCGCAGATCCTGGCGGCGTAGGGGCGCAGATCCGGGCGGCGTAGGGGCGCAGATCCGGGCGGCGTGGCGCCCCGGATTCGATGGCGCTGGTCGGCGACGACGGTGGTGGCGCGGATGCGCGGCTCCGGGCGGCGGGGCGCTCTGGAGGCATGGGTGCCGTTCCAGGCGCGCAGCTCCGGGCGGCTGGGCGCCTCGGATGCGATGGGCGCAGATCCTGGCGGCGTGGGCGCAGATCCGGGCGGCGTGGCGCCCCGGATTCGATGGCGCTTAGTCGGCGACGACGGTGGTGGCGCAGGTGCGCGGCTCCGGGCGGCTGGGCGCCTCGGAGGCATGGGTGCCGTGGCAGGTGCGCAGATCCGGGCGGCTGGGCGCCTCGGATGCGGTGGGCGCAGATCCTGGCGGCGTGGACGCAGCTCCGGGCGGTGTGGCGCCCCGGATTCGATGGCGCTTAGTCGGCGCCGACGGTGGTGGCGCAGGTGCGCGGCTCCGGGCGGCTGGGCGCCTCGGAGGCATGGGTGCCGTGGCAGGTGCGCAGATCCGGGCGGCTGGGCGCCTCGGATGCGATGGGCGCAGATCCTGGCGGCGTGGGCGCAGATCCGGGCGGCGTGGCGCTTCGGATTCGGTGGCGCTGGTCGGCGACGATGATGGGTGCCGCAGGTGCGCAGATCCGGGCGGCGTGGGTGCCTCGGATGCGATGGCGCAGGTCCGGGCAGCGTGGCGCCTCGGAAGCGATGGCGCAAGTCGGCGGCGACGTAGGAGCGCAGGTCCGGGCGGCGTGGCGCCCCGGATTTGATGGCGCTGGTCGGCGACGACGGTGGGCGGCGTGCGCGGCTCCGAGCGGCTGGGCGCCTCGGAGGCTGGGTGCCCCGGAGGCATGGGTGGCCGTGGCAGGTGCGCAGATCCGGGCGGCGTGGCGCCTCGGATGTGGTGGGCGCAGATCCTGGCGGCGTAGGGGCGCAGATCCGGGCGGCGTGGCGCTCCGGATTCGCTGGCGTTAGTCGGTGAAGTTGTGAAAAGGAGTGAATATAAGCCGACGTGCGATCGTAAGAACACCGTCGAACAGAGAGGACGCGTTCCAAAGTGCGAGCAAAGCCGGATGTAATGGCACTCGGGGTTCGATGGCGCTGTCCTCACGGCGGTGTTGGTGGTTACGGAGCGACGGCGGCGGTGTAGGTGCGCTGGGGAGGGTCCCACAGGCGCCGTAGGGCTTCGCTTAGGTGGGCCACGTAGATGGTCAGGGAGCTTAGTGACCGGTCCATGGAGATGGCGTGCCAATTCGGTCGCCGTTGGGGGTCCACCGGATACAGCATCGGCAGTAGCTGGGCCCGGATGTGGCTGACCCGGCACTGGAGTATGCCCATTTGTCGGAGCATCTCGAACCGACAGCTGGGGTTAGCGCCTGCGGCGGGCATATGTTGGCGCACTAGGTCGAGGGTACGGTGTATCGAGAGCAGCCTAGGCATTAGGGGAAGCGCGATGCGTTCCACCTCTTGTAATCCTTGGTCCGCGGCGCGCTGTGCCGTGTTCGGCTGGATGTGTGCTGCTGGTGCCGGGGCGGGACGCGGTCCGGGCGGCGGTGCCTGTTGGCGGAGCTGCGCTGCTTGCGGCGAGGCGGGACGCGGTCCCGGTGGTGGTGCCTGCTGGCGGAGCCGTGCTGCTGGCGGCGAGGCGGGACGCGGTCCCGGTGGTGGTGCCTGCTGGCGGAGCCGTGCTGCTGGCGGCGAGGCGGGACGCGGTCCCGGTGGTGGTGCCTGCTGGCGGAGCCGTGCTGCTGGCGGCGAGGCGGGACGCGGTCCCGGTGGTGGTGCCCGTTGGCGGCGACGTGCTGCTGGCGGCGAGGCGGGACGCGGTCCCGGCGGTGGTGCTCGTGGGCGGCGACGTGTTGCTGGCGGCGAGGCGGGACGCGGTCCCGGCGGTGGTGCTCGTGGGCGGAGCCGTGCTGCGGGCGGCGAGGCGGGACGCGGTCCTGGTTGTGGTGCTCGTTGGCGGCGACGTGGCATGATTGGTGGTGGCTTCTTGAATGTTTTGCGATCCTCGTGTTGCATTAGATTGTAGTTCCGACGATCGATTTTCGCTTGGTTATCGATAGTGATCGCCGATGTTCTTGGCGGTCTGGCAACCTTGCGTAGGTCTGGCAACTCTGGCGTGGCGGTTTGGTTTGAATTTTTGCAGGCGTGCTAGCGCGGGCCGGCGGAGTCGAGTCTTGGGCGGTACGATGACGTGGTGACGAGGCGAGGGTATGGCGGCCAGGACGGGGCGGAGATGCGGTGGCGGGGTCGGCTGCCTACCTCAGCGAGGGGAGCACGTAGACCCCCACCCGGTGATTGGTGCTGATGTGCACCCTGAAGCGTTGGCCTTGCTACTCCTCCCGGTACCGGAGGGCTCGTCGTCGGGTGCCCGGGACACGCATCTGGATCCTCCGGATAAGTCGGGCCGGCAGGGTCCCATTCGGGGTGGTCCAGTCATCTGGCGCCGGCACCCAGGGCTGATGACCGGGGCGGCGGGGTGATGACCAGGTTCCCTCCGAGTCCTCGCTCTCGGAATCGGCCCAGGGAACGGGGCGTCGGGGCCTCCGGTTGTCGCGGGGAGGCGGCGGTTCCTGCCGAGGAGCCGGTCGGTCGTCCTCGAGCTCTGCGTGCAGTAGCTCTGCGCGGTGGCGGGCAGCGCCGGCTTCGTACTCCTGGATGGAGGGGAAGCGTGGTTGTGCCCGTATGGCCTGGCATCGTACCGCAGGGAGATGGACCTCCGGGTCGGCGTGGTATGGGCCTGTCCCGTATAGGCTCTCATAGGAGGGCGGTGGTCCAGGGGCTGTCCGCTCCTGCAGCTGTGCCCTTGGGGCCTGGTTTCGTCGGGGCTCGGGGTCCTCGGCGGTGGGGTTGTAGATCTCCACCACGTCGTTGTCCTCCTCTGGAAATCCAGGGCTCTCGTATGGAGGTGGTGGTCCTCGAGCCGCCCAGTCCCGCGGCTGGGCCCTTGGGTCCCGGATGGGTCGCGGCTCGTAGTCCTCGGCGAGGGGGTCATAGATTTCGACCACGTCTTCGTCCTCCTCGGGGAATCCCGGGCTCTCATATGGAGGTGGTGCGTCCTCCTCGTCCGAGATTGCCTCGTAGGTGGCTCCGAGGGGCCCGGGTCCTTCCGTACGGCGCATCTCGCCGAATAATTCGGGGGGCAAGTCCCCGAAGCATTCGCGGAGAGCGGTCTCCACATTGTACTCCGCGCTGGCCGGGGGTGTCCCTTCGTCGAGGGCTCGAGGGGAATCCTCCTGCGGTGGCGGATTGGTGACCCCTTCGTCGTCGGGGTGAGGGCGCCGGTATCCGTCCTGTTGCAGGACTCCGAGGAGTTCGTCTACCGCGGCGGCCATCCATCCGAACTCGCCGTCCTCGTCTGGCCCTGGGTTTGGAACCAGGTCCGGCGGTTCGAGGAGCTCGGCCCGGATTTCTTCCCGGTTTAGGGGCCGATCCTCGGGCCACTGGTACCGAGCGGCTGGCGGCTCTCCGTCCATGGCGTCGGGCGGTGGCGCTGGCTTCGGCCGCGACGGGTCGCAGGACGTGGGTCCAGGCGGTAGGTGCCGGCTGCGTTGGCGTCGGCGTGGGCGCTGCTTAGCGGCGCAAATCCGGGCGGCTGGGTGGCCGGATGCGTGGGCGTAAGTCGATGGCGCCGGTAGCTGCGACGTGGAGCGCTGCTTCGGGCGGCTGCGCGTCCCGGAGGCGTGGGCGCTGCTTCAGGCGGCGATAGGAGGCGCAGGTCCGGGCGGCTGAGCGTCCCGGATGCGATGGCGCGGTCCTTCGCGACGGTGGCTGTGGCGTGGGTGCGCCGGTCCGGGCGGCTTGGCGCCCCGGATGCGTTGGCGCAGGTCGGTGGCGACGGGATGCCCGGCAGCGATGGCGTAGCTCGGTGGCGACGGGATGCCTGGCAGCGATGGCGCAGGTCGGGGGCGACGGCGTGGGTGCGCCGATCCGGGCGTCTTGGCGCCCCGGATGCGTTGGCGTCGGTCCTTGTCGTCGGTGGCTGCGACGTGGAGCGCGGCTTCGGGCGGCTGTGCGTCCCGGAGGCGTGGGCGCTGCTTCAGGCGGCGATAGGATGCCTGGCAGCGATGGCGTAGTTCGGTGGCGACGGGATGCCTGGCAGCGATGGCGCAGGTCGGGGGCGACGGCGTGGGTGCGCCGATCCGGGCGTCTTGGCGCCCCGGATGCGTTGGCGTCGGTCCTTGTCGTCGGTGGCGTAGGTCCGGGTAGAAGCGCCGGATGGATTGACGTCGGAATCTGTGGAGGGAAAGAAGAGAGAAAGACCATGTTAGGGGGTTCGTTGTACTGGACCCTACCTAACAGAGTGGGACTCGATTGGTCTCGCTCATGTGTGTGCGTTGTCCAAGAGGACCAATGTTCCTCCCTTTCGGGGTCGAGGCGTTGGACAGGCGCGCCTGTCAGCAAGTGGCCCCTGCGAAAACATGGCCTCCTTCCCCTTGGACGCGGCTTTTGGCTTAGCGGCGGCGTGGGGTCTCCGGGGCCCTGGCGGGCGGCGGTGGCTCCCCTTGGCTTTCTTCCTCCTCGTGTGGTTGAGTTTCCTTGGTCGGGACGTTCGACGTGTTGTTGCCCTCCTCCTGCTGGTCGTTTTCCTCGTCGGCTTCCCCCTCGTGGTAGGGCTTCAGTTGGCCCAGGCTGGCCGTCTTCCGCCGGCGGCTGCCGGGGACGATGAGCTGCACGATGTTGGGCGACGGGAACTTTGCGACTCGGAAGGGTCCCTCGTACTTCGCGGCCAGCTTGGCGGCGAATCCTTCGGCCGCATTGGACAGGGAGTGATGTTTTACGAGCACTAACGATCCTACTGGTGGACGCCATGTCCTCCGGCGTAGGTTGTAGTGCCGCCCTTGGTCGGCTGCGGCGCGATCGGCGTTGTTCCTTGCAACGTCGAAGATGGTTCGGAGTTGCTCGCTACGCTCGGTCGGGACCACCTCCGCGGTGCCTCGACCAGGTGTGACCTCGTCGTACAGGTTCCTCGGTAGCCGCTGTTCGCGTCCTTGCGTCAGGAACGCTGGGCTGAATCCCGTGGTGTCGGAAATACTGCTGTTGATGGCCAGAGATATTTCCGGCAGTAGCTGATCCCACTCGTTCTGCTGGCCTCCGTCCAGATACTGGGCGATCATCGTCTTGATCGTCCGGTTGGCTCTCTCGGTTGGGTTTTGCCTCGGCGTGTACGGGGCCGTATGCTGCAGTTCCATGCCCAAGGTTTTGCAGAAGTTTCTGAACGAGCGACCCGTAAACTGGGTGCCATTGTCGCACACGAAGGTCCTGGGGACGCCGAATCTGCTCAGGATTCTCTCCCGAAAGGCGCGTTCGAGGTGGGTTCCGGTTGCCCTCCTCAGTGGGACTAGCTCCACCCACTTGCTGAAAGCGTCCAGGAACACCAATAGCATTGTGTTGCCCTGTTTGGAACGGGGAAGCGGGCCCACGAAGTCCGCACAGAGTACGTGGAACGGCTCCTCGACTACTCGTGTGAACATCTTGCCTGCGGGCTTCTCCTGGCTCACCTTGTACTTCTGGCAGCTCTGGCAGCGGCGGACGTAGCGGGCGACTTCGCGAAATAGGCCCGGCCAGTAGTAGCGCTGGGCCACGCGGTTGCTGGTCTTCCGGATTCCCAAGTGTCCGGCGGTAGGATGGTCGTGGCACTCCTCGAGGACTCGCTGCCGGTAGTCGCTTCCTACGCAGAGCTTCCATGGTGTGTACTCCTCCTCTTCTGGTCGTAACCCGATGCGGCGATACAACTGGCCATTCTCCTCTCTAAAGTCCGGGAAGTTTGCGGGTTCGGTCCGAACCTTCCGGAGCATCCTCGCGAGCCACTTACGAGTTGGTCTCCTGTACTTGAGCTTGCAGTGCCGTGGGCAGCGGATGGCGGGAAAGGGCGTCAGCCACCATGTTCTGGGATCCTTTCCGGTAGTGGACATCATACTGGAATTGCTGCAGCTCAAGAGCCCAGCGCGCGATCCTGCCAGTCGGGTTGTCTATTGAGTTCAGCCACTTCAGGGACTGATGGTCGGTGAGGACGTCGAATCGGTAGCCTTCGAGGTAGCAACGCATCTTTCTGATGGCCCACACGATGGCGAGGCATTCCTTTTCGGTCACCGAGTAGTTCCTCTCCGCTGTGTTGAGTCGGCGGCTCGCGTAGGCGACGACTCTTTCCTGTCCGTCGAGGTTCTGCGTGAGCACGGCTCCGATGCCGTACTCGCTGGCGTCCGTTTGTAGGACGAACTTCTGGCCGAAGTCCGGACACGCCAGGACTGGCGCCTCGGTTAACAAGTTCTTCAGCTCTTGGAAGGCGAGATCCTGCTTCGGCGCCCACTCCCACTTTTGGCCCTTCTTCAGCAGCGATGTCATGGGCTCCACAACATCGGCGAAGTTGGGAACAAAGCGGCGATACCAGGATGCGACTCCCAGGCATCTCCGGAGTTCCCTTAGGCAGGTCGGGGGCTTCAGCTCGCGGATCGCGGCCACCTTTTCCGGATCCGTGTGGATTCCGGCTTCGCTGATGACGTGCCCTAAGTATACGATACGGCGTTGAAAGAAGTGGCACTTCCCTCGATTCAGCCGTAGGTTTGCGCGGCGCAGGCGTCGGAAAACCTCTTGGAGATTGCCGACATGCTCCTCCAGGGTGGCTCCGACGACGATGATGTCTTCCAGATATGCGAACGCGTGCGGTTCCATATCCGGTCCGATGACCGTGTCCAAGGCGCGCTGAAAAGTGGCGGGGGCCGAATGGAGGCCAAACGGCATTACTCGCCAGTGGAAGAGGCCTCTGCCGGGAACGGTGAAGGCCGTGCACTCCCTACTCTCGGGGGCGACCGGGATTTGCCAATACCCGTTCTTGAGGTCCAGCGTCGATATGAACTTGGCGTTCCGCAGGCGCTCCAAGATTTGGTGGATCCTCGGGAGAGGGTAGGCATCCGGCACAGAGTTTTCGTTGAGCTGGCGATAATCCACGCACATGCGGACGTCGCCATTCTTCTTGGCTGCTATCAGTATGGGTGCGCTGTGGGGGCTTTTTGAAGGTTCGATTCGACCGTCCCGGAGGAGTTCGTCGATCTGCTTGTCGATGACTGCTCTCATGGCCGGGTTCCGGGGGAAATACCGCTGTTTTAGCGGCCGGTCGTTGCGCATGGTGATATGGTGTTCCGCTATGTGGGACACTCCCGTGAGGGTGTCGAAGAGGGCCAGCTCCCGCTCCAGGAACTCCTCTACCCAGGGCTCTGGGTAGCTGTGGGTCAAGGGCTCCTCGGGCTCGGCTGAATCGCGACGCTCGGGGTCGTGACTCACCGAACATACTGCTCCGCACAGGGGAGGATTCTGCTCCGGCGTTTCCTCGACGCGGTCAACGAAGTGGACGCGTTTCTTGGAGGTACGGAAAGGGTTCCGTTGCGCGGCTGTGGCGTCTGCCACGGGCAGAACATGGCTCCAGCTGTGTGGCTGTCTCCCGGCGGGGCCGGGTCGGAGGCGGGATTGTGTGAGTGCACGTTGCTTCCCGAGGCTGTGTCCTCGTGGGTTCCGGGCACCGTGGTGCGAGGTAGGGCTCGCGGCGCCGGGCTTGGGCGGCATCTGGGGGCCGGTGTCGGCGTGATTACTCGGGGCTCGGGGCCGGGTTCTTCCCGGTGAACCGCGGATGGCGGCTCTAAGCGGGCGGAGGAGGGCTCAGTCGTTGCTTCTGGCGGCCTGTGGTCGTGCCGTTCCGGCGGTGGGTCGATGCTTGTGTGTCGTTGGTTCCCTGTCCGGGATGGGGCGTTCCGGGTCCTGGCCCAGGGGGAATCATGGCGATTGTCCGGTAGCAGGCTGAGGCTCTGTCCTCCGCATTGTAGGGTAGCTCCAATCCCGCCGAGAAAATCCATTCCCAGGAGTACGTCGTCGAGGGCGTCGGCCATTACCATGAGGATGGTAGGCGTACGTCGGTTCCCTAAGTGGATATCGGCGGCCAGAGCTCGGGTCAGCTCCCGACTGGTCCCGTCCGCTAGGGTGACCTGGGTCCGGATGTCCCTCATGTTGCGTCTGTTGTCCAGTTCTTTGGCCAAGTCCTCGCTGATGAAGCTATGCGTAGCTCCGGTGTCCAGGGTGGCTACGAATCCTCGCCCCTCCATGGTGATGGTGGCTCGGATGCGTCCCTGGTGTTGGTGGAGGGCTCCTCCTATTGCGTTGCTGGGATGGGCGGGTTCCCCGGGTGATTCCCGATCACGCGGGGCCCGTTCCCGTTTCCCTGGGCTTGTCGACGGCAGCAGTCCACTGTCCGGATTGCCCGGCGGCCGCAGTCCCAACAAAAGAGGAGGCGGGGATTCCGGCACTCGCCTTGGAAATGCCCCGATTGGCCGCAGTTGCGGCAAGCGTCGCGTACGTTGATCGGGTCCATGACAGCTGATGCGGTTGCGTTCCGTCCCGTATTCTCGTTCTGGTTCCGGGATCCGTTGGGTGGGTTCCCCTGCGGGGTTATAGCCGGCGTCCGGCGGGTCGTCCTGTCCGCGTCCATGGTGGTCCGGCCTAGGGCCGGTCGGGTCGGCTGGGGCCGATAATCCGGGGCTCGTCCTCCTCGGCAGCGCTTGACTTCGTAGTCCACTACCAGGTGAGTCAGTTCCGCCAGGGTGCGGAAATCCTGCCTTCGGGTGAACAGCTGGTACTCCGGGAGCATGTTGTCGTAAATCCGCTCCAGCTCTCTCTCCGCAGAGAATCCTGCCTGGCGCATCTGCAAGCGGATGTTGATTAAATACTCCTTGAAGGGTTCGTTGGGCTTCTGGTAATGGTTCCGGATCTCGTCTTCCAGTCGCTGGTAATAGCGCGGCGGCAAGAAAAAATCCAAGAACTCGCGGCGGACCTCGGCCCAGCTGGCGCCTTGGAGGCCAGTGGTCCGAAACCATCCTTCCGCTCTGCCAGACAAGAGCACCACCAAAGCTTGGGCCAAACATTTCCGGTCGATCCGGCAGGTGTCGGCGCGTTCTTCGATGCGTTCGATAAACCCCAGGGGGTCCGTGGTCCCATCGAACGAGAGGCCCCACTTGGTCATCCTTTCGACCAGAGTGGCACCCACATGGGGATCGGCCGGACGGGTCACGGCTTGAGGAGGCGCTTCGGCCCTTGCGGTCGACTGTCGGGCTCCTACAGGGGAGATACTACGCGGTATATTCAGCGTAAGCGTTGCTGGTGGGGCGGCTGCCCCTAATCCTGGCGAGCTGAGATCCTTATCCATATGTACCGGGGACAGCACCTTGGTGTCCCCGCTGGGCATGTTCCCGAGGTGCCGCTCCAACTCGGCAAGGCGCAGCTGCACGGCCTCGGCATGGTCGGTTTGCCGAACGAAGGCCGTGAGGCGGGAGCGCAACTCGTCGACGGTTCCGGTGGCCTCGAGACCGAATTCATTGAGGATCGCCTCCAGCTCGTGCTTTTTACGGTAGCTAATCCAGGTGACCCCCATGGTTAGCCTGCTGTATGACGGGGCTCGGGAGGAATTGTTTAGAAAATTTTTATAAAATTAGGAACGTCCTTCCCGGTGTGCAAGGATCTTGTCGATGAACTACGGTTTACGATGAGAGCCGGTGCTTGAAATTCTTCCCGATGTGCAAGGATCTTGTCGACGAACTGAGGTTTACGATGAGAGCCGGTGCTTGAAGTCCTTCCCGATGTGCAAGGATATTTTCGACGACGAAGGATGTGGATCGCGGCGAAAGAGCTATGATTTGTATTTGAGATATCCTTTGTAAGGATCAAGGCGAGAGGAAAGTTTTTTTTTTTCAAGTTGTCACGACCGAAGCTCTTGAGTGTCTAAGTGTCCTTTGTAAGGATCAAGGCGAGAGAAAGTTTTTTTTTTTTTTCAAGTTGTCACGACCGAAGCTCTTCACTGAGTGTCCCTCCTGGTGAAGGGCAGCTCGTTATATTGGCCCTAGCCCAGAGGCAGCGCAGTCGGCCAGGAAAATGTGCGGCTCTGCCGGCGGCGGCAGCAAAAATTTGTAAGAATATCTACGCAAAATATTGAGTTCTGCCGGCAGCGGCAGCGCTGTCGGAGTGATGGGCAAAATAGGCCGCTCTGCCAGCGGCAGCAGCGGGATCGTAGGCCGGGATTAGGTCGCTCTGCCAGCGGCAGCAGCGCCGTCGAGATCGCGGAGAAAATATAGCAAGCCAAAATTAGGTCGCTCTGCCGGCGGCGGCAGCGCAGTCGAGAACCTATGCAAAACTTCGCTCTGCCAGCGGCGGCACCTGGCCGGCGCCCGATGGCGAAAACGACGATGCAAAACGATGCGACAAAACTCCGCGTGGCCCGCGGAAAGTTTTTTTTTCTCGTCTCCCTTTCCTCCTTCTATTCGCTGCGCCGATCGGCCGCTACACGTGCGAAAAGATAAGAGAACCCCTTGCACAAAATGGACCGTATGAATTCCCCTTGGGAAAAATGTTAGTCATTATAATAAAATTAATAATTAATTAATTAATAAAAGCTAACTTTTGGCCGGCGGGGTTTTAATTCGCCTGGGTGACAATATCCTTTGTGTCCTGGCCAGTCCGCTGTTCGGGCGCCATGTAAGGAAGCGTCTCTGGCCGGGGTAAACCTCAGCGGCTCCAGAGGTCCCCACAGAATTTATTTATTTCTGCGGCAGCCAGGACATAAAGGCGGCCGTAGTTTTAGCTATATATTTCTACAAAGGGGTCGAATCTGAGCGGGGAAAATGGGAGAGAAACGGGAGAAAATGCCTCGGAACCGCCTGGAAGACTTTCCGATCGGCGGTCCCTGCGAACCCGGAAGAATTTCCGGTCGGTCCGCCTATGCCCTGGACCCGGAGGGATTTCCGGACGGCCCAACCTGCGCCACGCCTGGAAGACTTTCCGAGCAGCGTGAGCCCCTGGACCCGGAGGAATTTCCGGACGGTCCACCTATGCCTCGGACCCGGAAGATTTTCCGGACGGTCCACCTATGTCCTACGCCTGGAAGAATTTCCGAACGGCGCGCTCCCCCAGCGACACGATGAGTTGGACAGGGCCGGGACAAGTGAGAAGCAAGAGTTTCCACCACTAGGGTTTATTTGCACAGGTTATGGTTATTCAGCCGGCGGCGGCCGACTGCTGGTTGAATTTAATGTTTAAAGGTATTTGGCCGCGGCCCTAAGAAGGCAGCGCGGGAACAGAGCCCTAGTTCGGGGGCGCCTTTGCCCGGCGGCGACGGGATTTATTAATTATCTTAAATATTTAAACGGCCTGCGGCCGGCACAAAACTGAGTGGAGAAAAAGGGGAGAGAAGGGCCTTAGTATAGCGGGCACCTTCTCCGGCCCCTGACAAAGCTTGGCCATGCGGCCATGTCTCGCTCACTCTCACCTCCTCTCCTTGGAGAATCCTGTGACCGGATCCTCGTCCTGGGCGCGTAGGCGTGGCACTCGCGGCGGTGGCTATACGTTTAGAGTTCTCAACCGCGTGGTGGCGGATCGCGGACTTGGTTTTCGCACTTTGACTTTTCTTGCTGCTGGTCGCGTTCAGAGTCGGGAACTGAATGCTCAAACTCTGCCTAGCGTGGCTTGGCTTTGACCTATTTTCCGCTGGAGTTTTGGCGGCGTCTCTTTCCTTCTCCCTTGCTCTTCCAGGCGATCGGGCCGGTGGCATTACTCTTGCGCTCTCCCGGTTTTCTGCGCATGTGCCGTCGCTCTCGTTTTGGTCTGCGCTCGTGGCGTGATCTTATCGGGCCAATCGGGGCGGCTTGGCACGCGCCCCTTTTTCCCACGCCTGCGCCGTGGTGATAGCGGCGATCGGCCGCTACTCCCTCTCTTGAGTGGTTTCTCCCGTATTCTTGAGTGAGTTTGTCCGAGCGTGAGTGTGGGCGGTCTGGCTATTATTATGCTTATCTTATACCTACTCTTATAGCTAACTATTTACATAAATTGTGACTTCGTCACACCGCATTT
This sequence comes from Drosophila aff. chauvacae BK-2020, assembly GCA_018903765.1. Lineage (NCBI taxonomy): Eukaryota > Metazoa > Arthropoda > Insecta > Diptera > Drosophilidae > Drosophila > Drosophila aff. chauvacae BK-2020. The sequence goes on from JAEIGO010000419.1 coordinate 501,192, forward strand.
CAAACATGCGCGACATACGTAAACATAATACCTCCTCAACCTCAGCGACCCTTTTGCCGTCGCTTACTTATATGTATATGCATATAAGCGTCGCAGCGCTGCAGCCTACGCCGGCAGCGCTGCTACCTGAATTAGGCTAAGAAACCTTTTGTATGAATAATTTAAGACATTAATAAAATCACTTCCATTGGAGCGGGACCTTGCCTGCTCCAATTAAATAAAACCAAATTATAAAATAAAACCTAAAGCGACTTATTATTCATACAGTATCCGTCATCTTCTTCGTCCTCTTCATTTTGATGATACGGCTTGAGATGATTTATGCTTGCTGTGCGGCGTCGGCGGCTGTTGATTTCCTGCAGTCGCACGATATTTGGCGAGAGGAACTTGACCACTCGGAACGGTCCCTCGTATTTGGCCGCTAGCTTGGCAGCGAAGCCCTCGGCGGCGTTGGACAGCACGTGGTTGCGGGCGAGAACCAGTGAGCCGAGAGGCGGCTTCCAATCCCGTCGTCGCAAGTTGTAATGCCGGCTCTGGTCGGCGGCAGCGCGCTCGGCGTTGTCGCGGGCCACCTTGAAGATTGCGTGGAGTTGTTCGCTTCTTTCCTCTGGCATGATCTGATTTGTCCCTCTTCCTGGGGTGACTTCGTCGTAGAGCGTGTTTGGTAGGCGTGGCTCCCGGCCTTGTACCAGAAAGGCGGGACTGAATCCTGTCGTATCGGACACGCTGCTGTTCACGGCTAGCGAGATTTCTGGTAGCAGTTGGTCCCAAGTATTTTGCGGGTCATCTCTTAGGTACTGTGCGATCATGGCCTTCACAGTCCTGTTCGCCCTCTCCGTGGGGTTTTGGCGAGGGGTGTATGGGGCCGTATGTTGAAGCTCCATCCCGAGTGACTTGCAGAATGTCTGGAACGCCCGGCTGGTGAACTGTGTTCCGTTGTCGCAGACGAGGGTTCTCGGGACTCCGAAACGGCTGAGTATGCGTTCCCGGAATGCCCGCTCGAGGTACGGCACTGTGGCCCATCGTAGTGGAATGAGTTCCACCCATTTGCTGAACGAGTCGAGGAACACTAGTAGGACTGTGTTCCCTTGCTTGGATTGCGGAAGGGGTCCCACAAAATCCGCGCACAGGATGTGAAACGGTTCGTCGACCTGGCGTGTAAAAATCCTTCCTGCCGGCTTTTCTTGGCTCACTTTGAATGTTTGGCAGCTATGGCATCTTCGTACGTATTTGGCCACTTCCCGGAATAATCCGGGCGGATACCTACCAGGTTGACCGGAGTTATCTGTCGCATGCCATCGCCATACTCTTGACCGGCCGCGTAGAAAGCTGTTTGCGAACGAGCCATTCAAAGAATATCTGCTAGACCTTCGGCTTCAGATGTGCCGCGCCGGATTCACAGCAGAGCAAGAACTGGACCGAGTGTACGAGAACATGCTGCCCGAGTATCAGATATTCACCAGACGCCAGGACTTCACGACGCTCGCGGAGCTCACCCATCTGGTGGTCAGCTTAGAAGAGTCGTCCATGGCCGCGGAGGCCGAGCCGTCCGAGGATACTCCTCCGGCCGGCCCGAGACAGAAGATTCGCTGATCAACCCTCAGCCTCGCGCCAGAGCAAGCCCAAGGAACCCCGTCAGCGCCGAAGTTATTCGCCAAGGAAATACTAGCCGGGACTCCGCACCCCGCAGGGGATTCGACGCCAGCACCGCCTGTCGGAACTGCGGCCAGAACGGCCACTACTCCTCAGGATGCCAGAACCCCAGACTTCTATTCTGCTGGGACTGTGGTCGACAGGGATTACGCACCATCGCCTGCTGCCGGAATTCGACACAGGGAAACGGGCAAGGGCCTCGAGTATCAGGGAGTCACCCGAGGAACCCTCCGGCCTCCCGAACGCAGTAACTCACGCCATCCAGCAGGACATCAACCGTATCCGCGCCAAGGTCACGGTAGAGGGGCGTCCTCTCACCGCCATCTTGGATACGGGGGCCTCGCATAGCTTTATAAGCGAGCGCCTTGCGCAGGAGCTAGACGACGGGAAGAATCACCGCGCCGTGCGGACGCAGGTGACACTAGCAGACGGAACCGACAAGGAACTTACACACGCATTACGAGCAACGATCCAGTTCGGGGAAGCAGGTGTCAGTGTCTCCGCCTTAGTTATGGCGGACGTGCTGGACGACCTCCTGCTCGGCATGGACTTCCTATGGTACAGCGGAGCCACATTCCAATGTGGAGGAAAAGCACTTAAGCTTCGACCACCCGTCCGGATCGGACCACAGAAAACCAGCCCGCCAGCCGAAGCCGCCATCCCGGCGCACCACGCCATCCCGGCGCACCACGAGACACCAGCAGAAGCCACCACCCTGGCACACATCGAGACACCAACAGAAGCTGCCACACGGACACACCCCAGGCAGAGACACCGCAAGATAGCACCCGCACGAGGGAGCATGCTACAGCACGCCACCGAAGGAGCAGACACGGCCCCGAGTTGGGCTGAAGTGCTGCCCGTTCCCGTCGACTCGGCGGTTCAGCAAAACCCTTTTCGCCGAGGGACCAGGAGAGTCCGATTCCAGGACCCGGCATCCGTGAAGACCAGAAGCACACCGTACTGTGGGATCGCCACCGCAGAATACGTGGACGAGGGCGAACCACAAAAGGAAGCCTACCCAGAGCCCTGGATAGAGGACTTCCTTGAACGAGATCTGTCCAAATTCGACATATTTGCCGGCGTCTCACATATCGCCGAGTACGTCATCGTGATGCGGAACGACCGCCCGATTAAGCAGCGGTACCACCCTAGGAATCGCGCGATGAGAGCCGTCATTGACCGCCAGATCGACGAGTTGCTCCGACGATCGACGGACGCATAGAACCATCCAAAAGCCCTCACAGTGCGCCAATAGTCATCGCAGAAAAGAAAAACGGAGACGCCAGGATATGCGTCGATTACCGACAATTGAATGAGAATTCAATTCCCGACGCGTATCCGCTGCCCCGTATTCACCATATCTTGGAGCGGCTACGCAACGCCCGCTACGTCTCCATATTGGACTTGAAGAATGGATACTGTCAAATTCCAGTGCCGGGCCGCGGGCATTCCACTGGAAAGTGGTCCACCCTCCAAGAGCATGTGAGAAACCTACGTGAAGTATTCAGACGCCTCAGAAAAGCAAATCTCCGCCTCAACCGAGAAAAATGCTAGTTTTTCCAGCGAAGCATCAAGTATCTGGGCCACGTGATTCGCGACGGCAAAATTCAGACCGACCCCGACAAAGTTGAGGCAATTCGAGAGCTGACAGACCCCAACTAACCTGAGGGAACTGCGCCGATGCCTCGGCATAGCGTCCTGGTACCGCCAGTTCGTACCCAACTTTGCCGATGTAGTCGAGCCGATGACTGCACTGCTCAAAAAGGATCGGAAATGGGAGTGGACAGAGAAGCAAGAACAAGCCTTTCAAGGATTAAAGGATCTTCTGAAGCAGGCACCGGTCCTCGCATGCCCGGACTTCGTAGAGAACTTGGTACTCCAGACCGACGAGAGTGAGTATGGGATCGGAGCAGTACTCACCCAGACCATCGACGGGCAGAAACGAGTAATCGCTTACGCCGGTTAAACACTGCTGAGCGAAACTACTCCGTAACGGAGAAGGAGTGCCTCGCCATTGTATGGGCCATACGCAAGATGCGCTGTTACGTCGATATCGTTTCGAGGTAGTCACGGATCACCACTCGCTAAAATGGCTGAATTCCATTGACAATCCCACGGGCAGGATCGCCCGGTGGGCACTGGAACTCCAACAGTTCCAGTGTGACATCAATTATCGACGCGGGACTCAGAACCTGGTCGCAGACGCCCTGTCGCGACAACCCCTGGCAACTCTACAACAAGCACAAGTTCAAGATACCAGCTGCAAATGGGTCACGAAAATGCTGCAGAGGATTCGACAGGAGCCGGCTAAGTTTCCAGACTTTCGGGAGGAAAACGTACAACTCTACCGACGCATCGGCCTGCGGCCAGAGGCAGAAGAATATACTCCCTGGAAGCTGTGTGTGGGAGCCAGTTACCGCGGAAGGGTACTGGCAGAGTGCACCCGACCGCCGGACACCTGGGCATCCGCAAGACAAGTACGCGGGTGGCCCAAAAATATTACTGGCTCGGATTATTCCGGGAAGTAGCCACATACGTGCGAAGATGTCATAGCTGCCGGATATTTAAAGTGAGAAACCGGCGGGACAAATGTTCACCCGCCAGGTCGACGAACCTTTCCACGTCTTATGCGCGGATTTTGTGGGACCGCTTCCGCGATTCAAGCAGGGGAACACAGTCCTGCTAGTATTCCTCGACTCGTTCTGAAAATGGGTGGAATTCATCCCCTTACGACGGGCCACAGTGCCGTACCTCGAGCGGGCATTCCGGGAACGTATCCTCAGCCGTTTCGGAGTCCCGAGAACCCTCGTCTGCGACAACGGAACACAGTTCACCAGCCGGGCGTTCCAGACATTCTGCAAGTCACTCGGGATGGAGCTTCAACATACGGCCCCATACACCCCTCGCCAAAACCCCACGGAGAGGGCGAATAGAACTGTGAAGGCCATGATCGCACAGTACCTAGTAGACGCCCCACAAAATACTTGGGACCAACTGCTACCCGAAATCTCACTAGCCGTGAACAACAGCGTGTTCGATACCACAAGGTTTTTTTTTGGTACACGGTCGGGAGCCGGCTTACCGATGCTCTTCGACGGAGTCACCCCAGGGAGGGGAACAAATCAGGTCATGCCGGAGGAGAGAAGCGAAGAACTACACGCAATCTTCAAAGTGGTTTCCCGAAGGTTTCCCTGCCAAGTTAGCCGCCAAATACGAGAGACCGTTCCGAGTGGTCAAGTTCCTCTTACCAAATATTGTGCGACTGCAGGAAACTAAGAGCCGCCGACGCCGCACAGCGAGTATAAACTACCTCAAGCCGTATCATCAAAATGAAGAGGATGAAGAAGACAACTAGCACGACCAAGCCGAGGATAGCCAAGTCATCAATATCGCGAGGACCACAGCGCTCATGCCATGGCCAAAGAGAACCAGGGTGTCATAGGGGCCACTTCAACGTCCCTACCCCCCTTGGGGGGAACAATCCAAACCTGACTGGTTTTCTCTGCGCCAGTCAAAGCCACTCACCCATCTCGCGCTCGCACACACGTACACGCTCGTGGAAACGACCGCGCCCCGCCACTGGTCCTGCTCCGTTTATGCTGGTGACGCTGGTCCGGATAAGGCAACACTCACCTTACCTCTTGGGAGGACCAAAATCACACCTGCCTGATCTTCTCTACGCCGGACAAAGCCACAACCACGACAAATTCTTTCAAAACAGAGCCATGACAACGAAAAAAGGGGAACCGGGTTGCCATATCGGCAAGACCAGGAACGGTCTGGCCACCTTCGATCCCAGCCAGTAGCAACGCCTTGGATAATCTACGCCATCCGGTAACACCAACGAGAAGAGGTTGCCGGATCGACAGGATCGGACCTGATAGGCCGCCCCTTGCGGGTTATCGGACCATCGATTAAAGCGGCTCCAACATCGAGATCGAACCGTTTCCTTATTGCGACGCAATAAGGCGATATATTGAAAACCGAATTCGACAAAAGCAGACGAAAATGCCAAGACGCGAGCACGAACGCCACCACAGACGCCACGGGCATCACCACCATCGACACCGACATCGAGGGGACTGATCGGCGGCACGCACAGCCGCCAGATCCCGCCCCACCTCTCCTTCCGCCGGACAGCAGGACACCGCCCCAGCAGGCGTCGCGGTCGCGCTAGAGGCGCTGAGTATCGGCACCACGGCACGGAACCCGGGGCTAGCGCTCCCGCTGCCTGGGGACCTGAACGGGACATTACCCGCCGTAGTACTGGCTCCGCCACCACTGTTGGTACCCATCACCCACGAGCCGCGGCCACTGTCGCCCATCAGCCCTTCATGGTGCGAGGGGCTCAGTCTGTAAGAAATGGTGGAAGTTATACTCGCGGAGGACCCGGAACTCCAAATCCCGGCACAAAGCGAGGAGTTTCCGCCGGAGGCCACGCCACCCAGATCGCGAGAGCCTTTCCCTAGACCGCCGCCATTAGTCGCCATTGGACCGCTCGGAGCCACTTATCTAATTGGACGTTGATGCACTACGATCAGTACATTCAAGTGGCCCATCTGACACCAAGCACGTGCCTGTTCGTCTTAGGTGTTAATAGGCGCGACATATGAAAGTATAGAAAAAGAATACGAGGAAGTGACTACTGGCGTGCTGCCAGACTGTTTGCCTGCATGCGTACTAAGTGGGTTAATATTAAGGTTTTTAGTTGGGGAAGGCTATCTACGTTTGATGTTATCATGTACAAATCGTTATAATTTGCACATAAGACTCTAAAGGGTTCATGCAATTCAAAAGACGTTCTACATTGGCTCAAAACTAAAGGAATATAGGATCTAGTATTTCTACTCGGTACGTGAAAGTTAAGCTGACCCAGCAAGTCAGTACTTTCCACTTCACCGTGGATAAGGTTAAGGATAAGGATAAGCATGGTTCTACGGTTAACTAAAGAAGGTAAGTTAATTGGGAGAAGTCTACTAGAGTAAGAGGGTAACCTCTGGTTTGGATCCCAGTTCAAACCGCGTAAAGCGAAAAGCAAGAAGTTCTTCTGAACTGACTCAATGCGTTTACTGTGAATCCCATAGTGAGGGCTCCAGACGCAAGATCCATATTCTAAGATAGGACGAACTAACGAAATATATAACATTTTGTAACATAGGGGTCATTGAATTCTTTCGACCACCGTTTAATGAAACCAAGCACACCTCTGGCATTTTTCACCATGCACGAAATATGATCGATAAAGTCAAGTTTAGGGTCCAGTCGGACACCCAAATCATCGACTATATTAATTCTTTCCAAAGAGCAGCAGTTTAGAGTGTAGGTCGCGAGCTTGGGAGCGACTCGAGAGAAAATCATTAGCTTGCATTTAGAGCCGTTTAGGTTCAATAAGTTGCACCATGTTTGAAAGTTATTGAGATCTATTTGTAAATCAGACTGGCAGGAAGCGTCCTTATATTGCACGCAAAGTTTGACGTCGTCCGCGTACATAAGTACTCTGGAGTTTGTGACGGTTGGTCGATGTTTCGGGCAGCTCAGGGGTGGCCCAGGGTAGTCGCAGACATTTATTTGGTTCAGTTGTGGTTGCTGAAAGAGATTCCGACCCATTCCCAGAGTAGAAAACTGGAGGTTATGCCGTACACATCGTAATCTTTATTATCTTAAAATTAACAAATTCATAATGACTACATGTCCTGCCGGGTCTCGCCACTCTGGAACGCCGTGATTGGGTGCCGGGATGTCCTTCCCGTCCGGGTCGTCGATGTCCGCGGGAAGAATGACTATGCTCGGGGCCGTTCGATCATCCACGAGCGAGAGTGTTACTTGGGGATCGCTAGGTCGATCGCAAGAGAGAGAATGCCTTGGGGACCGCTAGGTCGGCCGCAAGAGCGAGAGAGGGGATACTTGGGGACCGCTGGGTCGGCGCAAGAGCGAGTCAACCCTAACTTGGGACCGCTAGGTCTGCCGAGCGAGAGAGAGAACACTTGGGGACCGCTAGGTCGACCGCAAGAGCGAGAGAACCCTAACTTGGGACCGCTAGGTCTGCCGAGAGAGCGAGACTTAGGTCGGGGACCGCTAGGTCTGCCACGGGCTAAAGAAGCTACTAACTAGAAACTACTTCTAACTACAATATATTTACCAAACCTACTGGTCCGGCTTACTAAAAGTGACTAAAAGTGACTCTGCTCCTCACAGATCTGCCCGAACTGGTGTGACCAGCTCCCCTGGTCTAGTGTGCCCATTCGCCCGTGGTAGGCGCGCGCGCGGATCTTGTTTAAATTCAAATCTAGATCAATTCCATTCCTTATTCCTCTATTATAAACTATATTTCTTCGCGTCTGCTCGTCACAAGTTAGTCAGAACTTTGGGCAGGTCGTTGATAAATAATGTAAACAACAGGGGACCCAAATGGCTCCCTTGCGGGACTTGAGATCCAAATAAGAAGATCAACCGGAAATCCCATTAGATCGAGTTTCCGAACAAGAAGAGAATGGTTGACAGAATCAAATGCTTTACTGAAATCAGTATAGATTACGTCTGTCTGAAAGCCCTTATGGAAGCCCCTAACTAAGAAGGAAGTGAACTCAAAAGGATTGGTTGTCGTTGATCTACGCTTTAAAAATCCATGCTGACATGGAGAAATAATTGCTGCAAATGTGGAGTAATGATTTTCTCGAAAAGTTTTGGAATGGCCGACAACTTAGAGATTCCTCTATAGTTGCTGGCAACCGATTTGCTACCTTTTTTGTGGAGAGGAATAACAAATGATTCCTTCCAAATAAGGGGAAAGTGGGAGGTTTCTAGGGACAAGGTAAACAATTTTAGAAGGGGATTGCACAGGGCGTCGGCACAATACCTAAGCACACAGCCAGGTATACCGTCGGGACCTGGGGAATAAATGGGCTTAACGCGATGAAGATCTGAAAGAATAGTGCTTTCGTCTAAAGTATGACTGAAAATAAAGTTCGATTTGGGCATGATGTAGGAATAAGTCTGATTACAGTCAGTGGAAGTTAAGTAAGTGGTTTGAAAAAATTGCGCAAACAGATCGGCAATAGCCCGATCATTTTTTACGGTTGTATTTTTAAACGAAAGCAAGGAAGGATGCGTAATTGGCTTACGTTTAGCGTTAACAAAATTATAAAACTGTTTTGGGTCCTGAGAGATCTGGACCCTACAACGAGTCAAATAATTCTTGTAACACTGCGCGTTCAACACGGTAAATCTTGACCGAGCAGCTAAATAAAGGGATAGGGCAGAGTTAGAACCGGTATATTTATATTTAGTATACAGCCTAGATTTTTTGTTTTTAAGATGACTCAACTCTTTAGTAAACCAAGGAGGCTTATTCGATGTTGATGGATAGTATAACGGAACACATTCAGTAAAAAAGGAATTTATGGCACTGTAAAAAATATCCACGGCTACTGACATGTCAGTGTACATGTATAAATCGGACCAATTAAAATCTGATATAAAGTTATTCAGCCGTTCGAAGTCCGTTTTGCGAAAACAAAGGACTTTCTTGGCTGGACAGTCAGATATGTTCTGTAAGTCAGTCCCAATGTCGAGAGTCACGTCGAAAGTCGGATGATAGGGATCTTCGGGAAACGTCAACGGCGCCACCCTGGCTAAACTGACTCTTGCCGGATCTGAGACAAAACAGAGATCAAGCAAGCGCTCTAGGGAATTTCGTACATGGTTGACTTGAGACAGCGAAATGTCGAGCAAGCCAGCAATAAAATCATGCTGTGTGGAGGTGAAAAGTATATTAGAGGAAGTATTTGAGGACCAAATAGCCCCTGGGATATTAAAATCACCAAGAACTACTTAATGATGATTATTAGAAAGTCGGTTGAAAACCGTTTGGATAGCGGAAAGATGGTTCCAATAAATAGGAAGTTCGGACAAAGGAGGAATGTATGAACAGGTAATGAAAATAGAGCTACCATTAATGGTTAGCTTCACACAGAGGAATTCAACATCAAACTCCTCGAAAGTTATTAATTCAGACGCGAGAGTGGAGTCAACCGCTATGAGGACACCACCCCCACGTCTGATAGGCCGATCCAGCCGATATATTGTGAACACAGCTGGGAAAACTTCGGAGCTCAGAATCTCCGGCTTTAACCAGTTATGAAGACGTGTCGGACCCGGAGGTCGTGGAGCTCAGTTCTTGGGAGGATGAACCTCGCCTCCCAGATCCTGAGCCAATCCCCATATCGGACGACGAGGTGAGCGAAGCAGAGACACACATCCCGCCGACATCCCACCATCCTACGAGGAGCTATTCGGGGCAGCCGGAACCCACCGCCCCAGCACCACGGCCGAGTCCAGCCACCCAGAGGATCAGGAGGCCGGAGGAGCTGCAAGCACAAGCACTCAGGCAGCCCGGAGTCCCGAGAACACTGGACCCACGGACCCTGGGGACACGGTCACGGACGCCGATACGGCCCGCCAGACGGCCAGCGCAACGAACCCTGCAGCCGGACCCGAAGTCCGCAGCCCCAGGCGTTCCACCAGCCGCTCCAAGGACCAAGACGTCACCCCGCCGAGGCGACAATGCCTCAGCACCTTGCGCCAATCCCTCCCAGCCGCCGGAAACACGGGCGCCGGGACACACCAGCCAAGACCAAACGCCGCTGCAGGATCAGTGCCCACTGTGCCGCAAGCGCCTCCACCCTCTGAACAAGAGACGCCGGGTAAAACCGTTGCCAGCCACCGACGCCTGACGTTGGCGTTTTCGAGACGCCGACGCACCCGTCGCCGTCGCACCCGAAGCCATCGAGGAACGGCCGGGAATATTGCGCAAAACTAGCACCCGCCAGCAACATCGACATCGCCAGCCCGCCACATCGACATCACCGGCGCCAGCCCGCCACATCGACATCACTGACACCAGCCAGCAACATCGCGAGAAACATAGAGACCGCCAGCCAGCAACATCGCAAGCACCCACCAGCAACATCAAAATCAATACCCGTTAGCAACACAGACGCCGCCAGCCAGCAACACCGAGAGAGCCAGCAACATTGCCGGCAGAAACCACCACCACTGAACAACGGAGAGAGAGAGCAAAGGAGCATAGCAACAAGAACGGCAAACCGAAAGCTCAAGAGAGCGACCGATCGGGAAGCACGCATGCCAGAGCGAGACGAAGAGAATATGCGCCGCAGCAGAGCCCGAAAGCTACGGCGTAGAAACGCCGGAGCTAGGGCACGAGGAACTTCGCTGCTGGCGATCGTTCTCTTCTCTCGGCGAACCTCGAAGCGAACAGACGTTGCGAAGATATACCCGCAGGAAAACGTGACACCAACCACCGACGGGATTCTAGCCTGAGGCCACGTGGATATGGAGTCCAGCGCCCAGGGCTAGGAGGGTGAGCCGGCCAGGTGGCCTCCCGCGGCATGGGGAGCTGGCGGTGCGGACTTTAGGTAGGGAAACTAGGATAGGACAAGAAAGACAGACAAATAAGTGCAGATAACAAAACCCGACGGCAAGTTCTAGATAATCCTGGGCAGCTCTCCTCCTCCTCCTCCTCTACTTTTCTCCCAACTTTTGGCGGACTTGGGCCCGGCACCATGGTAAACAGGGCCGGGTCTCAGGTTCCGCACCCCTCCAGCAGCGGCGGAGGCCGGGACGCGGGTGACGCGCTCGGCCACCGTTTTCCCCTCGGACCTGGGGGTCGACGCCATGGTAAACAGTGCCGGTTCTCAGGTTTCGGAATCCCTCCGGGAGCGGGAACCGGGACGTGGGTGACGCGCCCGGCCACCGTTTTTCCCTCGGGTCTGGGCGCCGGCACCATGGTAAACAGGGCCGGCTCTCGGATTCCGAAATTCTCCCCCACCTTCCTCTCCCGGGACTGGGCGCCGGCACCTTGGTAAGCAGGGCCGGCTCTCGGATTCCGAGATCCTCCCCCACCTTCCTCTCCCGGATCCGGGACACCGGCACCATGGTCAACAGGGCCGGCTCTCGGGTTCGAGGACCTTCCAGGAGCGGGAACCGGGACGCGGCGACGCGCCCGACCATCGTCCTCCCCTTCCCCACTCCTCTCTCTCGGATCGGGGCACCAGCACCATGGTAAACAGGGCCGGTTCCCAGTTCCCAGGCTCCGCTCCGCGATCGGGAGGCTGGGACGCGGGCGACGCGCCCAGCCATCTCGACCCGGACATCTTTCCTGGCGAGGTCAGCAGCCCGGCACCATGGTAAACAGGGCCGGGTACCTGGCCACGCTTCAGAGGGCCCCGACGCGGTCCACCGGGATCGGCCGGCCGCTCGGGCCGCCCCTTCCGCCACGGCAGCCCCACCACATGGCTGACGTGGGCGGGATTGTTTTCCCCAAGAAAAGCCTGGATCTTGTATCCCAACGCAGCCCTACACGGACTGCCCCTTTCCCCCGAATTATTTCCATAAAATAAATCCGCGCTTCCACCTGCGCATCCCCGTTTTCCTGCCTGACTCAATATATAAATAATGGGAGGACTGCTGAGCCGCTGAGGGTATCCCATCCTTAGAACGGATCGCTTCCTCACAATATTGAAACTGAAGGCCAATCTGTCCGATGAAGTTGATGTGCTATTTGCTCACATGGTGCTCAGGAAATTTAACACGCAAGCTCTTTAACTGTATGAGAATCATATAAAAAAGACAAAAGACATCAAGAATTTATCGGATGTAATGGAATTTTTAGAGCAGCGACTAAGTTCGACTTGCTCTGTGCAGGCTGAAAAACCTGTACACAAATACATAAACAGTTCAAAATATGTTAATTACTCGAGTAGAAATAATTTTGCCAATTCAAACGAAAAGTGTCCTATCTGCAAAATAGTAGGACACATAATAACCCAATGTCACAAAATTTAAAGGGATGAACCCCACAGAACGACTAGAAATCGTAAGGAAAGTACAACTATGTACAAAATGCCTTAAACATTTTAGCGTTATAAGATGTACAAGCGAATATTTATGTTCGCTGTGTAATAAAGGGCATCATACCATGCTGCATATCTGTTCGGAGCAGACCTCCAGCACCTAGGCAAGTGCGCATGGGTGTTCCGCTGCACCTGCAGCTCTCTTATCTTTTTTCGCTTCTCTTCTTTCGACAAATCTGTCGCGCTTTGTTGTTTGTTAAACTACAATTGTCAACCGCTGCTCTATGATATATATTTGGAAGCAGAGCTTCACTCCGCACCCTCGCTATACTTCGCAAACACACATCGATCGAGACACAAATAAAGAGCAAAACATTATTATTAATATCGTGCGTTATTATTAATATAAATAAAGTTTGGCATATTTGTTGTCTTCCCCATAAACATTTTGGTGACCCCGACGTGATTGTTTAATATCGTTTAAACAAAGTCAACTTTTGTCGCTGTCGTTTGCTGGCATTCGGTCACAAACAGACGAACATACATAAATAAGTGCGCAGCCGCAGCCGCTTCATTTTTCGTACATTTCGCGCTGTGATGTGAAGGCGAAGCTCAGCCGTGGATTTGCTGCTCTTCGCAAGTCGCAATTGTCGGCTTCGGCCGCTGCAAATTCAACATCCATTGACATTACTAACCATCCGGATCTTTCTTTTAGAACTAGGAGGCATTGATTGCCAAACTTGGAAATTGCTCGTTTTAATGGTTTGTACGCCGACTGGCCGGATTTTCTTGCTACCTTGTGACGCGGGACGCGCACAAATAACTAAATATTAACTAATTAAATAATAAATAATGATAAACTAAATAAATAATAACAAACTGTAAATAAATAATAAGACACCATAACGACAATAAATAAAAATAATAATAAGCCATAATAATAAATAATAATAACAATCCATAATAATAATAAACTGTAAATAAATAACAATAATAAATAATACGAACCCATAAACAACAACCCAGTGATAAAGAAGTTCAAATTCGAACAAAACCCGCGCGCGCGCCCAAACAAGCAAAGGGGCACTCTAAACCCGAACTCCGGCCACACTAATTCGGGCAAATGCCGAACATCAGCCACACTAATTCGGGCAAACCCACAGCCTGACCGGGCACACCAAAACCCGCCAAGCGCTATATAAAGCGGGCCGCTGGCCTCAGATTATTCATTCAGTGGTCGGCGTCGACCAAGACGGAAGTCACCAGCGAGCAGCAATCAAGCAGCAACTCAGGATTAGGAGCCAGCGGTAACAAGGAGTAAGACTGTAACCACACTAAGTATCTTTGCTGACGGCTTCTTCCTATTTAACCATACTACGTATCCTTGCTGACGGTTTCGTCCTGCTTTATCAACACTACGTATCTTTGCTGACGGTTTCGTCCTGCTTTATCAACACTACGTATCTTTGCTGACGGCCTCGTCCTGCTTATCAACACTACGTATCTTTGCTGACGGTTTCGTCCTGCTTTATCAACACTACGTATCTTTGCTGACGGTTTCGTCCTGCTTTATCAACACTACGTATCTTCGCTGACGGCCTCGTCCTGCTTTATCAACACTACGTATCTTTGCTGACGGTTTCGTCCTGCTTTATCAACACTACGTATCTTTGCTGACGGCCTCGTCCTGCTTTATCAACACTACGTATCTTTGCTGACGGTTTCGTCCTGCTTTATCAACACTACGTATCTTTGCTGACGGTTTCGTCCTGCTTTATCAACACTACGTATCTTTGCTGACGGCCTCGTCCTGCTTTATCAACACTACGTATCTTTGCTGACGGTTTCGTCCTGCTTTATCAACACTACGTATCTTTGCTGACGGTTTCGTCCTGCCTTATCAACACTACGTATCTTTGCTGACGGCCTCGTCCTACTATATCGACACTACGTATCCTTGCGGACGGCTTCATCCTAGTCAACCATATTACGTATCTCTGCTGACGGTCTCGTCCTGCCCGACCAATACTACGTATCTCTGCTGCGGGTCGGGGACTCCTCTCTAGCACCACTATCCTGAACCAAATAAATGTCCTGGATGACTCTGGCCCCACACTGACTATCCGAGGCAAAGTGAACGTCACAGGTGGCGCCCGAGCAGGTTTAAGTGGTGATCAGAGGAAACCGACGCCGAGAGAGTGATGTCCAGTTGGGTATATATGGCAACAAAACCCGAACTAATAGAATACGCAAGTGAATTAGGACTGGACGCAACAGGAAAGAACGAGGATTTACGGAAAACATTGGCTGCTTTTTCGAAAAGGACGGACCACGCAGAAACAGTAAGGAAGAAGCTGACACTGCTGGCAGAAAAATACAGGAAAGAGAAAAGCCCCACCAGGATACCGGAAATCATAGTGACGGAAGTAAAAAAGTAATGGAAGGAAAGAAGGAGACAGGGATAATTGACAAGGTGCGAAATTGGGACATCAGGTACCAAGGAACGTCAAACCCGCTAGAATTCCTAGAAAAGATTGAGCAATGGGCAACCGGATACGGACTCCATATGGATCAGCTGGTCCAAACAATGCCATTCATACTGGAAGGGATCGCAATAGACTGGTGGAACACAACACCAACAAGGATCACCTCATGGGCGCAAGAACGAACGGAACTGCTGGAGTACTTTTTACCGCCTCGGTACGGAGAGCAGCTGGAAACCCAGATAGCGCAGTTAAGACAGAGAGAGAACGAGCCAGTAAGGGAATACGCGATGAACCTGAGGAAGCTGATATATACGCAAGGAGGACAGGATTCACAACACTGACGGAATTCCTCAAGCTCGCCGAGGAGGTGGAGGAAATCGAGCAGATGGAAGCACAAACCGGGCAAACAGTACCACAACCGGTGAGGCAAAAAATATGCATGAGATGCGGCGGAACCGGTCACACGGCACGCACATGCGGCAACCCACCGAGACTGTTCTTCTGGGTGTGCGGGAGAAACGGAGTCAGAACAACAGAATGTTGCCAGGCCAGGTCGGGAAAAGCCGGAGGCCTGAGCGGGTAGAGCTGGCAGCTCAGGCACGAAGAATAGGTCCAGAAGCGGGTGATATGAGGTACAACGGCTACCAAATAGTAGCACAATTCGGAGTAGGGTGTAGGAGTGCCAAGGGCATAATAGACACCGGAGCGACGAAAAGTGCGATCAGCAGAAATATGTTCCAAGACCTGAGAGAGGAAGGAAGGTGGAACAGGATGCATGCGGAGATATCACTGGCGGATGGATCTCGACAGAAGGCGATGGGAGGATTCAAGACAAACGTAGAAGTCGGAGGACGGAGATTTGAAATAACATTCATGATCCTACCGAACGTCGAAGGAGGAATCCTCTTGGGGATGGACTTTCTGGCAGGAGCAGAGAGCATACTCAGATGCGGCGGATTGGAGCTAAAAATCCGGGGAGCCGAAAACAAATGGAGAAAGGAAAGACAAGCCTCAAGAGAGACAACGGCACCAAAGGATCCGTCAGAGGAAGAGATCAATACATTCTTGGAAGAAAATAAGCGAATATTCGAGAACATGGAAGGAGTCAGTAACGCAGCCGTACACAAAATATACCTCAAGGACGACAAACCCATAAAACAGAGGTATTATCCGCGAAAGCCAAAACAACAGGCGATAATCAACGAACAGGTAGATGAGTTGATAAGCCTGGGCCTGATAGAGCGGTCACGGAGTCCATACAGCGCACCAGTGGTGTTAGTAAGGAAAAAGAATAACGAATGGCGAATGTGCATCGACTACAGGTTACTGAACGACAGGACAGAAAAAGATGCGTACCCGGTACCACGTATGAACTTCATCCTCGACCAACTACGGGAAGCCAAATTCATAAGCACCATCGACTTGAAATCAGGCTACTGGCAAATCCCAGTGGAGGAGAAGAGCAGACAATATACGGCATTTACGGTACCGGGGCGAGGGCTGTTCCAATGGACGGTAATGCCATTCGGACTGACCACAGCGCCGGCAGCGTTCCAAAGGGCACTGGACAACGTCATCGGTCCAGAAATGGAGCCATTTGCCTTCGCATACTTGGATGACATAATCGTGATAGGACGAACCAAGGAAGAACATCTGGCAAAACTGAAAGAGGTATTCAGGAGATTGCAGCACGCAAACCTACGGATCAACCCGGACAAATGCAAATTTTTCCAAAAGGAATTAAAATACCTGGGACACGTAGTAAGCGACCAGGGCATCCGAACGGATCCCGAAAAGGTAGCAGCAATCAAAGATTTACCAGCCCCGAAGACCACTAAACAGGTACACAGCTTTCTCGGGATGCCCTCATGGTATAGGAGGTTCATACCAAAGTTTACCGAGCAAGCGGGAGCACCACAGGAATTAATCCGAAAAGGGAAAAGGTTCGAGTGGACCGATCGGCATCAAGAATCGTTTGACAGCCTGAAGGAAAGCCTCACAAGAGCACCAATACTGGTTTGCCCGGACTTTACCAAACAGTTCAAACTGCAGACGGACGCCAGCGACGTGGGCATCGGAGCCGTGCTGACCCAAGAAACAGAAGACGGGGAACATGTCATATCTTTTGCCAGCCGGAAGTTAAGTAGGGCGGAGCAAAACTACAGCGCAACGGAAAAGGAATGCCTGGCAATCCATTGGGGCATCGGAAAGTTTAAGATGTACCTGGAAGGATACCAATTCATAGTGGTGACAGACCATATGGCGCTTAGATGGCTGAACTCAATAAAAAGCCCGGCAGGAAGGATAGCACGATGGGCATTAGGACTGCAGCCATACCAATTCGAAGTACAGTATCGGAAAGGGAAACTGAATGTGGTGGCGGACACACTGTCAAGAGCCCCACCAGTGGAACTAAAGGCGATCAGGAACACCGAAGGCTGGATAGACCGGAAAATTAGAGAACTGCAGAATGACCCACAAAACACGGAGTTCCGGATAGAAGGAAAACGTCTATACAAACTGAGTCAAGACAGAAGGGACCAACACCCATGGAAACTATGCGTGGCAGAAGAGGAAGTACAACGGATTCTAACGGAAAATCACTGCCAGGCAGAAACAGGTCACATGGGGATGTTCAAAACAGCGAGAAGGATAAGAACCAAGTACTTCTGGCCGCGACTAACAAAAGACGTAAGGAACTTCGTACGGAGCTGTGAAAGCTGCCAGCGATATAAAGCGACGCAGCAAAAAGCAGCAGGGAAAATGTTGACCAAGGTCGCGGAAGCCCCATGGGAAACAGTATGTGTAGACTTCGTAGGGCCATTGCCGAGGTCGAAACATGGAAACACAGCACTACTGGTCATGGTGGATAAATTCTCAAAATGGGTAGAGATGGCCGCGATCAGACAAGCGACAGCAGAATCATTCCTGCGGGTATTTCGAGAAAGAATAGTAACCAGGTATGGAGCACCGAAAATACTAATATCCGACAATGGGGTCCAATTTACCGGGCGCAAGACGAAGCACGAAATGGAAAGATGGGGCATTCGTCAACAATTTACGGCTCCATACACCCCACAGGAAAACCCCACAGAAAGGACCAATAGAACAGTAAAAACGATGATCGCTCAGATAACAGGCGAGGACCAGACAAACTGGGACGACAAACTCCCAGAACTAATGCTAGCGTTCAACAGCAGCACGTCGGAGTCCACCAAATACAGCCCTGCGCTGATAGTATTGGGCCGGGAATTACGAATACGCAATACGGTATTCGATAGAGAGACGGAAGTCTCAGGAATGAAGGAAGAAAGCGTAGAGGATCGATGGAAACGGATAGAAAGCCTACGGAACGAGGCTGCAGGACACATGGGAAAAGCAGCAGTACAGCAAAAACGCCAGTACGATTTGCGGAAGAGAGAGTGGAAACCAGCGAGAGGAGAACTCGTGTGGTGCAAGACACACCACCTGTCCAACGCAGCGGAGAAGTTCAACGCAAAGCTAGCCCCAAAATACGACGGCCCTTGGAAAGTGACAGGGTTCGTGTCTCCAGTAATCCTGACGGTGCGGAACCAAATAACACGAAAAACAAAACGAATATATATCGGAGACACAAAACCGCACATAAGCGAAGACACAACCCATCACGAACACGATCAGTCAACTATCGAAACGAGGAATATCGATATATCGACACCAGGGAAAAATGACGGGATCGAGCTACCAACGCCAACGGGCACACTAAGGAGGGAAAGCCACATCGAAGACAAGCACACTAAAAGGCGGACAAGGCCTATATAAGCAGAGCCAGAAGCGGTCAGAGCCACAGAAGGCGAACGACAGCGAGATGAATAAATTCAAATCAAGCTTCGAGCGGTGCAGGAAGAGCCACATCAAGGCGAGGGAAGTGCTATCCCGGGCAAAGCTAATCGAGCCGCAGGCACAGAGCACAACGCGGAAGAGGACGGCGCCACTAAAAATGGCACCGCCACACCGACCGGCGCGACCAGGCGGAGGGAGTGAGGCAGCGTCCTCACGGCGGACGGAGATCGTCCAGGGAGGCCAAAGCAGCACGACCGTCCGACCAGGAAGCGGAAAACCACCAGCGGCGAGGGAAGCAACCAGCAACGAAGAGGTCCAGCAGATGGCGCTCGTCCGAAGGATCCAAGCCGGAGCAACCCACCCGCAAAGCCAAAGGGGAACCGGCAGACCCGCAACGATCCCGACGCAGACAGGGATCGTCCAACAGGGTCGGAGCGGGGACGCCGGAACCCCTACGGAAAACGCGGGCAGAGCAAACCCGAGGGAGATGTTCAAGGAAGGAACGGCCCAGCCGATGACGGATATCGTCCAGAGGGGCCGGACCCGAATAGCCCATGTTCCGAGGAGCAACGGTGGACACCGACAGCACAGCCAGGAAACAAGAATGACGCGGCAACCGATGACGACCATAGGAACGGCAAAAGGACAAAGCGGACAACAAGCAACGGACACACAACCAACACCAATAAATTTCCGGACGGCCGCAATTATGGGCCCAACAACGATGGACGCGACGCGGAGGAACTCTCCAGACAGGGACATCCTAGAGCTCCACACAGACACAATAAACGAGTTCGGATGGACAATGCCAACTGGAGCCCGAATCTCGAAGGAGATGATAGGAAAAATAAGGGCGAAACTGGCGAACAAGAAAAAGAGGACCCAACTACGCTGGCTAGAAAAAGACGGAGGCACATGGTGGCGCATCTCCTCCAACAGGGGAAACTTCGTGACGCTAAAACGTCACTTCCCAAAGGAGGTGGGAGTGTGACGCGGGACGCGCACAAATAACTAAATATTAACTAATTAAATAATAAATAATGATAAACTAAATAAATAATAACAAACTGTAAATAAATAATAAGACACCATAATGACAATAAATAAAAATAATAATAAGCCATAATAATAAATAATAATAACAATCCACAATAATAATAAACTGTAAATAAATAACAATAATAAATAATACGAACCCATAAAAAACAACTCAGTGATAAAGAAGTTCAAATTCGAACAAAACCCGCGCGCGCGCCCAAACAAGCAAAGGGGCACTCTAAACCCGAACTCCGGCACTAATTCGGGCAAATGCCGAGCATCAGCCACACTAATTCGGGCAAACCCACAGCCTGACCGGGCACACCAAAACCCGCCAAGCGCTATATAAAGCGGGCCGCTGGCCTCAGATTATTCATTCAGTGGTCGGCGTCGACCAAGACGGAAGTCACCAGCGAGCAGCAATCAAGCAGCAACTCAGGATTAGGAGCCAGCGGTAACAAGGAGTAAGACTGTAACCACACTAAGTATCTTTGCTGACGGCTTCTTCCTATTTAACCATACTACGTATCCTTGCTGACGGTTTCGTCCTGCTTTATCAACACTACGTATCTTTGCTGACGGTTTCGTCCTGCTTTATCAACACTACGTATCTTTGCTGACGGCCTCGTCCTGCTTATCAACACTACGTATCTTTGCTGACGGTTTCGTCCTGCTTTATCAACACTACGTATCTTTGCTGACGGTTTCGTCCTGCATTATCAACACTACGTATCTTTGCTGACGGCCTCGTCCTGCTTTATCAACACTACGTATCTTTGCTGACGGTTTCGTCCTGCTTTATCAACACTACGTATCTTTGCTGACGGCCTCGTCCTGCTTATCAACACTACGTATCCTTGCTGACGGTTTCGTCCTGCTTTATCAACACTACGTATCTTTGCTGACGGCCTCGTCCTGCTTTATCAACACTACGTATCCTTGCTGACGGTTTCGTCCTGCTTTATCAACACTACGTATCTTTGCTGACGGCCTCGTCCTATTTAACCATACTACGTATCCTTGCTGACGGTTTCGTCCTGCTTTATCAACACTACGTATCTTTGCTGACGGTTTCGTCCTGCATTATCAACACTACGTATCTTTGCTGACGGCCTCGTCCTGCTTTATCAACACTACGTATCTTTGCTGACGGTTTCGTCCTGCTTTATCAACACTACGTATCTTTGCTGACGGTTTCGTCCTGCTTTATCAACACTACGTATCTTTGCTGACGGCCTCGTCCTGCTTATCAACACTACGTATCCTTGCTGACGGTTTCGTCCTGCTTTATCAACACTACGTATCTTTGCTGACGGTTTCGTCCTGCTTTATCAACACTACGTATCTTCGCTGACGGCCTCGTCCTGCTTATCAACACTACGTATCCTTGCTGATGGTTTCGTCCTGCTTTATCAACACTACGTATCATTGCTGACGGCCTCGTCCTGCTTTATCAACACTACGTATCCTTGCTGACGGTTTCGTCCTGCTTTATCAACACTACGTATCTTTGCTGACGGCCTCGTCCTGCTTTATCAACACTACGTATCTTTGCTGACGGTTTCGTCCTGCTTTATCAACACTACGTATCTTTGCTGACGGTTTCGTCCTGCTTTATCAACACTACGTATCTTTGCTGACGGCCTCGTCCTGCTTTATCAACACTACGTATCTTTGCTGACGGTTTCGTCCTGCTTTATCAACACTACGTATCTTTGCTGACGGTTTCGTCCTGCTCTATCAACACTACGTATCTTTGCTGACGGCCTCGTCCTACTATATCGACACTACGTATCCTTGCGGACGGCTTCATCCTAGTCAGCCATATTACGTATCTCTGCTGACGGTCTCGTCCTGCCCGACCAATACTACGTATCTCTGCTGACGGTTCCGTCCTGCGGTATCCAACTTACATACCTTGCTGACGGCTTCGTCCCACGGTACCAACGTTTCGCCCACCAGACGCCAAGGAACCCCCCTACACGGAGACACAGGACACGGACGCTCGCCGACAACTACAGCGGATCCTCGACGACACCATCCTCACAGTCAATCATATTTCTCTGTTAAGAAAACTAATAAACCAATAAACCCTGAGCGTTATCACTGGGACTCGGGTCGGGGACTCCTCTCTAGCACCACTATCCTGAACCAAATAAATGTCCTGGATGACTCTGGCCCCACACTGACTATCCGAGGCAAAGTGAACGTCACAACCTTCACCACGATCATCGGAAATAATGAGAAGCTGAGCGATATTGAGAAATTGCAATATCTGCGGTCAAGTTTAGGCGGCGTGGCTTTAGAGACTATACGCTCGCTAGAACCCTCAAATGCCAATTATCAAAAGGCTTTGAATTTGCTCAAAAATCGATTTGATAATAAAGTTTTACACTTTCAGGCACACGTACAGGCAATTTTTGGGTTGAAAGGTGTCGAGAAGGGATGTTCAAAGGGTCTTCGCGAGCTAAGCGATTTCATGAATTCGCATCCCGGCGGCACGATCGCAACTAGCACTGCTGGCCTACGCACGAGCCCGGTTACGCACAGGCGGCACCGTCGTCTAGCACTGTCTGAGGGGAAAACTCTACGAAAATGCCCGGTTACTCGCAGGCGGCATGATCGTAGCTAGCACTGATCAATGAAAACTTGGTGAAAGTGCTCGGAATACTCCCGGCGGCACGATCGCAACTAGCACTGCTGGCCTGGTCGTCTAGCACTGTCTGAGGGGAAAACTCTACGAAAATGCCCGGTTACTCGCAGGCGGCATGATCGTAGCTAGCACTGATCAAGGAAAACTTGGTGAAAGTGCTCGGAATACTCCCGGCGGCACGATCGCAACTAGCACTGCTGGCCTAAAACAATACGCACGGGCCTGGTTACCCACAGGCGGCAGCGTCGTCTAGCACTATCTGGGGAAAACTCTACGAAAATGCCCGGTTACTCGCAGGCGGCATGATCGCAACTAACACTGCTCAAGGAAAACTCTGCGAAAATGCTCGGAATACTCCAGGCGGCACGATTGCAGCTAACATTGCTCAGGGAAAACCTCTGCGATAGTGCTCGGAATACTCCGGGCGGCACGATCGCAGCTAACGCTGCTCAGGGAAAACTTTGCGAAAGTGCTCGGAATACTCCGGGCGGTACGATCGTAACTAGCACTGCTCAAGGAAAACTCTGCGAAAGTGCTCGGAATACTCCGGGCGGCACGATCGCAGCTAACGCTACTCGAGGAAGACTTTGCGAAAGTGCTCGGAATACTCCAGGCGGCACGATCGCAGCTAACGCTGCTCAAGGAAAACTTTGCGAAAGTGCTCGGAATACTCCAGGCGGCACAATCGCAGCTAACGCCGCTCAAGGAAAACTTTACGAAAGTGCTCGGAATACTCCAGGCGGCACGATCGCAGCTAACGCCGCTCAAGGAAAACTTTGCGAAAGTGCTCGGAATACTCCAGGCGGCACGATCGCAACTAACGATGCTCAAGGAAAACTTTACGAAAGTGCTCGGAATACTCCAGGCGGCACGATCGCAACTAGCACAGATAGCCTAGATAATGCGCACGATGAGATAGACTCTTGTCATTTCATGTTCGGGTTTTAAGTTTTCTGTTTATTCACATTTCTCTTATTTCCTAGATGGCCCTATCTTTCCCTGTCGCACTCACTATGCTCACCCTGTTGTTCGTCGCCAGCGTTCTAGTAAATCCTTATTCGGTTCCGGATGGTGGCCTCGTGTCCTTGTCGTCGTTGGTTTTCTTTCTTATTTTCTACTTCTCGGTTTTTGCTTCTCGCCCGCCGCGTGCTCGAAACTTGACTTGCTTCCTTAGTGTGCCTCTTTGTTCTTCTCTTAAAATCCCTTGTTATCAATGTCTAGCATTTTCTGGCTTTGGCGGGAATCTAGCTACTCTCCTAGCTTATTCGATAGGTTTTGAGTTGCCACTTAGGCTAACTTAAATACTAATATAGAATAACTCGAATAACTTAAATACTAATATGTTGGTAAATTAAAAATATATGTGCCTGTTCTTCGTGAACTTTGGAAATATCTTAATCCTAACTTAAATCTAATCCTATAAAATGTGAATCTTCACACCCTCCCCTTACTTCGGGCGGGGGTACAGTTTGATGTTCACGCGTCCACTCTTGGAGAGGTGGATCCGATACTTGCTCCCATCGGCTTCTCCGAGGCTCCGAACGTCCTTGTCCCGTGGTTGGGTCAGGAGGTGAAGGATCAGATCTCGCAGACTGGCTGGTATCTGCCGCCCTGGCGTCTGGACTCTCCAGTCTTCCGGAGCTACCACCATGTTGGACGTCAGCTGTCCATCTACTCCGGTTGGTGTCGTCGCTAATCTCGCCCTTGGAGTGCGTTCGGGTGAGCTGGCGGCTGACGAGCTGCTCGTTGGCGGTCTGGCTCGGCGGCGTCGACTGGCTCTTGGCTGGCTGGTGGCGGACACGTCTTCGCGCACTGCTCCACAGCGGATCTCCTCTCGGCCCGTGTTTCGTAGTGGGTGGCCCGCACCGGAGGGTTGCAGATGGTGGCCGGTCTCCGAGCGTGGACGTGGTTGTACCCTGTCTGCTTGGTTGGAGGTGCAAGGGCCATCTGGGGAGCGTCGGCGGTTGGTTGGGGCACGTCCGCTGGTAGCCTGGTGGTTGGTCTCCACGCGTGGGCGTGGTTGTACGTTAAGTTCAGGTGAGCTTTTTCAACTAATCCTGCGGGGATTCCCTGTTTCTAATTCGCATTCTTTCGTAGGTGGAGCGTCGCGAGGACTCGGATGCCACGGCCAAGGAGCAGGACACCTTCGACCTTCTGGTGGCAGCGGGCTACTACCGGGCCCGCATAAAGGGCCTGTCTGCCTTCGACAAAGTTGTGGGCGGAATGACTTGGTGCATCGAGTGCTGCGACTACGACGTGGATGTGGATCTACTCTTCCACGAGAGCCTGTCCATTGGGCAGAAGATGTAGAGAACATCTGCAGCAAGTAGAGGTAATGGTGACTAAAGTTCCCCTTATTTTCTTACAGAGCTTTGGTTGAGAAGATAGTCTCAGTGTTGATTGACATGAAGTGCCCACATACTTTGGAGCCCCATCAAGTGCAGGGCTTGGAGTTCCTGGCCATTCATCCTGTCATCCAGTGGTTGGTCAGGACTTCGGTAAGCTGAGTTCTAAACTTTTCCAAGTCGAGCTAAATAGCATTCATTTGATTATCTCAGGTGGAGAACCGTGCAGAGCGTGGCCATCGCTTGAAGAGATTTGCCATTGGCCAGTTCCACAGTCCAGTTCAGTACAAAAGCGACAATGACAATCTCACTAAAATACGCCTGGCATCCAGGCAATACAGGAGCTATAAGATCCCAAGAGACTTTACGAAAGACAGGAAGCCCCTGGAGACGATGATGTTTCAAG
This sequence comes from Drosophila aff. chauvacae BK-2020, assembly GCA_018903765.1. Taxonomy (NCBI): domain Eukaryota; kingdom Metazoa; phylum Arthropoda; class Insecta; order Diptera; family Drosophilidae; genus Drosophila; species Drosophila aff. chauvacae BK-2020. The sequence goes on from JAEIGO010000419.1 coordinate 526,469, forward strand.
AGTCCGACTTACTCTGCTTGAGTATGGAGATCCCGGGCCGATGTTAAAGAGCGGTGCAGAGAGAAAGGCCGCTCAGGCTGCCGGAGAAGCCGAAGAGGTAATTTGTATTAATGCCTCCATCATTACGACAGCTTGATTTGGAGCAATACCTGCGCAGCTTATCCCTCGCTAAAGAAGACCTTACGGGCACTCAGAAGCGTATTGATCTCGATCCCTCAGCGCGACATGAGCTGCAACAGCACTATGCCGATTTCAAGCTGGAAATGGAGACGGATGCCCAAGAGCTAAAGGCACAAAACCAGCAGAAACGCCTCGAAGCGGCCAAAATAGCCCTGGAGCACAAGGTGAAACGATACTGCAGGGACAGCGAAGAGCTGAAGAAAGCGGAAAAGGAGCAAGACCAGAAGACCAAGGAAGTGGAGGAACAATTGAATACTCTCACCGCTGAGCTGAAGTCGCACAAGGACATGGAGGACAAAGCGGATCCAAAGTGAGTTGCTGCATGATAATATTTAAAGGCATCTTTTTGATGTTTATGCCTTTTCTATGCTGCTGGATAAAGTGCAAAGCTTGCTACAGGAACATGAGGATCTGAAGAAGAGCGAGTCGGAGTTTAAGGACTCCTGTCGCACAGATTTGGCCAATCTTCAGCAGCAAATTGAGTAAGGTCCCAGCTATAAGCTTTCTCCTTTAGACGATATTCATTTATCAAAACTATTGTCCTACAGCGATTTGGAAGCCTTCAGTGCCCAAGATGCGGAGACCCAAGCTGCCGCCTTAGCTGGCGAAGAGCAGCGCCTCAAGGAGCTGCGCCTGCAGCTAGCCAAACGCAATCGCGGCATCGTTGTCATTGAAAGAAAGTTGGACGCCATTTCCGATCGCACCGAGCTAGCCCAATACCAGCGACGTTTTCACGAACTGCACAACGAAATGAGCGGCAAGCATCTGGAGACGAAGCAATACTACATCCTGTACAACACACTCAACGACAAGAAGCGCTACCTGGAGAAGGAGCTGGCCCTCCTCAACTCCATCTGTGAGGCCTACAACGAGGGCATGATGAGTCCCCACGGACGCGAGGACTTCATCCGCCAGTTCGAGTCCATTGTGGACGGGGTGAAGAGCGCCCAGGACAAGGTGAGGCACAAGTACAATGAGGAGCGGATGCGGCGCGACGGGCTAAACGAGGAGCTGCAGTCGCTGCTTGAGCTCCAGCTGGCCGTCAAGCTCAGCTCAGGTCAATTAGGAGCAGGACCCAGTCTTAGCTATCGGTTCAACTACTTTAATTAACACGGAACACACTTAGCGAATTCGTTCAATAAATAAAATACACATATATCGCCCTAATTGTAGTGCCAGGACCCCAGGACCCAGGACCGACCGCAGCTGCTGCTTGCTGTTAATTAATGTCCTTGCACCTTAACATTGAATTCAAGCTGGGCCAATGCAATTACATTTTATTGCGTGGCAATCAATTCCATTCAACAAGTGACATTGAGACGGGCCGGGGATCAGATGGGGAGCATCCGTGGTGGCCCACTTCCTGCTTCCTTTAGCGTTCAGCCTTCGGTCATTTGGCCAAGATAAATATCCAGCGAATGACGAATATTTAAAGCGTCGAGCAGACAGACCTCCACCGAAGGTTAACCCGGAGTCCTTGACAGGCATTTCACAACTGACTTTATGGGAACTCTGCTCCCAGCTGCCATTGTGGCCGCACCACCGTCTTCCCGGCGCTGTCTGCCTTATCGTACAAGAAACACACCCATATAGAACCAGTCAGGCATTCCGCCCATACATACATATATGTGCTTCGGTTGGAGGTCGGAGTTCCCGGAGCTCCGGGTAAAAGTGAAAGCCAACACAAGGGCCCATATCCTCCCGCGTTTCCTCATTTATATTTGCTTTGGCATTTCACCCATCATCCGAGCACAAAGAATGAATGGATTCGAACCGAATGGGGGCTGATTCCGGGCGCTGATTGGGAGGCGAGAGAGCACACACATAAGCCTTGACAAAAGTCAATCAGCATATTTGCTCGATTGGAGGGAGCATGCCAAGCGGATAATCGATTCGCAATGTGTTTGAATAACAAATTACTGGAAATTGTGAATGCGAAAGTCATTGTATCAGCGAGAGAGACAGGCAGACAGACACATGAACACATACTAAACACATGTAGTACTTTTCGGCGAGTGTTTGGAAATTCTGGTTTCGGGAATCGGGATTAAAATGTATGCAGCTGTCAGTGCCGCCGGATTGCGATGGAAACGTCGCGCCAGCCTGACAATCTCCGCGTTGCGATGCCACTTGTTGGCCTTTGCCATCTTGTTTGGTGAGTGAACTTGCGACTCGAACTATTGAACTTTGGGCTCAAACAATGAACTGTCCTTACTATTTGCTCTTCCTTCCAAGTGGGGGAGGCGTACACCAGAAGAAAGGTACCCAGAAGGAAGGAAATGGGGGAGTTTGAACTTTTTCTTAATCAATTTTTATGAATAAATATTCTTTAGATAAAAAAATACAATACACTTCTTAAGGAGCATCTACAGAAAGCTTATAATATTTTATTTAAATATTTTGTCCTTAATTGTTATATTCTTATTATAATAATTTCCCCTTTGTTTTAATTTTTGTTTATAAATACGACAAAAGTCTAAGATTTCTTGGAGTTTATTTTAAGCATATTATTTATACATTCTTGTACATATTCTGTTCCTCTTTCTATTAGTGTAATAATGGGAAAGGCAATAATCGTAGACATGCACAGATGTTCGAGGAAAACTTTAGCCCCATCTTGCCACAATGGTGGGGTGGGAGGAAAACCCAATGGACCGGGCTCAACCACATAATCTGCTGGCCAAGTTTAATCTAATTTCTGTGGCATGTGAATAATCGTGCCGAATTAGTTGTGTTGTTCGATTCGGTTCGGCTGGGATGTCAGTGCACCTTTTTTGTCAACAAAGAAAGTTGCCAAGGATGCTTGTGCCCTCTCTCCGTCCAGGATCCAGCTGCCCGGGAACGACATATGTGGTAGACAAGTTTAAATGACCTCAAATATCGAACTTTCGACTTAGCACTCCTTCAGCTCACACCCCCATATCTCCGTCGATTTGTCAATGTGTCAGATGATCAACCGAAAAACGGGCATTGGAGGAGCATTGATTTATGTAATTAATTTATGTTGTCGCTGCGGGCCTGGCAACAGCCGACTCTGGTAACTCTGGCCAGGATGCCCAGCGACTCCTGGCGCTCCTCGCTGGGGCCGTGCAACAGGTTGTCCAGCTTCCGTGCGAAGAGAGCTTTTCGGGAAAGCTCAGCCAACGATGACGACGACGACGACCACAACGAAGACCATACTCATGAATGAAAAGCGGAGAAGCTGCTGCCGCCGATGGCCTCTCGGCTTCAGCTTCAGCTTCTGGCCGTGGTGCTGCTGCTTCTGTTTTCTGCTTTCAGTTTCCGGAGCTCTCATTGCGCCGCCAGCCGGGCCAGCGAACGTACACGGAGCGGACTCCTCCGTAGAGACCCCCATATCCGCACGAGATCCCTGTTCAGTTCCTGTGCGCGGTTCCGTTCAAAAGGAAATAACGGGCGCACCGCCCTCACATTTCATTTGAATTTTAATTCAATAAAAAAGTGCACAAAAACGCGGGAATCGTAATAATAATAATAATAAAAAGCTATATATACCGGGGCAGCAACAAATGTAAATGTGCGCCTGGCCGTTTCCTTTTCTATCTCGAGTATTCAAGAAAAGTGTGTGTGCCTGTGTTTTTGTGTGTGGAAATAAAGATTTGCGTAAGTCGCGAGGCGTAAAAAATATTCAAATTTCATGTCGGAATTACTGCACGCATTCTTAAATAATCCAATGCTGCTGGCACAAGTGTGCAAATAATAAGGAGACTCGAGACTCAAAAGGCGACGCCAAGCGTTTGCTAATAGGATTACGCATCACCTCCGCCGCTGACAGTTTCGGAGGATTATCAAGGATCCACTCGAAAGCTTCACCTCCCTCCCGACCCCCACGACTTCAAACAGGTAGGATGTAGAGCAGCGAATAGCCCAGTGCAGTGCAACAGGCTTTTAATCAAAATCACTAATTTCTCGAGGACGTCGCCACATGGCGTATGCGTGATATTCATGCCCCTGTGCCCAAGCACAGTCTCATTCCAAAATTGATACTCGTATCGCTCTCTGGCTAATTGTTAACTACAGCCCATGGGACGGACACCCACGGAGGCGAATTAATAAAGAGCTATCTCGGTGGCCATATTAATTTCGGGTGAGGGGAAAGGGCGCTTCAAGAGGAGCAGTAAACTCCATAAATATCACATTTTATTAAACAAAGCCCGAATCCATTTGCGTTATTGCGATTACGTGCACGAATGTTAATTGAAGTCACCTCACCTTTTCAGGACCAGAGGGAGATATATACACCCCCACATCCACACAGACCCATACATCTATACACCCATACACCTGTCGTCCCCCGGAACCTCCCTGAGCACTTATCAAGCCAGCAGCAAAACCACCAAAACAGATTAGATAAGTCGATGGCGGCGATTGGTGGCTGTGGAAATGATTAGCGAACAAAGAGGGTTGGAGGAGAGAGAGAGTGAGAGAGAGATAGGAATGTCGCTGAAGGAGACTCTGGCTGCATGGACAGGGGCGGCGAATGAATATTCATAATGAGGCGCCAGTTACACATTTGCCGGCGAAGCATGAAAGCAAATTACGGACAAAATAATTGGCATTAGCATATTTTGTGCATCGTCGTACACACGTCGAGTGTGAATGTGTACTTGTGTGTACGTGTGCGTGTGCGTGGGGATATCCTGTTTTAGAAATTGCTTTCAAGTTTCTCTTCTTTTTTATAGCAACACCCCGTTTTGATTGAACTTCAAATTCCCGTCTAGCACCCACATGGCGTATACGTGATGCGTCTGAGAGGATTACAAAACGATAGCTGGCAGTAAAGTGAAGTGCCAGTGTGGGATCCGTTCTCTTTCTATATTGAATAAACATTTATTATGCCCCTCCTCTCTGTCGCTGGGGGAAGTTCTAATTGATCCCCCCAGCTGACAAAGCGGAAATGGATGGAGGACAGAGGACGGAGCACAGAGTATAGAGCATACGGGGTTGCTAAAGACGAGCAAGCGAAATTTGTTTTCAATATGGACATGTGTTTACTTATTTAGGTTTGTTTGGCCTTTGTACCTCACTTACTGTCCCACCAGCTCGGACACATATGTGCACAGCGAGAAATTCTAATCGATTGAATTGTTATTATATATGTATAAAGGAAGAGTGCTTGAGGTTTATTTATTTTTTTAAATGAGGTAATAATAAGGATTGTATCTTTAAATATTACAGATAAATGCAGGCATAGAAAAATCTTATTTTAAAAATATAATCCTCAATTACAATACTTAAGGAATAGGGTTTAAAGAAAACAAATAAATCTTGATGGCAGTCTGGAGATATATCTAGTTATGGCATTGTTTTTCTCGCCCTGTACACACACACGCGAAGTGGGCAACATTTATGGCTCGTTAGCAATTCAGTTCCAGGCTCGAGCTTTGAGACTCGAGACTCTTAGCTCGCTGCTCGAAGGGGTGGAGATCTACGGGCATTATGGCCAAAGGCAGAACCAAAAGTTTTGTCTAGTTTTGAAGTTGCTGCCACATCGGCTGCGGTTTCTTTTGAGGTTCATGGTTTAATTGGCCAGGCATCCCGCTGCAAGCCAATTTCCCCGGATTTTTGATTAGTTGCCGGGGCCCGGAGAGGCACATAGATGCAAACAGGCAAAGTGGCTTTGGCCAGGACAGCAGAGCAGCAGAAGCTACATTTTATCAAAGTCAATTCTTATCTGCACGAAAAATGTTTGCAGCTGAAGTTGATAAATGGATTTACTTTGATTTTACAGCTAAAAATCGATGCGGCTACCCGGTACGTAGTGCGAGTACTTCTCCCATTTGAATCTGTCCGACAATGGACCGAAAGGGCGGTCAAAGACTTGTGTCTGAATCATCGAAGGTTCCCAGCTCCTGTCCTCCCACTTGGCTACTTGGCCAAAAACCGAAATTGCACTTAAAATTGAATGCTTGGCTGGAGGAGCGTGCAACCCACAGATAATCTATGACATAAAATCACGCGACAGTAAACGCCGCTTAATGCCAGACAAAGGGAAAGGACAAAGGATCAACTGCAACTTGTGTGTAGCTTTCTCTCTGCTCAAGAGGGACGCGTATTTGTCCATGTACCTTCTTTGTGGCAGCCACTCGACTGGAAATTACATAAAAAACTTTGCGTTTGCTCTTCATTTTTGCGCTCGTTTTGATTATCAGCCATTGCATTTGCATTCACAGTCGCATTTCCATTTTCATTTTCATTTTAATTTTTGCTCCAATTCTCTTTCCCACTTTCCCTTTCCATTTTTCATCCCAGTGGGACTTTGCCACATGCGATCTATGTGCTTTTCCCACCGAACAACTCATGGGGTAGGCCCGCCCGTTCAGGTAAAATGCTCATTCGCTTTTATTAGGGCATGAGCGGGGTAAATTATGATGCCACCGTCGCTGCTCGGCTCACCATGAAATTCACAGTGAGCGCTCTGTAGGGTAATTCATGATGCCACCGTCGCTGCTCGGCTCACTACGAAATTCACCGTGATCGCTCACTATGAAATTCACCCAGAGCGCTCACTATGAAATTCACCGTGATCGCTCACTAGGAAATTCATGTTGAGCGCTCACTAGGAAATTCACCGTGATCGCTCACGGTGAAGTACATGCTCTCCAGAGAGCGTGAAAAACAGGATGTATGAGGAAATAAAACATTCAGAAATTTCGTTTATATAATTGTTTATTGTTATAAACTATAAGGAACGGTTATTAAAATATATAATAAATATAAAATATATTAAAATTAAAAACAAACAAAACTATGCCTAAAATAAAACTATGATAATAAAATAATAATAATAATAATAATAAATAAAAAAGGAGAATTAAAAATCTAATTTAATTTTTTTGGCCTTCGAATGGGCCTTATAATATCGATTTTTCGCCTTTGCAAAGGCCTCGCGCACCGTCTTAATATAATCTTTAAAATTTCTAGACTTAGGTGTTTGCAAAAAAATTCTTAAATTTTTAATTGAAGGTAAAACACTTGGATTTAAAATAAACAAGAACCAGATAGGAGAAATGTCCGAAAAATTGTTAACCCTCAAGCCATTTTTTCCCCTTGAGTTTGGTAGGAAGCCCAGATCTATAAACGAGTTTCCAAGGTGGAAAGCAATTGAGTTTCGTCAGGTAGCAGTCTATACGGGACTAGTTATTCTCAAACAATTTGTTTCAGAAGAATGTTACAGACACTTCTTAATTTTTACCTGTGCATACAGATTATTATTGGACAAAAAATATGCTCATTTTTTGAATATGGCAGGTGAAATGCTGGATTATTTTGTGCGTCAATTTGGAGTTGTCTATCCACCGGAATCCTTGACGTACAATGTCCATAATGTTCTTCATTTAACAGATTGTGTTCGACAACAAGGGCACTTAAGTGAGTTTACTGCCTATAAATTCAAAAAATTTTTTACAAAAAGTAAAGCAAAATGTTAGGAAACCAAATAAAATTTTGGAACAACTAGTTAAGAAATTTGCATCGCCAATTCCGTCATTCCAAACTAGGCGAAAAGCTGGACAGGCACGGAATTATAACAAAGTATAATTTTCCAGAATACACATTGTCGACGAAAATGCCTGACAATGTGTGTTGCCTGAAATCAGGAATACCTTTAAAAATATTAGGGTTTCACAGTGAGAACCAGGTGATTTATGTAAAGGGTCAGCGATTTAAAAACAGGAGAGATTTTTTCAGCCTACCAATGCCGAGTTCGGCAATAGGAATTATTTTAGTGGACGCCGATGTTGACGAAGCAATTGAAATTGAATTGTTATAACGTTATTGCGGATATTTCATTTAAATATTTACACCTGCCACACGAGGATAATGAGGTAGTCCTCGTGCCTCTAATTCACTCCTTATCCGATTAACAATAAAAAACAAACCCAGCATGTGTATCTTATCTTTTTTCTGAGCGTTTTCGGAGTTGTGGTAAGTAGAATAACGGAATGTAGATTCTTGCGACTCCAAAATGATGCAACATTTTCAGTTTACGCGTAACGAAGCTGGAAGTCGGACATGTTAAAGCAGGGAATTCTAAAATTTAAAAAATAAATATATAAATTACATGTAAGTAATTAATATATATTAATATATTAGGTCAAGTAAAAAGTTCGTTCGTTTTTGTTCAAAGATGGACACCAGCAATGAGAAAATTCGGTACATTTTACAATTCTTCTTCGATAAATGCGAAAAAGCAACCAAAGATGCTGAACAAATTAATTTAGTTTATGGACCCGACTGTAACGGATTGTGACTGGAGGTGAAAAATGGATCACTTACGACAACATCACGCGCAAACGATCAAAGCTCGGGGAAGCGGCCACCAAGTATTTCTGGAAGGGGACTATGGAGAAGTGCATTCTTGGCATGGCGATAAAAAGACTTATAGGTAATTATTAAATTTTAAATGTTTTTCATCAATCAAAATAAATATGAACTGTTTTTATTTTCTTTAGCAGCTTTCAATCAAAAATGTTCGCTGGATAAAAAGCAATTTTTAACAATATGAAGCATTTGGATATATAATATTATATAATATAAAATATAAGAAATGTATAAATATATAAATAACAATTTTTTTAATAATTTGTACAAACCCAAAAGAATAAAAAGTGTTGAATTAATTAAAATTAGTGATTGCTAATATTTAAGGCAACTATATGCCTTAGTCGTAGGTCATATAAAAAGTAAAACATTGTAATAATTTAAGTTAAATACATACCTTTTTTCTTTTTAAATTCACTTTCACTTTCACGTCGCGATCCTTCGTTGCACTTTGGTGTTACCACCATTAGTTTTCGCAAATTTGTATTTGTATATCACGATTTCGATATATGTACATACGAGTAGCCAAATTGATATTAAAATTAAATAGTTATAATAACAACATTTGGCTATTTGGAAAACATCAATACAATTCTTGTACACGGTATCCATTTGAAATAAAATTTGCAAACATTTTTAAACATTAATTAATTAATTTATATTTCACTAAATTATATATCGATCAATCTTATTAAGTAATAGTTTTATTCAAAACAAATATATTTAAATCAATAGGAAACCTAGTTATTTTTCTTATTTTACTTACTTTACTTTAACCACGACCTGACAAAAACACCTTTCTGTTAAATTTGTTTAACATTATTTTACCTTCCTAAAAACAAAAACTTTTTATGTAATTCTACACGGTGTGTCCCAAAAATAACCGAACTTTATATTTAAGTCATACCACATACAGCGCCATCTATTGAAAGTATGCAACATTATTAGCGAGTGTCCTATTAAAAACAAAAATTTCCCTAAAGGGAAATATTTAACTGAGCAAAACCACAGCATTTTATCATGAACGGAGCAGCGGTCGATTCATGTACATGAGTCGCCCGCTTTCTGCTTTGCTGAACTAGGGATCATACGAAAAGCCATCCCCATTCGACATAGATTTCTAGGCAGAATCGTTCAGGGCATGAAGCAAAGTCCGACTGGGTAACTGTACATCCTCATCATCCTCCCCCCCCACCCCGGCCTCTGCCTTCTCCTCTGAACTAACTAATATTTTCTAATTTAAAATTCTGTTTCTTTTTTATTGCCTCCCCCCCTCACACACACACACACACACGTATGTAAATTTATAAAATTTTCTATTTACTTATCAAAAATCAGAGGCGCAAAAAAAGGGGGGCCGGAGCAGGGTTGTATTTCTTCTTGTTTTTTGTTTTCTGCCAAGGGGTTGGTGTAACTGTAAACTGAAAATGTATGCTATACGAAATATAAATTAGCTTTGATATGCGAAGCTTCGCTGACGAAGAAGATGAGCCCCCGCCACCCCTTCCCTCCTTAACCAATTCTGATTCTGCAAAAACAAAAAAAAAGGATTATATACACGCGTGCCTCGCATATGTGTCGCTGTCTGTCTCTCTATCTTTTTGTTACCTGTCGAATGCAATAACAAATTTTACGATCCGTTGTCATCAAAAAGTTGATTTTTGCAACGTATCTGTATCTTTCCGTCCGTTGTGCAGCGTTTCATCTTGTCTGATGAATACACTGACTTGTAGTGTCGCTGCTTTCGGTGTGCATGTGGGATACCTTCAGCAAGATATCGGTCGTTGGGCAGCACTTTGGATACAATAAAAGGACCCTTGTATCGCGGCTCTAACTTGCGCGACGTGCCCGTGCTAAACGGCTCGTTTTCGACCAAGACAATGTCTCCAGGATTATAGACAGTTGGCTTGGAATGGCTGGCATCGTATCTCTTCTTGGCAGTAGCTCTGTGGTCGTTAACTGTGGTCGCAGCGTCAGATCGGAGCTTCTCCAATTCGGCATCAGTCATTGTTTATGTAGGGGGGTGGCGTGGATCCTCCGCTAAACGATTCCAGAAAATATAATGCGTATATATCCCGCGAAGAGGAAGCCGTAAAAAATATTACGGGGTCGAGAGTCGACAATGGCATGGAGCGCCCGTAGTGTTTTATTGAACATGCATTTGGTTACTAATCTAAGCTTAAACATAGAGCCGTGCTCCCGCCCGCTATACTCCGCTAAAGCGAGAGCGGGAGATCGGCGGCGGCCGACTGCTGGATCGGATTTATCCCGAGCTCGGGGAGCGGGAGCGTCAGAGGGCGATGCGCGGATGCGCTTGGCCAGGGAGCGGCGGAAGAGTGCAGTGGCCGAAGATGTGGAGGAGAGCATCGAGGGCGATCGATGCCAAGACAGGTGCCGAGGAGCGGCGGAATAGTGTCGCGAAACGGCCGGAGATTGCAGCGAAGCGGAGTGCGGGCGAGCGTCGGCACGCCCGACGAACTATGCGCGGAAACTCGAAATACGGGAGCGCAAGAGCGGCTGAGCTTTCGGAAGCTCGGTGGCCAATCACTCGGATTGCAACATTGCCGTTCTTCTTATGGCTGGTGGCAGGATCCGGAGCGGCTTCAGCTGCCGTGATCGGTGCGCATCTTAGGGCGTTGAGACGACGAAGCTGATCGGCACGAAGCGTATGCGTTGATCTCTCTGTAGCGGATGGATTCCGTGCAGACTCGGCTTCGGTAGGACTAAGTACCTCGAGAACGTCTGCTTTTAGAAGAACGTGCGTTGCGTGAATGTGATGACGTTGGATCTGGGCTGGGTGAAGAGTAATGCGTGAGAGATGGTTCGTAATTTGCAGGTTAGAAGTAGGAGGTGCTCGCTGCTGCGAGTGGGGCGCGAGCTCTTGATGCACTGGATGCAGGAGCGTATGATGGTGTGATTGCACGTCTTGCATCGGTCCCCCTTGAGGCAGGTTCCCTCGGAATGTTCGTGGGCCAAACAGTTAGAACAGTAGCGGTGGACAATAACCGCGCGGAGCCTCTTTTCAGCACTCAGCTTGAGGAACTGTTGGCATTTTCGAAGGGGGTGGATACCGTTGCAGACTCGACAACGGTACTAGTGAGTGCTTTTGTCACGCCTGCCTCTTAAGGCGGCCGCACTGTGAGTGGCAAGGAGTGTGTCCAACGGACCTTTGGATGCACAGGAAACTCGCGTGGAAAATACTCGGACATTTGAGTGGTCGTTGGAAACTGCAGCGCTTTGCGCAAGGGGCGCGGGTCATGGACTAGACGAAGCAGAGGGCCTTAGATCGGTCGCAACCGGACTGTCGCGGTGTAGAAGAGTGTGATGCCGGACGTGGCACGAGATGCAGTTATGGGCACTGGTACAGTACCGGTATTGGTGGCCTCGATCCAAACAATTTAAGCAGAGTTGCTTTCTTCGGACGAAATTTGAGCGATCATCAACACTCATCGTTAGGAAACGGGGACATGTACGCAGGGGGTGAGTTCACAGGGCGCACAGGTCACACCCTCTGGGAGTCGGAGCCATCCTGGATTCGTTGGAGTTGAATATGTGCGCGGGTGGGGTGACAATTGTCGGTCTTGGCGGAAAATGCACAGAGTCGCTAGGCCTGACGTCGTCGATGGCCTCCAGTGTACGAAAGCGCTCTGTCAGAAACGCATCTAACTTATTCCAGGTTGGAATTTCAGATTTGTTCTGGACCGACTGTTCCCAGAGAGAAAGAGTGAGATTTGGAAGCTTGGAAGGAATCATATACACAAGGAGACAGTCCCATGCCTCGACTTGAATGGATGACATCTTCAAGGATGTTAGGCAACTTTGGATGGTGCCTTGCAGCTCTTTTAAAGCGGCCCCGGATTCTTGGGGAATCGTCTGAATATTAAGAAGAATCTTCAGCTGACTGTTTACTAAAATTTGCCTATTTTCGAAGCGGTCCGTAAGGCTTTCCCACGCGGAAATAAACCCCTCATTGGTCAGCGGTGCCTTGGAAACAATGGCGCGCGCATCGCCACTCGTTTTTGAATGAAGGTGGAACAACCTTTCCACTGGCGTAAGTCGCGAATTGTTGATGTAGACTGCCGTGAAAAGGTCCCTAGAGGTGGGCCACCGAAGGTAATCGCCTTCAAAGACTTCGATGTTCACTGGTGGCAGCCGACAGCCAGTAGGAGTGGGCGGTTGGATGCTTGCGGACGACTGGGTGGACTGGGAGGAACACTTCTCTATTGCTTCGTGGAGCTGGGCGACACATTTCGACTAGACGGAGTAACAGTAACTGTATTTGGATCCCAGCACTGTTCAGGTGGCTGGATCCTCGGCGGACACGGAAAGAAGGCACAAACAGCTCTCACAGCCCTTCTTCACATCTTCCCATAAGGCCCGGATTTCGTCCAAATGGACTCGGCACATGTAAGGGGAAAACTCTTTAGTGTCAGGGGCGTCCGGAGTATGGATGTCAGCTTCGAAGTGGCTAACTCTGTCCGTTGTGGCAATGAATTTCCTCACGGCAATATCGATCGCGGCTTGATCCATTTTCACAGGCGAAGGATGGAGTTGGACAGTTGTGGGCTTGAAGGGGATGCAAATAGAAATTTGATATTTCGCGAAATTTGAGAAGCCGACTGGATGCCGAAGAAGAGGAAATATTTGGAAAGAAATTGGTTAGAATTGTGGGGTCGAAAACAATTTAAACTATTGCCATTGGCCAGAAGAGATATTTCTCTTATTTCTCTATTTCGTATTGTTGATTTGCCTCGTTGGAGTTGGTTAAATCGGAGCCAGCGCAAAAAATAAAAACCCAGAAAAACAGAGCGACTGCTACTGTAGGCGGATAATGCCTTAATCGGATTGAAAACCAGAATTGGGATCTCGATATCCGCGAAGCCATTCGTGATCGGAAGCAGCGGGATAAAGAAAGCTTCTGTCTGTCTCTACAGAATGTAGACAGGAAAGTCTGAGATCTTGATGGTTTAGGGAACCAATATGTAAATATAAATGGATATATATATTTGGTTTATATATATTGCGTGGCTTGGACGTGGAGTTCACTTATAGAGAAGAGGCAGTAATATAAAATAAATAATAAATTAATAATGAGGAAATTATTGGCCGTAAAAATAATTAATTACTTGCGATTGTAATTATTACACAGCCGAAAAGGTAGAATAGAACCCTTGGCTTTGGTTCGGCCGAGAAGCTCACTGCTATGTCATCGGCAAAGCAGTGCATGCGGAAGGGACGCAAGAGGGGAAAAACCCAACAACAACAATAACGCGGCCGCTGCAGCGATTAAGTCGTTAATTTGGCAAAACAGTCGCGGTCCCGCCCGTGTGGATCTGTAATGATGTTTCGTTTTTTTAATATTTGTTGTATTGTCTCGGCTTTAATTTGTATTTATGTATGTATATTAGTCTCGTTGGAGAGGTAGTTTCTGGGATCGGAGGCAGAAAATAGATGTATAAAATATGTATGGGCATGCAAGCGAATATGTAGATATGTGTGTATGTGTAGGGCACAGGTTGGCACAGTGGAGCATCGAGAAGTGGACTGTATATTTAAAATGAAAGGATAGAAAAACTATGTGGCGGAAATTGGCACGCACAAGAATAAGGAAACAAATATCGCGACAACGGCGGACTGTTCGGCGAACAGGGAGATTCCCGAAACAGTGCACACCGGTTGGCCAATATTCCTTATGCCTTTCTCACTACACAATTTAACTTTTCACTTGTTAATTTGCGCGGAGTTGCGCCGAAATATGTGATGCTGAGAATGCATACACATATATGTACATATGCCTCGACCGTTGGCAATACCAATACCAGCGACGATTTCACGAACTGCACAACGAAATGAGCGGCAAGCATCTGGAGACGAAGCAATACTACATCCTGTACAACACACTCAACGACAAGAAGCGCTACCTGGAGAAGGAGCTGGCCCTCCTCAACTCCATCTGTGAGGCCTACAACGAGGGCATGATGAGTCCCCACGGACGCGAGGACTTCATCCGCCAGTTCGAGTCCATTGTGGACGGGGTGAAGAGCGCCCAGGACAAGGTGAGGCACAAGTACAATGAGGAGCGGATGCGGCGCGACGAGCTAAACGAGGAGCTGCAGTCGCTGCTTGAGCTCCAGCTGGCCGTCAAGCAGCTCACCCGCGAGTGCCAGCGTTGCGAGCAGCTGCAGCAGCAGCTCAGGTCAATTAGGAGCAGGACCCAGTCCTAGCTATCGGTTCAACTACTTTAATTAACACGGAACACACTTAGCGAATTCGTTCAATAAATAAAATACACATATATCGCCCTAATTGTAGTGCCAGGACCCCAGGACCCAGGACCGACCGCAGCTGTTGCTTGCTGTTAATTAATGTCCTTGCACCTTAACATTGAATTCAAGCTGGGCCAATGCAATTACATTTTATTGCGTGGCAATCAATTCCATTCAACAAGTGACATTGAGACGGGCCGGGGATCAGATGGGGAGCATCCGTGGTGGCCCACTTCCTGCTTCCTTTAGCGTTCAGCCTTCGGTCATTTGGCCAAGATAAATATCCAGCGAATGACGAATATTTAAAGCGTCGAGCAGACAGACCTCCACCGAAGGTTAACCCGGAGTCCTTGACAGGCATTTCACAACTGACTTTATGGGAACTCTGCTCCCAGCTGCCATTGTGGCCGCACCACCGTCTTCCCGACGCTGTCTGCCTTATCGTACAAGAAACACACCCATATAGAACCAGTCAGGCATTCCGCCCATACATACATATATGTGCTTCGGTTGGAGGTCGGAGTTCCCGGAGCTCCGGGTAAAAGTGAAAGCCAACACAAGGGCCCATATCCTCCCGCGTTTCCTCATTTATATTTGCTTTGGCATTTCACCCATCATCCGAGCACAAAGAATGAATGGATTCGAACCGAATGGGGGGCTGATTCCGGGCGCTGATTGGGAGGCGAGAGAGCACACACATAAGCCTTGACAAAAGTCAATCAGCATATTTGCTCGATTGGAGGGAGCATGCCAAGCGGATAATCGATTCGCAATGTGTTTGAATAACAAATTACTGGAAATTGTGAATGCGAAAGTCATTGTATCAGCGAGAGAGATAGGCAGACAGACACATGAACACATACTAAACACATGTAGTACTTTTCGGCGAGTGTTTGGAAATTCTGGTTTCGGGAATCGGGATTAAAATGTATGCAGCTGTCAGTGCCGCCGGATTGCGATGTAAACGTCGCGCCAGCCTGACAATCTCCGCGTTGCGATGCCACTTGTTGGCCTTTGCCATCTTGTTTGGTGAGTGAACTTGCGACTCGAACTATTGAACTTTGGGCTCAAACAATGAACTGTCCTTACTATTTGCTCTTCCTTCCAAGTGGGGGAGGCGTACACCAGAAGAAAGGTACCCAGAAGGAAGGAAATGGGGGAGTTTGAACTTTTTCTTAATCAATTTTTATGAATAAATATTCTTTAGATAAAAAAATACAATACACTTCTTAAGGAGCATATACAGAAAGCTTATAATATTTTATTTAAATATTTTGTCCTTAATTGTTATATTCTTATTATATTAATTTCCCCTTTGTTTTAATTTTTGTTTATAAATACGACAAAAGTCTAAGATTTCTTGGAGTTTATTTTAAGCATATTATTTATACATTCTTGTACATATTCTGTTCCTCTTTCTATTAGTGTAATAATGGGAAAGGCAATAATCGTAGACATGCACAGATGTTCGAGGAAAACTTTAGCCCCATCTTGCCACAATGGTGGGGTGGGAGGAAAACCCAATGGACCGGGCTCAACCACATAATCTGCTGGCCAAGTTTAATCTAATTTCTGTGGCATGTGAATAATCGTGCCGAATTAGTTGTGTTGTTCGATTCGGTTCGGCTGGGATGTCAGTGCACCTTTTTTGTCAACAAAGAAAGTTGCCAAGGATGCTTGTGCCCTCTCTCCGTCCAGGATCCAGCTGCCCGGGAACGACATATGTGGTAGACAAGTTTAAATGACCTCAAATATCGAACTTTCGACTTAGCACTCCTTCAGCTCACACCCCCATATCTCCGTCGATTTGTCAATGTGTCAGATGATCAACCGAAAAACGGGCATTGGAGGAGCATTGATTTATGTAATTAATTTATGTTGTCGCTGCGGGCCTGGCAACAGCCGACTCTGGTAACTCTGGCCAGGATGCCCAGCGACTCCTGGCGCTCCTCGCTGGGGCCGTGCAACAGGTTGTCCAGCTTCCGTGCGAAGAGAGCTTTTCGGGAAAGCTCCGCCAACGATGACGACGACGACGACCACAACGAAGACCATACTCATGAATGAAAAGCGGAGAAGCTGCTGCCGCCGATGGCCTCTCGGCTTCAGCTTCAGCTTCTGGCCGTGGTGCTGCTGCTTCTGTTTTCTGCTTTCAGTTTCCGGAGCTCTCATTGCGCCGCCAGCCGGGCCAGCGAACGTACACGGAGCGGACTCCTCCGTAGAGACCCCCATATCCGCACGAGATCCCTGTTCAGTTCCTGTGCGCGGTTCCGTTCAAAAGGAAATAACGGGCGCACCGCCCTCACATTTCATTTGAATTTTAATTCAATAAAAAAGTGCACAAAAACGCGGGAATCGTAATAATAATAATAATAAAAAGCTATATATACCGGGGCAGCAACAAATGTAAATGTGCGCCTGGCCGTTTCCTTTTCTATCTCGAGTATTCAAGAAAAGTGTGTGTGCCTGTGTTTTTGTGTGTGGAAATATGCAAAGATTTGCGTAAGTCGCGAGGCGTAAAAAATATTCAAATTTCATGTCGGAATTACTGCACGCATTCTTAAATAATCCAATGCTGCTGGCACAAGTGTGCAAATAATAAGGAGACTCGAGACTCAAAAGGCGACGCCAAGCGTTTGCTAATAGGATTACGCATCACCTCCGCCGCTGACAGTTTCGGAGGATTATCAAGGATCCACTCGAAAGCTTCACCTCCCTCCCGACCCCCACGACTTCAAACAGGTAGGATGTAGAGCAGCGAATAGCCCAGTGCAGTGCAACAGGCTTTTAATCAAAATCACTAATTTCTCGAGGACGTCGCCACATGGCGTATGCGTGATATTCATGCCCCTGTGCCCAAGCACAGTCTCATTCCAAAATTGATACTCGTATCGCTCTCTGGCTAATTGTTAACTACAGCCCATGGGACGGACACCCACGGAGGCGAATTAATAAAGAGCTATCTCGGTGGCCATATTAATTTCGGGTGAGGGGAAAGGGCGCTTCAAGAGGAGCAGTAAACTCCATAAATATCACATTTTATTAAACAAAGCCCGAATCCATTTGCGTTATTGCGATTACGTGCACGAATGTTAATTGAAGTCACCTCACCTTTTCAGGACCAGAGGGAGATATATACACCCCCACATCCACACAGACCCATACATCTATACACCCATACACCTGTCGTCCCCCGGAACCTCCCTGAGCACTTATCAAGCCAGCAGCAAAACCACCAAAACAGATTAGATAAGTCGATGGCGGCGATTGGTGGCTGTGGAAATGATTAGCGAACAAAGAGGGTTGGTGGAGAGAGAGAGTGAGAGAGAGATAGGAATGTCGCTGAAGGAGACTCTGGCTGCATGGACAAGGGCGGCGAATGAATATTCATAATGAAAGCAAATTACGGACAAAATAATTGGAATTAGCATATTTTGTGCATCGTCGTACACACGTCGAGTGTGAATGTGTACTTGTGTGTACGTGTGCGTGTGCGTGGGGATATCCTGTTTTAGAAATTGCTTTCAAGTTTCTCTTCTTTTTTATAGCAACACCCCGTTTTGATTGAACTTCAAATTCCCGTCTAGCACCCACATGGCGTATACGTGATGCGTCTGAGAGGATTACAAAACGATAGCTGGCAGTAAAGTGAAGTGCCAGTGTGGGATCCGTTCTCTTTCTATATTGAATAAACATTTATTATGCCCCTCCTCTCTGTCGCTGGGGGAAGTTCTAATTGATCCCCCCAGCTGACAAAGCGGAAATGTGTGACGCGGGGCGCACAAATAAATAATAAATAATACAAATTGTATATAAATAATAACTAAACTAAATAAATAATAAATAATACAGACTATAAATAAATAATAACTAAATAAATAATAAATAACAACGATAAAGAAATTCAAATTCAAACACAGGGCGCGCGCCCGCCCCAACAAACAAGGGCTCTGGCCACACTAAGTCGGGCAAACCCCAGACATCTGCCACACTAATTCGGGCAAATCCACGGCCCGTGCAGGCACACTAAAACCGGCCAAGCGCTATATAAGGCCGGCCGCTGGCCTCAGAGCTATCATTCGGTGGTCGGAGTCGACCAAGGTGGAAGTCACCTAGCGCGCAGCAAGCAAGCAGCAAGCAGCAACTAAGGAACTGGAAGCAGCGGTAACAAAGGAGTAAGACTTAACTATACTAGGTATCGGTTGACGGCTTCGTCCTATTTTTCCATACTAAGTCTATATTTCAATACTAAGTCTTTCGCTGACGGCTTCGTCCTGCAGACGGCTTCGTCCTATTTCTCGCATACCTCGCTGACGGCTTCGTCCTGCAGACGGCTTCGTCCTATTTCTCTCATACCTCGCTGACGGCTTCGTCCTGCAGACGGCTTCGTCCTATTTCTCGCATACCTTGCTGACGGCTTCGTCCTGCAGACGGCTTCGTCCTATTTCTCATACATCGCTGACGGCTTCGTCCTGCAGACGGCTTCGTCCTATTTCTCGCATACCTTGCTGACGGCTTCGTCCTGCAGACGGCTTCGTCCTATTTCTCATACACCGCTGACGGCTTCGTCCTGCAGACGGCTTCGTCCTATTTCTCGTATATCATAGACGGCTTCGTCCTAATTCTCGCAACACGCTGACGGCTTCGTCCTGCAGACGGCTTCGTCCTATTTCTCGCATACCTTGCTGACGGCTTCGTCCTGCAGACGGCTTCGTCCTATTTCTCATACATCGCTGACGGCTTCGTCCTGCAGACGGCTTCGTCCTATTTCTCATACACCGCTGACGGCTTCGTCCTGCAGACGGCTTCGTCCTATTTCTCGTATATCGTTGACGGCTTCGTCCTAATTCTCGCAACACGCTGACGGCTTCGTCCTGCAGACGGCTTCGTCCTATTTCTCGCATACCTTGCTGACGGCTTCGTCCTGCAGACGGCTTCGTCCTATTTCTCATACATCGCTGACGGCTTCGTCCTGCAGACGGCTTCGTCCTATTTCTCATACATCGCTGACGGCTTCGTCCTGCAGACGGCTTCGTCCTATTTCTCGTATATCGTTGACGGCTTCGTCCTGCAGACGGCTTCGTCCTATTTCTCATACATCGTTGACGGCTTCGTCCTAATTCTCGCAAACCCGCTGACGGCTTCGTCCTGCTGACGGTTCCGTCCTTATCCATTAACGCTACGTATTCTTATTGACGGTCTCGTCTCAATTGACCCATACCACGTCTTCCCGAAGGCCAGGGGCGCATCGCGGAATCCCCAATCCTCCCACCCGGACGGCAGGAAGCCACCTCCACGGACCCCGGACACGAGACCCCTTCCGCGGGACACGGACGCTTGTTGGTCGGAACCCCGGCTCCGGAAATAATTACTCTGTCACTAATATCAATAAACTATATATATATATATTATATATTGTAAGCCTAGTTAAGGTTAAAACCAGCGTTATTACTGGGGCTCGGGTCGGAATTTCCCTTTCTAGCACCACTTTCCTGAATCAAATAAATGTCCTGGATGATCCTGGCCAGCCCTGACCTACCCGAGGCTTGACTGAACGTCACAGGTGGCGCCCGAGCAGATTAAGTGGTGTTTAGAAGGAGCCGACGCCGAGAAAGTAATGTCCAGTTGGGTATATATGGCAACAAAACCCGAAAAGGACGGACCACGCAGAAACAGTAAGGAAGAAACTGACACTGCTGGCAGAAAAATACAGGAGGGAGAAAAGTCCCGCTAGAATACCGGAAATCATAGTAACGGAAGAAGAAACAAGGATGGACAACGAAATAGAACCGAAAATGGAGGGAAAGAAGGAGACAGGGATAATTGACAGGGTACGAAATTGGGATATCAGGTACCAAGGAACGTCCAATCCGCTAGAATTTCTAGAAAAAATGGAGCAATGGGCAAATGGATACGGACTCCATCTCGATCAGCTGGTCCAGACAATGCCATTTATACTGGAAGGAAGCGCCATAGACTGGTGGAACACGACACCAACAAGGATCAACTCGTGGATACAGTTACGAACGGAACTATTGGAGTACTTTCTACCACCACGATACGGAGAACAGCTGGAAACCCAGATAGCGCAGTTAAGACAGAGAGAAAACGAGCCAGTAAGGGAATACGCGATGAACCTAAGGAAGCTGATGAGGTTCACGAAACTGTCGGAAACAAAAAAGCTAGACTGGGTGTACAAGAATTGCAGGAGCAAGCTGAAACTGTATGCAAGGAGAACCGGATTCACAACACTGACGGAATTCCTCAAGCTCGCCGAGGAGGTGGAGGAAATCGAGCAGATGGAAACACAAACCGGGCAAACAGTACCACAACCACAACCAGTGAGGCCAGAAATTTGCATGCAATGCGGCGGAACCGGTCATACGGCACGCATATGCGGCAACCCACCAAGGCTGTTCTGCTGGGTGTGCGGGAGAAACGGAGTCAGAACAACAGAATGTTGCCGGGCCAAGTCGGGAAACGCCGGAGGCCTGAGCGGATAGAGCTGGCAGCTCAGGCACGAAGAATAGGTCCAGCAGCGGGTGATATGAGATGCGACGGCTACCAGATAGTAGCGCAAGTTGGAGTAGGGTGTAGGAGTGCCAAGGGCATAATAGACACCGGAGCAACAAAAAGCGCGATAAGCAGAAACATGTTCCAAGATCTAAGAGAGGAAGGAAGGTGGGACAGGATGCATGCGGAGATATCACTGGCGGATGGATCTCGACAGAAGGCGATGGGAGGATTCAAGACAAACGTAGAAGTCGGAGGACGGAGATTTGAAATAACATTCATGATCCTACCGAACGTCGAAGGAGGAATCCTCTTGGGGATGGACTTTCTGGCAGGAGCAGAGAGCGTGCTGAGATGCGGCGGACTGGAGTTGGAAAGACGAGGAAACGAAAACGAAAGGAGGAAGGGGACACGAAACACAAGAGAGGCGAGCCGCGACGGAATGGCCCAGCAGACGGAGCTCGTCCGAAGGGGCCGATCTGGAGCGTCGCAACTACCATGCCAGATGGGATCAGGCTACCCCGCCACGGTCCGACCGATGACGGAAATCGTCCAACAGGGCCGGGACGGGGAAGTCGGAACCCAACCCGGGAATACTGGCAAAACAAACCCAAGGGAGATGAGCGACGAAGGAAGGGCCCGACCGGTGACGGAGATCGTCCAAAGGGGCCGGACCAGAATCGCGCATCTTCCAAGGGACAGCAATGGACGCCAGCAGAGCAGCCGGGAGATACAGACAACAAACAAACCAACGAAGACAACCGCACAAACAACCGGACAAAGCTATGAAAAACGACCAATGGAAACATCAGCAAGACTCATCAACTTCCGAACAGCCGGAACAATGGGCTCAGCGTCAGGAGACACAACACTGCGAGAAAGCTCGCCAGATCAGGACATCCTGGAACTCCATATGGACAACAGGGGAAGCGTATCAGGATGGACAATGCCGGAAGGAGCCCGAATCTCAGACGAGACAATGAGAAAGATACGGGCAACACTGGCACAGAAGAAAAAGAGAACGCAACAACGCTGGCTGGAGAGAGACGGCAGCACCTGGTGGCGAATTACCTCAAACAGAGGGAACTTCGTAACGATAAAGCGTCACTTCCCTAAGGAGGGGGGAGTGTGACGCGGGGCGCACAAATAAATAATAAATAATACAAACTGTATATAAATAATAACTAAACTAAATAAATAATAAATAATACAGACTATAAATAAATAATAACTAAATAAATAATAAATAACAACGATAAAGAAATTCAAATTCAAACACAGGGCGCGCGCCGCCCCAACAAACAAGGGCTCTGGCCACACTAAGTCGGGCAAACCCCAGACATCTGCCACACTAATTCGGGCAAATCCACGGCCCGTGCAGGCACACTAAAACCGGCCAAGCGCTATATAAGGCCGGCCGCTGGCCTCAGAGCTATCATTCGGTGGTCGGAGTCGACCAAGGTGGAAGTCACCTAGCGCGCAGCAAGCAAGCAGCAAGCAGCAACTAAGGAACTGGAAGCAGCGGTAACAAAGGAGTAAGACTTAACTATACTAGGTATCGGTTGACGGCTTCGTCCTATTTTTCCATACTAAGTCTATATTTCAATACTAAGTCTTTCGCTGACGGCTTCGTCCAGCAGACGGCTTCGTCCTATTTCTCGCATACCTCGCTGACGGCTTCGTCCTGCAGACGGCTTCGTCCTATTTCTCTCATACCTCGCTGACGGCTTCGTCCTGCAGACGGCTTCGTCCTATTTCTCGCATACCTTGCTGACGGCTTCGTCCTGCAGACGGCTTCGTCCTATTTCTCATACATCGCTGACGGCTTCGTCCTGCAGACGGCTTCGTCCTATTTCTGCATACCTTTTTTCGTCCTGCAGACGGCTTCGTCCTATTTCTCATACATCGCTGACGGCTTCGTCCTGCAG
Source organism: Drosophila aff. chauvacae BK-2020 (assembly GCA_018903765.1). Classification (NCBI taxonomy): domain Eukaryota; kingdom Metazoa; phylum Arthropoda; class Insecta; order Diptera; family Drosophilidae; genus Drosophila; species Drosophila aff. chauvacae BK-2020. The sequence continues at coordinate 549,693 of JAEIGO010000419.1, forward strand.
ACGGCTTCGTCCTATTTCTCGTATATCGTTGACGGCTTCGTCCTAATTCTCCACGCTGACGGCTTCGTCCGCAGACGGCTTCGTCCTATTTCTCGCATACATCGTTGACGGCTTCGTCCTGCAGACGGCTTCGTCCTATTTTTCATACATCGCTGACGGCTGTCCTGCAGACGGCTTCGTCCTATTTCTCATACACCGCTGACGGCTTCGTCCTGCAGACGGCTTCGTCCTATTTCTCGTATATCGTTGACGGCTTCGTCCTAATTCTTGCAAACCCGCTGACGGCTTCATCCTGCTGACGGCTTCTCCTATTTTTCGCATACCTTGCTGACGGCTTCGTCCTGCAGACGGCTTCGTCCTATTTCTCATACATCGCTGACGGCTTCGTCCTGCAGACGGCGTCGTCCTATTTCTCATACATCGCTGACGGCTTCGTCCTGCAGACGGCTTCGTCCTATTTCTCGTATATCGTTGACGGCTTCGTCCTATTTCTCATACATCGTTGACGGCTTCGTCCTGCAGACGGCTTCGTCCTATTTCTCGCATACCTTGCTGACGGCTTCGTCCTGCAGACGGCTTCGTCCTATTTCTCATACACCGCTGACGGCTTCGTCCTGCAGACGGCTTCGTCCTATTTCTCGTATATCGTTGACGGCTTCGTCCTAATTCTTGCAAACCCGCTGACGGCTTCATCCTGCTGACGGTTCCGTCCTTATCCATTAACGCTACGTATCCTTATTGACGGTCTCGTCTCAATTGACCCATACCACGTCTTCCCGAAGGCCAGGGGCGCATCGCGGAATCCCCAAACCTCCCACCCGGACGGCAGGAAGCCACCTCCACGGACCCCGGACACGAGACCCCTTCCGCGGGACACGGACGCTTGTTGGTCGGAACCCCGGCTCCGGAAATAATTACTCTGTCACTAATATCAATAAACTATATAATTACACGTTGGTATTATCCGTAAGTCAAAAAAATATAATTTTATTTAACCGAATATTACAATTGTTTAGTGAAGAACACCGACCGCTTAGTATTGGGTCTCAAACTGAACTCAACTTATTGATCTGGATTGATTGACGTTCAAGCCTCGGTTTCGAGTTTTTCCAATGTGGACTTCGGACTCTAATGGTTCTGAAGAGATAAATGGTTCTAAGGCGATAAAGAGTTTTTTGGAGTCGCCGTGATCTTTGGTGATCTTTGTTTCTCTTTATTTCTGGCGCTCTTGAGATTATTTTAATTATGTTTACTTGAATCGGAATGTCTGATTCTTGGGTTATCGAGTCCGAGCTCTGAACGTGGGAATGTGACAATGGGGCGAGGACTTAGGCAGTGATTTCTTTTAAACAATGGATGTTTAGTCTACCAGAAGGGGACTTGTCTTATCAACAGTTTCAATTACATCCTTTGTTCAATTTTGGGGTTTTTCCCCTTGGCCTTGTGTCAGTGGATTGGGTGACAGCTGGTGGCAGTTTATTCTTATCTGTATCTATTGGGGTACATGTAGGATGGTGTGAGGTGTATTGATTACAATTGGGAAGTGTAGGGTAGTGTTATGTGGGCATGTTCTTAAGTCTAAGGGACTTTTGGATATGTCACTCCCCCAATCTTTGTTTGTTGCCTGTCCTCAGGTCACTATATTTGGGAAATTTGGATATATCATAATATTGTTTTCTGGTTGGATTACATTATTTTCTGGTACAATATTCTCTATAGTTACCGGGTTCGGATGTTCTTCTTTTTTACAATATTTAATAATTATCTTCTTAGGCAAGTTTTTGAACTTATATGTTAGATACAATATTAGACTTATAATTGTAATGACGAAAGTTGTAATACATATGATTTGGAATACGCTGTAGTATTTAACATGAGAATTTATTATTTCTTTTGTTTGCAAATAGGCTATAGGCTCTAATTTTGTAATGTTGTTAGAAATATAAATTGTTTGTGTGAAATCTGCAAGGTTATTTGAAATTATGAGTTCGTCGATTTGTATGGTACAATTTTTGATTCTTATAATATTATTTCCTGATATTGTTATATTGTTTTTTATACAATTTTTATTAACATTTGTTTCAGGGATGTTCCATGTTAACAATATGTTTGGTTCTACGTGGTTTATTTGAAAATTCTTATGTGTTTTAGTATATTTGCATTCAGTGGTCTCTTGTTTTATAATTCCTCTTATACATTTGTCGAAGGTTACTTTCCTTGTATCTTCATAGTGAACTTGATTGTTAAAGATGTAGAATTTATCGAAAACCTGTTCTGTTAGAATGTTATTGTTGTCATCGGGATACGGAATTATTTGAAGTAGTGGAACTTTAGTAATTTTGATCGGGACGTGAGAGATAATCAAGATTTCTTTTGTGTCCGTTTTGAACCAGGTTGATGTTTTTATTTTCAAAATCTTTTCTGAATTAATCTGTCTTAAATAATCATGTTTTAGTAGTTTTGGGTTGAAGATCCCTAATCTAGTAGTTGCATTCCTAATTCAATGTCTTCTATATATTCGGTGAATTGTTGCAAATTGAAGATTAATATTGAAATCTGTTGATCTCTCTCCCTTTTTATTTCGAGCTTATTAATAACATTAATTCCGCTGTTTATTACATCTATAACTGTGTCTAGGTCATGTTTTTGTATTGCGTTGTTGTGGGAAAAAAAATTATATATAAAATATAAATATTAAAGAAAAAAAAAAAAATTTTTAAAAAAAAGAAAAATATATATATTTTATAAAAAAAAAAAAAAAAAAAAAAAAAAAAAAAAAAAAAAAAAAAAAAAAAAAATATTTAAAAAAAATTTAAAATATAAAAAAAAAAAAAATAAAAAAAATATAAAAATTTTGTTGTTTGATAGGTCGTTAATTTTTTCCTCTAATTCGTCCTTATCGTCTTGGTCTAAGGTGCCAAAAAGGTATTTGTATACCGATCCTACTGCATTTATGAGACCTCTTTTCTTCCTCTTAACAATTCTTAACCCATTAATTTCTCGTCTTAATTTTTCTACTAAGTATCGTACTTGGGGTACGCTGGAGAAATTTTTAGCTTCTTCTAACAGGTTATCGAACATTAACATAGTCTTAGTTGTGTTTATAGTAAGAAAATGGTATTCGTAATTTGTTGGGATTTCCACTGTTCCTGTTTGGAATATTAGATATCCGTTTTTTGCATTGATGGGGTTCACTTCTATGTTACCGCTTTTGACTGTGGTAATGAGGGAAATCATACAGATAAATGATATCAATAGTATGCTCCATCCTTCATACTTCATCGGTCGTTCTGGAATTATCGTACTTACTCTTATTAATTTTCTTTTGTTTTTTGACTTATAATGTACGATCTTTCTACCGCGGTTAACCTCTTCAAAATGTTTTTCATCTACTTGTGCAATCCTTCCTGTTTTCTTAAATGGATTGGTGATTTTACTTTTCACAAGTGGGGCCTGTCTGTATTTTGTATTAACTTCGAAATCATGCCTCCTTTTATTAAGTTGGTCAATCTTATCGATTTTATTTTGTTGAACGTTTGTGTCGGGACTGCCTGCATATAGAAATATATCTGCTGGATATCTTTGAGTAGTATTATGTTTAGTTTTGTGATTATAAACGTATAGTATGGTTTCGAATCTAGTACATCTATCTTCAATATTTTGTTCACTACCGATAATCCTCAATTTTTCATTCACAGTCTTATGAAATCTTTCTATATCGGACACGCCATTTTTACTAGTAGTAACAGAAATTTTAACGCCTTCAGAAATTAACCAATTGTGCAAAGCTATGCACATAAAAGCTGAGTCTTTGTCTGCCTTTATTTCTTCGGGTTTTCCCATGTCATTAAATATCTTAATTAGGGCTCTTTTTGCTTCAAGCCAGTCTCTACTCTTTACTTCAACCAGTGATGCAAATTTCGAATAAATATCAATGCATGATAAGAAAATTTGGTTTCCTGTGAGATAAAAATCTATCACATATTTTTCCCTTGCGTTCATTATTTCTGGTGTAGTTTCGTATGTCAGTTTAGTATCTCTGTGTTCTGTCTTTGCTAAATTACACACTTCACATTCGTTGATGATGTTTTGGATTAACTTCTGGCTATCCGGATAGTAATGTTCTTCTTTAAACCAATTGATGGTTTTCTCTATACCGGGATGCAATACTTCTTTATGCCGTTTTAGGATTAAATCTTTAAACTCAGCATATGTCAGTACATCAATTAATTTCCTAGTGCATCTTAATAACTTTGTGAGGTTGTTAGGGCTTATGATTTCGATAAATGCCCTCTGAAAGATCAGAAAGTCTTCGTCATTAGGGAAATAGATTGCGCTTTTCTTAGTGCACACGTATTCCTTAATGAGGTTTTTGGCGAGCTCGTGTGTCATTTATTTGTATATTATTTTAATCTTTATTTTCGTAAAGAAATGGCTCACGCTTGATGTGTCGCTATCGCCCTTTTCTAATTCAATTTGTCTTGAGAAGTAGTTGATCGGTCTTTCAGTTATAGAGATATAATTTAGGTTATCTTCGCTTGCACTATGTATAGTTGCGTCTGCGTTGCTTTCGGCTTCGCCTACCATGACTTCTGCTATTTTTGTGCGGGAAAGAGCATCCGCGACATGGTTTTCCTTACCTGGAAGATATTTTATCTTATAATCGAACTCATTCAACTTTATCTTCCATCGTTGCAATTTCATATTTGGTTCCTTAATATTGTTCAACCATACTAATGGTTTGTGGTCACTCAATATTTCAAATGGTCTGCCGAATAGGTATGACCTGAAATATTTAGTTGCCCAAACTATGGCTAACAATTCTTTTTCTATCGTAGCATAGTTTATCTCGTGTTCGTTCAGCGTTCTGCTGGCATAACAAACGGGCTTACGATTTTGAGATAGCACAGCACCAATAGCAATATTACTAGCATCGGTTGTCAAAGAAAAGGGTTTTGAGATATCCGGATAGATTAAAATCGGATCCGAAGTTATCAAAACTTTTAATCTCTCGAACGGCTCGATGTAGTTTTTGCATTTTGTGTCGATTATAGCGCCTTTTTTCAATTTGAGGGTCATAGGTTTAACTACCTTGGCGAAGTTCGGAATGAACTTGCGGTAGAACCCACATAATCCCAAAAATGATTTAATTTGTTTAGGCGTCTTGGGCAATGGAAAGTTCGTGATTGCACTTGTTTTATTAGGGTTTGGTTTAATACCTTCTGTGGTAACGATGTGACCTAGGAATTCAGTTTCCTTCCTCATGAATTCGCATTTATCTAACTGCAGTTTTAGGTTGGCATCTCTCAGCTTTTCAAAGACTTTCCTTAGGGATAGAATATGTTCCTCCAACGAAGTGGAGTAAATAATTATATCGTCCAGGTAAACTAAACAATCCTTATAGATCAGATCTTCTAAGAGATTGTTCATGCATCTCTGAAAAGTTGCTGGAGCGTTCTTCAACCCAAAGGGCATGCGCGTATATTCGTAGTGCCCATGTTTGGTAGAAAAGGCAGTTTTTGCTATTGAATTCTCTTCCATTTGAATTTGGTGGAATCCTTTAGCTAGGTCAATAGTAGTAAAATACTGGCATCTTCCTAATTTGTCTAATATTTCATCCATTCGGGGAATGGGAAATTTGTCATTAACAGTAATCTCGTTGAGACTTCTGTAATCAACAACTAGTCTAAATTTTTTCTTCCCAGAGGCGTCTGCCTTCTTGGGGACCACCCATATTGGAGAACAATACGGAGATTTCGATTTACGAATAATCCCTTGTTCTATCATTTCCTTAATTTGTGTGTTGACTTCCTGGTCAACACTCTGGGGGTATTTATACGGTTTGCGATACACTGGGTCTTCATGCTGAGTCTGGATGACATGTTTAATTGTACTCGTGAAGGTCAAATTTTCGCCCTCTTTGTACTGAATGTCTCTATAATCATATAGGACCTTCTTTAAACACTCAACTTCCTCTACATTTAGATGTCCCAATCTATATTCGTTACATTCGCGTAACTCGTTATTGATCGCGAAATTGACTATTTCGTCGTCAACGGATATGGTCGAGATTTGTTGTACCGTCGCCTCCTATCTCACTAACAACTTCTGAAGTGAGGCATTTTTCGAATGCGGTCTCCTTCTTTTGTTGTTTGGTTTTAGGTTTGGGTTTAAGACCCTTAGGTACGGTCTTAACCTTTTGTTTTTCTGAATTAAGTTTCTTCTCTGGGGAAAAATCAATTTCTGGTTTTCGGTTGAGGCATTTGGATGCGGTCTCACCTTGTTTTTCTTCGTAGAAAAACCTAAAAGATTTTGAACCTAGAGTTACCATTTCTTTACCATAATCTATTTTTGCTTGGGTATCTTCTAGATACTTCCGACCTAACAGGAAATCATAGTTATCGGAAAATTTATGGACATAGAATTTCTGACCAAACGGACATACGGAAGAAGGCTTCATCATTATACTTTTCTTTAATTTAATCGCCCCATTTATGGTATATACCGTTAGATCTTCTTCTTCTTCTGCTAGTTTTCCAAAATTTTCCCTTATGATGTTGATGGAAGATCCTGTGTCGATCATTCCTTTATAAATTGTATTATGGTATTCTATTCGCACATAGGGACTGGTTCGTCCTCTTGTGGTATTTGACTGTCCGAGGCAATTTGATGAAAATTTACATCCATTCTCATCTGCCCACTCTGACTCTCGCGTTGTCTCTTTACTGGCCCTTGATTATTTGAGGTTGACTGTTGAAAGTTTGAGGGGTTATTTAAAGGATTATTTTGCTGACCTCGTGTTAAGTCCCTTCTAAACGTATAGTAATTTCCCCTTTGACTACCTGGTATGGGATGAGTGATTTGCTGATTATGACTTGTACTGGGCTGGTTTGAATTAGTAGCTTGTGTATTATTCTGATTTGTTCCAGGATGATATGTACCATAATTTTGATATCTGTCGTTGTAGTATCTTTGGTTATTGTTATGGTAGTGTCTTTGGTTATTATTTTGGTAGTGTCTTTGGTTATTATTTTGACTACTCTGGCTATGGTTTCCCCTGTTCCTATGTCTGTTTCTTTCTGATCTGTTAAAACGTTGGTTCTCTGAGCTGGAATCATATAAACCTAGGTTCATTGTAACTTGTTTTAATTTACGAATGGTGTCAATATCCTCGCGTGCTATTGACATATAAATTCTATCAGGCAGATTTCGATGTATTACAGCTTTAACGGTTCTTTTTAACATTTCAGTGTAGTTTACTTTATCAATTGGATCGGTTTCTAATTCTAACTTATCATACATGATCCAGTATTGGGACTCGAGTTTTTCGATGAACTTACTGATGCTTCCAGGGTATGTTGTGTCTTCCAGTTGTCTTATCATGGTGATGTAAGGTCTTTGGTCCCTGAATGCTGTTCCCAGGGCTGTCTTCATTTCTACCCATGTATTTGCTCGTTCCTGGATGATGATTTCTTGTGCAGAGTCTACCAGTAAGCGTTTTATCGCTCCGAACATCACATGTACTTGTCGAGGTTCTTGGGTAGGGTAGAGACTGAGAAGATGTTCAACTTGGTTGACAAATCCAGACAGTTTGCCAGGTGCGCCATCATAATAGTTAAGTTTTTCGATTTGATGAAGGAACTGATTCAGATGAATCTCGGAGAGTTGTGGAGGGTTTGCCATTATTATGCTTGGTTTTTTTTTATTGCTTGGTTGTTTAAATGTTCAGAATTTGAATGTTAGGTTTTGATAAACCTACGGAATTAAAAATTTTAAATTAAATTTTGTTTCCGACCGCACGGGTTTTTATTTTAAATTGCTTTACAGGGTTTTTCCTGACCACACGGGATTTTATTGCAAAATGCTGTTTGCATGTAAGTTCTTTTGCGGATCACAATTAATTTTTAGAATCACTGTTTTAATTCGCCAGGCTAGGATATCTATTTGTATAGCGTATCCTTTTCAATTGCCTAGTACCGTACTAAAAGGACTCTTGTTTTAATTTGTTGATCCTACCGACTGCGCCAATTACACGTTGGTATTATCCGTAAGTCAAAAAAATATAATTTTATTTAACCGAATATTACAATTGTTTAGTGAAGAACACCGACCGCTTAGTATTGGGTCTCAAACTGAACTCAACTTATTGATCTGGATTGATTGACGTTCAAGCCTCGGTTTCGAGTTTTTCCAATGTGGACTTCGGACTCTAATGGTTCTGAAGAGATAAATGGTTCTAAGGCGATAAAGAGTTTTTTGGAGTCGCCGTGATCTTTGGTGATCTTTGTTTCTCTTTATTTCTGGCGCTCTTGAGATTATTTTAATTATGTTTACTTGAATCGGAATGTCTGATTCTTGGGTTATCGAGTCCGAGCTCTGAACGTGGGAATGTGACAATGGGGCGAGGACTTAGGCAGTGATTTGTTTTAAACAATGGATGTTTAGTCTACCAGAAGGGGACTTGTCTTATCAACAGTTTCAATTACATCCTTTGTTCAATTTTGGGGTTTTTCCCCTTGGCCTTGTGTCAGTGGATTGGGTGACAGCTGGTGGCAGTTTATTCTTATCTGTATCTATTGGGGTACATGTAGGATGGTGTGAGGTGTATTGATTACAATTGGGAAGTGTAGGGTAGTGTTATGTGGGCATGTTCTTAAGTCTAAGGGACTTATGGATATGTCACTATATATATATATATATTGTAAGCCTAGTTAAGGTTAAAACCAGCGTTATTACTGGGGCTCGGGTCGGAATTTCCCTTTCTAGCACCACTTTCCTGAATCAAATAAATGTCCTGGATGATCCTGGCCAGCCCTGACCTACCCGAGGCTTGACTGAACGTCACAAATGGATGGAGGACAGAGGACGGAGCACAGAGTATAGAGCATACGGGGTTGCTAAAGACGAGCAAGCGAAATTTGTTTTCAATATGGACATGTGTTTACTTATTTAGGTTTGTTTGGCCTTTGTACCTCACTTACTGTCCCACCAGCTCGGACACATATGTGCACAGCGAGAAATTCTAATCGATTGAATTGTTATATGTATAAAGGAAGAGTGCTTGAGGTTTATTTAGTTTTAAATGAGGTAATAATAAGGATTGTATCTTTAAATATTACAGATAAATGCAGGCATAGAAAAATCTTATTTTAAAAATATAATCCTCAATTACAATACTCAAGGAATAGGGTTTAAAGAAAACAAATAAATCTTGATGGCAGTCTGGAGATATATCTAGTTATGGCATTGTTTTTCTCGCCCTGTACACACACACGCGAAGTGGGCAACATTTATGGCTCGTTAGCAATTCAGTTCCAGGCTCGAGCTTTGAGACTCGAGACTCTTAGCTCGCTGCTCGAAGGGGTGGAGATCTACGGGCATTATGGCCAAAGGCAGAACCAAAAGTTTTGTCTAGTTTTGAAGTTGCTGCCACATCGGCTGCGGTTTCTTTTGAGGTTCATGGTTTAATTGGCCGGGCATCCCGCTGCAAGCCAATTTCCCCGGATTTTTGATTAGTTGCCGGGGCCCGGAGAGGCACATAGATGCAAACAGGCAAAGTGGCTTTGGCCAGGACAGCAGAGCAGCAGAAGCTACATTTTATCAAAGTCAATTCTTATCTGCACGAAAAATGTTTGCAGCTGAAGTTGATAAATGGATTTACTTTGATTTTACAGCTAAAAATCGATGCGGCTACCCGGTACGTAGTGCGAGTACTTCTCCCATTTGAATCTGTCCGACACCAGGAGTCAGAGCCCGGAGAGGCCGTCGAGACAATGGACCGAAAGGGCGGTCAAAGACTTGTGTCTGAATCATCGAAGGTTCCCAGCTCCTGTCCTCCCACTTGGCTACTTGGCCAAAAACCGAAATTGCACTTAAAATTGAATGCTTGGCTGGAGGAGCGTGCAACCCACAGATAATCTATGACATAAAATCACGCGACAGTAAACGCCGCTTAATGCCAGACAAAGGGAAAGGACAAAGGATCAACTGCAACTTGTGTGTAGCTTTCTCTTGTGAGGAGCCGTTTGGCCCTCCCAAATTAATTATATATAAATAATCACCCAAAATAAATATGAAAACAAATAAATAAATAACAACTAGCTATGTAAATAACACAGGCCGACAAAATCAGCTCGACCCTCTGACCCAGAAACCAGTATATACTTTTCCAAAGGTTTTCGGTGCGCTGAATCCGAATCCGAAGTCGAAATTCCCGAATTGGCTCTGGTTTCCGAGATATCCTAACCTAAAAGTGCAAAAACAGCGTTTTCTGCCTATATTTGAGGTTATGTAGCATCGAATTTGTTCTTTTACTGAAAATACTAAACAAACCATCTTAAAGTATATCCCTTGCACTTTCAAATGCTGTTGAGTTTGATTAAATATCTTTTTTTTTCGCTGAGATATCGTACTTTGAAATTGATATAGAATATTCTTTGTCGAGTGAGCTGCCTGACATTCCCCGCGATTTCGTTTATGCTCGTTTTATGGGCGCCATATTGTATTTTTTACTTACAAAAAATAAAAATCTAACATCAAATTTCATCATAAAATTTCAGAATTTTATCTCAGTTTGGTAAACAGACCCCCATATACCCAGTTTCAGCTTGATTCAGTAACTTTTTACGAATTTGGTCCGCCATATTGGATCCGCCATCTTGAATTTTGAAAATTTGAGTCCGGATTCGTGATCATCGACCCCAAGAACCCCCGAGTAACAGATTTAAGCTGTTTTATGTGCAAAGAAAAATGTTTGCTTCATAGGGCCTATCCATAAGGTTTTTTTTTTAAGTAAATTCGTTAACATGAAAATTTCAAAGTACGATATCTCAGCGAAAAAAAGAGATATTTAATCAAACTCAACAGTATTTGAAAGTGCAAGGGATATACTTTAAGATGGTTTGTTTAGTATTTTCAGTAAAAGAACAAATTCGATGCTACATAACCTCAAATATAGGCAGAAAACGCTGTTTTTGCACTTTTAGGTTAGGATATCTCGGAAACCAGAGCCAATTCGGGAATTTCGACTTCGGATTCGGATTCAGCGCACCGAAAACCTTTGGAAAAGTATATACTGGTTTCTGGGTCAGAATTTTGTCGGCCTGTGTAATTAATAATAACCTAAATAATACATACATAACTAATAATCATAATCATACATAAATAATCACAAGTATATGTAAGCATCGGAATAAGTTAGATTTAATTTCTAATAGTTTAAGTAGGGCACCCACACCCGATACGATAGTTACAAAACTATCATCCCTAACCCGAGCTCGCTCCGTTAGCCTGGAAGGCTAAAACACACACCGACACACACACACCAGCGTACACAGCAAAACTCACCCCGATCACGCCACCGAAAATAGGCAAGCGCTCATGAGAGCGAGCGAGAGGGAGCAACCGATCGTACGGTCAACTCCTGGAAGAAGGCAAAAGATAACTCCGCGAGAAATTTCGCGAAGCGAAACGGAGTTGAGTTGGATTACAGTGGCGAACCGAAGCAGACGTGCGTTTTGAAAAGTGACGGGAAGAACAGAAACCGCGTGTGCGAACAGAAACTGTGAAAACTTAAAGACAACCAAAATTTACGGACCGGCGATTGCCACCGTGCGGAGAGCAAGTGATTTGGAAGCGGACAGCAAGGAGAAGGATGGACCAGGCGAAGTCTGGCCCAGGACCAGCGGCGGGACGGAGCCGGTCTAATAGTGTGTGCCGGAGCGAGACGGGTGAGTGTTAGTGTGAGACCGCAACGAGTTGGCTAGCAAGTGTGTGTGTATGAGTAGGAAAAATCTTTGCGAGCCCTCGATGCGGTGGTCACCAGAGAGTGCGGTCAGACCGACTCTAGAATAAATATAAGTTTGAGCCCCTTAACTAACCTGTAGAACACTGTGAGAAAGTGTGCAAAGATTTAAAAGAAATTATATCAAACATGCAAACCATAGAATACACGGAAATAAAATGTATAAACGGAAAACAAGAATTTAGAAATTGTCTAAAATATGAAAACATCGCGAACACAGAGAGGAAAAAAAGGTGGAAGTTTAGAAATAGTAAATCTGAGAAATTATAAATTAGGAAATTATGGAAGCAAAGTAAGAAATTATAAGAAATAAGAAACCATAAAAGGAAAAGCGAGTGCACTAAGAAAAAATACTTCGAGAACAAAACTAATAATAATAATGATTTAAAAATTTAACCAATTGTGTTTATTTAAGTCGAAGACGGGGAAACCACGAGGGTGGGAGAACTGCACTGGGAGAAAAATATTTACAAATTTTAAACAAGATCAATTAAACTTAATTAAATAATTTAGAATCAAACTAAATTAAATGCCACGAGGTTGGGAGAACTGCACTGGGAGAAAAATATTTACAAACTTTAAACAAAAGCAATTAAACTTAATTAAATAATTTAGAATCAAACTAAATTAAATGCTACGAGATAGAGACAGCTACACTGGAAGGAAAAAAAATATTTTAAACAAAAATCGAACAAAATTTAGTTAAATTAAATTAAATAATTATTTAATTAAATAATGAAATAAACAAAACCCATGAGATGAAGACGGCTACACTGGGAGAAAATATTTGCCAAAACATCAAACCAAAAATATAAAAAAAAAGGAAATAAATTTAAAGAAAAAATATATTTATTCTTTGCTAATTATATTTTGGGCGAACCCTGTACTGTGGGAAATTCCCAAGTCAAAGCTGAAACATATTTTTGGACGGGCCAGGCACAGCCGGCCGGAGCAAATTCGCTAGTATTTCTTCTGTTCTCTCTCGGTTCTTCGGCCCCAAGCATGTATGCAGACTAATTCGATTCTTCCCTCTGTCGCGCCCTATCAACATATATTTTTTAATGTAACTCGGTGGCTGACCAACTCCACCCCGCGTCAGCCCACCGCCTCATAGTAGTCACATTGTCCCAGATCTTTATAAATTTTCTGTAGAGAGACCCTGGCGAGACTGAGTCTCTATCCCAGCCCAGATAACTACCTCACAGATGGCGCCCGAACAGGGACATGGGGCTTACGAATTTTAGATGAGATTTATGGCCTAAAGACCCATTGAGTTACACTGAAAAAAAAAAAAAAAAAAATTTTTTTTTTTTGTCTGTTGTGGGTACGGCAGGGGAAAGTTTGCGAGTGCATTTAAGAAGAATATAAAATATAACAAAAACCATATATTTGGATAAAAGGTTTCCCCAGAAAATCCCGAGAAAAATGATATAAAATTTTATATATATATACATCTATTTGTTTCCTTGTATACGAGAGCCCCAAGACAAGAAAAGTATCCGAAAATATATATTCCTAAGCAAGGTACGAAACATAACCTGGAACGAGAGGTTATGTAGGCACGTGGGCAGCAGAACACGTGAGCCCCAGAAAATAAGAACAGGTCAAAAGAGAATCGAGAAAAGAGCGGGCCCTCTCTCGGTCAGCCCATCAGGTCGCAAGATTTTTTCTAGAACACGAGGTAGGGAGAAGCTAACATATTCCCCACAGCACGGCCATCTTGTTTCACTCTCACCGTCGTCTCTCTCTCACACCGGCAGTGGAGCCGATCTACCCCCACGATAGTCAACGGAATTTTGCAGAGTCCGCATACAACCGTCGCCGAGTACAGTCGCTACTAAGTTGGGTTTAGTAAATCGCCGTTGCAGAATTTTGAAATCATTTTGCCTCATCGTTGCTACCTTCGGTCCGCCTGAGAATTTATACGCCGTTTCTATAAACAAATTCGAGAATTCCGTGAGCTTCGTTTGACCCCGCAATAAATTTTCGCTGTGTAGGAAAATATTTCTTTCGTGTCTGGAATTAGCTTCGAGGAAGATTGTTTATAATTAATTAATTCTCCGCAAGCGAGAATTGGAAGCGATTTTAAAAGAGTTTGGGTTAGACGCAACGGGAAGCGTCGAGGAAATGAGAAGCCGGTTGGCTGCGTTTAACAATAAGGAGGACAATGTCTTGGAAGTCGTCGAGCGGCTCCAGGAATGTGAGGCCGAGATTTTAGCCGCGATCAACGAACGGAAACAGCGAGCCCCAAGTCCTCACACGCTGAGCCATAGCCAGCTACAGATTCCAGTACCTGGAATTACCGTGGACGGTGCTGGAGGCACAGAGGCCAGGAGAGACGTTTCACCTAGGAAACCGGAGATGACAGCAGCCACCCTGGCGGAGAAGCTTCGTAATTGGGGAATAACGTTCGACGGGAACTCGGATCCGATCGCGTTCATCCAGCATCTCGAGGAGCGAGCCACCGCATACGAGGTCAACGTGGAGAAGATGCCGCAAGCCATTCCCGGACTACTGACGGATACGGCGGAAAACTGGTTTAGGACCAGCCAACTGTTAGGAGAATCGTGGGCAAATTTCAAGAAGGCTTTTCTGGATTTCTTTTTGCCGCCGAGGTATTTTCAGCGACTCGAAGACGACATTCGAAATAGGTATCAGCGACAGGGGGAAACATTTAAGCAATACTTGGTAAATATCCGACTGCTGATGCACAGAGCGGGATACAGCCCCGAGCAGGAGTTGGATAGGATTTATGAAAATCTTCAGCAGGATTACCAACTTTTTACTAGGCGACACGAGTTCACGACGCTGGAACAGTTGACTGTCTTAGCGGTCAATTATGAGGTCACCCGGGATCGGGATGCAGGAAACCATGCCAGGAGGCTGGCCGAGCTGCAGCCACCGAGGAGAACGGACCACGGATCGTCTCCGGGAATGCCCCAAAGGAACCGCCCGAATGTCGCACCACCACCTGCACGAGGACCTATACCCGCCGCGGGTATTTCAGGACAAGTTCCCCGGGTGGGAAACTTATCAGTGGTGCCTAATTTCAGGGAAGCTTGCAGGAACTGTGCAGAATTAGGCCACTATGCGAGCGGATGCCGTAGTCGTCGTGTTGTTTTCTGCTGGGGATGCGGTCGCAGAGGAGTCTGGACCCGAGAATGCTGCCAACAAAATAATCCGGGAAACGAGAGGAGTCTTCGCCAACACGGGGAACGACCGGAGACTGCCAGGAGGAATCCCCGGAATTAGAAGGAAGATTACAAGTTCAAGACAGCCGGATCATCGCGCGCGTGCGGATTGAGGGGCAACTATTCAATGCAACGTTAGATACAGGAGCTAGCAGGAGTTTTGTGAGCGAGAGAGTCGTTCAATGCGTAGGTACACGTGATAACGTACGGACGGTACGCACCCAAATTAGCCTGGCCGAAGGCTCACGAAAAGAAGTCACCAAGTCGCTGATAGCGAAAGTTCAGCTGGACCAACGTTGGGTCCAAATTCCACTATTAGTTTTGCCTTCAATTATGGAAGACGTGCTGTTAGGCATGGACTTTCTCTGCGGCATATCCGCCACCCTGCAATGTGGTCGCACTTCTATTCAACTCAGTCCCCCTCTCTTAGCCAGTACGAGGAAAAACACAGTCCTTTCTCCGCTTTCTGTAAATGATTCCGCTCCGAAGCCGATTTCTAATACCGAACCCGCAGCACCAGAACCTCCAGTCATCGACGCAGAACAGAGTAGAGAAGCAGCCCCGACTGGTAGATCACTAGGACCCCGAGATGAGAAGGCAGTGCGGAACAATCCGTTTCGACGAACTCAGGAGACGAGGGAAGAACCAGCTCGAGAGGCACCCCCAGCCAACCACGCAAGTCGAAGTGACTCGCCAGGAACTCACTCCCCAGCCAGACCGGAGAACTTACCCGACGCTGGAGGAGCCATAGCAGTTATCAAGGAGACGGAAGAAACGGAAGATTTAGGGCCGCGGGTGAAGGAATTTCTAGGGAAGGAGCTAGCATTGTTTGAGGGTTTGACAGGAGTGTCACATATCGCCGAACATACGATTACGATGCGGGATGACAAGCCCATTAAGCAGAGATATTTTCCCAAAAATCCGGCGATGCAGCGGATTATCGATGAACAGATCGATGAGTTGATACGGAACGATTGCATCGAGGCTTCGTACAGTCCCCACAGTGCCCCGATTGTACTTGTTGGCAAGAAATCAGGAGAAACGAGACTATGCGTGGATTTTCGGCAACTGAATGCTGCCTCCATTCCAGATGCATACCCGCTGCCAAGGATTACACACATATTGGAACGTCTGCGACACGCGAAGTACATCTCTACACTAGATTTGAAGAGCGGGTATTGGCAGATCCCCATGGCCAAAAATAGTCGCGAGTGCACTGCATTTACGGTGCCCGGGAGAGGACTGTACCATTGGAAGGTCATGCCGTTTGGCCTGCACTCCGCTCCAGCCACATTCCAGCGGGCGCTGGATAGCGTTATTGGTCCTGATATGGAGCCCAACGCTTTTGCATACTTGGATGATATTATTATCATCGGACGGACTTTGGAGGAGCATATGGGGAACTTGAAGGAAGTATTTCAACGGCTACGAAAGGCGAACCTTCGCCTCAATGCAAAGAAATGTAGTTTCTTTAAGCGCAGCCTGGTATACTTGGGACATGTTATCAGCGAGCAAGGAATTCACACCGACCCCGAAAAGATTTCGGCAGTGCGTCAGCTGAGGCCACCCACCACATGCAAGGAGCTGAGGAGATGTCTAGGTATCGCTTCGTGGTACCGGAGGTTTGTACCAAACTTTGCCAGCGTGGTCCAACCGATGTCTCTCCTACTGAAGAAAGGGAAGAAATGGCAATGGCAACAGGAGCAGCAGGACGCATTCGAAGAACTGAAGAGGAAGCTCACGGAGGCGCCCGTCCTCGCGTGCCCCGATTTCAATGAGAAGTTTGTCCTCCAGACAGATGCTAGCGACATAGGACTAGGAGCCGTTTTAACCCAGACAATCCAGGGGGAAGAGAGAGTCATTGCGTTTGCAAGTCGACGTCTCATAGCCGCGGAGGAAAATTACTCGACCACGGAGAAGGAGTGTCTGGCCATTATATGGGCCATTAGGAAACTCAGGTGTTACTTGGAAGGATATCGATTTGAGGTGATAACGGACCATCTCGCGTTGAAGTGGCTCAACTCAATCGATAATCCCACGGGACGAATCGCGCGCTGGGCGTTAGAATTGCAGCAGTACCAATTTGACGTCACCTATCGGCGCGGAAGTCAGAACGTGGAGGTGATACAGATGATTCAGGAAGACAAACCCACATGCACTTGGTACCAGCGGATGCTGAAACTCGTCCAGGACAAGCCTGGAGAATTTCCGGACTATGTATACGAGAATCAGCAGCTATATCGACATATTGGAGCACGACCCGATGATGAAGACTCGGTGCCATGGAAACTGTGCGTGGCCAAGGAACACCGCCAGCGAGTACTGTCGGAATGCCACGACCAGCCCACGGCAGGACATCTCGGAATCAGGAAGACTACCACCCGGATCGCCCAGAGGTATTACTGGCCGGGACTCTTCCGTGACGTAGCCAGGTATGTACGCAAGTGTGACACTTGCCAGCGGTTCAAGGTCAGTCAGAGTAAACCAGCGGGCAAAATGTTTACCAGGCAGATCAGTGAACCTTTCGACACTGTCTGCGCAGACTTCGTCGGGCCACTTCCGCGTTCCAAGAGCGGAAATAGTATGCTTCTTGTATTCTTTGACGCTTTCTCTAAATGGGTTGAGTTGGTCCCCTTAAGGAAAGCTACTTCGGCATATCTCGAGAAATCATTTAGGGAAAGGATTCTGAATCATTTCGGGGTTCCACGCAGGTTCGTTTGTGATAACGGAACTCAATTCACTAGTCGTTCTTTTAAAGCTTTCTGTAAACAAGCGGGAATGGAGATCCAGTATACGGCACCCTATACACCGCAGCAGAACCCGACGGAGAGGGCCAATCGCACCATTAAGACTATGGTCGCCCAGTACATCGAGGATAAACAGACGACTTGGGACGAATTGTTACCGGAGCTGAACTTGGCGATAAACAGCAGCGTTTCGGATTCGACCGGATTTAGCCCGGCCTTCATCGTTCAAGGCAGAGAGCCACGACTCCCAGGGGCCTTGTATGACGAAGTTACTCCGGGACCAAGCGAAGTTCCCCTAGCACCCGTCGCGAAAGCGGAAATGCTTCGCGACGTGTTCAAGATCGTCCAGGAGAACACTCAACGAGCTTCCCTCGAACAGCGGAAACATTACGATCTTCGAAGACGAGCGTGGAAGCCACAGTTAGGATCCTTAGTATTCGTCAAGCAACACTACTTATCCAAAACGGCGGATAATTTTGCGGCGAAGCTGGCACCTAAATATGAAGGGCCATACAAGGTCATCAAGTTTCTGGCACCCACGATAGTGCGTCTGCAGCATGTCCAGAGTAAACAGCGTACAACGGCATCTCTAGGAGACTTAAAGGAATCGGCAAACGATCTGGAACCGGCGAAGCCGGAGAACGAGGAGGAAGGCAGCGGCGTGTGACCGTAATCTTCGTAGAGTAAGACCGCAGTGGCGGTACAGTGGCAGGAACCAGAGGTTCTGCCACCAAAAGGGTTGAGGCCCGGAAACGCCAAACATTTGGCTACCAAAAGGGTTGAGGCCCGGAAACGCCAAACATTTGGCTACCAAAAGGGTTGAGGCCCGGAAACGCCAAACAGTTGGCTAAGAAATGACAGGCAAGAGCCATTAATAACTAGGAGCACTGTGACAGGAGCCAAGACTGAGTCAGTGGGGGCCACTTGTTGGACGGTGCGCCTTCCCAACGTTCCCACTTCCCTGATGGGGAAACTCAATGCTTCCAGAGCCCACAACTAACCCACCCCAACTAACGTTTATTAACCAGTTCCTAGTTTGCTTCGTAAGACAAAAGACTTATAAAACTCTTGTTTCTTTCCCCATAGATATGGCAGAAACGAACGCCGCAGAGGCCGAAAGCTCCCCGGATGTCACCGTGTTCCCGCGGCGGAGGTGCGCGTGGATACGCAATCCCTTTTACCCGCCGGAAACGGACCATTACCGCGGGAAACGAGCCTACGACACCCAGATCTGGATCGACGACCTGACCTACGTGGAGCGGTTCAGCCGGGTACCCCGCCAGAGCCCGACCCCGGAATCGGGCGATGGCGGCTGGAAGACCCCACCATACACCTACAACACGTCTTCAGAGTCGGAGGGGACCAAGGGGTCCGAGGAGTCCGAGAGCGACGAGGAAGAAGACAAAGTCTTTGTGTGGCCAAAGCCGCTTCCCTGGGGTCCCAGCGAGGACATATCCATCTCAACCCTCGGCAGCGACGAAGACTGCTCCACAGATGCGTGCGACCAACACCCCGAGGTCCCGAAAGGCGTGGATCGGATAACCGCATCTCCTTGCCCAGACTTCGACCCCCATGAGGCGATCCCCGACCCTGGCCTGGACTGGTGCCGCCCGCGGGAGTATCCCGGCCACCGGAGAGCGAACCGGCTGGCGAGAGAAAAGGCCGCCCGCCTATTGCGCCGCCAGCAGGAGCAACAACAGAGGGACGCTGGGGAGACGGCGCGTGCCTCTCCCGAGCCCGGACAGCCTCCAGGCTACAATCCGCTCCGCCCAGAGGAGACCATGGTGCCTAGCTGTCCCGCTTGGACGGCGATCGACAAGTGGCACAGGGACTCCTGGCGCTGGCAACCCCCTAAGGCATCCGATCCAGCCGACGAGGTCACTCGGGACGAGGTGTACGGTCTCGACAGGATCGACCCGGTGCACGTATTCGGCGTGCGCGTGGAGGTGTCGGAGCAGGAGGAGCCGGAGCAGGAGGAGCCGGAGCCGGAGAGCCACCATCGGCAGAGCGGCAGCAGCGCTGGCAACGACGAGGGCGGCCAGGAGGATCGGATGGTCACGTTCCCGACTCATTGGGTTCTGACCACGGGAGGCAACCAACTGCCCCATTCCCTGGTCACACACGCGCGGGAAGAGGAGCGTCAGGATCGGCGCACGCTGCGCAAGTTCCTGTTCCACGCAATGGGGGCACAATACCGCGTCCACGTCAGTAAGACAAAATAAGATAATCATTTCGCTGCGCCCCCCGAAGGAAGAGGGGAATGTGAGGAGCCGTTTGGCCCTCCCAAATTAATTATATATAAATAATCACCCAAAATAAATATGAAAACAAATAAATAAATAACAACTAGCTATGTAAATAATTAATAATAACCTAAATAATACATACATAACTAATAATCATAATCATACATAAATAATCACAAGTATATGTAAGCATCGGAATAAGTTAGATTTAATTTCTAATAGTTTAAGTAGGGCACCCACACCCGATACGATAGTTACAAAACTATCATCCCTAACCCGAGCTCGCTCCGTTAGCCTGGAAGGCTAAAACACACACCGACACACACACACCAGCGTACACAGCAAAACTCACCCCGATCACGCCACCGAAAATAGGCAAGCGCTCATGAGAGCGAGCGAGAGGGAGCAACCGATCGTACGGTAAACTCCTGGAAGAAGGCAAAAGATAACTCCGCCGGTCTAATAGTGTGTGCCGGAGCGAGACGGGTGAGTGTTAGTGTGAGACCGCAACGAGTTGGCTAGCAAGTGTGTGTGTATGAGTAGGAAAAATCTTTGCGAGCCCTCGATGCGGTGGTCACCAGAGAGTGCGGTCAGACCGACTCTAGAATAAATATAAGTTTGAGCCCCTTAACTAACCTGTAGAACACTGTGAGAAAGTGTGCAAAGATTTAAAAGAAATTATATCAAACATGCAAACCATAGAATACACGGAAATAAAATGTATAAACGGAAAACAAGAATTTAGAAATTGTCTAAAATATGAAAACATGCGAACACGGAAAAAGGTGGAAGTTTAGAAATAGTAAATCTGAGAAATTATAAATTAGGAAATTATGGAAGCAAAGTAAGAAATTATAAGAAATAAGAAACCATAAAAGGAAAAGCGAGTGCACTAAGAAAAAATACTTCGAGAACAAAACTAATAATAATAATGATTTAAAAATTTAACCAATTGTGTTTATTTAAGTCGAAGACGGGGAAACCACGAGGGTGGGAGAACTGCACTGGGAGAAAAATATTTACAAATTTTAAACAAGATCAATTAAACTTAATTAAATAATTTAGAATCAAACTAAATTAAATGCCACGAGGTTGGGAGAACTGCACTGGGAGAAAAATATTTACAAACTTTAAACAAAAGCAATTAAACTTAATTAAATAATTTAGAATCAAACTAAATTAAATGCTACGAGATAGAGACAGCTACACTGGAAGGAAAAAAAATATTTTAAACAAAAATCGAACAAAATTTAGTTAAATTAAATTAAATAATTATTTAATTAAATAATGAAATAAACAAAACCCATGAGATGAAGACGGCTACACTGGGAGAAAATATTTGCCAAAACATCAAACCAAAAATATAAAAAAAAAGGAAATAAATTTAAAGAAAAAATATATTTATTCTTTGCTAATTATATTTTGGGCGAACCCTGTACTGTGGGAAATTCCCAAGTCAAAGCTGAAACATATTTTTGGACGGGCCAGGCACAGCCGGCCGGAGCAAATTCGCTAGTATTTCTTCTGTTCTCTCTCGGTTCTTCGGCCCCAAGCATGTATGCAGACTAATTCGATTCTTCCTTCTGTCGCGCCCTATCAACATATATTTTTTAATGTAACTCGGTGGCTGACCAACTCCACCCCGCGTCAGCCCACCGCCTCATAGTAGTCACATTGTCCCAGATCTTTATAAATTTTCTGTAGAGAGACCCTGGCGAGACTGAGTCTCTATCCCAGCCCAGATAACTACCTCACACTCTCTGCTCAAGAGGGACGCGTATTTGTCCATGTACCTTCTTTGTGGCAGCCACTCGACTGGAAATTACATAAAAAACTTTGCGTTTGCTCTTCATTTTTGCGCTCGTTTTGATTATCAGCCATTGCATTTGCATTCACAGTCGCATTTCCATTTTCATTTTCATTTTAATTTTTGCTCCAATTCTCTTTCCCACTTTCCCTTTCCATTTTTCATCCCAGTGGGACTTTGCCACATGCGATCTATGTGCTTTTCCCACCGAACAACTCATGGGGTAGGCCCGCCCGTTCAGGTAAAATGCTCATTCGCTTTTATTAGGGCATGAGCGGGGTAAATTATGATGCCACCGTCGCTGCTCGGCTCACCATGAAATTCACAGTGAGCGCTCTGTAGGGTAATTCATGATGCCACCGTCGCTGCTCGGCTCACTACGAAATTCACTGTGATCGCTCACTAGGAAATTCACCCAGAGCGCTCACTACGAAATTCACCGTGATCGCTCACTATGAAATTCACCCAGAGCGCTCACTATGAAATTCACCGTGATCGCTCATTAGGAAATTCACCCTGAGCGCTCACTACGAAATTCACTGTGATCGCTCACTAGGAAATTCATGTTGAGCGCTCACTAGGAAATTCATGTTGAGCGCTCACTAGGAAATTCACCGTGATCGCTCACTACGAAATTCACCGTGATCGCTCACGGTGAAGTACATGCTCTCCAGAGAGCGTGAAAAACAGGATGTATGAGGAAATAAAACATTCAGAAATTTCGTTTATATAATTGTTTATTGTTATAAACTATAAGGAACGGTTATTAAAATATATAATAAATATAAAATATATTAAAATTAAAAACAAACAAAACTATGCCTAAAATAAAACTATGATAATAAAATAATAATAATAATAATAATAAATAAAAAAGGAGAATTAAAAATCTAATTTAATTTTTTTGGCCTTCGAATGGGCCTTATAATATCGATTTTTCGCCTTTGCAAAGGCCTCGCGCACCGTCTTAATATAATCTTTAAAATTTCTAGACTTAGGTGTTTGCAAAAAAATTCTTAAATTTTTAATTGAAGGTAAAACACTTGGATTTAAAATAAACAAGAACCAGATAGGAGAAATGTCCGAAAAATTGTTAACCCTCAAGCCATTTTTGCCCCTTGAGTTTGGTAGGAAGCCCAGATCTATAAACGAGTTTCCAAGGTGGAAAGCAATTGAGTTTCGTAAGGTAGCAGTCTATACGGGACTAGTTATTCTCAAACAATTTGTTTCAGAAGAATGTTACAGACACTTCTTAATTTTTACCTGTGCATACAGATTATTATTGGACAAAAAATATGCTCATTTTTTGAATATGGCAGGTGAAATGCTGGATTATTTTGTGCGTCAATTTGGAGTTGTCTATCCACCGGAATCCTTGACGTACAATGTCCATAATGTTCTTCATTTAACAGATTGTGTTCGACAACAAGGGCACTTAACTGAGTTTACTGCCTATAAATTCAAAAAATTTTTTACAAAAAGTAAAGCAAAATGTTAGGAAACCAAATAAAATTTTGGAACAACTAGTTAAGAAATTTGCATCGCCAATTCCGTCATTCCAAACTAGGCGAAAAGCTGGACAGGCACGGAATTATAACAAAGTATAATTTTCCAGAATACACATTGTCGACGAAAATGCCTGACAATGTGTGTTGCCTGAAATCAGGAATACCTTTAAAAATATTAGGGTTTCACAGTGAGAACCAGGTGATTTATGTAAAGGGTCAGCGATTTAAAAACAGGAGAGATTTTTTCAGCCTACCAATGCCGAGTTCGGCAATAGGAATTATTTTAGTGGACGCCGATGTTGACGAAGCAATTGAAATTGAATTGTTATAACGTTATTGCGGATATTTCATTTAAATATTTACACCTGCCACACGAGGATAATGAGGTAGTCCTCGTGCCTCTAATTCACTCCTTATCCGATTAACAATTAAAAAAAAACCCAGCATGTGTATCTTATCTTTTTTCTGAGCGTTTTCGGAGTTGTGGTAAGTAGAATAACGGAATGCAGATTCTTGCGACTCGAAAATGATGCAACATTTTCAGTTTACGCGTAACGAAGCTGGAAGTCGGACGTGTTAAAGCAGGGAATTTAAAAATTTAAAAAAGAAATATATAAATTACATGTTAGTATATTGACTATATAATAAATAATAAAAAATAATGTTCAAAGAGCAAGCCGAAATGACTATAATAATACTTTAGGAAATATTTAGCGATTAAGCTGCCACCAAGTATTCCTGGAAGGGGACTAAGGAAAAGTGCATTCTTGGCATGGCGATAAAAAGACTTATAGGTAATTATTAAATTTTAAATGTTTTTCATCAATCAAAATAAATATGAACTGTTTTTATTTTCTTTAGCAGCTTTCAATCAAAAATGTTCGCTGGATAAAAAGCATTTTTAAAAAATATGAAGCATTTGGATATATAATATTATATAATATAAAATATAAGAAATGTATAAATATATAAATAACAATTTTTTTAATAATTTGTACAAACCCAAAAGAATAAAAAGTGTTGAATTAATTAAAATTAGTGATTGCTAATATTTAAGGCAACTATATGCCTTAGTCGTAGGTCATATAAAAAGTAAAACATTGTAATAATTTAAGTTAAATACATACCTTTTTTCTTTTTAAATTCACTTTCACTTTCACGTCGCGATCCTTCGTTGCACTTTGGTGTTACCACCATTAGTTTTCGCAAATTTGTATTTGTATATCACGATTTCGATATATGTACATACGAGTAGCCAAATTGATATTAAAATTAAATAGTTATAATAACAACATTTGGCTATTTGGAAAACATCAATACAATTCTTGTACACGGTATCCATTTGAAATAAAATTTGCAAACATTTTTAAACATTAATTAATTAATTTATATTTCACTAAATTATATATCGATCAATCTTATTAAGTAATAGTTTTATTCAAAACAAATATATTTAAATCAATAGGAAACCTAGTTATTTTTCTTATTTTACTTACTTTACTTTAACCACGACCTGACAAAAACACTTTTCTGTTAAATTTGTTTAACATTATTTTACCTTCCTAAAAACAAAAACTTTTTATTTAATTCTACACGGTGTGTCCCAAAAATAACCGAACTTTATATTTAAGTCATACCACATACAGCGCCATCTATTGAAAGTATGCAACATTATTAGCGAGTGTCCTATTAAAAACAAAAACTTCCCTAAAGGGAAATATTAACTGAGCAAAACCACAGCATTTTATCATGAACGGAGCAGCGGTCGATTCATGTACATGAGTCGCCCGCTTTCTGCTTTGCTGAACTAGGGATCATACGAAAAGCCATCCCCATTCGACATAGATTTCTAGGCAGAATCGTTCAGGGCATGAAGCAAAGTCCGACTGGGTAACTGTACATCCTCATCATCCTCCCCCCCCCACCCCGGCCTCTGCCTTCTCCTCTGAACTAACTAATATTTTCTAATTTAAAATTCTGTTTCTTTTTTATTGCCTCCCCCCCTCACACACACACACACACACGTATGTAAATTTATAAAATTTTCTATTTACTTATCAAAAATCAGAGGCGCAAAAAAAGGGGGGCCGGAGCAGGGTTGTATTTCTTCTTGTTTTTTGTTTTCTGCCAAGGGGTTGGTGTAACTGTAAACTGAAAATGTATGCTATACGAAATATAAATTAGCTTTGATATGCGAAGCTTTGCTGACGAAGAAGATGAGCCCCCGCCACCCCTTCCCTCCTTAACCAATTCTGATTCTGCAAAAACAAAAAAAAAGGATTATATACACGCGTGCCTCGCATATGTGTCGCTGTCTGTCTCTCTATCTTTTTGTTACCTGTCGAATGCAATAACAAATTTTACGATCCGTTGTCATCAAAAAGTTGATTTTTGCAACGTATCTGTATCTTTCCGTCCGTTGTGCAGCGTTTCATCTTGTCTGATGAATACACTGACTTGCAGTGTCGCTGCTTTCGGTGTGCATGTGGGATATCTTCAGCAAGATATCGGTCGTTGGGCAGCACTTTGGATACAATAAAAGGACCCTTGTATCGCGGCTCTAACTTGCGCGACGTGCCCGTGCTAAACGGCTCGTTTTCGACCAAGACAATGTCTCCAGGATTATAGACAGTTGGCTTGGAATGGCTGGCATCGTATCTCTTCTTGGCAGTAGCTCTGTGGTCGTTAACTGTGGTCGCAGCGTCAGATCGGAGCTTCTCCAATTCGGCATCAGTCATTGTTTATGTAGGGGGGTGGCGAGGATCCTCCGCTAAAGGATTCCAGAAAATATAATGCGTATATATCCCGCGAAGAGGAAGACGTAAAAAATATTCGGGGGTCGAGAGTCGACAATGGCATGGAGCGCCCGTAGTGTTTTATTGAACATGCATTTGGTTACTAATCTAAGCTTAAACATAGAGCCGTGCTCCCGCCCGCTATACTCCGCTAAAGCGAGAGCGGGAGATCGGCGGCGGCCGACTGCTGGATCGGATTTATCCCGAGCTCGGGGAGCGGGAGCGTCAGAGGGCGATGCGCGGATGCGCTTGGCCAGGGAGCGGCGGAAGAGTGCAGTGGCCGAAGATGTGGAGGAGAGCATCGAGGGCGATCGATGCCAAGACAGGTGCCGAGGAGCGGCGGAATAGTGTCGCGAAACGGCCGGAGATTGCAGCGAAGCGGAGTGCGGGCGAGCGTCGGCACGCCCGACGAACTATGCGCGGAAACTCGAAATACGGGAGCGCAAGAGCGGCTGAGCTTTCGGAAGCTCGGTGGCCAGAGGGGGTACAATGGGCCCCTCACGTAAACATTCCGGCCCCCCTTGCAATCACTCGGATTGCAACATTGCCGTTCTTCTTATGGCTGGTGGCAGGATCCGGAGCGGCTTCAGCTGCCGTGATCGGTGCGCATCTTAGGGCGTTGAGACGACGAAGCTGATCGGCACGAAGCGTATGCGTTGATCTCTCTGTAGCGGATGGATTCCGTGCAGACTCGGCTTCGGTAGGACTAAGTACCTCGAGAACGTCTGCTTTTAGAAGAACGTGCGTTGCGTGAATGTGATGACGTTGGATCTGGGCTGGGTGAAGAGTAATGCGTGAGAGATGGTTCGTAATTTGCAGGTTAGAAGTAGGAGGTGCTCGCTGCTGCGAGTGGGGCGCGAGCTCTTGATGCACTGGATGCAGGAGCGTATGATGGTGTGATTGCACGTCTTGCATCGGTCCCCCTTGAGGCAGGTTCCCTCGGAATGTTCGTGGGCCAAACAGTTAGAACAGTAGCGGTGGACAATAACCGCGCGGAGCCTCTTTTCAGCACTCAGCTTGAGGAACTGTTGGCATTTTCGAAGGGGGTGGATACCGTTGCAGACTCGACAACGGTACTAGTGAGTGCTTTTGTCACGCCTGCCTCTTAAGGCGGCCGCACTGTGAGTGGCAAGGAGTGTGTCCAACGGACCTTTGGATGCACAGGAAACTCGCGTGGAAAATACTCGGGCATTTGAGTGGTCGTTGGAAACTGCAGCGCTTTGCGCAAGGGGCGCGGGTCATGGACTAGACGGAGCAGAGGGCCTTAGATCGGTCGCAACCGGACTGTCGCGGTGTAGAAGAGTGTGATGCCGGACGTGGCACGAGATGCAGTTATGGGCACTGGTACAGTACCGGTATTGGTGGCCTCGATAAAAAACAATTTAAGCAGAGTTGCTTTCTTCGGACGAAATTTGAGCGATCATCAACACTCATCGTTAGGAAACGGGGACATGTACGCAGGGGGTGAGTTCACAGGGCGCACAGGTCACACCCTCTGGGAGTCGGAGCCATCCTGGATTCGTTGGAGTTGAATATGTGCGCGGGTGGGGTGACAATTGTCGGTCTTGGCGGAAAATGCCCAGAGTCGCTAGGCCTGACGTCGTCGATGGCCTCCAGTGTACGAAAGCGCTCTGTTAGAAACGCATCTAACTTATTCCAGGTTGGAATTTCAGATTTGTTCTGGACCGACTGTTCCCAGAGAGAAAGAGTGAGATTTGGAAGCTTGGAAGAAATCATATACACAAGGAGACAGTCCCATGCCTCGACTTGAATGGATGACATCTTCAAGGATGTTAGGCAACTTTGGATGGTGTCTTGCAGCTCTTTTAAAGCGGCCCCGGATTCTTGGGGAATCGTTTGAATATTAAGAAGAATCTTCAGCTGACTGTTTACTAAAATTTGCCTATTTTCGAAGCGGTCCGTAAGGCTTTCCCACGCGGAAATAAACCCCTCATGGGTCAGCGGTGCCTTGGAAACAATGGCGCGCGCATCGCCACTCGTTTTTGAAAGAAGGTGGAACAACCTTTCCACTGGCGTAAGTCGCGAATTGTTGACGTAGACTGCCGTGAAAAGGTCACTAGAGGTGGGCCCCCGAAGGTAATCGCCTTCAAAGACTTCGATGTTCACTGGTGGCAGCCGACAGCCAGTAGGAGTGGGCGGTTGGATGCTTGCGGACGACTGGGTGGACTGGGAGGAACACTTCTCTATTGCTTCGTGGAGCTGGGCGACACATTTCGAGTAGACGGAGTAACAGTAACTGTATTTGGATCCCAGCACTGTTCAGGTGGCTGGATCCTCGGCGGACACGGAAAGAAGGCACAAACAGCTCTCACAGCCCTTCTTCACATCTTCCCATAAGGCCCGGATTTCGTCCAAATGGACTCGGCACATGTAAGGGGAAAACTCTTTAGTGTCAGGGGCGTCCGGAGTATGGATATCAGCTTCGAAGTGGCTAACTCTGTCCGTTGTGGCAATGAATTTCCTCACGGCAATATCGATCGCGGCTTGATCCATTTTCACAGGCGAAGGATGGAGTTGGACAGTTGTGGGCTTGAAGGGGATGCAAATAGAAATTTGATATTTCGCGAAATTTGAGAAGCCGACTGGATGCCGAAGAAGAGGAAATATTTGGAAAGGAATTGGTTAGAATTGTGGGGTCGAAAACAATTTAAACTATTGCCATTGGCCAGAAGAGATATTTCTCTTATTTCTCTATTTCGTATTGTTGATTTGCCTCGTTGGAGTTGGTTAAATCGGAGCCAGCGCAAAAAATAAAAACCCAGAAAAACAGAGCGACTGCTACTGTAGGCGGATAATGCCTTAATCGGATTGAAAACCAGAATTGGGATCTCGATATCGGCGAAGCCATTCGTGATCGGAAGCAGCGGGATAAAGAAAGCTTCTGTCTGTCTCTACAGAATGTAGACAGGAAAGTCTGAGATCTTGATGGTTTAGGGAACCAATATGTAAATATAAATGGATATATATATTTGGTTTATATATATTGCGTGGCTTGGACGTGGAGTTCACTTATAGAGAAGAGGCAGTAATATAAAATAAATAATAAATTAATAATGAGGAAATTATTGGCCGTAAAAATAATTAATTACTTGCGATTGTAATTATTACACAGCCGAAAAGGTAGAATAGAACCCTTGGCTTTGGTTCGGCCGAGAAGCTCACTGCTATGTCATCGGCAAAGCAGTGCATGCGGAAGGGACGCAAGAGGGGAAAAACCCAACAACAACAATAACGCGGCCGCTGCAGCGATTAAGTCGTTAATTTGGCAAAACAGTCGCGGTCCC
This sequence comes from Drosophila aff. chauvacae BK-2020, assembly GCA_018903765.1. Classification (NCBI taxonomy): domain Eukaryota; kingdom Metazoa; phylum Arthropoda; class Insecta; order Diptera; family Drosophilidae; genus Drosophila; species Drosophila aff. chauvacae BK-2020. The sequence goes on from JAEIGO010000419.1 coordinate 579,095, forward strand.
GCCCGTGTGGATCTGTAATGATGTTTCGTTTTTTAATATTTGTTGTATTGTCTCGGCTTTAATTTGTATTTATGTATGTATATTAGTCTCGTTGGAGAGGTAGTTTCTGGGATCGGAGGCAGAAAATAGATGTATAAAATATGTATGGGCATGCAAGCGAATATGTAGATATGTGTGTATGTGTAGGGCACAGGTTGGCACAGTGGAGCATCGAGAAGTGGACTGTATATTTAAAATGAAAGGATAGAAAAACTATGTGGCGGAAATTGGCACGCACAAGAATAAGGAAACAAATATCGCGACAACGGCGGACTGTTCGGCGAACAGGGAGATTCCCGAAACAGTGCACACCGGTTGGCCAATATTCCTTATGCCTTTCTCACTACACAATTTAACTTTTCACTTGTTAATTTGCGCGGAGTTGCGCCGAAATATGTGATGCTGAGAATGCATACACATATATGTACATATGCCTCGACCGTTGGCAAGTTGTTGTACAACGAGAACGAAAAGAAAAACGGCGAGGAATACGGCGACACGAAGCGGAGACGAATGGAAAATTTCGGCGGACTAGGAGCACTATAAATTTCGGCGGACTAGGAGCACTATTAACTTCGGCGGACTAGGAGCACTATTAATTTTCTCGCTGTCCAAAAATCTCGCGGATGTGGAGTGGACACAGAAAAAATAAACGATCTTACAGCAGTGTGAACTAAATTTAAAGTTCGGACCACAGCTGAAGATCGGCAGCGAGAAGAAGACGAAAAGACCTTGTACTTATCTTTAGCGGCGGCACCACCAGAGCTGCTGGTGAAAAAAGGATTCCAGGACGATATCCTTATCCGGCTCGAAGGACCATGTAGGGGTCCGGGGGGTGGCGAGGATCCTCCGCTAAAGGATTCCAGAAAATATAATGCGTATATATATATATATATATATGTAAAAAATATTCGGGGGTCGAGAGTCGACAATGGCATGGAGCGCCCGTAGTGTTTTATTGAACATGCATTTGGTTACTAATCTAAGCTTAAACATAGAGCCGTGCTCCCGCCCGCTATACTCCGCTAAAGCGAGAGCGGGAGATCGGCGGCGGCCGACTGCTGGATCGGATTTATCCCGAGCTCGGGGAGCGGGAGCGTCAGAGGGCGATGCGCGGATGCGCTTGGCCAGGGAGCGGCGGAAGAGTGCAGTGGCCGAAGCTGTGGAGGAGAGCATCGAGGGCGATCGCTGCCAAGACAGGTGCCGAGGAGCGGCGGAATAGTGTCGCGAAACGGCCGGAGATTGCAGCGAAGCGGAGTGCGGGCGAGCATCGGCACGCCCGACGAACTATGCGCGGAAGCCCGAAATACGGGAGCGCAAGAGCGGCTGAGCTTTCGGAAGCTCGGTGGCCAGAGGGGGTACAATGGGCCCCTCACGTAAACAGTCATCATACCTAGCTCTTGATTCTGGATCACGCTCGTCAGCGTGTTTTTAAGGACATCTCGGCGCTCATATTCATATAGAAGCTGGAATGGGGAGCATTTAGTAGTGCTATTTACCATGGTGTTAATGCTCCACTGGATTGATCGCAGCATTTCATTCTAACGTTTCTCGTTTTCATTCGAAGGCAAAAGCAAAAGTAGGGCATCTAGGACGTGCTTTGTTGCTGTACTTTTTACTGCTCGAATTATGGTGAACTTCGTGAAAGCGTCGACCATGACTAAAATATTTTCATTTCGCTTTGAACTCTTCGGAAACGGTCCCAGGTGATCCATGTGAACGCTGGAAAAGGGGATCGGCTTGATGTCATTTTAGTGGTACTGACCTTCCTGGCGTCCACCTGGTGTTTTATACATTGCGCAGCCGACACAGGACTTGATGTCGCCTTTTACAAAATTACGCATTCGGGGAAACCAAAACAGATTCAAAATCCTACTGATGGTTTTATCTGTGCTCATGTGTCCGGCTTTGTCGTCGCATTAGTGGAGGATATGGAATCTCAACTGCTTCGGCACAACCCATAGCATCTTGCTGTCATATTTGCGAAACAGGCGATCTTGCTCGATCACATAATCATCATTTTCGAAATTCTTCTCGGCTTTCATATCAGCAACAATTTTCTGTATTTTCTCGTCTTGTAGTTGAATAGCAAAAAACCAGTCAGTTTCATCTAAGATTGTTTTTGAGATCTTCAGGGATGCTGTGTCCATCTCGTGTGATTCTTCAACTGGCGCTCTACTTAGCGCGTCAACGTGGCACATCTGAGTTCCTGCTCGATGAACAATATCGAAGTCAAACTCTTGGATTCGCAACCACCATCTAGCAATTCGTGGTATCAGCTCTCGCTTTTTCATGGACGTTTTCAAAGCGTTGCAATCGGTGATAACCTTTACCATTTTTCCATAAATGTAGTATTTAAATCGGTCCAACGACTCGACGACGGCTAAGGCTTCTAGCTCGTAACTCTGGTAATTTTTCTCTGGGTTGGATGTGGCTCGGCTAAAGTACGCGATCGGATTTAGTTGATCATCATCTTTCTGCATCAAAACTCCGGCTAATCCAACGGCACTTGCATCTGTATGTAATTCATGTTCAGCATCTAGGCGGTAACTAGTTACAACCGGCTTCGACGTGAGACATATCTTCAACTTTTCAAAAGCATCGTCTTGTGGTTGTTCCCATTTGAACTTTTGATCTTTGCGCAAAGGATTCGCAATGGCTCTGATATTATTGCATATCCGGGTACGAATTTCCGGAAATATCCAGTGAGACCCAAAAACTGTCGCACTTCGGTAATATTATTTGGCTTCTCAAACTCTGCAATCGCATTAGTCTTGACTTCTCCGGGGCTGATTCCATCAGTGTGTATTTGATGACCTAGAAATGTGATTGACTGCTTATACAACTCACATTTTTCTAAATTCAACGTTAATCCGCAATCTCGCAATACTTGTAGAACTCCCTTTAGTTTTTCGTACATCTCATCAAAATTTTGGCTTCCAATAAGGATATCGTCCATGTAATGCATCATGTCGCCTTTCTTCACACGTCTTTGTAACTCTGCCATGAGTCTGTTGAATGCGGCAGGTGCATTCTTTAGCCCAAACGGAAGGCTCGAACAATCCATCCGTGGTGATAAATGCAGTGAATTTTCTGCTCTCTGGTTCCATTTCAATCTGATAATATCCGCTATTCAGGTCTAGGGATGAAAAATATGCGAAACGCTTCGCTTTCTGCATCCTCTCCTCAATATTCGGTACAGGGAAGTTTTCCTTTCTGATGAGCTTGTTCAGGCGGCGGTAATCGATGCAAAGTCGATCACTACCGTTCGGCTTCTTGATGAGCACCACCGGGCTGGTGTACTCTGACGTGGATGGTGTAATAATAACTCGCTCCAATAGGTCGTCGATCATCTTAGAAACAATTTATTTCTTTGGCTCGGACACTCGATATGACGCTTGGGAAACTACTTGGCCACTATCGACAACAATTTTTGCCTGGACGACGTTTGTCTTGCCAATGCCTTCTAATCCTGTAGAGAAGACGTCTGCAAACTTCTCGAGCAAACTGCATTCTTTGCTCCTTTCTTCTTCGATCTGGAAATTAACAAGAAGATTTTTAAAAATGCTCTCTCTTGAACTTGTTACCGGCTGATGAACTGCTTTCTTGATTTCTGTCTCGCTTGGCTCGAATGTCCACAATATTTCAGCGCATGTAATGACATCCTGTCCCAACAACAAATCCTCCTGCATCAGATTGTCGTCTGCGATGTACACTCTGGCTATGACCATTTTTTCAGATATTTCGATATCCAAAACCATAGCTTCGGTAAGGATACGTGAGCCTCCACATATGCCTACAATTTTCATGGAGCACTCCTGTCGATCTGCGGCGATCTCATCAGCTACTGATTGGCGAATTATACTGGCTTGGCTACCAGTATCAATGAAATCACGATAACCTTTATCGTTGATGTGGATTATCCGTGTGAACAGCTTGTCGTGATTGGATGCGCCCAAACGCATCACCCGTGCGGCTTGGCAAATTTCAACTGTGGCATGAAACTTGTTGCATTTGGAGCAACGCGTCTTCGTCCTCTCCTTTGGGCATGAATTAGCAAAATGCCCGACTTCTCCGCAATTAGAGCATGCTCTAGCTACTCTTGGCTTCGATTGCTTCATCTCATTCTCCAGCTTTACCTCAAAAGTACTGGATTTGGATAAGAACTCTTTCTTATTGGCACTTGGTTTGTCTCTGTTTATAAAATATGACTCGGCTGCGTCGCGAAACTCCTTCATAGTCGAGAACTGAATAGCTGCAATACTGTTTTGAAACTCCTTGTGCTGTAGCCCTGCTCGTACATATCGGATGACTGTTGCTTCACTTAGCTTGAATCGCACTCCGAGGGCTGACATACGGAAACAATACTCCTTTACGGTTTCCCTCGATCGTCTGGTTGCATTCGCCATGTTGAAATGAATTTCTGCCTCGTCCGGCTCTGATCCAAACTCCTGTCGGATTGCTGCTGCAAAACTGTTCCAAGTTGTGTGTAAAATCTGCGAAGAATCAAACCACATTTTGGCGGGACCCTTCAGCTTTGTGTATATAGCAAGAAGTACAAATTTTTCGTCCCATTGATACGCATCAACCACCTTGTTAACACGATCGATGAACTGATTTACTGAGATCGAATTCTCGTCTCCGGGGTCATAGTCTGGTAAGGTATTTGCTATTTCCTTAACCGACGCTTGTCTGCCATTGCTGATCGCCACTTGATCTCCTGGGTCACGGTTTATAAATTCATCAACGTGCATCTCATCATCACGTTGCTGCTGCTGCTGCTAGTTAGCTGTTGGCATATTGTTGACAAATTGCGCCATCAAGTTCGTCAGTGTCGTCATCTGCTCTTGAAGTTGTGAAATCGCAGCCGCCTGTGCTGCGAATGATTCCTCCTGTTGGCTCATTCCCACTGCTTGTGGCAAATCCACTTCTTCCGAATCCTCGTGTTCCACTAGTCTCTGCACTAGTTCTGCTCTGGAGCCTGCAACTCCCAAGTTCCTCTCTCTCAGCAAATACCGCAACTGGTCTGCCTTGAGCTCCGCTATCTTGACCATCTTCTCAAAAAATTATCGCACTTCTCCGAAAACTTTGACTGTTTTTCTTCCTATGTACGCACAACCACAATCGTTTGCACGCACACTCTTGCACCCACGAGCACCTCTGTATGCCCGTCTGCAAGCGTGATCGCTATTTCACCACAATTCTAGTGAATTTCACCTCCTGTGAAGTTCACAACGACGCTACGTATACACACAAGCTTTTTGCATGTACACCTCCAGGTTCACAAAGATTCCTGAGTACTCCGCTTTGAATCCATCAGCCACGTAGGAAAGGATGCCTTATCCGTAATTTGTAATCTCTTGTCCTCTTGACCTTTGGGAACACCTATCCCATTACAAACTTCCCACGCCGACGATTCCTCTGCTGCCTGTCTGTGTCTGTTTCACCTTTACTGCCTCTTAAACATTGCCAACTCAAATATCCCACTTCTGAACTGTAAAAGGGGGTTGGCTGTTGTGTCGGATGGCTTTATGGCATGTTTATTTGAGTTGGACTTAGTAAGAAACAATATGAAACTAAGACTGTAAGATTTAATACACGCGTTTACTTTTAACTTAGGCATCGATATGACACCGCTTCGCTATCGATTACAACTATCGGTATACATCGGTCATAACCAACAGCCCGTTCGTTACAAACCTAAACGGCTCTTGTTGAAATATTGATAGAAATATCGCATACAAAACAATCGATATATGGCAAAACAATATTTCTATCTTTGGTCACACTGTTTTGTGTAGCGTCTCTTTTCTTCCTCTTCCTGAAAATAACTAAACTGATCGGACGTGTTTTTAAGACAATAAGAATTGAACCAAGTGCAGTGCTATATATATATAAAAGAAATAAAACAGTATTACTAAAGGAGATAAACATCTGAGTTGATTCACCGTGTTACAATTAACTGGGCGATTGGATTGCTGGGATTTCTGTGGATTAGAGGAAGAAGGCATTTCCAGGAATTTCATATTTCCGTGCAATTTCTAATAGGTTATGGGCCCAGAGCACCATTGCAGCTAAGTATCGCTTTTGTTAATATTACTTAAGTCTCAAATAAGAATGGAAAAAGGAAAACGAAACATCAAACCCTTTGATGGGGAAAAATACTCAATTTGGAAATTTCGCATACGGGCTTTACTAAGTGAAAACGATTTGATAAAAGTGATTGATGAAAATGGGGATTCTGATGAATGGAAGAGGCTCGACAAATTAGCCAAGAGCACAATAATAGAATATTTAAGTGATTCATTTTTAAATTTTGCAACAAGTGATTGCAGTGCCAAGGAAATATTTTCCAATTTAGACTCGATTTATGAAAGAAAAAGCCTAGCAGGCCAATTGTCTGTCCGAAAGCAATTACTCTCATTAAAATTTAAAGGAGATATAAGTTTGTTAAATCATTTTACGGTTTTTGATGAATTAATAACCGATTTGATTGCATCTGGTGGCAAGTTAGAAGAGATGGATAAAGTGAGCCACCTTCTTTTGTCGCTTCCTTCACCTTATGATGGCGTTATAACGGCAATTGAGACACTGGCAGAAAATAATTTAACGCTTGCCTTTGTTAAAAATAGATTACTCGACCACGAAATTAAATTAAAACAGTCAGCGAAAGATACAAGCTTAAAAGTACTACAGGCTATAAATAATAAAACAAATAAAACGACAAATTTTCAAAATAAACCAAAATACCAGAAGAAAAATCAATTTAAATCCAAAAATAAATTTAATAAACTAAAATGTTTTCACTGTAAAAAAACGGGACATATTAAAAGGGATTGCTATAAGTACAAAAACGAAATGGAAAATAATCATGAAAAACAGGCCCAAGTAGCTCAACAACAAAATGAACCAGTTCGCAGTTCCGGGTTCGCATTTATGTTAAAATGTAACAATACGACCAATTCTTTTAACCAAATTTCTTTTCTATTCGATTCGGGTGCATCTGATCACATAATTAATAATGAATCGCTTTTATCTGAAATCAATTTACACGAATCTCCAGTTAAAATAGCTGTTGCAAAATCTGATGAATATATTTTTGCAACTAAGAAAGGAAAAATAAAACTATTAACTGATACAATGACCCCAATAACTCTTAATGATGTATTATTCTGCCCTGAAGTTGCTCAAAATCTTATCTCAGTTAAGAAGATGCAAGATGCAGGCTTTACTGTTGTGTTTTACCCAGGAGGTGTACTTGTGAGTAAAGATAATATAAATATAATGAATGCAAGCTATTTTGATAATGTTCCCTCTGTTAGATTCACAATACCTAAGCAAGCATTTGCATTAAATAAAATAAATTATAATTTATGGCATGAGGTTAGGAGTAAAGGAAAATTCTTAGAAATAATAAGCAAACATTTATTTGAAGACTCTAAAATTCTAAATAATATTGAACCTAGTGATGACTTATGTGAGAGTTGCATAAAGGGTAAACAAACAAGACTCCGATTTGAAAAATGTAAGAATAAAGAGTATATAAAAAGACCGTTATTTGTTGTTCATTCGGACGTTTGTGGCCCAATCTCACCTACTACGATAGATCAGAAAAATTACTATGTGGTATTCATAGATCAGTACACACACTACTGTGTTACATATTTAATGACTTATAAGTCGGAGGTTTTTGCAGTCTTTAAAGATTTTATCTTAAAAGCTGAAGCACATTTTAATTCAAAGGTAGTAAATCTATACATAGATAATGGTAGAGAATATTTGTCGAATGAAATGCGAGCATTTTGTGCAGGAAAAGGCATCAGCTACCACCTAACAGTTCCACATACACCGCAGTTAAATGGAGTATCCGAAAGGATGATAAGAACTATAACAGAGAAAGCACGTTCTTTGATTATAGGGGCAAGCCTACAGAAAAAGTTCTGGGGTGAAGCTGTCTTGACAGCTACCTATCTAATAAATAGGAGCCCAAGTAATGCACTAAAAGAATGTAGTAAGACTCCGTACGAAATGTGGCACGGTAAAAAGCCATGTTTAAAGTACTTGAAAGTGTTTGGTTCGACAGTATATATTCACGTTAAAATGAGAAAACGTAAATTTGATGAAAAATCGTGGAAAGGTATACTTGTCGGTTATGAACCAAATGGTTATAGAGTGTGGGATGTGGAAACTGAGAAATTTGTAAGAGCTAGAGATGTTATTGTTGATGAAGTCAACATGGTGAAATCTAGAGCAGTGGTTGAAAAGAACGAGCATCTTAATAAAGAAGATGATGAGAGTTTTAACGTTGAAAATGTTCTTAATACCAAAGAAAAATCTGTCCAATCAGATGAACTGCCTAGTGGTGTGGAAGCTAACTTGGAGAATGCCGATCCAGAAGTGTCTGGTGTTGTTATATCTGAAGATATAATTGATAATGATATAGTCGACTCGCAGACAAATGTTAGAAAAAGTGAAAGATTAAAAGAAAAACCTAAAGTATCCTACCAAGACTTGATTAATAATTGCGTTATGAATGCTCAATCTTTATTATATTCAATTCCTAATAGGAATAAGATATAATAAAGATAGAATTAATTGGGAAGAAGCTGTACAGGAAGAACTCAATTCACATTATTTAAACGAAACATGGTCACTTGTACAGAAGCCAGACAATAAAAATATAGTAGATTGTAAATGGGTTTTCACAATAAAACAGAATGAATTCGGGCAGCCAATAAAATATAAAGCAAGACTAGTTGCGCGAGGTTTTACACAAGAATATTTAATTGATTATAATGAGACATTTGCTCCAGTTGCATGAATTTCAAGTTTCAGATTGATAATGTCCATATCTAATCACTATGACCTTGAAGTACACCACATGGATGTAAAAACAGCATTTTTAAATGGTATTCTAAAGGAAGAAATATATATGAAAATACCGGAAGGTCTTAAAGCTGGACAAAATCAAGTCTGCAAACTAAATAAAGCAATATATGGGCCTCAATAAAGCTGCTAGATGTTGGTTCGATATGTTTGAGAATGCGTTGATAGAAAAAGGTTTTCTAAATTCACCTGTAGACCGTTGTATTTATCTCCTTGATAAAGGGGATATATCTAAGAATATATACGTACTTTTATACGTAGATGATTTAGTAATAGCTACTAGGGAATTACAGACATTGAACAATTTTAAGGATTATTTAATGAATAAATTTAGAATGACAGATTTAAAAGAGATCAAATTTTTCTTGGGAATTAAAGTTGATAGAATAGGCAGTCAAATAAGTTTAAGTCAATCAGCATATATTAAAAGTATTATTTCAAAATTCAATATGACTGATTGTAATCCAGTGAAATGTCCGCTTCCAAATAAATTAAATCATGTTGCTTTAAGTTCAGATACCAAATGTGATGCTCCTTGTCGAAACCTAATAGGATGCTTAATGTATATAATGTTATGTACAAGACCAGATTTAAGAAAAGAATAACGGTGAACTTTGGCAATGTTTAAAACGAGTTTTGAGATACCTAAAAGGCACAATAGATTTAAAATTAATTTTTAAGAAAGAAAAATTTAATAATTACTTAGTTGGTTATGTAGATTCAGATTGGGGGGGAAGTGAGTCAGATAGAAGGAGTACAACTGGATATATATTCAAGTTGTTTGAATCCGATGTTATTTGCTGGAATACAAGAAAGCAAAGCTCTGTAGCAGCTTCATCTACAGAAGCTGAATATATGGCTTTGTTTGAAGCAGTTCGAGAGGCTATCTGGTTAAGGTCATTATTAACAAGTTTAAATATTAAGTTGAAAGATCCAATTAAATTATATGAAGACAACCAAGGTTGTATAAGTATTGCCAAAAACCCCTCATGTCATAAGCGTTCAAAACATATAGATATCAAATATCATTTTACAAGAGAACAAGTTGAAAAGAATTTAATTTGTCTTGAATATCTTCCCACAGATAAACAGATTGCCGATGTTTTAACAAAAACGCTGCCAGCACCTCGCTTCAACGAACTAAGAAACCAAATGGGTCTGATGGAATAGCGAACGAAGATGGAGTTAAATATATATAATTTTTGTTTTTGTTTTATTAATTGATTTGAATTTAATTTCTTTTATTTATTGAACTGAATTTGTTTAACGTAATTTAAATGAAATAGTCTGATTTTGTTTTATTAATTGATTTGAATTTAATTTCTTTTATTTATTGAACTGAATTTGTTTAACGTAATTTAAATGAAATAGTCTGATTTTGTTAATTGATTTGAATTTAATTTCTTTTATTTTTTTAACTGAATTTGTTTAACGTAATTTAAATGAAATAGTCTGATTGGGTTTTTATGGGTTTTCCCCAATCCTTGCAGTGAATGCTGGACTATATTGTACACTCCCATAATAGCCTGCCTTGGAACCTTTAACAATAATAATAACATTGTATAATTTCAAATATGTATAAATATTGTTTTGAGGAGGTGTTTTGAAATATCGATAGAAATATCGCATACAAAACAATCGATATATGGCAAAACAATATTTCTATCTTTGGTCACACTGTTTTGTGTAGCGTCTCTTTTCTTCCTCTTCCTGAAAATAACTAAACTGATCGGACGTGTTTTTAAGACAATAAGAATTGAACCAAGTGCAGTGCTATATATATATAAAAGAAATAAAACAGTATTACTAAAGGAGATAAACATCTGAGTTGATTCACAGTGTTACAATTAACTGGGCGATTGGATTGCTGGGATTTCTGTGGATTAGAGGAAGAAGGCATTTCCAGGAATTTCATATTTCCGTGCAATTTCTAATAGCTCTAAATGCAAGCTAATGATTTTCTCTCGTGTCGCTTCCAAGTTCGCGACTTAAACGCTAAACTGCTGCTCTTTGGAAAGAATTCATATAGTCGAAGATTTGGGTGTCCGACTGGACCCTAAACTTGGCTATATCGATCATATTTCGTGCATGGTGAATAAAGCCAGAGGTGTGATTGGTTTCATTAAACGGTGGTCGAAAGAATTCAACGACCCTGTTACAAAATCCCTATATAATTCGTTAGTTCGTCCTATCTTAGAATATGGATCTTGCGTCTGGAGCCCTCAGTATGGGGTTCACAGTAAACGCATTGAGTCATTTCAGAAGAACTTTTTGCTTTTCGCTTTACGCGGTTTGAACTGGGATCCAAACCAGAGGTTACCCTCGTAGATGACTCTAGTAGACTTCTCCTAATTAACTTACCTTCTTTAGCTAACCGTAGAACCATGCTTGGCATTACGTTCATTTTTAACCTTATCCACGGTGACAAAGAAAGTTCTGACTTGGTGGGTCAGCTTAACTTTGACGTACCGAGTAGAAATACTAGATCCTATATTCCTTTAGTTTTGCGCCACTGTAGAACGTCTTTTGAATTGCATGAACCCTTTAGAGTCTTATGTGCAAATTATAACGATTTGTACATGATAACATTAAGGGAGGGGTCTGGTTTTGAAGGCAGAAAATAACAGGTTTTTTCAAAATTTTTTTTGGGCGTACGGTGAAAGTAAATTTTTTTTCCGATTATTGTACATTAAAGAGTAGTAATTGAACTATATTCTGTGAAATATTGGTTGAAATATATTTAAAATTGAACGAATGGCAGCAATTCTTCGCAGGCGTCAACAAAAAAAAAAGCTTTTGCGGTGCACACCATACCTCAGCACTGGATCATCTAAAATTAAACAACCAAAGTTTTTCCATCAATGTAAATGACCCTCTAGGTATTGACGTCGAGATTTTAATTTTTTTTAATTTTTTGAATTTTTTACAAGATTTGAAAGTGAAAATACCACATTTTTGGCCAAAATTCATGACTATTGTTGTTATTAATAAAAAAATTAAAATCAAAAACGAAAAAATCTCGACGTTGTTACCTAATAAATGATGTAAGGAAATACTGTAAAAAATTTGAGAACGATCGGTTGAATAGATTTTGAGATACAGTGTGCACCGACTCAAAAAACATCGATTTGAGAAAAACGCGTTTAAAGTTTTTCGTAGCGGTAAGACCCTGGTAAAACCCGCCTACTTCCAAAGCTTTATCTTTGTGAGTTTTGCTCCGATTGACTTCATATTTACAGACAACATTCTTGAGATACTATACTTTCATAATATGCAATAAAAAAATCGGTTTTTTTTAACCCTCAAAACCAGACCCCTCCCTTAAACGTAGATAGCCTTCCCCAACTAAAAACCTTAATACTAACCCACTTAGTACGCATGCAGGCAAACAGTCTGGCAGCACGCCAGTAGTCACTTCCTCGTATTCCTTTTCTATACTTTCATTTGTCGCGCCTACTAACACCTAACACGAACAGGCACGTGCTTGGTGTCAGATGGGCCACTTGAATGTACTGATCGTAGTGCATCAACGTCCAACTAATTACGTACATGTCCATCTATGTACTGTACCCAAATTTTTAAGATTGCTCTTTTTTCTTTTAACCATTTTTTTTTCTTAATTATAAACACGTGAAAAATAGTCAAAAAAAAATTGTTGTTTCTTTTGAGGAATAAAATGTCTTTTGGTTTTTTTATTTCTGATAATTAGAACTACTGGAATCCTGGCAACAGTTGAACAACTTTTTTTTTAGGTCTTCCTGTTGAGCGGTGTAACTCCGATATTAATAGATCAATTGGCTTCACAATTTTCTACAATATTTGGAAATGTACTCAAATAAAGAACTAAAAACCAAAGTTATTTACTTCAACCGTATTTAAAATAATGATTTTCAAAAACAGGGTACAAATTCGGCATTCACAGTAGACGCGACCCATTAAGCGATCGAAATATATTGTATATTTGGAAAAAAGAACTGGATTTGGAATTTAGGTACCAATCGGAATATATTAAAAATTGTAATTTATCGAATTTATCGAATAGTAGTCAGGGTCATCTAGGACATTTATTTAGTTCAGGACAGTAGTGCTGTGGAGGAATTCCCGACCCGAGTCCCAGTGATACGCGCAGGGTTCGACCTTGATTCGACTTATAAAGATGTTTATTTATCCTATTGGTACACGTATCGGTATGGTATCGTATGGGGGGGTACGGTATTGTTTCGTACGGCTGCGGTACGACTGGCTCGGTCCGCTCGCGTCGGGCTTCTCGCTTCGGGCTTCTCACGTCAGGCTTCTCGCGTCAGGCTTCTCGCGTCTGGTGCTCGCGTCGGCTTCTCGCGCCAGGTGACGTGGGCGGAGTGGCGTACCTGGAAATATGTGAAGGTGGGGTGCGGGCTTGGAGGCCGCTGATGAGGGGAACGGGATATGGTTGTGGGTGTCGGATTAGAACAGGGAGGAGGTGTTGTTGTTGGACCCTAAAGTCAGAGCAGAGAGAATGGTTGTTGGACCCTGAAGTCAGCGTATAGGACCCTAAAGTCAGCACAAAGATAATAGTGGTTGTAGGACCCTGAAGTCAGAACTGCAAAATAAGTCAATAGGGAGATGCACACTTACTATCCTGATCCTGCCTATTTACCACTTAGAGTTACTGATCCTGCTGCCTAGTCGCGGATGGCTGGTGACTTCCACCTTGGTCGACTCCGACCACTGAATGATCTCGCTGAGGCCAGCCGCCCGCTTTATATAGGGTCTGGCGGGGCTTAGTGTGCCCGCTTGGGCTTTCGATTTGCCCGACTTAGCTAGGGTCTAAAGTGACCCTTGGCTCGATTAGGCGCGTGCGCGTACTTTGTTTGAATTTGAATTTGCTAATCTTATAAATGTGCGCGGTCACAATATATGCGGAAGTTTGGAATTTAACTAATACATATTCACTTAGCAGAAAACAGATACGGTCACACTAATGCGGCAAACAAAATTATTATACTTTTTATTTCTGTTCTTTTTGTCGGAGATAATACGTATGTCAACATATGTTTGTACATTAGCCGTTTGCCATTGCAGTGTAGCAGACACAAAGGAGGCGGAAAAAAATTGCCAAAAATCGGAGCGCCGACTTGCAGTCGAATAACTATGTAATTGCGGCTCTGTTAAATAAGTCCCCAAACGAAAAATGAAATAATTCCCCAAAAATTTTGTATGGAGTACACAAACAACAAATTTTTGATATTATTTGATAGGATTTGGGGACTTATTTCATTTTTTTACCAAATTATGAAATAAGTCCCAAAAAAATGAAATAAGTCCCCAAAAAACTGTAATGTGATAAGAATCAATAAAACTGTATTTTAAACTTCCTAATGCCGTAAAAGCAGTGGCTCACGCCACTGCTAAGGCACTGTTTGATATGTTCCGGAGCAGATCACACTATATGCATGAATGACAAATGTTGTATTCCATAAAAATTTTTAGGGACTTATTTCTTTTTTCCATGTGTCATTTTTTGTAGGTTTGGGGAGTTATTTCATTTTTGAAATTGGGGAGTTATTTCATAATGAAATATTTCATTTTCTTGATTTTTATGACATAACAGTTTTTTGGGGACTTATTTTCTTTTTTTCTTTGGGGACTTATTTCATAATTTGGTAAAAAAATGAAATAAGTGGGCGTTATTTGACAAAAAAAAAAATGAAATAAGACCCACGAAAATTGTGAAATAAAGTCCGCATATGTTATTACACAAAAAAAGTGCAATAACGCCGGCGGGCAGATCACACTATCTACTTTGGAAATTTGTCATTTATGTATATTCTGATCTGCTCCGGAACATATCAAACAGTGCCTTAGCACGTTAGCCACTGCTTTTACAGTAAAAACTTTGAAACGCCTCACAGTGGGCATTAGATACTTTAGGGTTACAAAAATCATAACTCTTGAACCAGTTGAGATATTATCATAATTTTTTAAAATGAAAGGTAGTTTCAGTACCTTTCGATTGAGTGGTCATACTATATGGTGTGATAAGTTGTAGATTTTATACTCGAAAATTAATGTTTTTTGAGGCAGTTTTCTCCATTTTTATCCAATTTCGAAAAATAGGATAGGATTTCGAAAAGGATCAGAAGATGCCGCCAACATACAAAATTGATCCGCATTTTGTTTCGTCCTTGAAATTTTCATGGTGTTGGAGTACCTGAATTTCTTGTATTCCTTGTTCTTGGCTTCTTGGGCTTCCTCGGATAATTTACCAATTGGCAAACTTTGGTACTCGATTAAATCCTTTCCGTGGGCAAGCATTTTGTGAACCGTGGGCGTCATCTTCTTGTCGGGATAGGTAGCCTCCAGCAAGTGTGATGTCTCCTCAGCCTATTTTCCGAATTTTTCAGCATTCATGCTTTCCCTGCAGTTTACTGCGTTCAAGATCACACCCAATCTTTCTATTATGGGTTGGGTTTTTGTTTTGATGGCAGATGGCATACTTCCATGTTGACTTAGTGTCCGTCAGTACATTGAGCACTTTTCCATCAACCATTGTAAACATTCAGAAATTTGGCCCTCAATGTCAGTCACAGTATCCTTTATCAATGCTCGGGTTTCTTTTGCATACTTGCAAAAGATCGGGCGGTAGTAATGCACCGAAGGAGGCTGAGGATTTTTCCAGTAGTCAGAACCGTCACTTCTGAGTCGAAGAGGGACAACGGAAACCATGAACATATTTCCGTCCGAAATAGTTTTGTCGTCCAGCTCTATCCTCTGCTTGTACTCGCTCTGTCCCGATGATCCGTCACAACCCCATTTGCTTATCAAGGTAAGACTTTCTGGTAGCAGCTCCTCTTTGTCTTCTGAGAGGCTCTTCAAAATCCGTGTTGTTGTGTGGTCCATTATGTTCTGCAGATTGACTTTCGCTCCATCTTCTGCAATTTCTATTTCGGGCGGGCCAGCATTTTGTTTTTCCGTTGTAATGGTTTTATAGTTCGGCAGAACTTCGACTCTATGTTTAATTAGAGATTCTCGTAACAAAATATACTTTTCCTTCGAGAGTCCTAATTCCATAAATAAGACGAAGGCCTCCTCAGGGGTGTAGTTGGTAGGAAATAGCTTCGCAGGTCCAGAAATGTTCTCTTTAATTCTCTGCAGTTCCTCCGGGCTTGCAGTCTCTATGACTCTTGTTAGTTGAGCCCTTGTTTTGTCCTGATCCTTTTCATACTGCGTAGACAGCGCCTGGGACATGTAGCGCGTCTGGATATGTTGCGTGGTCTCTTGTAATTTTCTCCTCCTTGCCAATTCGCAACATTCCTCTAATGATTTCGTTGGGCGTCCTCTTTTTAGTCCTTGGGATGTGCTGGGTTCGGGTTCCAAATTTGTGATTTCTGCAAACGTTGTTAAGCCACATAGCCATGCAGAATTCATCTCTGCAAATCGATCCCTTGTCCTTGATGACTCCAACCATTTTTTTTTAAGAAAGAAGATAAATTTCGAATGTTTCTGTCGTCTACAGCTGAGGTTGGTACAGCCAACTCCTTTTGGATCGCTAATGCAAATTCACTTGTAGTATACGCGCTGATCTACAATTCGAATAGCTTCAAATTATTTAGCTCTATTGTTGCTTTCGTTTTAAAAGTACATTTAAGACTGAACTCCTCAAAGAAATGCAGGTATTTATATACAACAGACTGAACTGCTCAAAGAAATGCAGGTATCAATTTCATTTTTGCAATTTGATTATCTGTAGTAACAATAATATGAGGCAACCCTTTTATCTTTTATTACCGGCACCGACAAATCTCGAAACCAATATTTCATACCACATATTACATATAAAAAGGGGACCAGGTAGCCAAAAATTTGCAAATTTTTCTTCTTGACAAATTTTCAATGATTTATACATTTGTTGTTCAAAATAATCATTCAATTTTAAATCACTTAATATCTTTGAAATCATTATACATTCATTTAAAATCATGAAGTGTCCTTACAAAGTTAGGAATTCAAAAACAATACAAAAAAAATGCACGCCTGCCATACAATTTCGTACTGCGCAGCGACTGTGCTTGTAGCAGAATTTGCAGGATTACACCAGCTCCGGTGTGCCAGTTCCACGCGTCCCTAAATGGAGAAGGGAATCCACCCACTCCCTTTTGAAAAAGGGAGGATTTCTTCCATTAGGGACCGCTGGCCACACTTTTTGTTCTTACTTACTCTCTTTTTCATGTCCGTCAAAATAGGGTCGGTGAGTTAGCGTCGAAATGGAACGGTGGGAAAATGGAACACGGGGAAGGATTTTATTTTTTATTTATTTCGTTAATAGGCAACTAAATCGAACAAAATAAAGTTTATATATACTAAGAAAAGAATTTGCTATCGTTCTTTATTGGGTTTGGGAGCATTTGACCACTGGATCCATTAAAAAACGGCCTTTGAAAAATCGTGTTTTGGCAATTTTCTTAATATCTCGACTTCCAGAGTTTGTGCAGTATAATGATATATGCCAGGACAAAGGATATTTATTCTAGTTTTATTCTGCAAAGTTTCATTTCATTTCAACCGTCAGTTTTTGAGAAAATCGCATAACAGTCAACTAACCTAGGGGTCAGCTCCATACAAAATGGGGCAGCAAAAATTGTAACTCTTATAACTTTAGTTTTCGAGTTTGTGCCAATATGCACGGTATATAGGCTTATAAGGGGAGGCATAGAGAATATTTGGTGAAAATTTCATTAGATTTTAACCGGCAGTTTTTGAGAAAATCGCATTACAGTGGGCGGGGTATGTGGGCTGATAACAGAGGCGCGAACTATGAAAACGGAACCAGATGCGAACCAGCTGAGAACCAGTTGCTAAACCAGACAACGGAACCATTTAAAAAAAAAATACTGGATTTAAAAACATTAAGAATTTATGTAATTAAATATAAACTACAACGATTTTCCCATAAACATCGCCATTCTAAGCCTTTTTGCAAGCGTTTTATTAAAATCCATGCAGTCGTTCAGGAGAAATTGCAATTTTCACTTTAAGCAATTATACTGCATATACCACGGCGATATGACTATTCGACGCTAACTTTTAAAAAATTCCTACAGAACTTTCCGAGTTTGTGCAGATATGCACGGTATCTCAAACGAAAGAGGAGATTATTCTCTAATTTCGAATTAAATATATCCCCAATTTAACCGACAGTTTTTGAGAAATTCAAGTGTTTCTCTTCTTCGAGCCGATTAATGAACACTGGTTGCATATGACACTAACGCCTCATGGCGTGAGCCAGACAATATTATTAGAGAATATTCTCCTCTTTCGTTTGAGGTACCGTGCATATCTGCACAAACTCGAAAAATGCTGAATTTTTTTAAAAGTTAGCGTCGAATTTTGTCTTCGTTCGCGTTCAGGGATGCACAGTCATATAGCTGTGCGAACAAGAGCAATAATTGAAAAAGTGAGCAATTGCGAATTTCTCTTCAACGTCTGAACGGATTTGGATGAAACACCTACCAAAATGCTTAGAATGACAACGTCGTTAATGGGGCATGCATATTTGAACAATTTATTAAAATTGACAATAAGAATTATTTATTGGCGGGGTATACATCAATAGGAGCACGAGGCGGTCTTATCGATGTAAATGTACCAGTGTTCATTAATCGGCTCGAAGAAGAGAAACACTTGAATTTCTCAAAAACTGTCGGTTAAATTGGGGATATATTTAATTCGAAATTAGGGAATAATCTCCTCTTTCGTTTGAGATACCGTGCATATCTGCACAAACTCGGAAAGTTTTGTAGGAATTTTTTGAAAAGTTAGCGTCGAAAATATTGTCTGGCTCACGCCATGAGGCGTTAGTGTCATATGCAACCAGTGTTCATTAATCGGCTCGATTTTCTCAAAAACTGACGGTTGAAATGAAATGAAACTTTGCAGAATAAAACTAGAATAAATATCCTTTGTCCTGGCATATATCATTATAAGAAAATTGCCAAAACACGATTTTTCAAAGGCCGTTCTTTAATGGATCCAGTGGTCAAATGCTCCCAAACCCAATAAAAAACGATAGCAAATTCTTTTCTTAGTATATATAAACTTTATTTTGTTCGATTTAGTTGCCTATTAACGAAATAAATAAAAAATAAAATCCTTCCCCGTGTTCCATTTCGACGCTAACTCACCGACGCTATTTTGACGGACATTTAAAATGTAACAATACGACCAATTCTTTTAACCAAATTTCGTTTCTATTAGATTCGGGTGAATCTGATCACATAATTAATAATGAATCGCTTTTATCTGAAATCAATTTACTCGAATCTCCAGTTAAAATAGGTGTTGCAAAATCTGATGAATATATTTTTGCAACTAAGAAAGGAAAAATAAAACTATTAACTGATACAATGACCCCAATAACTCTTAATGATGTATTATTCTGCCCTGAAGTTGCTCAAAATCTTATCTCAGTTAAGAAGACGCAAGATGCAGGCTTTACTGTTGTGTTTTACCCAGGAGGTGTACTTGTGAGTAAAGATAATATAAATATAATGAATGCAAGCTATTTTGATAATGTTCCCTCTGTTAGATTCACAATACCTAAGCAAGCATTTGCATTAAATAAAATAAATTATAATTTATGGCATGAGAGGTTAGGGCATATAAGTAAAGGAAAATTCTTAGAAATAATAAGCAAACATTTATTTGAAGACTCTAAAATTCTAAATAATATTGAACCTAGTGATGACTTATGTGAGAGTTGCATAAAGGGTAAACAAACAAGAATCCGATTTGAAAAATGTAAGAATAAAGAGTATATAACAAGACCGTTATTTGTTGTTCATTCGGACGTTTGGGGCCCAATCTCACCTACTACAATAGATCAGAAAAATTACTATATGGTATTCATAGATCAGTACACACACTACTGTGTTACATATTTAATGACTTATAAGTCGGAGGTTTTTGCAGTCTTTAAAGATTTTATCTTAAAAGCTGAAGCACATTTTAATTCAAAGGTAGTAAATCTATACATAGATAATGGTAGAGAATATTTGTCGAATGAAATGCGAGCATTTTGTGCAGGAAAAGGCATCAGCTACCACCAAATAGTTCCACATACACCGCAGTTAAATGGAGTATCCGAAAGGATGATAAGAACTATAACAGAGAAAGCACGTTCTTTGATTATAGGGGCAAGCCTACAGAAAAAGTTCTGGGGTGAAGCTGTCTTGACAGCTACCTATCTAATAAATAGGAGCCCAAGTAATGCATTAAAAGAATGTAGTAAGACTCCGTACGAAATATGGCACGGTAAAAAGCCATGTTTAAAGTACTTGAAAGTGTTTGGTTCGACAGTATATAATCACGTTAAAATGAGAAAACGTAAATTTGATGAAAAATCGTGGAAAGGTATACTTGTCGGTTATGAACCAAATGGTTATAGAGTGTGGGATGTGGAAACTGAGAAATTTGTAAGAGCTAGAGATGTTATTGTTGATGAAGTCAACATGGTGAAATCTAGAGCAGTGGTTGAAAAGAACGAGCGAAAATGTTCTTAATACCAAAGAAAAATCTGTCCAATCAGATGAACTGCCTAGTGGTGTGGAAGCTAACTTGGAGAATGCCGATCCAGAAGTGTCTGGTGTTGTTATATCTGAAGATATAATTGATAATGAAATAGTCGACTCGCAGACAAATGTTAGAAAAAGTGAAAGATTAAAAGAAAAACCTAAAGTATCCTACCAAGACTTGATTAATAATTGCGTTATGAATGCTCAATATTTATTATATTCAATTCCTAATAGGTTTGAAGAAATAAGATATAATAAAGATAGAATTAATTGGGAAGAAGCTGTACAGGAAGAACTCAATTCACATTATTTAAACGAAACATGGTCACTTGTACAGAAGCCAGACAATAAAAATATAGTAGATTGTAAATGGGTTTTCACAATAAAACAGAATGAATTCGGGCAGCCAATAAAATATAAAGCAAGACTAGT